>CM035848.1:34612728-35212728 GCA_020510985.1 Pholidichthys leucotaenia
GTACATGGTTATGAGGAGACACTATCAGATTTTCTATTTCTATGCCATATGTCAGAAGAAGGTCCAACGTGTGGTGGAGATAATGGGTAGAATTTCCTACTTTCTGAGAAAACCTCATCGAGTCTAATATTGAATTAAATGCCCTATTAAGACAATCACTATCTACATCTACATGTATATTAAAGTCTCCTACTATAATTATTCTCTCTGATTTCAGCACTAAATCCGCTAAGAATTCGGCAAATTCGGATAAAAACTGTGAGTAGGCTGAGGGAGGACGATAAACTATTGCAAATAAATTTGGATTTAACCTAAAATTGCTAAAATGCCCATATTGAGGACCAGGCCCTCAAAGGAATTCTAACATACTTTTTGCTTTACATTAACTGGTAATTTGGAATGGTAAATTGTTGCTACTCCTCCTCCACGACCAGAACTTCTGGGATTTTGACAGTTTAAATAACCAGAAGGAGTTGATTCATTCAAACCAACATAATCCTCTTGCCCTAATCAAGTCTCTGTAAGGGACATTAAATCAATCTGATGCTCAATTAACAGATCATGGACTAGCAGAGACTTGGGAGTTAGAGACCTAATATTTAACAAACCACATTTAATTTTTAAATTATGAGGAGGAACAGAGGCCAAGTCATTAAATTTAGAGGCTTCATGTTTAATTTGAGTTTTACCAACTTTTTGTTTAATCACTTTGGGATGCTTATACATTATATTTTTATTTACTTTGGAGGGAGCAGACAATGATTCTCTGATGAGGAAGACAGGGGCTAAGTTGAGGGGTGGCGGATGAAGAGGAGCTGCAGAGAGGCATGTAAGACTGCGACTCTGCTTCCTGGTCCCAACTCTGAGTTGTCAAAGTTTTGGAAATTTGGATAAAAATGATGCCAGATTGTTAGATAAAAGAGACGCACCATCCAAAGTGGGATGGACGCTGTCTTGTCTCATAAGACCAGGTTTTCCCCAAAATGAGTTCCAGTTGTCCATGTAGCCCACATTGTTTGCAGGACACCACACAGACAGCCAGTGGTTGAAGGATGACAAGCGGCTAAACATATCATCACTGGTCAGGTTGGGGAGGGACCCAGAGAACACTACAGAGGCAGACATTGTTTTTGCAAAGTTATACACCGATTCCACACTAAGTTTTGTAACTTCCGACTGCCGGAGTCGGATGTTGTTAATGCCGGCGTGGATATCAATTGTGGAGTATTTACAGTTACTTTTAGCCAGCATTGTCAAATTTGACTAGATGTCGCCTGCTCTGGCCCCAGAAATGCATTTGACTATGGCCGCTGGAGTCTCCAGGTTCACGTTTCTGACTATCGAGTCACCATTGATCAGAGATTTTTCCTCAGTGGGTGTGTCGCTGAGTAGGGAAAAGCGATTAGAAACGTGAACAGGTTGGTGGTGAACCGAGGGTTTGTGACTATGCTTCCTTCTCACCGTCACCCACGAATTCTCTCCTGGCTACTCAGGAGAGGTGGAAGCCGGGGGTCAGCTAACAGGCCATATGCTAGGGTGTCTGTACAGGAGGTGTCTGGAAGCTGTTATTACCAACAAAGGCTTTTCTACTAAATATTAAATGAATTTCACCAAGTGTGTTCAATACTTATTCCCTGTGTCATTCCACTTTTTTAAATATAACTTGTTTTGTGAACACACTTGCCTTAATTTCTTTGTATGTATGGATTACTTGAGGTTTTACTGATATCTAGTGAAAATCTCAGGTCTGTGGCTTCATCAGAAATATGTTTAATGAGAAAAATGTTTATGTGCTCAATACTTATTTTCCCCGCTGTATAAACAAAAGCAATATTAAAAATATAATATGAAATAAGGCTAATATAGACTCTTCGAACTACCTGTCAAAACACACCTCATTTTAACCTATCACAACCAAACAAAAAGCCCTTAGAGTGGATTCACACTACAACGTTTAGACTGATGCTTTGAAAAATCAGAGAAACGAGTCCAAACATTGGTGAAATTATGTTTGGAGGGATTTTTTTTATATCTGGCACACACCAACTTTTACGAACGTTTGTGAGTGTTTGGCAGCATTTGCCAGCCTTGCATTCATTTTTCTATTAGCGGAAGCAAACTATTGTCTACTTAGGGTAGCGTATGTGCAGCGGTTGCCAACTTAGGTCAACTTAAGCAAAGGAAAACTCTGTGTAGGTCAGTGTCAGGCGTCGCTCAGATAAAGGTCAGCATTTGCGGAGGCTTCCTGGCTTTCTGGACCTGCTCTTTGACTGTACACATCTCCCTGTCTCCCTTCTTGGGCATACACTTTGTCAGCTTCATTGGATAATTTTAAGTTTGTTATTCCTGCTTGGACTGAAGTTGAGACTGCTCTTTTTTTGAGAGAGAGAGAGAGAGAGAGAGAGAGAGAGAGAGAGAGAGAGAGAGAGACTGAACGGCCTATATGGAGTAAGTCCTATATTTTCAGTGAAGCAAAAAGTTTATACAAAACAATGCCTCAAGGAAATACATAACATGACACAGTGGGGGTTTTTTGTTTGTTTTTCAATTGTGTTAAATGTCATTTACTTTTTGATATCACATTAGCACTTTTTGTTCCCCACATTTGAAGACGAACCAATAAATCCTGGAGGATTACACACAGAGCAGAAAAAGAAAACAATAAATTTTGCAATGTCACATTTTTCATATATATATATATATATATATATATATATATATATATATATATATATATATATATATATATACAGTATATACAGTGTATACACTACCGTTCAAAAGTTTGGGGTCACCCAGACAATTTTGTGTTTTCCATGAAAAGTCACACTTTTATTTACCACCATGAGTTGTAAAATGAATAGAAAATATAGTCAAGACATTGACAAGGTTAGAAATAATGATTTGTATTTGAAATAATAATTTTTTTCCTTCAAACTTTGCTTTCGTCAAAGAATCCTCCATTTGCAGCAATTACAGCATTGCAGACCTTTGGCATTCTAGCTGTTGATTTGTTGAGGTAATCTGGAGAATTCTGACGCAATGAGCAAACACATTGTACCATTAGAACACTGGAGTGATAGTTGCTGGAAATGGGCCTCTATACACCTATGTAGATATTGCACCAAAAACCAGACATTTGCAGCTAGAATAGTCATTTACCATATTAGCAATGTATAGAGTGTATTTCTGATTAAAGTTATCTTCATTGAAAAAAACAGTGCTTTTCTTTCAAAAATAAGGAAATTTCTAAGTGACCCCAAACTTTTGAACAGTAGTGTATATTTCTCTTTTTATTCCCCCTTTTGACCGTCTTGACATTCCAGCACCATGGAAAGTGACACTGCTTCAGCATTTCTCCTCAATTTTGACACATTCGCTGTGCGTTCATCTGCGTTCATGCATGTTTGAAAAGTGAGTTTGGTCTGAAAACATCTCCTTCCTCCAGTGTTTCACTCGACATTTGTCAGTGGAGCCCAACTTAAGCTGACTTATGCGAGCTCTGCACAACTTAGCCCAGCGCTCAGGGACTTTTCCAAACTGAGCACAACTTTCACCAACGTTTATTTCCAAACGTTGGTAAATTTTCATCATGTTGAAAATTTTCAGTGAACATGATGTTCTCCAGCATTCACCAGTGGACAACTATCATTAACTTTGACCAACTTTTGCTAGAGGAATCAGACATTTGCCAAAACGTCAGTAAACGTTGGTCCAAACGTTGTAGTGTGAACCCAGCTTTAGCAGTTATTATGTTTTTAATAACCCGGTCTCAGTAAAAAACATACTAATAAACGTTTTCCCACCCCTATAAAATCGTACATATGCATGTTAAATCAAAAAATAACTTGCCTTGGCACGTTTTTACAAGCTCACTCACTGTGCAAAATACTCCTAAACAGTCCTCACCGCGCATGCGCAGAACAATGCATCTTTTACTTTGGTTTCCCAACGCTCATTCGGTTGCTGGGAGGGGGATGGCGGACGGTTAACTACACAGACATTCAAGCAACAGACACAAAAACACTCGAGTTCAACTCCCACTCTCATCTGTAGCTGACCTTCTTGTTCATTTTTTTCCCCTTAGTTTGTTTTTTACTCCACTAATGAAAGGTTCCTGTGAGGTTTGGGTTAGGAATTACAATGTGGGGTAGTTGGTTGACGGTGAAAGACAATAAAAGTGACAGCAACACAAACTGCCAAACGTTAAGTTGCCATTAGACACCTTTCTTAAAGCTGTAAACGGCACGTATCCACTGCTCGTGAAAAATCTTTTTTACGTGTCTGTGTACGTTTTCTGTGAGTGACAAAACGTGCAATTTTACATTTTTTTGGTGAGACGGGGCTGGTTTTTAACATGTTAACTTTTATGAGCATTTTAAAAATATTGCTTGATTTGGTTTCTTTGATCCAACCCCCACCCCACCCCCCCGAAAAGGATTAAGCGGTAGAAGATAGATGGATGGATGGATGTATGGAAGGATGGATGGCTTCTTTGATTTCTGTATCCAGACCGTTCCACAAACTAATTTCTTTTACAGAGATACATCGTTCCTTCAGTTGGGTTCCAGATCTGAGTTTAGTTAGTTTTCGTTCAGTTCTACAGCTATTTGTTAGTGTAAAATTATTTCTTGTATTAATCTTGTCTAGTTTTGTCTCCCCGTTTCCTTGTGTTCTCTGTAGTATTTCCTTCGTCAACCTTGTGTTTGTCTCATTTTGATATTCTAAAACTACTTCCTGTTTTGGTTTTGTTTAATTTGATTTTGGTAGCATCTTCCTGTATCCTTTGTTATGATTCACAGTTTAGTCTTTGCTGTAGTTGTGTAAGCCAGTTAGTCTGATCCTCCTTGCCTGTTTCAGCCTCCATTTGTCATCTTTAGTTTTTCTTTTGTGTTTAAATTCAGATCTCTTTATTCCCAGCTCCCATGCTGCTGTTTGCTTTGTAGCTAATTCATTGCTTTGTTTGTCCATTGTTTTCCAACGTTTGCCACAGCCTCATCGTTAGTTAATAAATCCTTCTGAACTGGACATTGTCTTCACCTCTGGGTTTTTCCAACCCTCTGCCTGTTCTTATGACTATCTCCATAATTAATCTTATTTTTTGTATAAACCCATTTTACTGGTCACCCTTTATGTCTATAGATATTTTACATAAATAAGCATTAGAAAAGCCATGTAAGTACATTTGGTAACTATTAAATCATTCAGATATTTTAGCTTTTATTTCATTTTCTGAAAAAAATAAATAAATGCCTGTTTCATATATACAAGGTTTGGGCCCAACAGCGACAGAGTATGTCACCTCATTAGAGTTAGCCTTGGCCAGATATTCACTGGAACTTTAAAGCCACACTATGTAACTTTCTTGTTTTAGGTTGGAACGCTGAAAAAACTAGTAGTCTTTTCATCGTTCCTACCAAGAACGGAGCTGTTAAAGAGAATGTGGACCCACTCAGGCTATGGGAGAAGTGACATTCAACTGGTCAAATGATGTACCATTTAAAACAAATTGGAAATATTAGTTTAAGGTGAAAATCTTGTACAGTGCTGCTTTAACTACGGTGAGTTTTGGGCCATTAATCCAAGTCGCTTTATATTTAAATTTCACCTAAGAGTGGTGATGTCACAAGACAATTAAGTTATTCAAGAAAAGCACTTGAAACTACATCCAAATCACCACAGTCAAAACTGGCAATAGGAAAAGGCTGAAAATTTAAAATAAGGTTCCAGACTTACAAGTGAAAAAGTTGCAAATTTATGAGAATGATCACAAATTTAAAAGAATAAATTAGCAAATGTGCATGAAAAAAACTGGACCTGAAACTAGCCCAGACTTGCAATTTAACGGGAAAAAAAATCGCAAATTTACAAAGAAAAAAGTCGCAAATGTACAAAAAAAAGTTTATGAGACTGAGTGGAAAAAGTCACAAATTTTTGTGCAGTGGTAAATAAAACAACCTCAAATTTACATGACTGGGGAGAAAGTTGAACATTTATGTGACTGGGAGTATTAAAAAGTCACAAATTTACACAACTGATAGAAAATGTCACAAATTAAGCATTATTACACAGAATTTACCTGTTACAAAATGATCCAAACATAGAGTCCTGCTATTTCCCATCCTCACTCTATGAATAGCACTCAGCCCCTTATCCCTTTGTTCAGGCTCTAAATGTCTCTTTGGCAGCTCAAAAACCAACACTGGCTTGTCTTTCTTCAAACTGGGGTTATGACAGCCTACAGCGATGCAGTTTCATGACATATTTCATAGGGAATACATCTTGGAGAGGTTGGTTGCACATTGGCAAGACATTGGCTATGCCAACGTCTAGCC
Organism: Pholidichthys leucotaenia; assembly: GCA_020510985.1. Classification (NCBI taxonomy): domain Eukaryota; kingdom Metazoa; phylum Chordata; class Actinopteri; order Cichliformes; family Pholidichthyidae; genus Pholidichthys; species Pholidichthys leucotaenia. The sequence continues at coordinate 34,619,064 of CM035848.1, forward strand.
AATGTCTTTCCAATGTCTTTCCAATGTGCAATGGACTTCTACAATGGACCTCTAGATCCAGCTCTGTATATTAACACATAGTTAAGACATAGTTTTCCCATCCTGGACTCTGTATTGTACCGAACTGACGCAGGTCGAGGCAGAGGTTGGCCCCCTCCACGGTGGTGGTGTTCTGGCACATGGACCACACGTTGAAGAACATGAAGACGGGCAGGCTGGTGAAGGCCGTCACTCCGAGCCAGATCAGGAAGAATAGGTAGGCCAGGAACATCAGCTGGAAGGTGATGAAAAAAATGACACGTTAGCAAAGATGGAGGTAGGACTAGCTTTATTTAATGTTTTTATACCTATTTAAAAAAAAAAGGTTTTGTCTCTGATGAAAAGTTAGCATAAAACAACTGAAATGTGTGAATATTCTGTTTTTCTTCTCCTTCAGCAGAATGGAGCATGTATTTTAAAAAAATGCATAACTTTTTCATGTAAATTTGCTATTGTTTTTTGTCACAAATTTACAGATTTTCTTGTAAATTCAAGACGATTTTCTAGTAATTTTTTTTGAAGCTTTATTTTTGTTGCCATAAATTTGTAATTTTTTGCATGAATATTTGCGTCAGGGTCACCTCCGACAGACAAGGAAGGACGACTCCTTAAGGCGAGCAAGATTCAGGTGCAAACAAGGACTTATTCAGGGGTGTCCAGTCATGTGCCATGAAGGGCCAAGACGCTGCAGGCTTTACCTCCAACCAGTGTCTTCAACAGCAGATTTTGCTGAATTTCTTCCCACTGACTGCTGATAAGTGAAAACACCTGCTGAAGAGACTGGGTAGAAGAGAAAACCTGCAGGGTCTTGGCCCTCCATGGCACATGGCTGGACACCACTGGATTTATTAAACAGTAAGCAAAAGAGGCAGCACTGGGCTAAACAACGTACATACGCTAAGCATGGAAGCTCAACTAGGAAGCGTATGTGACAGGTGCCAGAGGGTAGAGCTGATGATGTCGATGCACTGATGAAAGGGTAGTGCCAACCTAAACAGAAAACTAAGTGATTAACTAACAAAGGACAGCTGGGAACTCAATCAGGGACTAAACAATAACATCAGGGAGAGAAACAAAAGACAGGAAACCAGACTGGAAAAAACAAAGAAACCTTTCAAAATAAGAGCTGGGCTAGAATCTAAGAATAACAGGGAAAACTAACCAGAACAGAATGACAATAACTGTGCAAAAAGTCAAAAAGTCAAAAAAAAAAAACCCCAAAAGCGTGGACATGGTCACCAACCATGCCCAGAGCATGACAATTTGAGAATTTTGTTTTGGAGTGCTAGTGTTGGGATGCGTTACTGTAACGCCACTACTTCAGTAAGGCGTTACATTTACTGAAATTTGATCAAATGTGTTAATTGTTTTATTTACATGGATAGATATTTTTAGCACAAATAAATGAATTTACAAACTGACCTCACTGTAGCTGAGACGAGCCGTCAGTCTATGTGACCTGTTGCAAAGCGCTTGAATCTTCACAACTGAGCGGAAGAAGAGATGAAGCTACTTGTTTTTTGTGGACATACACAGATTATTTTTCCTTTGCCACAGTTAAGAACAAAAGTATATTGGTGGGTTGCAAGCTAAGTGCTACTGCAATCTTCAGAAGTGCCTGAAAACAGCAACAAGCTCCAATGAAGCTAGTGCTAAGTAACGGCTAGTTATGCTAACAACACTGTGAAATGATCTACTATCTGAACAGCCACGGCTGGATGTAAAGTGGAAATACTCTTGTCTCAACAGCTACGGCTGGATTTCAATCACAGGTATGCATCTGGACAGTTTGTGAACCCGCATGAATTAAACCAACTGATTGCTCGAGTAGGTTTGTTTTGTCTTCTTTTAATTATTTATCTTTTGTTCTTATTAGAGACAAAAATAGAAAGGAGATGTTTTTACCTTCTTTACATGTTTCGACTGTTCACTGCAACCTTCGTCACAAGTGTCAGCTGATTGCTGACAGGTGTCATTTTATCATGACAAGGTTGAACTTTTTGGTCATAATTCCAAAATGTATATTTGGCTCAAACACAACACTGCTCATCACCAAAAGAACACCATACCTACAGTGAAGCATGGTGGTGGTACCATCATGCATTGGTGCCGTTTTTTTCAGCTGGAACTGGGGCCTTAATCAAGTTGGAGGGAATGATGAACAGTTCCAAATACCAGTCAGTGTTGGCACAAAACCTTTAGGGTTCTGCTAGAAAGGTGAAGATGAAGGTGAAGGTGAAGAGGAACTTCATCTTTCAGCACGACAGTGACCCAAAGCACACATCCACATCAACAAAATGACTTCATCAGAAGAAGATTAAGGTTTTAGAATGGCCCAGCCACAGTCCAGACCTGAATCCGATCAAACATCTGTGGGGTGATCTTAAGAGGACTGTGCACAGGAGATGCCATTGCATTCTGACAGATTTGTAGTGTTTTTGCAAAGAAGAGTGGGCAAATACTGCCACATCATGATGTGCCACACTGATAGACTCCTACTAAAAAAGACTGGGTGCTGGAATAAAAGCCAAAGGTGCAACAAAGTATTAGTTTAAGGGTGTGCATATTTATGCAACTAGGTTATTTTAAGTTTTTTTATTTTTTATTTTACCCCTTGAAAGATTTCATTTTGTTTTTTCAATTGGGTTGTACAGGTTATACGTCACATTAATGGTGGAAAAAGTTTTGAAATGATTTATCTTTGTCTCATTTTTTTACATCACAAAAACCTGGCATTTGAACAGGGGTGTGTAGATTTTTTATATCCACTGTATATTAATAAACAATCAATGTAAACATGCCAGATTTTAGCCAATGGCTAATTTCCATCTGTTGTCCATAATAGATGTTCCCTATATAAAAAGAGAACATAAACTGCAACAAAACAAATTAAATTAAGAACATCAATATAAAAAACAAGGTATGTGTACACCTATATTCCAAAATTTTCAAATTTAGAAACCAAAAATACAATGTTATTATGAAGACACCCACATAATTTTGCAAGAAAAATTCAGTCTATCTGCTGCGTGTCTTGACACACCTGTCTCATCAGATACTCATCTTTCCTTTACCGGGAGTCGTACCGGGCGGAGGGACTCTCCTTGGGGTTTACCAGTGGCGTGCATTGGTCCGTGTCCAGACCGGAGATTCACAGCTTTAAAGCTCACATAATTTTGCAAGAAAAATTCACAACATTTTTTGGGGGAAAAAAGCTCTTAATTTTTTGGGGAATGTGAGGAAAAAAGTTTTTTAAAATGTCAATAAAAGAAGTTGCAAATTTAGGAGATAAAACTCTTAATCCTGATGTAGTCAGATTTTGGCTGTAATTTTGTCATTTTACCTCAGTTTTTAGGCTCAGATAATTCTGGCAAAACAGATTTTCTGGGACTATAACTACATCTAGAACTTTAAAGGGAATGTGCAAATAAAACAAACTAATGTCACATTGTTCTTGGTACAGACCACAACAGCATCCAACCAGAACTATAAAGTCACAAAAAATTTCATGTAAGTATAAATTTGGTTTATATTATTAAGTGTTGGCAGTATACTGTATCTTCATAACTGGAAATTCAGAGTAATGATATATATTCCTACATATACACAATATTCAATCAACAGTTTTTGATGTTAATAGCTATATATACAGTAAAAATCAAATTTTAATGTCCTAAATGAGCTAAATTATCTACATGGTAGTACTTTAGGAAATTATTGTCTAGCATGCTAGAATCTGAGTTTCTTCATTGGTAGTCTGTTGTCATGATTTCTCAAAAACTTGGAAGGATTTTGTCTTGGATCACAGAAGAAACTATTAGATTTCAGAGAGGATTAGAATCAAGTAGTCGGATCAAGAATTTTGTGTTTCTTTTTCATAATTCACACTGATCTTGATGAATAAATTCAGTAATATTTGGAAGGATTGTGTAGAATTGGGTGAAAAAGGCGTAGATGCAGAACTTAACTTTTGGCTGAAGCATAAACTCTGTACAGTTTGTAGTTGTAATGTTTTTTGTTTTTTTGAAAAAGGATGTTTTATGCCTCACTAACCACAGATGTGTGTTGTAATCGCTGTGTTTTTGCTTTTTTTTTTTAGTCTCAGGAGTCCTGAACTAGAAATCCTCCCTGAAGAACAACACACGTGAGAGGAAATGTTCCTGAGTGGACGCCTGATCTTGCTCAACATGAATCAGACGTGACTAACGGATACGTGCCACATAAAGAGTGTGTTTCCTCAGCCAAAAACATACACACCTTCAGACACATTGCATGTTGGCCCACAGAAGTGACTGGACATGCCCTGATGCATACAAACATGGCATGGCAATGACAGAACTTGGACTCAACAAGAAAACGTTTGATTACCACGATTTCCACTGTGGAAGATGGGCAGCATAAAGTGTCCATGAATAATGTAAACCTGGTGAGTCAGGGTGTGTCCCTTGATGCAGTTCTACAAACCGTCCATCCATCTTCATCTGCTAATCTGAGGTCTGGCTGTGGTGGGAAATGATTAAGAAGGGAAACTCAGACAACCCTCTCTAGAAACATGCTTTAGCTCATCTCAAGGTGTTCCCAGGCCAGCCAGGAGTTGGCTAGGCCTGGGAATAACTATTAAACAGTTATTAATCACTGCCAGACTTCTTGCCACCACCACCACCACAAGTCATCACCATCAACAACGAGCCGGTTGAGATTTTCAATGATTTTGTCTACCTTGGATCTAAGATCACCAGCTTTTGCTCGTCAGACCCAGAGATTACGCGTCACCTGCAGCTGTCTCGCAGTGCTTTTGGTCACCTCAAGAGAGTCTGGTGGAGTGGAGAGACCCACACAACCACAAAGTTGCGACTCTTTAACACCTGTGTGATCCCTGTCCTCCTTAACAGGTCCAAGACCTAGACCGTCTCCACCACAACCACCCACAATCTGGATATATTCCATCGGACTTGCCTCCGTAACATCCCCAGCATTCGAATGTTCCACCACATCACAAATGATGAGGTCTACAGGAGGGGTGGCTGCCCTACCCCCATCTCCACCATCGCCAGGTTGGAAGACACCGGCCAAGCAGGTCCTCGATGCCAGCACTTGTCCCCCCCCCCCCACCCCTCCAGGGCTGGCATCACCCCTGAGGTCGGCCCAGGCTGTCCTGGATGACCTGGGTTGCAATGATAAGACCTCTGGCCAACCTCATTGCCCTAGCCCAAGATCACCCTGCCTTCAGACGATAGGCCGCAGTGGTCACTTAAGTGGCCAGGTGAGGATTAAGTTAAGTAAGTTAAGTTTTCTCATCCAAACAGCTTCACACATAGCAATGAACAGTTCCAGTACACGCTGAAGTTCATGGCCCAAGGAAGACTACAAGATGACATCAGCTGCAACCCTGATGTTCCCAAACTGGACCCCGCCTCACCATGAATGCATCAGTCCATAATGGTCCAGATAACACTATTGAGGCACCTGCTGTGTAAACAAACTATAAGCCTACAATATGTTGTCAAGGAATGAGAGTTGCAAATTTATGTTTAGGTAGATGGATAGATAGATATAGAACTTTGATTTCCGAAGGGAAATTAAAGATCGAGACATTTGAACTCCTTAATTTGTCTGTAGAAGATTAGCTGTCACTGTATCGATTTGAACAGCCCTTCCAGGATTTTGCAATGTTGTGATCACATTAATTCATGCAAAATCAGTGAATCTTTTGTGCGACCTTGCAACTTTGTCCAATCACTGCAACTTTCCTGCAATTTTGGCCAATCCTCGTCAACTTTGGCCAATTTCTCCAATCAAATTTGTCCCTGAGTAGCGCTCAAATGCTCAGTCTAACCCAATCATGTGCCATGGAGGGCCAAGACCCTGCAGGTTTTCTCTTCTACCGAGTCTCTTCAGCAGGTATTTTCTCTGATCAGCAATCAGTGGGAAGAAGTTCAGTGGAATCTGCTGCTGAAGACACTGGTTGGAGGTAAAGCCTGCAGGGTCTTGGCTCTCCATGGCACATGACTGGACACCCCTGGTCTAACCAATCAAATGCGTTGCTGCACCACGCTCACTTCTGTGTTTACAGTGAGTATTAACAGAACTTCAGCACAAAAAAAACACTCACCCGCAAGTTTTCCCACACCGTCCCTTCCTTCGTCTCTCCATAAAACCACAAACAAACAAGCAAATCTAACACTACAGTCAGTGTTTGAACATTTTCTACATCTTTAGAGCTAAAATCATTACTACATATTATCAATGAGCTTTAAAGCTGTGAATCTCCGGTCTGGACACGGACCAATGCACACCACCGGTAAACCCCAAGGAGAGCCCCTCTGCCTGGTACGACTCCCGGTAAAGGAAAGATGAGTATCTGATGAGACAGGTGTGTCAAGACACGCAGCAGATAGATAGACAGGTAGGAGTCAGGCATAGAAAGAGAGAGAATAATCAGTAATTTCCCCCCCAGAAAAACACAGACTTCAATAGACACTGCTGAGCAACAGAATAAATTATTTCTTTTTTCTCTGCTCTCGGTACCGAGTGGTTGTGGACCGCTGTGGTTAGGAAGTTTTCAAATGACGGTGCTGCCATAATTTCTAAATCTACTCTTTAACATGCATTCATTGTAATTTAGCTGTTGTAATGGATATTGTGTTAAAGTCTGTATTTGCTGTTGCACAATAGAGTTTTTCTGTACAGCAGAAGTTTCTGCTTACTTTATAAATCACTGTTTAATAGGAATTTTTGACAATCCTGTGCTTTTCTTGTATTGTTATATAGAATATCATTGCAGTAAACTATGGAGAAAAAAAACCATCTGCTTTAAAATTTGTAATTCTTCCCACAACTTTTAGTGCCAGAAAAAACTCTCAAAACATCGCAACTTTTTAGAAAAAGCTCCGGAAAATTCAGGCTTTTTGGGCCACAACAATCATAAAAACATCCTGCAAAATCCTGGAGGGACTGGTTGAAGCAACACCCTATAAAAAGTTGTCTCAACTTAAAAAAGTTAGTGTTGGGGCTGCCTTAAAATTTTAAGTTGACTGAACTTGAAAATATAAGTGGTAAAGACACATAAAACACATAAATTCAAGTTCAGTCAACTTATAATTTTAACCCCTTGAGTGTGTGAATTTGTGTGCTCCTAGTGGCAGAGCGCAGCACTGTGCCTGTCGTCTCACTCTCACATGATTGCCTGCACTGGGGATTTGTACTGATTTGCTAGTTTCAAAAGGTGGCAGACATCCGTTGGAGGACTCAATGAATGACACATAATACACCAAAGAAGAAGAACTCCTCATTTCCTTTTCCTGTTTTTAGCATTTTAGCCCAGAAAGCTAATATGTCCACGATCGGTCACCGTCACTTTTATCGGCTTTGTATGCGGAAAATAGCCATGGGATACAAGCAAAATTTATGTGGGATAATCATAAGACTTTGTAGATGTAGTTGAGACTTTAAATGACCGACAGAACGCAAAATAACAACCATGATGGGTGAAAACATAGCGACCACACCAGCCAGCCAGCCAGCCAGCCCCCCTTTGTCAAAATTAAGTGAGAATTTTCTGGGTTTTTTTGCTTTGTTTTTTACATTGTACTGATTTCTTGTTCATATACTTTGAAGATAAGCTGATAAGGTACCCCTGTACAAAAAACGGTGTCAAAAGACTGAACCATTCTTTGTGTAAATACGTTCAAAGTCCAGTTTTGACTGAGTTATGGAATTTAAAGAGGTGCCGCGACATTATGCAAATTAGATGCGTAAATTTATTCCTATCTGAAACTTTGGATCATATTTTACATCTTTCTAATTGACAGTAAGCCATTATCTCTTACTGCTTTCAAGTTATAGCCGTGGAAATCTGAACTATTTTATTGACAAAAAATATTTACCACTCTTGACCACTAGGGGTTATGTCGCAATTTGGCGACAAACACACTCAAAGAGTTAAGGCAGCCCAAACATTAACTTTTTTAAGTAGAATAACCCTAATTATTTTTACAGTGTACACTGGATATTCACAGAACACCATTTTGTCCCATATCTGGTGCTGAAAAAGTTTGCAACCCTTGCTACATCATCATCAGGAATCCCTCAAATTGAGTAAGATTAAGTAAGATAATTCTTGTCCAATGTGAGAAGCACAGACTCTCAGGACTTGATTACTTCAGTGGACGCCTTGCGTGTGAAATCTTTTAACGTGGGTGTAGTGGTATAGAACAGTAAACACACGGTGCCTTACAGGGAGAGCTCTGAGTCCAGTGGCAAGGAAAACCTCAACGACCAGGGATCTAAGTCCTGCAGCAACATATCCCAACGTGCCAAAAAAGATTGAATGTACTGCACCTTTGGGGAAAATGGTAGAAAAATCCACCAGGCGTTGTGTTTTTTTTTTTGTCGGGGTTGTCTCGCCTAGATCCACCGTGTTCAGCAAAACCTGGGGGGGCACTTGGGGCCACTGCGGACAGTCTTCATCATGTGAGAGGCTAGATGGTGAGGCCACTTGCTGAAGATGAAATTGGCCGTATTTTGTGCATCATATGATGCTGGATGTGGGGAGACCAGTGTGGGGCACCTAGATGTGTAAGAGGCCAACCAGAAAGGTACTACTCCTCTGGTGATCCTTGCCCCTCCTAACCACAAGCACAGGGGTGTCCGTCAAGGCTACGAGAGTGTGCAATCATCGGCAAACGGCGAAGACTTTTGCTTCTGATTTGGAAAGAACAGACAGAACCTCGTCATATCTGCCTACATCAAACAATAGCAGCAACAACACAATCAGATCAGCCCACGAAGGTTGAACAAGCCAGCTTTTGACTCAACAACTGTCAGTATTATGAAGAATAAACAGAGTTAGAAGAGCCACAAGGTAAGAAGTCCATATGATGCCATTGTCTTATTGTTTGGGGCGAGTTGTAGGAAGTGTTCCTCCCTTACCCTGTTTGACATCTACGCAGCCAACATGTCCATGTGGGCCCCACCAAAGCTTAAATCTGGGCTGTCTTATGGGTCCCATGTGGGTTTGTCCATGGGTTCCATGTTGGCTCCATCTGTGTTTGCCCACATGGACTTTACCTCTTTACCTCTTTTCAACTTTTTTTTCTCATAAATTCACCATTTTCCCATAAATTTGATATATTTTTCTTGAAAAATTGAAACTTTTTCAGAAATTTGCACCTTTTTTACTGTAAACTTCCAGCTTTTTCTCAGAAATTTGTTAGATTTTCTTGGAAAATTGTGACTTTTTTTCTTGCAAATTTTCAAAAAGGAGTTTCAATTAAAAACACTGGACTAAAAACTAACTGAAATTCAAGATGTTTCAATGTTCTGCCAAACACCATCATCAGCTGTGAGACTGCAGCAGGAAGTGTTTCTGGCCAATAAATAACCTAGAAGGAAGTCACATGACAAAGGGACATAAAGTCACATGACTTGTGGGAAATGTACAGCAAACAAAACAATGTAGTCCATGGTGTGTGACCTTTTAGCGAGTAAGAACTACGATCTGGCCTGACAACATCAGGATTAAGAGGGTTTTTTTCTCATAAATTTGCAGCTTTTTTGATTGCAAACGTTTTCTGGCAAATTCTTGATTATATGCAAAAAATTGTGATTTTTTTTTTTTCTTGCATGTGTATGTGGACATTTCCCTCATTAAACTGTAATATTTTTTGCAAAATTTGTTATTTTGGGGAATACATATGTTGAGGATTAGGGTGAAACCAAATTGACCCAAATCGAAAATTTGATACCCTTGTCAAGTAAAATTGAAGACTTTTTAATGTAAATGTGTCATTTTTCACACTTAAATTACAACTTTTTTTTCCACAGACTTTGTTCCCATAAGAGAATAAATCTAATTTTTTTTAGGTAAATTTGTAACTTTTTTCAGGTAAAAATGCAGCCTTTGTCATATGAATGTGCCACAGTTTTCTAATGAAATTGCAGCTTTTTCTGCAAAATTCTTTTTCAGCAGATCTTTTCTGACTTTTTTCTTGTAAATTTGTGGAGTTTTTTCCTCATAAAAATAGATTTCTCCATAAATTTTGAAGATTTTATCATAAGTCTTCATCTATTCTTATGAATTTATTACATTATTTTTTGTAAATTTATTACCTTTCACTAGTAAAACTGCAGCATTTTCTACATAAATTTGTTGCATTTCTTGTAAAATTTTTCATGAAATTTCTTTAATTTAATTTAGTTTAATTTTTCCTCATTTAATTTGTCTACCCCCCCCAAAAAAATTGACTTGTTTCTGTAATAGAGAAGAGTTTAAACACTTAATAACTTGAGCCGTTATGAACAAAGAAAATTTAATCACTAACACAGAATAAAAAATAAACCAGTGTCCATATGAAAGTTTGAAAGTTGCACATTTAGAAGAGAAGCTGTCTAAAATTTACAAAAAAAGTTGCAGATTTATGACAAAAAAGTTGTGAATTCATGAAGAAAAAAATAGCAACTTCATGAGAGAAAAAAGTTGAAAATTTACAAGAAAAAAATGAAAATTTCTGACAAGAAAACTGTAAATTTAAAATAAAAAAAGTTGCAGATTTTAAAGACGGTGACAGATTTAAGGGAAAAAATGTTCAAATTTAGGAGAAACAAGGTGTAAATTTATGACAAAAAAGTTGCAAATATACAATAAAAATATTGCAAATTTATGAAAAAAGTTTTAATTTTATGGGAGCAATTTTGCAAATTTATGCGAAAGTTGTAAATTTACAATAAAACTTCTGAAAATTTATGAGAAAAAAGTTTTAAAAGTATGAAAAAAGTTAAAAATTTATGAAAAAAATTAAGCTATACATCAAAAAAAGAAGCAAATTTAGACGAAAATAGTTGTAAATTTGCAGCTTTTTAAATTTTCAATCTATAAGAAAAAATACTGCAAATTCATGAAATGTTTTAATTTATGAGAAAAATCTTGCAAATTTTTGAGGAAAGTTACAAATTTGAGAAAAAAGTTGCAGATTTAAAAGAAAAAAGCTGCAAATTTACAAATAAAAAGCTACAAATTTTTGAGAAAAAAGTTTCAAATGTATGAGAAAAAAGCTGCCAATTTTTGAGAATTTTTTTAACTGTATGAGAAAAAAGCTGCAACTTTATGAGAAAAATTGCAGATGTACAAGATGAAAACAGTTGTAGATTTAAAATAAAAAGTTGCAAATTTACAAGAAAAAAGTTACAGATCTGAGAAAAAAGTTTTAACTTTATGAAAAAAGTTGCAAATTTATATGGAAAACTTTTAGTTTTTGAGAAAAAAGTTATTTACAATAAAAATACTGCAAATGAATGAAAGTGGTTTTAATTCTATGAGAAAAAGTTGCAAATTTATGAGAAAAAAGTTGCAAATTTACTAGAAAATGCTGCAAATTTTTGATGGAAAAAAGTTGCAAATTTACAATAAAAATGCTGAAAATTTATGAGAAAAATTTTTTACATTTATGATTTAAAAATTGTGGAATTAAAGGAGAAGAGTTGCAAATTTATATGAAAAAATTTGCAGATTTACAAGAAAAATGAAGCAAATTCACAAGAAAATAGTGCAGATTTAAAAACGGTGCTTCAGATTTAATTCTGTTGTGTAACATGATATAAAAAAGGTTTATGATGAATTGGGGGGGGATTCTCTGTTTTTGCCTTGATTTACACCTATGTCAACAGCCAACATAACTGGTTTGAAGCTGACTTACGAAAGCGGTAAGGCAGCGTCCACAGGCCGTGATCTTGAACTCTCCGTAGAGATCCCTGATGGCTCCAGTGGTGAAGAATCCCTCCACCAGCAGCAGCACTCCAAACACAAAGAATCCAGCTGCAAGGCCATAGATGATGTACTTCAGGATGTCAATTCTGCAGAGAGCGGGGCGGAGGGAACACAGTCATTAGCTTGTTTTCACACTCCGCCACTTCTTCAAGGGTCCTTTATAGACTTTACAAGCGTCTGCAGATAAATCACCATGTTTGGATGCCAAAAACTAGTCAGATCTGCAGTACAGAGGGTGTGACATGGGAGTGGACGGGAAGTTCTACCACCATACTGATGAGTAAAGATGAGAGCACTCAGATTTGTCTGATTCTGTTCATGCTTTATCATTTCTCTTCAAATCAATCAATCAAAGCTTTATTTATATAGCACATTTCATACAAAACATAACACAAAATGCTTCAGAATGGAAATTAGCTTCCAAATTGATCTGATTAACAACAAGGCACACCCAAACAAATCTAAACTGGCCAGTTTTAGCAGAGACCATTTTTCTTAGTTTAAACCTTCACTGATAATAAATTATACCAAAAAAAAGAACAAAAATGCAGTTCCTGTCTTGTCTACTAGAGCAGCTCTCCATCAGTGAGTCAATCCCCATAGACTTGTTAAAACAGAACATAGGAAGCAACTTTACAGCAGAAATAAACGTGGTTGCACAGTGGTACTAAAACTGTTGTTTGCGTTAGATAATGCACCTTTTATAATGATTATAAAGGGCATAACTTTGAATAGTTTGTATGTTTAACCTCCCAAAATTCTAGTGTTCTACCGGCACGTTTCCAAAGCCCTGGTTTGGGAGTTCTTGCAATTTGTTCTTGACACATCATTGTGGCAGAACTTTTTTCTTGTGTGCTATCTGGCAACTATTGTGTGTTCAGAAATGTGAATTTCCCAGGAGTTCTGCACTTGAGTTTCTTGTGAAGTATGAAATGTCCTGGCCAAAAAGAATTTGGTTCTTGTTCTTGCCACCTCAAGAAAAAGAACAAACTTCTCTGTTCTTGTGGAGTATGTTTAGGCCTTTAGACTTACGCCTTCCTCTACACCTCAAGAAGAATCGGTTCATCCCTACACCTACATGTGAACATCTAAAACGGACAGGTTAAAGGTTATGGGGAAGGGGTGATTTGCAGTAGGGCCTTGGTCTTGACCTTTTGAAGTCAAGGTCTTGGTACACATTGGCCTCACTAAGGTCTTAACCATAACACCAGTTTCTAGTACTCAAACAGTTCCTGCAGAGGAAGCACAGCTTGAAAATCTTAAATTACAGGAGCAGAAGTAAAGAACATGTTAAACACTCACATGGTGAAGACGTCCACAGAGTCTCCCGGAGCTCTGATCACCTCAAAGTAGTTCTGGAGGATGGTGACGGTGCCGCTCAAAGCCTCGTGGCCACACCCGCAGAATAGGGCCACACCCATATAGAGGAGGATGGTGGCAATGAGGGACGCCCACGGCAGACTCCCCACACACCGCTCACAGCACTCCTTACAGCCTGGAGAAACACAAAGAGACACAGCTGTACTTATGAGGATGTCACAAATCTCACAAACTCATTCATCAAAATCTCTTTTGCAAACATAAACCACATCCTTCCATCTTTGATCCCAGGTTAATTCTGAGAGAACCTTGAAGGAGTTCAGCTCGTAGATATGTGGTAAGCGGGCCTACAGAGGTGTGGATGCCACCTGATGCCCATAAACTGGTTCCCCAAACTGTAAGTGCTGAATTTTACCAGAAGAAGGTTAATCAACAAGGTAACTAGTGTTTTAGTCAAGACAACACCAAGACCAAACTGACCCCAAGACTTTCAGAGGGTGAGAACAAGTCAAGACTTGGACCAAGACTGGCAGAGACCAAGTTGAAACCAATACCACTGTGTACATCTTGGTCTTGCTCTCAATGTCTTGGTACACTATGGTCTAGGTCTGGTCTTGGTATGGAGTTGACTGAACTCTGGATTATAGTCATCACAGTCACACTCACCAAAATCCAAGCTAATTGTGAAAGGATCTTGAAGGAGACTGGCTCCTGGACATGTGGTGAGCAGGCCCAATGGGGTGTGGATGCAACTGGATGTTCATGAACTGGTTGTCCACCTTTATGCTTTAATTTGCCAAAATAAGGTCCCTTACTAATTGGGTTTCCAGCTAACTTTTTTAATTTTTACTAAAAAGTTTTGGTATTTCCATCCATCCATTTCTTTGTCTTCTACCCCTTACCTGGGTTTTTGGTATTTTGTATAAGGAAAATACAGTTTGACTTCCGTTTCATTCAGTAACATTATGCAAACTATTTTTGAGGAATGCTATATCCTTTTATGTCCATGGGCCGATAAATACCCACACATCACCAGCTGGATCTGTTCAAGGATATCGCCACATGGATTTTACGGAAGAAGCGCTAGCTTGGTGGCCCAGTAGTTAGCACTGTGGCAGCACAGTAAGAAGGTCACGGGATCAATTACACCCCTGACCATCGTGAGTTCGATCCCACCCCCTGACCACTGGCAACCCTTCTGTGTGGAGTTTGCATGTTCTCCCTGTCTGCGTGGGTTTACTCCGGATACTCCGGTTTCCTCGCACAGGCCAAAAACATTCAAGTTAGGTTAATTGGAGACTTTAAAGTGGCCTTAGGTGTGAATGTGTGTGTGAATGGTGAAGGGATTGGCGCCGCACCGTGGCTGCCTCATCCATCCAGGTGGATGCCCTGTAATTACCCTATTGTGGGACTAATAAAGGATTATAAATATAAAGATGGATGGGTGGGTGGGTGGATGGATGGATGGATTTTACAGAGTGAAAATTGAGATTTTTTCAGTATGCTATGGTCTGAATCAGAATCCCATGGACCTGCCTGTTTCTGGTCACTGATGTCATCTACCAGGTTCTGGGCAACATATCTGGCATGAAGCGTGTTGTGTGTTTAGCGTATCTTGGGGAGCTGTGAAGCAGCTACTAAGTACAGTAGCCCATACTCCACAGGTATGAGGAGTCTTTAAGAGGACATCCTACTAGTGTTGCAGTCAAGATCTGACCAAGAACCAGAGTCTAACAAGACGAATTCTACCGACAAAGTGAAGGCAAAGACATGCATCAACAGTGCTGTAGTTCTGGACTTCATCTTTGCATGTCTTGGCCTTGGTTTGGTCTCGAACCCTTAACATTTTGCACTGGTCTTGACAACAACATGACATCCCAGTTCTTCCCCCAAAGAATATCTTTTGTATCTGAGCTAAAACATCCCCATCAACAATGACAATTTACCATTTCTCTTAATTTTAGGTTTATTAGTCTTAAAAGAAACAAAAGTTAATTCACCCCTGCCTGATATCCTATGACAAAACTGAAACAATGATGTTTAATGTAGATGAAATGCTAATGGAGAAGGAAAGCAGTAATGATGATGATAACTGCCAAGTACATACACATTCATGGTTTTCCGTCCAGTATTTCTTTTGGGTATTTTAACTCGACTGGAAACATAGCATACGACACCTTGACAACAAATTTTAAAATTAGTTTGGATGTGTTTAGGTCTAATCATCCATCCAGACCTGACGATAGAACCACATCTAAGAACCAAGCTAGAAACTCCAACAGATGAGCGTTGGTCATCCATGTCATCAAAGCCAGAAAATCAGCGAACCAACAGACCGTTTCTCCTGATCTGGATGGAATACCCTAGAGGAACAATTTTGTCATGTGGACCTGCAGAGTCAGCACCGTCTACCCAGCAGGGAACCATCCCAGCTGTGGTGAGGCTACGCTGATGCTTCAGTTAACGTTTGTAGGCTGACTGTAACGTTGCCTCGTCATCAAATCTGCAGTTGTGCAGACTCAGACAGATGATGAACAATTGCTGCTGCCTTAAAAGTTCAGCTGAAGGTGTGGGAGGTGTTGGCCTCATGGTGTCAGAGCAGCTGGGTCAGTTTTTCAAGATGGTGGTGTCCTAACAGAAGATCTTGTCTGGAAAGTCACAAATTTATTGAAAAAAGGGACAAATGTACAAGAAAAAAGTCACAAATTCATAGAGAAAAAAATGAAAAATTTACAAGAAAAAGTCACAAAAATTTACAAGAAAAACTGATAATTTTATGAGAAAAACTTTTTAAAAAGTACAAAAACATCAAAAATTTATACAGAAAAATGTCAAAAAAATTTAAGAAGAAGGTCAAAAATTCAGATGAAGAAAGTCACAAAATTATTATAAAAAGGTAAAAAAAACAATAGAAAAATCTCAGTAATTTACAAGAAAATGTAGTGATCCGAGTTGTGTGGTGTTGTTCCTCCTGTCCTACTAATTACATTTCACAGCTGCGGTTGCACTCACACCTGCGCTCCCTAATCCGGCAGACTTTATAAGCAGTGGGGCCCTCCACTCCTGCACGGAGACGTCAGTGTTCCAACTCTGTGAAAGCCCTTCACGACGCTTATCTACTCTTCTCCTCGCCAGCTGGGAGTTTCGCCTTCCCTCTCTACAAACCGTGAGCAGCCTGTTAACCTGTTCTCATCAACCTGCATCATCTTCTCCTTGTTCTTTATACCTGTGCACAGGTGAACCATGCTTCTGGCGGACCAACCCTGCTCCTGGCGGACCAACCCTACTCCGGGTGGCGGACCAGGACTCACTCCATGAGCTGCAGGCTCCTCTCCCTCATCGGCATCTCGTAAGTGCCTCAGCACTAAGACTGAACTTTCCTCTTCTCTCCTCAGCTGAGGAATCCTCTGCACCGGCACTTCCTCACCATCGCGGGACTACAGTAACCTGGAGAAGCACAAGGCTGCAAGTAGTTTCACTCCTACCATTCCTTGCACCGTAAGATTATTATTTATTCCACTAATTCATCTGTGTGTTACAGGATTACTCATATCTCCTTCTCTCTCCTCCTTGCAGAGTTGCCAGACTCCTCCCGCTGTGCACTGTCACACACACACACACACACACACACACACACACACACACACACACACACACACACACACACACAAGTTCAATAAAGATCATTGTATTTCTAACTGAGTCTATTGTTTGCTCCTGGGTTTATGCCTCAAATCATGTCAGAAAAAAATTATGTGTATTTAATAACAAATTTAATAGAATATAAAAAATACATTTATTAGGAAACAGTCCCAAATTCAGAAGAAAAAATATATATAAATTAACAAGACAAGATGTAAAGGTTGTATGAAAAATGCCATAATTTTATAAGAAAGTCAAAAAATTATAGGAGTCATTTTTTTTAGAAACATCCAAAATTTGTAAAAAAAAAAAAAAAAAATCACATTTACAACAAAAAGACAAAATTTACATGAAAAACTGGTAATTTTATGAGAAGATGTTTTTAAAAATTAGAAAAACATCAAATTTATAAGGAAAAATGACCTTTTTTAAGAAAAAGGTCACAAATTCAGATTATAAAAGTCTCAAAATTACTATAAAGAAAAAAATATAAGAAAAAAACTGACAAATTTACAAGAATAAACAGACTCAAATTCAGAAGAAAAAATATATAAATTTACAAAATAAGATGCAAAAGTTGTATGAAAACATAAATATTTCAGATTTAGCAGAACTAGATTACGTCTGTAGTCCCTCGGCAGGTCATGAAAATACATAACCAAATAATCCAAAATCCACAAAAAAGACAATTGTAATAAAAGTGCATATGTTAAATAAACTCAAAGCACATTTAAATTCATCTCTTCTGTTTCTGGATTCCATACATCATAGGCCTGTTCACATTTAAATACCAGCTGAGCGTTAAAATTGAGGTGTTTTCTCCATATTTTCATCATAAATGAAACACATTCCAGGACAGAAAACCTCCTCCCTGTTAGTCATTCTGCAGCTACAGTAAACCAGAGCTGAGGCCGCCTCACAAATGACTCATTATGGGTAAAAAAACCCCCACAAAAGCCTGAACTGTTGGTGCATCGTTCACGGCTGCTGCACAATTACATAACAGTGGCAGGTGGAGAGCTCTAATTAATCATTCCAAACACACAGCCGAACCCTTCACCAACATCCACCGCCGCCATGAAGCAGATTTAAAACGGGACGTCTGATTCACTTCAGCTCCAACCACCACAGTCAAATGTGTGGGGTAAACTGCATTACAGTTTAAAGACTGCGTCATTTAAACAAGGAGATCAGGGGTAATGACTAATACGCAACTGGCACCTCAGCTTATCTGAGTTTATGATCTGGAACTCTGGACCTTTTAAAAAAATGATTAGGAAAAAAAATCAAAATTTATTAGAAAAATGCAAAAAAAAAAAAATCACATTTATGAAAAAAGTGGCAAAATTTGCAAGAAAAATGTCACAAAGTTGTAGGAAAAGTTAAAAAAAAATTACAAGAAAAGTCTTTTTTAAGAAAAATTCAAAGCAAAAAAGTCAAAGTGCCTTTATTGTCATTCCATTGTTAAAAAACAATACAACGAAACTGAGATGCTGCTCCCTAAAACAAACTATCACACTCACATTCATGAATTTAATATTCTCACAATTACAACAATAATGCCTAAAACAATGATACCTAAAGAAGTTAAATACAATATGTACATAGCAATAATAAAAACATACTGAGCAATAAATAAATAAGACCAGCGTACACACAAGGTTATTGCCACATAATAACCTAAAATAACATCAGCAGTCTGTATGTGTTACATAAGTCTGTTCAAAATACGTGCTGCTGCTGGGAAAAAACTGTGATTAAATCTGGTCGTCCGGGTTTTATGGGATCTGTACCGCTTTCCTGAGGGCAGCAAGTGAAAGAAATCATGACCTGGATAAAAAAAAAAGCTTTAAAAAATATTTTTTAAGAAAAAATTATAACAAAAAAGTAAAGAAATTATTAGAAAAAAGTCAAAATGTATTAGAAAAATGTAAAAAAAAATCATGTTTATGAGAAAGTTCTGTTTCTATATAAAACAAGAGAAAAATCTGAGCTGAAATTCATCAATTTTTTTTTTTCATATTTGGATTTTTTAACATTCTGAAGTAGATCTTTTTCATAAAGTAAATTATGAGGTTTTTTTTCTGACTCTTCTCAATGGTTTTTTGTTGTAAATTTATACTTTTCTTTGAAATTGTGAAAATAAATTAGTATGAGAAAATAATGAGCATTATTCAGTCCCTCTTTGCTCTTTACCATATAAATTCTCCTCCACCAGCTCTCCTGCCGTGGAGCTCACCTTCCTCCACCTGGCAGATCAGGCCGCTAGTATTAGCTTAGCTGAATGATGACGGCTGATGTCCCAGCTGGATCGTAGTTCAACGCTGGAGTCTACACATCCCTATTCATGTCACAAGTCCCCCCGTGCGCTTTTACGCAGCGCATGGAGCAGTGAAGAGGAATGATGGATTTACGCGCTGGGTTACACAACAAGCACATTTATTAGCAGAAAAGCACACAGTTCAAAAATAGCAACGTAGAAAAAGGGAACAGGGCACACTAAAGGGCTAACACGCCAAGTGTGCAGCGGACAGACCACAGGGTGCAGTGGCCACAAAAACAGTTCAAAACACAAAAACTGACACACGAAAGGAGACAAAATGTCCACTTACTGCTTACATGCGTCGTGCAGCGGGCAGACCACAGTGGACCGTGGCCAAGTGGACCACACACAAGACGATGCACACATGTGACTATGTACAAATAAGATGATGCACAATGGTCCAGCAGTGCTTGACTGGCAAAGGTCGCCGAAGTACAAGCACTGCTGGACAGCAGATTCGGTGCATCCGATACCTGAGCCACAGAGAATGGTCAGAACCAAGCCTGAAGGACAACACCGGCTTGGTTCATGACAGTTCAAATGCCAGGTTTTTGTTATGTAAAAAAAGGAGACCAAGATAAATCATTTCAAAACTTTTTCCACCATTAATGTGACCTATAACCTGTACAACCCAACTGAGAAACAAAATTAAATCTTTTAAGGGGAAAAATAAAAAAACTTACAATAACCTGGTTGCGTAAATATGCACACCCTTAAACTAATACATTGTTGCAGCACCTTTGGTTTTTATTATGGCACTCAGTCTTTTTGGGTAGGAGTCTATCAGTGTGGCACATCTTGATGTGTCAATATTTGTTGACTCTTCTTTGCAAAAATGCTCCAAATCGGTCAGATTGCGAGGGCATCTCCTGTGCACAGCCCTCTTCAGATCACCCCACAGTCCAGACCTTTGGATTCAGGTCTGGACTGTGGCTGGGCCATTCCAAAACCTTAATCTTCTTCTGGTGAAGCCATTCTTTTGGTGATGTGGATGTGTGCTTTGGGTCACTGTCGTGCTGAAAGATGAAGTTCCTCTTCATCTTCAGTTTTCTAGCAGAAGCCTGAAGGTTATGTGCCAACACTGACTGGTATTTGGAACTGTTCATAATTCCCTCCACCTTGACTAATGCCCAGTTTCAGCTGAAGAAAAATAACCCCCAAAGTATGATGCCGCCACCACCATGTTTCACTGTAGGTATGGTGTTCTTTTAGTGATGAGAAGTTTTGTGTTTGCACCAAATATACCTTTTATAGCCAAAACGTTCACCCTTGGTTTCATCGGACAATAACACATTTTCCCACATGTGTTTGGGGGATTTCACATGTGCTTTTACTTTTACAAAATGTAGCCGGGATTGGATGTTTTTCTTCGTAAGATAAGACTTCTGTCTTGCTACTCTACCCCATAGCCCAGACATATGAAGAAGATGGGAGATTGTTGTCAAATGTACTAAACAGCCAGTACTTGCCAGAAATTCCTGCAGCTACTTTAATGTTGCTGTCAGCCTCTTGGCAGCCTCCCTCACCAGTTTTCTTGTCTTTTCATCAAATTTGGAGGGACGTCCAGTTCTTGGTAATGTCACTGTTGTGCCATATTTTCTCCACTTGATGATGACCGTCTTCACTGTGTTCCATGGTATATTTAATGCCTTGGAAATTCTTTTATACCCTTCTCCTGACTGATACCTTTGAACAGTGAGATCCCTCTGATGCTCTGGAAGCTCTCTGTGGACCACGGCTTGTGCTGTAAGATGTGACTACAAAAATGTCAGGAAAAGCCTACTAGAACAGCTGAACTTTATTTGGGGTTGATCAGAGGCACTTTAAATGGTAGCAGGTGTGTGCTGACTCCCATTTAACATGAGTTTGAATGTGATTGGTTAATTCTGAACACAGCCACATCCCCAGTTATAACAGGGTGTGCATATTTAAGCAGCCAGGCTATTGTAAGTTTTTTATTTTTTCCCTTAAAAGATTTCAGTTTGTTTTTCAATTGGGTTGTACAGGTTATAGGTCACATTAAGGCTGCATGTCCACCAAATGCATTTTTTCAGCTGTGGGCGACTATTTTCTTTTCATTCTCTATGTAGTCCAGCATCTACAGTGCTGAGCATCCTCGGAGCTGAAACGCTCTCAGCGGTGGCCGCTTTTTGTCGCGGCACTCAGGGCGCTCAGAGTTGAAAAAATTTCAACTTTTCAGACTGCAGCTGAGCTCGTCAATGACAGATCTTTGTAAGCAGCCAATCCAAATAAGGAATGACGGGACATAGGATGCTGGTTCAGTCTGTACTCAGCCTCCTGTTTTCAGTGTCATCATATTTTGCATCCAGAGCTGCTACCAATGCTAGAATATGTTTCCTGTCCATTGTTATTTAGAGACTGCTATTAAAAAATAAGTAGAAAGTCTGACCATAGGAAAAGCGGAAGTGCTGAGCTGTGAGTGACAAGCTGTTGCTGCTATATAGGGCACAGACTTTTTTTTTTTTTCAGAGCGCAGCACACAAATGCTGAAAAATAAGATTTTCAGGGTGGTCAGGCAACAAAAACGCATTTGGTGGACACGCAGCCTAATGGTGGAAAAAGTTCTGAAATGATTTTATCGTGGTCTCATTTCATTACATAAAAAAAAGGTATTTGAACAGGGGTGTGTAGACTTTTTATATCCGCAGGATGGCTTCTTCAGAATAGCTGCGTTCCGATAGCCCAATAGTGTACTCCGAAGTGGACTGCACAGGGTATCTACCATATTAATTGAGATTCCAAACCGAAGGGAGCGAACGGTACTCAGTTAAAAGTGAACCGAGAACTGTGCAGGGAAGACGTGAACAACTGTACATCACTTCACCGGAAGATGACAAGAAGATTACTCATAAGCCACTGCACCTCAAATATGAGTAAAACAAATGAAGAGTTCCTTTGCAAAAATACATAAGTCCAATTGTTTAATAATGAGAAAAACAACTTTTCATCTGTTGGTTTATATGTGTTAGTATTTCCAATTCAGCTTCTAAGACATGGTCACTTGAAATATAAGTATCTCAGACATAATAAAGCAAAACATTGAACATCAACTCATTGATATTTTTTGGTACTTTTTTCTGCAAAAACAGATAAGTCCACAACACATATTTTTGCAAAAACAGACATGTCTCGAAAACCATGCTAGTTTGTCTGGAACATACTTGAATGTCTATAAGCATCAATGTAGTATGATTGACACACTGATTTAGGCATATCTACTCAGTAAATGGATTACAAACATCATGCAATCAAGAAGATGGTAGCACTGAAGCTTTGTTGACTTAAGCAGTACTGCCATCCAAAGAAATGTGGCATTTATCGAGGTACTCAGGGTGTAGCATTACAACATCAGTCCTATTGCTTGTGGAATCAAGTGAGCTATAATACTGTACTATAGCTATAATACTACTATAATACTGTGCCGAGCAGACTTGGACTTATTTTGTGAATATTGTTCGCTGTTCCGACCTCGTTTGCGCCCTACTAGTGAACGCATCACTGGTTCACCCGCTTCATCAAAATTATCCATATTTGACATAAAATGCAACAAAATTGTAAAAAAAAAAAAAAAAAAAACTGGCAGAGAAATCACTCAAAGCAAGCAGGGAAATCATTCAAAGCGAGTAGACCAGGGAGGCAGCCAAGATGAGTCACGTGATCCAAATACCAAGCGCTAATTTGCCGTGTGGAGTTATCTGGTTTTGTAAAAACAGGGTCCCGGCATTAATCGACTTTTGAAAAAGAACAGGAACTTCGTAGAGTATATAACATAAGACATATTGGATTTTGAGAGAAAACAATTTGAACTTCTATAAGTAGGTAATGTGAACAGTTGTTTGTTGTACAGAGGGAAATTTTCTTTGAAGTGGCGTTTATCGGTTTTTGCAAATGAACTCTTCAATCAATTGTTGCTAACGCTATTAACAAGCTAAACTGATGTTGGTTATTGTTGATATCAACTGGTAGTAATAAAAATATATTTGTATTAATATTTTATTTAAGAAATATAAATTAATATTCCCTGAGAACGGAACAGGGAGTAGGTAATACAGTTTGAAGTACACTGTGGATCAGAACGTAGCCTAAGAGTGGTCAGCTGCTATTAGCAGCAAAAACTGGATGCTACGAGGGAAGGCTGAAAACATCATAGTGGTCAGATTTGACCAAATGTGGTTTATTTTTCATTCTACAACAATTAGTTCTGACCAAGTAATTTGATTGGACAATAGGGATTCCAGGAGTTACTATAGTCCATGATAATTGCACCCCAGTTTCACAGGATATGTATCACTCTGCTGCAAAGGTGTTCATGTAACCATTAATTACTAACAGTAATTTACTATCA
Source organism: Pholidichthys leucotaenia (assembly GCA_020510985.1). Taxonomy (NCBI): domain Eukaryota; kingdom Metazoa; phylum Chordata; class Actinopteri; order Cichliformes; family Pholidichthyidae; genus Pholidichthys; species Pholidichthys leucotaenia. The sequence goes on from CM035848.1 coordinate 34,642,518, forward strand.
ATTCTCTGACAATTGCAGTACTGTTTTGGGTACCCTTTTTTCCACAGTGAGGCACTGTTTGACAAGAAATTACACATTCGTGACCTGGAAGTCCCACCCTTTTGAAAAGGTCTACCTCCGTCTACCTCGGCCCTGCTGTCGTTTAAAGCTCATTAAGCGATTCACGTCAGTTTAAAAAAATAGGCAGTACTAGAGTTTGATCTATTGTCTCAATTAACAAACCACAACACCTTTGTGGTGATCAGTGTTGGGCAAGTTAATAAAAAAACTGTAACTAATTACAGCTACTAGTTATTTCTTTACAAAAGTAATTGAGTTACTTTACCAATTACTGCATGATTAAAGTAACTAGTTACTTGTGTCATAATTGGCCCTTTCAGGGCAGAAATAAGGCACCAATCGCCTGCTGGGAGTTTGCTCATTTAATTAATAATAATAAAGAACACAAATACTAGCCATAAAGGGCAACTTACAAAAAGGCAATAATGAGGACCATGAAAGGTGACCACAGAGAAATGTAACGAAGGTAAACCATGAAAGGTAACTTACAGTAAAACTGACGCGGCAGAATACAAGCAGAGAATAAGAACAGGAATCAGACAGGGGAATTCCTGTTTACACAAGGTGAGGTCGCAGAGAGGAATGAACCCCGCCAGCGAGCTTAAATAATAATAGAGGGGAAAACCAAAATGTGAACCAGGTGTGGATGCATGAGTGAGTGAGAAAGTAATTAAAGATAACTAACAGCTGTGACAACCTGCAAAAAGAACTGACGGGAGGACGTGACAAGCGGAGCTTTCAAAATAAAAGCACAAGCATAAAAGCTGAAAATCAAGAACAAATACATATACAGAAAAAGAGCAATAACCAACAGACCCAAACGCGGCATCGACCTGCGCTTGGCATCATGACAACTTGGAAAAGCAACTTTAACATTACTTTGGAAATGTATACTTAAATCATCTTGCACACATAGCAAGATCACCTCTGCCAGGGGAGGAGATAATGTTTTTAGTGGCGTTGGTTTGTCTGTTGGTTTGTCTGTCTGTTAGCAACATTACTCAAAAAGTTATGAACAGATTTTGATGAAATTTTAAGGAAAGGTGTGTAATGAGGTGAGCTAACTGGTCCAGTGGTGTAAAGACAATAATCTCTTCTTGAAAGTGGGAAAAACCAAGAAGATTGTGGTCGACTTCAGGAGGGGACACACACAGCATCCCCCTCTGATCATCGATGGAGCAGCTGTGGAGAGGGTGAGCAGCACCAAGTTCCTGGGGTGCACATCTCTGAGGACCTCTCCTGGTCCAACAATACCACATCACTGGCCAAGAAGACTCAAACTGGCCTCCATTTCCTCCGCAAACTGAGGAGTGCACAAGTCCCACCCCCATCATGTGTTCATTCTACTGGGGCACCATTGAGAGCATCCTCACCAGCTGCATCACGGTGTGGTATGGAAGTTGCACCGCTTCCTGCCGGAAGACTCTACAACACACAGTGAAAGCAGCCAGCAAGATCATCAGTGCCCCCCTGCACCCTTCCCCCCCCCGGACATCTACCTCACCCGCCTCACCCACAAAGCCATCAACATTGCAGGTGAATCCTCCCACCCCTCACACTCCCTGTTAAGCCCCCTGCGCTCAGGGAAAAGGTACCGGAGCCTCCGAGCTTGCTCCACAAGACTGATAAACAGCTTTGTTTATCAGGCCATCAGGACCCTAAACTCTGTTCACCCCCCACCCCCAGACCTTAACGCACTCGCCTGCACAATTACTACCTCAGCTGTTGGCACAGAAGGACTGGCACACCAACAGTAACACATCTGCTGCTGTATGTCTCTCAGGTTCAGGTTCAGGTTCAGGTTACTTTATTTGTACCTGTAGGTAGATTTGTTTTACAGTCAGGTGACATCCTTTTAGACACATATTTACAAACCTCAATTACATTCAACATGAACACAAACACAGGCACACATGAAGCTGACTATAAACATGATAAAAGTACTCAAGGCTGCACGGTGGCGCAGTGGTTTAGCACTGTGGCAGCACAGTTTTACCCTTGGCCGGGGGATCGCGGGGATCATGAGATCGTGGGTTCGATTCCAGCCCCCGACCAACAGTGAGCTGTGTGGAGTTTGCATGTTCTCCCCGTGTTGCGTGGGTTTACTCCGGGATTTCTCCGGTTTCCTCCCGCATACCAAAAACATGTAGGTTTAGGGCACTCGCGCACGCAGCGACCGGCAGCCGGTGGCTTGTCACCAGACTGCAAACCAAATCTACCTATGGGTACAAATAAGTAACAAAAAAAAAAAAAAAAAAAGGCTCCACCAATCAATCACCAACAATCTCTGCACTTTACTGCAACCATTTGCACAGATGCCATATCTGCTGCTGTCTGTCACTGCAATACTGATCATGTGCATTTCTATCTGTCACTGTCTGCACCTACACTACTGCAATGAACTTGGTACTACGGCGTATTACTGCTCTACTTTTCTGGATATAAGATTGTTGGGTCTCATTGTTTATCTTTATTTGCACTATGGGAGGTCTGGGTCTATCTTTTGTTGACATTTGCACTACAGGTAGCATTACTGTACATAGACTGTTGTTGCTGTTCCAGCCTGATTCCTTTTTCTTTTTATGTTGTGCACACCACTGAAGAGAGAGAGAAACGGCATTTCATTTCTCCTGTATGTCCTGTACGTATCGTAGTACTGACAAATAAAATCTTTGAATCTAATGGCACGGGGAACAGATGATTAGATTTTGGTGATGAACTGAGAGTGCATACCTCCACCAAGGGCTTTGTTTATATTTATGCAGCAGGATTATACAAAAACTACTACGATGGATTTGGATGAAATTTTCACCAGAGATGGTTTTTGGGCTACAGATGAACCCATTACATTTTGGTGATGATCCGAGAATGCATACCTCTGCCAAGGCTCTTATCTTCTCACAGTGTCTTAGCAACAATACTCCAAAACTAACAGACAGACTTTGATGCAATTTTCACTAGAAGTGGCTCTAGGCCTACACACAAACCCCTTACATTTTGGAGGTGATCCAAGAGGGACAGAATGAGCCTTGGCAGAGGTATGTGCTCTCTGAGTGCTTTTATAATTTAATTAATGGATTACATTACAGGCTTATTGATGTCAGTCTGAAAACAGACTGTTTCAGACAGAGCTTTTTAAAACCTGTTCAGTCTGCTTTATCCTGCCTTGAGAGCTCTTACTGTGGGAAAAATCTGAAGAAAATCAACATGATATTGCCAGTAATTTCCTAATTTTGGAGTGAGAGTTGGCAACACTGCATAAAGTTGTCCATGTTTATCTTTCCTTTATGATATGGATTTAATCCGATGTGCAGTGATCCAAAGAAAACGTCTATTATCTACTTTCCAAATGTCTGCTGTGACAGAGACATGATCCAGTCCCTCAAATTCCTTTTGGAGATCAAAATCCATTTCTGAATAATCTTTATCCAGGTAGCAAGTAAATGTGTTTTAACTTCAGTGGATCACAGTCTCAGCTGTCTGATGGAAAGTCACTGTTTATCTTCAGTCTGTAACGGCGTATCTAACAATCAGTCGGTTTAATTCTTGCTGGGCCACAAACTGTCCAGATGAATTCTTCTACTTGAAATCCAGCCGTGGCTGTTGAGACAAGAGTATTTCCACTTTATATCCAGCCGTGGCTGTTCAGATAGCATAGCTCCACTAACACGGTTTTGTTAGCATAGCTAGCCATTAGTTAGCACTAGCTTTGTCGGGGCTTTATTGCTGTTTTCAAGCACTTCTGAAGATTGCAGTAGGTCTCAACCAGCACTTAGCTTCCAACCCCAAATATGCTTTTGTCTTTAACCGCAACAAAGGAAACATAATCTGTCTATTTCCACAAAAACAAAGTAGCTTCATCTTTTCCTCTGCTCAATAGTGAAGACTCAGCTCTCTGCAACAAGTCACGTCGACTGACGGCTACGTCTCCTCTACAGTAGGGTCGGTTTGTATATTCATTTATTTGCACTAAAAATATCTATCCATATTAATAAAAGTAACGCATCTGATCAAATTTCAGCAACTGTAACACATTACTGAATTTTTATACTGCAATTTCGTTACACAGCACATTACTGCAAAAGTAGTGGTGTTATAGTAACGCGTCCCAACACTGGTGCTGATGGCCTCTTTGTTTCATCTGAAAATGCGAAGAAAAGTGAGCAAAGTGTGCTACTACTAGCTACAAGCTGTCTACCAGTGGTTCTGATGACCGGCATGAGGTACATTTTGATCTGGGGTCTTCTGCAGTACCAACTCAACAGGTATGTTTTATAAACATTTATTACTTTTGTACTTGACAATATTTAATTTGTTTACTTGTGTGATGATCCAGCGAGTGTGTTTCCCCCTACCCTCCTGTTCCTGTCGTCTCGACATAGGAGGATAAGACACACCTGCGTGATTACACACCTGCTGCGTCCAGATGATCCAGCATATTTAACCCTCTGAGTGTGTGAATTTGCGTGCCCCTAGTGGCAGAGCACGGCGCTGCAACTGTCATCTCACTCTGACATCGCTAGCTGCATTGGGGATTTGTACTGATTTGTACTGATCTGCCAGTTTCAGAAGGTGGCAGACATGCGTTGGAGGACTCAATGGATGACACGTAATACACCAAAGAAGAAGAACTCCTCATTTCCTTTTCCTGTATTCCCTTGTTTTAGCTCAGAAAGCTAATTTGGCTGTGATCGGTCACCGTCACCGTCACCTAGGCTTTGTACACGGAAAGTAGACGCGGGATACAAACGAAATTTATGTGGGATAATCATAAGACTTTGTAGATGTGGTAGAGAGCGCAAATGATCGACAAGATGCAAAATAATGACCACGATGGGTGAAAACGCAGCAACCACGGCAGCGAGTGAGTCCCGTTAGCCGCCGGTAAGTGACTTATTTCTGTGGGTTTTTTTTAATATTGTACTGATTTCTTGTTCATATACTTTGAAGATAAGATGATGAGGTACCTCTGTACAAAAAATGGTGTCAAAAGACTGAACCATTCTTTGTGTCAATATGTCCAAAGTCCAGTTTTGACTGAGTTATGGAATTTAAAGAGGTGCCACGACATTATGCAAATTAGATGTGTAAATTTATTCCTATCTGAAACTTTGGATCATATTTTACATCTTTCTAATTGACAGTAAGCTATTATCTCTTACCACTTTCAAGTTATAGCCTTGGAAATCTGAACTATTTTATTGACAAAAATATTTACCACTCTTGACCACTAGGGTTATGTCGCAATTCGGCGACAGACACACTCAAACAGTTAAGAGCCAGCGTGTGGAGCACCCACAGCTGGATCATTAGGTTTGCAACCACAAAACGCCCAAGCTCTCTATGTTATTCTCTCTGGTTGATCTGTGTCTTTACTCCAAGTCCTTCTGTCTCCCAGGTTTGCTGCCACCTGCAGGTGTATACTCCGGAGCTGATCACGCTTGCCTGATGAAGAAGAACACCGGACATCTACCCAGGTCGCCATCTTTCCCCCGGCTCCCCTGGTCCACATAGGAGTTTCCTGCCGGGCTCCTCTGCTCTCTGAGTAAGAGTGCTCTCCCATTATTATTCTCCCCTTTGGGAGAGTCTGTCCCTAATAATGTCTTTCTGCTCTCTCCCTGTAGGCTGTGTGCGCTCCAGCGGCACCGGTTTTTGTGTTTGAGTGTGCGTTTTGTGTTGCTCTTTTCCTTAGTTGTGCAGCTTTATTTAGATTTGTGTGTTTGGCTTTGTTTTTTCACAATAAACTGGTGAACTTTTTACACCTGTGTCCAAGTTTTCATTCTGGCAGTTCTGTGTTTGAGCCTCACTTGCCCTGAATCATGACAACATGCTGAATGAGATGTTTTGCAACAGTTACTGGCTACACTGACAAGGGACTATTTTTTTTTCTCAACTGCGTCAAATAGCTGGTTAAACAAACAAATCACATTTTGTTCAGTATTGCTGTCATTTAATAAATTGTGCTTGCCGGAACATTTGTATAAAAGCAATATTACACTTGACTTCATTACGGTATCATGAATATAGAAACTACAGGTGTGATCCTGTAATGCCCTGCACTATATTCATGATACCTTTCTCACTCTCATGTAATATTGCTAAAACATATCTCCCCTTTGGTCCACACATTTCTTCCATAGGTGTTGGAGCACTTGGATCCCTGCAGTTGAAAAATAAACCACATTTGGTCAAATCTGTTCAGCCTATGAACTTTTCAGCCTCCCCCACCCCCACCCGTAATGAGTTAGCTTAACTTGTGGTTTATGTGGCTGATTTCTTTACATTTGAATCACCTCACTAGACCTTTTTTTTTTTTCCTGTTTGTTCTCCTTGGCGCCTCTGGAGGCTGGCTGCGCCCTGACCACGAGGGGTTTCTGTGACCCACTGGGGCCGGTGTCTGGAGGGCCTGTTCTGGGGTGGCCATGTGTCTGACCTGGGGGGGTTGGTTGGGGGGGCTGCGGGGTGAGCTGGGGAGGGTGGGCTGTGGCCCTGGGCCAATTGGCCTTGCTGCCCAGGTGGGGCTGGGTCTGGCCCTGGAGCCCGGATGCTGGGAAAGGCGTTCCCCCTCTGGGTCGAGTGTGCGCTGGTGGTGCGGTCCGGCCCAGGCGCGTCCTTGCGCAGCGGGGTCGTGTCCTCCCCTGGGCCCTGTCGGCGCTCTGGGACAGGTGCCTGCGTCCTGGGGGGTCGCCTTCCCCATCCTCTGGGGCCTGCGGGTGTGGGTGTGCATGTGCATGTGTGTGTGTGTGTGTGTGTGTGTACGTGTACGTGTACATGTGTGAGTGTGTGTGTACATGCAGGTGCGTGTGAAAGTGGGTGTGAGTGGGTGTGTGTGTGTGTGTGGAAGTGGGTGCGTGTGTGTTGTGTGTGGGCATGTGGGGCTGTGTGTGGGTGGGCATGTGTGATGGTGAGTGTGTATGTGTGCACATGAGGGTGGGCGGGTGTGTGTGTGTGTGTACAGGTGTGGATACCTGTGGGTGGATGTGCGGGGGTTGAGAATGTGTGTGTGGATGGGGGAACAGGAGTGAGAGAGAATAGGTGGGTACAGGAGTGCGAGTGTGGGACTATGTGGGGGAGTGGGGGAGTGAGAGTGTGTAAGTGCATGTGGGTGCGTGAGAGCATGAGGGTGTGAAGGTGTGGGAGTATAGGTGTGTTTGCTAGTCGGGAGGTGCTGGATTGAGGGGGGAGCGCCTCTTGGCTACGTGAGCTCCCCTGGGGGGGGGGGGGTGCTTCTTTGGGCGGGGGGGGGGGGGTCCCAGGGTGGGCGGCGGTGGTGCTGGGGGGTGGGGGCGCTGGCCTCCCGGCACCTGGGGTCTGGGAGCTGGCATTGACCCCGCTTGGGGGGGGGGGGGGGCGTGCCTGGGGTGCGGGCCTGCCTCGCCGGCCACCTGGCAGCCTTCCCTCCCTCGGCTGTCCCTCCAGGAGCGGATGCCTGGCCTTCCTGGGGCTTGTTGACCTCAGACATTTGCACCCTGTTGGGGCTGGCAGCGCTGGGGTTTCTGGGGTGGGGGGTGGGGGGTTGCTGCAACCAACCCTCTCGTCGTATGACCAATCACTCACACACACAGTTGTTTTGCGCACGCTCTCATATACACACACACGCACAATTGTCTCCCCTTTAACAGGTGTGGATACCAGACTCGTGTTGAGACGTCTGTGGTGGAAGAAGCAGTCTGTCTTCTGTTTGTTTTAGTTGTTGGTTTGTTTGTCTTTTTTGTCTCTTCCTCTCCCTTGTCTTTCCCCCTCCACACACTTCCTTTCCCCATTCCCCATCCTGTCGGGTCCTTCATGGGTAAAATAATTTAAATGAAGTATTAAAAGTTATTACAGGAGAAGTTTACAACAATATACAGTACATAGATAGGTACTGTATAAAGCTCCTTTTGGCAAAGTAAATCTGTTTGGCACAATAAGGGTAACAGATCTCTGTTCTGCTCATCTAGCTGCCTGACAGGACAAGGGAAAAAAAAGATTCAAATCACCTCACGAGACATCTGTGTTCCTGTCTGATTCACTAATATAAAGTAGCTAATTTACTGTATGTATATGGTGTCACTCTGCCTTATTTTGTTGTGATAGCCTTGAACACTGGGCCTAAGTTTAGCTTATCTTGAGGATTGCAGTTAACCTTCAGGGTTATTTTCTACTCTGTCTATCCCCTAACAACTAACAACCCCTTCCACCTTTTTTTCTTGCAATATTTGAACTTTGTTCTCATAAATTTCCAACATTTTTCTCATAAATTTGCAACATTTTTCCTCAACATTTTCATTTTTTCTCAAATTTGCAACTTTTTTCCACATAAATTTTTATGTTTCTGTAAATTTGAAAAAAAAAAAAATCCTGTAAAATTTCACCTGCTTTCTTTTAAATTTGGAAATGTTATCTCAGAGATTTGTACATTTTTTTCTCAAAAATTAACAACTTTTTGTGTAATAAATTTGCAGATTTTTTCTCATAAATTTGCAACTTCCTTTAAATTTTCAGCTTTTTTGTTGTAAATTTTCATAATTTTTCTAGAAATTTGCAAAAAAAAAAAAAACCCACACAAACAAATCCTGTAAAATTTCAACTGTTTTCAACTTTTCCTTTTTAAAGGGCTCATTGACTGCACTTTCCCCACATTTTAACATCTCATACGTCTTAATGAAGTGCTTGTGACATATGTTGTTCACATTTTCTTTATTTTTTAAATTATTGAAGCAAATTTGCTTTGTATTTTCCCCACCTTTCTTGAAACGCTCTGATTTAAAGCCTATCACTTTAAGAAACATCCTTCACCTATTTAACTGCCCCCTCCCCTCACTCTCTCGTCAGTTAGCCATTAGCTGACAAGCTTCAAGCCTTCAGCTTTTAGCCTCCTTCTATTTCGGATGAGCGGTGATGGTTCACTGATTCGTAGCTTACGGCGCAACGCGTGCCACCTCAGCCCACCCTCAACAACCTCAGCATGACTCCACAGCACCTGGCGCGCCAGGTGGACCTCGGTTGCCACAACTGACCTAGCCTGGGATATGAGGCCGCCAGCCGGAGGCCGAGCCGAGCTGCAGAGCCACGGGATCTCAATGGGCAGTGTCTTGCTCCGCAGAACTCTGCTCCCACGGCCAGCTGGAGGATGCCCCCTTGCGAGGCGGCTACCGTACACTGCTGTCGTGGAGCCCCGGAAGACCGTGGGGGGGCTGGCAAGCAGCTTCCAGCCAGAAGCCTCGGGTCCCCGGCCAGGTTAGATGCTGTGACTGGCGCGCCAGTGCTGGCAATCCACCATGGAATCACGATGAAACCACTGGGAGATGGAGTGGAGTGACGTGAGGCACACCGCCGACTGCGGACCGGTGAACCAGGTGGTAACAGGGATGGTTATTAGGGTGACTAAGATCTGAAGAAAATAACAATATAAGCCGTGCTTTGAGCGAGCCTCCTGGTACTAGTGTTAGCTTGGGGGCTAATAGCTCAGGGGCTAATAGGCTACCTTTAGCCCCCGCTTCCATCTACATGACAGGCAGCTAGACGGGCCAATAATAGAGCAGTGGGCGGGTCTGAACGACAGCAGTGGGTTAGCTTTTACTAATTATGGTGTACAGGATTTACCGCCAAGAGTCAAAAACATTTCAAGATAAAGGTTGTTTTGGTTTTTTTTTTAAAGAGAATTGACTGTTTTGAAAATTTTTTGATAATTACACAACCAGTAGACTCATTTCAGACAGTTAGAACCTACAAACACACAATTTTTCAGTCAATGACTCCTTTAAATTCACAACCTTTTCTTAGTGACTTATTTTAGTCAAAAAGTGAAAGAAACACGTAACGCTGTACGCAGACAGTGTGATGGGGAAGGTCTTCCGAGTGTGTGAACAAGGCAGAGAGTTTTAATACAAACGGATGAGTGGGGAATGCTGAGTCGGCAGTTTCTGTGACAGTTATAGTTATAGTTTAGTGAGTTGCCAGGAAGCGTGTACGGAAAAAACATTAAACACAGGGTAAAGACGCTCTGTACCAGATTACAGCATTCTCATGAATTTTCATCTGTAGTCCCTGAGGCAGTCCCAGAGTGTCTTGTGAGCATCCTTGATAGGCTGGAGACAGGAACAAAACATGATGTGCTCTTTCTTGGGCCATACTAACAGGAACCATGTGTACAATAAGAATCTGTGACAATTCCCAATTTCTGATCACACTCTGTGATCAGCGTCTTGCTTAAATAATTGTGGCAAAGCACCAATGCCTACATCTTACAGCTTGCTTCCATATATGGGAGAGAAAACCCTGGTTTATATTTCATCAATTCTCCCACGTCTTTCGGCCAGGACAACTGGACTAGCTTATCTTGTCCATCATCCTGACACAACAGCCATGCTTCGGCAAGCCCATATCAATTATTCACCAAATATGGATTCACAGTCTTAATGGAAAAACATTCCTAAAACCTCATTAGTTACATAAAGTATTGGATGGAATGGTAATGGATTGAAACACGTCAGTATTAGGAATAAAAATGTGAAATTAAGAATAAAATCATTGGAAAAAACAAAAGGGAAAAATCACAACTGTTCAATTAAAGTATCTTGTCAAAAAAAAGAATTAGCCTTAACTCACGAAAAGTATTTTAAACTATATCAATCCATCTTATTCCTGGGGGTGCTGCTGTAGGAACGATTATGGGTGGAGCTTCTGGTTTCGGATGACCTTTAGAAGTTTTTCAAATTCATTTTAATGTATAGTCCACATACGTGTTTTGCACTCAAGCGGCAGCTAATTTCAGCTCTTGTAGTTTTTGTATTTTTGAATGTTTTTGCGTAGTTCTGGTTCTTGCTGCTGTTGGTGGTGTGAGGTTCCTCACAGATCAGCTCAGCTAAACCTGTGGCTTCAATAGCAATGAGTAGATCAGGCACTGAAAACTAAAGGATCGTTGGTGTGATCGGTGGTACAGACACAGCAGCACCAGCTAGGTTTTCACTGGTATGAATGTCACAGATCTGACGTTTTACCTCCAATTTAAAACACCCAAGCACGGTGTTGTGGTTCTTTGTGGCTCTGACTAGACTCTACGTCTGCTCTGAGGTCAATTTGATTATGTCCAACATATTTTAACAAAATGCAGCCGACTTTATTGTGGTGGAAACATTGATATATCTCAGAGCTTTTATTTGTTTACAGCGTTAGCATGTTAGCAGCAGCTCTAACAAACGGAGCTACTGTCCACAGAGCTACTGGACACCTTTTAAGGTCATCTTCTCATCCCTCCATAGTCATGGGAAGTGGTATGATTATATTACTGTTTTTGAGGTGCAAAAGGCCGTGTTCCCACATTTTTGATGCCAAAGTCATTGTTTTTTAACAAGGAAAAGTGTCCCGTTTCAGTGACAATACGTTCTAAGCTAGCACCGGAAGTTGCTACCATAATTCACACAAGGCATCATGGGGCCTATGAATAAGGTGGGTATAAAACAAAATTCAAAGTTTATCATAAATTTACGCTGCTTAAGCTGGGTGTAAAATGGCGGTTCAGTATGTTGTCCCTGAGGTATTTTGACCACATCATGTTGCAGACATGTCACTAACGCCTTTATTTCCACAAGCTTGCAGGTTCATTCTTGTTCTGCAGCTACAAAGAAAATGACGTAAAACATCAGCATTAAAGCTTCATCATCATCACCATCATCATCATCACTACCATGTTCCCATGACTGTGGCCTTTTCTCAACTTCAGCCTCCTAATGCCCACTAAGTTCTTCTGAGCTCACGTCATCTGTTTTCAGTGGTTTGATTGTTGGCAGCTGTTTGACTGGCACGTGGGTCAGCCAATCACCAGCCACCTCACGCAGAGACGGCGTTCATCGCCTAACACGATGAGAGGAAAAACTAAAATCCTGATCTGCCTCGGTGCCTGCCTGTGTGAATCATCGCTACAGCTACGGGTTTAATTGACCGGTCTTGTTGCCATGCCAACAGGGGTGTGGCGGCAGCCCGCTGACCCACTTTGCCTGTAGCGTTGTCATGGCAACAGCAGGGCTCCCAGAGCTGATGCGTCTGTGAGCATCCATTTTCATAGTCCTTTTCCCCCCCGTTTTGGTGACGGCGTTTCTACAAATAATTCTGACAACAATAAAAAAAAAAAACAACTACGGCAATAAAGAGAGACGCCGTCGGAGGAACAAAGATGGCCGCCGTAGGAGGAGGAAGGGACCATTTTGTGGTGACTGAGCCTCCATTTAAGAAAAAAAAAGAAGAGAAAAGCAGAACGTTCATGATTCATGCAGCATTAATGTTTTCATGATCAGCACATTTCTGCAGGCCTGCGCGTGCACATGTACGTGCACGCGCCTCCTGAATCCCAGCCATGTTTAATCCTTCGTCATATTTTCCATATTTGGGCTTTAAAAAACGCAGCGGCGACCCAGTGACCCGGTAAAAACTGGGGCAGGCTGGGAGTGTTTCCTTTGTCTGGGAGCAGCTTAGAGACGCGTCCGTTTTCACCGTTTTAATCCTCATTAAAACTGGTAGAAATGCAGCAGACGTGATTGTGTTTTTATAATAAAATACAGATATGAATAAATATGTCTGGGAGGTCAAAGGTCTCACTGTGGGGCGACACGAGACTCACCGTGACTGAAGCCAAAGGCCAGGCGTCCATGTTTATGATCTGAAAATATATTATCTGGCATGTTTCAAATTTAAAAAAGAAAAAAGGTGCAATTTTCCCTAAATTTGTGAGATTTTTAGCATAAAATTTTCTGCTTTTCTCTTAAATTTTTCAAATTTTCTTTTTAAATTTTTTAAATCTTTTTTCAAGTAAAATTGCAGCATTTTTTGCATAAATTTATTTATTTTTCTAAAAAATATCATCTCTATTTTTAAATTTTTGCGTGTTTTCCTCATAAAATTGAAAATTTTCCCCCCAAAATTTATGATGATATTTTTTTTTTGGGGGGGGGGGCACAAATTTTCCGCTTTTCTCATAAATTTCACATTTTTCTTTGTAAAGTTTTCAGTTTTTTGTGGAAATAATTTTTGCATAAAACTGCTTCCCTTTTCACATAAATTTGATGTTTTTCAAATAAATTTGCAAATTTGAAGGAAAAATGTGAATATTTACAAGTGCTGAATTATTGATCGGGCCTTTAGTTTTTCAATTTTAATTATTTCTTGTGTTTCTGTGTTGAAATTGTCACAGATCATACTGGAACCTTAAAAAAGCCACAATAAGCAGGAATAGAATTTGGAGGAATTTTGAAACTTTTCAGATAAATTTCCAGTTATTATTATTATTATTATTACATTTTTTTTTAAATCTATGAGGTTTTCCTCTTAAATTTACAACCTTTTTCTCCAAATTTTCATTTTTCCCCCACATAAACCTAATTCTTTCTACTATTTTTCTTTTACCAACTTTCAAGCTTTAAAATTTTAATTTTTTTTTACATCAATTTGCTGTTTATTTATTAGATTATCATAAGTTTTCCAGACTTTCCACTTAAATTTGCAACTTTTTCCTCAAGGTTGCTTTTTCCCCACATTGACACTTCCTGGTGATTTTTAAGAAATTTTTGAGCTTTTCATGATGCATTTACTAATTTTAAATTTGTTAGATTTTCTCAGAAATATGAGACATTTTTATTGAGATATTTTCCTCTTAAATTTACATCCTTTTCTGCCCTAAATTTAAAGCCATGTTTATAAATTTGCAGCTGAAACGAATCTCCCAGTCAAACTGTCCGCTCATCCATAAATCATGGCTGCTTCCTCAGACACATCACAGGCAAAAAGCTGCAGGCCATTCAGAGACTGCATAACTCCACCTAGGCTGTCAAGCTGACAGCATCATCAGCTGTCCGCATATGAGTTTTCAGGTTTGTTCGCCTATTATTTTTCATAGTTTTAGTAAAAATATATTTAAAACCTGATCTCACTATGATTTGGGGAAAAAAAGCAAATATGTGACCCATATAAATGTCCTGATCTGGACCCCCCCACCCCCCCCCCCCACACACACACACACAAACACACACACACACACACTCTACCAAACTCTAATGGATTCATCCTTGGAACAACGGCCAACTGATGAAGATTTCACAGAAATTCGACCAGCATTTGTAATGTAATCCTGCTAATTCCCAGACAGGCAGCTGATGACGGGCTGTTCAGGTTCAGGTTCCTCTATTTGTCCCCGTAGGTAGATTTGTTTTGCAGTCGGGTGACATCAATATTTACAAACCACAATTACATTCAACATGAACACAAACACAGGCACACATGAAGCTGACTATAAACATGATAAAAATACTCAAGGCTCCATCAATCAGGACATAAGACAAAGAGATAAGAGAAAAAACAAGGAGATAAGAGGGAAGGGTCATATTAAAAAGTTAAAGACTAGTCAAAGAGGTTAAAAACTCAAAAGTCTAAAACCCAATAAAAGATATAAAATCAAATTAATAAATAGGTAACTAAATTATGTGCAATATATTGTTATATCTTGTTCAACTCTTTGACAGCAGCAGGAACAAAGCTGTTTTTGTAGCGCTGGGTTTTACTTTTTGGGACAGCAAACCTCCGTCTTGAGGGAAGAAGCTGAAAGTTGCAGTGCAAAGGGTGGGAGTCATTTAAAATGGAGGTAGCAATCCTCTGTACTTGTCTGGTGTACAGGGATGTCAGGCTCAGCTGTGACTCACCAAGCAAACGACTGGACCATCTAACTACCTGATCCAAGGATTTCCTCTGTTTCAGCTTTATCTGACCAAACCATGACACTAAAGAAAAGGATAAAACAGATTCAATAAAAGCCCAATAAAACATTGTCATTATGGTTCGGTCAATTTGGAAGCGTGCAGGTTTCCTTAAACAATGCAAATGTTGCTGACCCTTTTTGCACATCCTTTCACAGTTCACTTCAAAGTTTAAATTACTATCAATAATCGTCCCAAGATATTTGTAGGATTGTACACATTCAGTGGTCTGGCCTTTTAGTACAGTAACTTTGTGCCTGAGATTTTTCCTCCTAAAGTCAATAATCATATCTTTAGTTTTTGTCGTATTCAGCTGCAGGTAGGAATCCTCACACCAGTGAACAAAATCATCAACTACTGGGCCGTGGCCACTCTCACCATCCTGGAGGAGACTGACAATAACTGAGTCATCAGCATACTTTATAATGTGTCTGTTGTCATGTCTGCTCCGACACATGTTTGTGTACAGGATGAAGAGTAGTGGTGACAACACACACCCCTGCAGAGAGCCAGTAGAAGAACACTTTTGGTCAGATAATGTACCATTGACCCTTACTCTCTGTGTCCTGTTGGTTAAAAAATCCAGAATCCAACCCACCAGATTATTGCTCAAATCAAATTGTTGCAGGAGCCTTTCAACTAAAATATGAGGTTGGATTGTATTAAAGGCGGAAGAAAAGTCCACAAATAAAAGCCTGGCGTGTGTCCCATTAAAATCCAGATGTTTAAAAAGCATGTTAAACAGAGTGACAGTGGCATCCTCCACTCCTCTGTGAGGCCTATAGGCAAACTGCAGAGGATCCAATGCCTGCTCAGTCTGCTTTAGGACCTCAAATCTGACCAGTTTTTCAAAAATTTTCATTAAAATTGAAGTCAAAGCAACTGGTCTAAAATCATTTACCGTTTTAGGACAGCTGGATTTTGGAACGGGAACAACCACGGCACCTTTCCAGATCTTAGGCACATGTTGCGGCTGTAAGGACTTATTGAAAATATAGTGAAACACAGGATTCAGTTCATGTGCACAGGACTTTACCAAGCGCCCACATATATTATCAGGGCCCTGACTTTTGTTCACTTTTACAGCACAGAACGCCCTTTTAACATCCTGCACCTCAATATTAAAGTGCTGATTGTCTTTGAGTTTCTGTTTCAAATCTTGGGTTTCTGTGCTAAAATCAAAGGAGTCAAAACGACCATAAAAACAATTAAGAGCATTAGCCAGCTCTGTGTCTGAATTAAAACCATCTAAAAACACACGATTACTGCGCTCTGTGCTCTGAAGGCCTGCAATAGTTTTCATACTGGCCCAGGCTGAACCAAGTTTCTTTGTTGCCATCTTGCTTTCCAATTCTGATTTATAATTCTGTTTTGCTCTTAAAATTTCGGCCTTCAGCTCTTTTGTGGCAACCTGCAGCTCAGAAACAACCCCATTTAAAGGCAAGTGCTTTCCTCTGTAAGCAGGATTTAACTGATTTTGTAACCCATGGCTTGTTGTTGGGATATATTTTGACACGTTTACGTGGGCTGTGTTAAGACGAGCTACTCAGAATTACATAATCAAAGGTGTGAAACTCATTAATGGGTGTGGTCAAGTCCATTTTGGTGTTACTAGGGGAAAAAATAAAAGATTTTGAAAATCTGGTAAATGTGCAACTTTTGATGAGGTTCATGGCTGGTGAGGCTCTCATGCTTTCAGAGTCAGATTTACAAATCGGATTTTATAAATAAGTTTAACAAAACAAGTGTAAGGTATTTTATTGAATTACCTTGTAATCTCGTAATGGAAAATACTTTGTTTTTGACCAAGGAATAATGTGAATTATAGAAGCTCAGAGAGTTGCATCTCTCTGTGTTTTACACTCATTATTACAAATTATTAGTAGTAGTATTTACAACAACTATGCATGTATGGTCTTACCTTTATTTGTAAATGAAGTAAATTTGTCTATCCTTCTGGACAAAAATCACTGTGACTTTGTTAAAAAATGTCCTTAAATCCTTTTAGTTTTAAAAATGCTTATGGTGCTCAAGCCTGCCCCCTCTCGTTGGGGTCATGGTACTGCGCAGCCTCTTACTGTGATTTCAGCCTCACCTGCCTCCCCTGACCACACGTCACTGATTTGTGCCCTCCCACATGTTAATTTGCTAGTCCCCCTCCCCCGTCTTGTAAATTTTCTTTTTTTCTCTCTCTTTTTTCTCTTTTTTCCTTCGTCTTGTAAATTTTCAACATCTCCCTTATAAATTTGCAACTTTTTTCTGGATGCATGCTTGATATTTTTTTTATTCAACTGAAAATCAGACAGAGTTCCTGATTCCAGCCTGATAAAATCACCCTGAGAGTGCCCAGATCTCCTGACCTTTGACCTTGAGCACAGCCTAGATGTAGACCCACCTGATGATCATTATGCACAAGTTTACCAAACATTGGGGAAATTGTCTCGGAGGAATAACGATTTTTGTTAAATCATAAATGCCCAGACCTCCTGACCTTTGACCTCAAGCTCAGCCTGAATGCAGATGCACCTGAGGATCATTGTGAGTGAGTTTGGTGATCACTGGGGAAAATGCTTAGGAGAAGTAGCGATTCCTGTGAAATGTGGACGGATGGACATGGTGCTATCACAATGAACTAAAAAATTTAAACAATTTACTACATTTATAAGAGAGGGAATCACAAATTTGACTGGAGAAAAAAGTTGCAAATTCATAAAGCAATATTACCAAGAGGGTATCACTGCGGCAATTCGGTTGTAGGCCCAAGGCAAAACTGCTGAGTTAGCCTTTTTGGAGTCATGATTATGTTTTCACCGCATAGGTTTAGCTTCGGTGCATTTCCGTGTTAGTTTCCGTGCACTTTGCTAGCTTTTTCTTGGCATTTTTCAATGAAAGAGTCCATCAACACAAAGGTATTATGGCTGGATAGTCGCGACAATAAATCCAACTCTAACTCATCTATTTTGCTGTAAACATACGTGAAATATCTAGCCAGATATTTAAAAGGGTAGGAGACAGTGTTGCCAACTTAGCGACTTTGTCACTATGTTTAGTGAGTATTCAGACCCCTCTAGCAATTCTTTTTTAAAACGACTAGTGACAAATCCAGTAACTTTTTTTCTGTTATCAGAGACTTTTGGAGACCCTGATGTGAACGCACATATCGTTCTTGCTCTTCTCATCTAGCAGCGGGTGCTTCTGTCTGCCCCTCCCCACGTCCCAGATCACTCACAGTCAGCCCAGGCCTCTTGCAGCAGTTGAGGTTTATACCGCTTCGTCCAGACTGCAAATGCATCACATACTGCATGCATGAAGCTGCCGCTGGCTGATAGAGGTTGTTTGCACACTGGCAAGACATTGGTTAGACGTCAATGTAGGCCGACATCTAGCCAATGTCTTGCCAATGTGCAAACAACCTCTATAAGATGTATTCCTGGGTTAAACTTTGTATGTTGGGCTGAAGTTGGTGCATCATATCTTTATCACCCTTATTGTCATTCAACTGTACAACCAATCATGTACAGTAGAACGAGATTGTGTTTTACCTATCTACTGTGTTAATCACACACACCCCAAGTGCAGAATCAGAGGGCCGCTGCCATGCAAGGCGCTGCCATAAATTTCCATCCTCCATTCCATTATTGCTGAGCACCAAGCTGGATGGCAGGAAGTTCCACTTTTATATGGTCTTCGGCATGACCCGGCCGGGATTTGAACCCCTGCCTCCTGGGTGTGGGGCGGATGCTCTACCAACTGAGCCACCACTCCGGTGGCTCCATATGTGTGCTGTTGGGGATATTAACTATAATGCAAGTGTGATTATGGGAGAATATAGTCACTCCTGGAATCGCTACTGTCCAATCAGATTGCTCAGCTGGAACTACAGTCGTGAAAAAATTAGGACACCCTATTAAATATTCAGTTCTCTATTAAGAAATATTCACATATGTCTAACATTATTTTTGTTTTTAATTTGCATTTTTTTAACATTTATTTTAGCCATTGTAAGTGGGAATGAATGTGGGGGTGTCCTAAAAAAAGATGGGGGGTGTCCTAATTTATTCCTAACTATTTGTTGAGAATTACATTTTACAGAAAATTTGAAAAAAGTATTTAACTCATTTTTAATTGTTTAGTTATATTACATGAATCTCCCTGTATTTTTAAAATTGATATTAAATATCCATATGTCCAAATATGTTTTTTTTTTTTTTTAAAACAGAGGCTTATACAGGGTGTCCGAATTTTTTCACATGACTGTAACTGTTGCATCAACAAATTTACGAAACTGGTGAGAATAAAGTAATGAGAGCAAAGTTACAAATTTCCAGGTGAAGGAAATGTACATTTATTAGCAAATTTATTAGCAAGCCAGACAAAATATACTGATGTTGACAGCTGTCCTGCAGATGAAACTGGACCAGAAATAATCATCCTGCTGGCTTTTTTCTTTCTATCTAAATGCTCCTCTTCTGCTCTTCTGCACCAACCTCATAGAAAAAGAGAAACGTGGAGAACAGGACTAACCGACAATCCTCTGAAACGCCAACATCAGACCTCCTCACCAACCCAGAACGCTGTCTGTTGGTGGAGAAGAAGCCTCCTCTGAATCAGCCTCGTCCGTGTGAACACCCAGAATATGAACCACCTCCACCTCCGCCTCCTCTGGTGGTGATGGCGATGATGTCATCCTCAGGCTGACGCTGGAGCAGCGCCACCAAAACGGTGAAAACGGGCCAAGCTGCCAGCACTCGACGACAACAGAGGCCGGGAGGGTTTTCTCTTCCACAGCTGGAGAGATAAAACACGGCGACGACAGCGCAGCGGCGGCAGTGGGAGCTGAGAGGAAAACCGTTAACGGGGGCTTAACGATGGCCAGTTTACCCTCAGTGTTGGTGTGATTAGGGAGGGGAAAATACCATGGAAACAAGAGGGAAGTGGCGCGCATCACCACATCATGTCCTGACATGGATGAATACTTTTGTAACTATGGTCAGCCAGGTTATTTACGGGCAAAAAATTGCTAATTTATGAGAAAAAAGTTGCAGGTTTATGAGAAAAATGTGAAAATTTACAGGAAAAAAGTTGCAGATTTATGAGAAAAAAGTTGCAAATTTACAGTCAAGTGAAAAAATTAGGACACTCCACTAAATATTCAGTTCTCTATTAAGAAATGTTCACATATCTATGTCTAACCTTGCTTTTGTTTTTATTTGCATTTTTTTAACATTTATTTTAGCCATTGTAAGTAGGAATGAATGTGGGGGTGTCCTAAAAAAGATGGGGGTGTCCTAATTTATTCCTCACTATTTGTTTAGAATTACATTTTACAGAAAATTTGGAAAAAGTCTTTAATTCATTTTTAATTGTTTAGTTGTATTACATGAATCTCCCAGTACTTTTAACATTGATATTAAATATCCATATGTCCAAATATGTTAGAAAAACACACAGGCTTATACAGGGTGTCCTAATTTTTTCACATGACTGTATGAAAGAAGGTTGCAAATTTATGATTAAAAAGTAACATATTTAGGATTAAAGTTGCAAATTTATAAGGAAAAGTTGCACATTTATGCGAAAAATCATAATTCATTGAGAGAAAAGTTGCCAATTTACGAGCAAAAAAACTGAAAATTGACAAGAAAAAATTGCTAATTTATGAGAAAAACGTTGCAAATTTATGAGAAAAAATTTACATTTATGAGGAAAAAAGTGGCAAATTTATTAGAAAAAAAGTTGAAAATTTATGAGAAAAAGATCAACATTTTTTGAGAAAAAAGTTGTAAATCTACAAGAAAAAGTTGAAATTTTACAGGAAAAAATTGCTAATTTATGAGAAAAAAGTTGAAAATATATGAAAAAAAATTACATTTATGAGGAAAAAAGCGGCAAATCTATGAGGGAAAAAAAGTGAAAATTTGTGAGAAAAATAAATCTATGATAAGAGTTGCAAATTTACATGAAGAAATTTGCGACAAAGAAAGTCACAATTTTTTGAGAAAAAAAGTTACAGTCTATGAGGAAAAAAAGGTGAAAAAATACAGGAAAAATTCCGGTGTGCTGCTCTGCCTGTACCAAAAGTGTTTGTTATGTCCTAAGTGTTTCCTTCACCTCAATGAAGTGCTCAAGACAGTGCTTACATTTCCTGACCTTTGACCCTGAGCACAACCTCCAAGTAGATGCACCTGAGGGCGCCACATCATCGCATGAGTCCATTCCCCAACAGCACGCATATGTCGGAAAATTTACATCGGGAATACATCTTCTAGAGGTCGTTAGCATACTGCCTAGACATCGACACGTCCGGTAGCAGAATGCCACAACAGGCTGGACAATTACGGTCAAAATGGTAAAGCACAGTCACTCGTTGTTACCATCTGTAGTTCACAGCAGCGCCCCTGTACTTTAGCACAGGTGCTTTACACGTCTATAATGGACCAAGCAACAAAAAACTGCCATATGAACTGTTTTTTCCCCTGCAGGTCAGTTTCAGATGGTAAAAACAACACTTGTGTTATGCATAATAACACATATCAAATTCCTGAATACTGCAGTAAGTGTTCCACGGGGTTTTGGAGTCATGGGAACCAATCAGGAATACACAGCTAAATGATAAAGACCTTCGGGGGTGTAAGGAAGATGATCACGTATGAACTATCATAGCTATTCAATCTATATATACTGCTCAAAAAAAATAAAGGGAACACTTTGAAAACACACCAGATCTTAATGGGAAAAAATAAGCTGGATATCAAAATTGTGGCAGGCTAGTCCAGTTTACTCAGATTAAAAAGTGTTCCTTTAATCTGAGTAAACTGGACTAGCCTGCCATAATTTTGATATCCAGCTTATTTTTTCCCATTAAAATCTGATGTGTTTTCAAAGTGTTCCCTTTATTTTTTTGAGCAGTATATATATAAAAGAGATTCTACCATGTGAGTACAGTGGTGTGAAAACGTGTTTGCCCCCTTCCTGATTTCTCTTTTTTTTTGTATATTTCTCACACTTAAATGTTTCAGATCATCAAACAAATTTAAATATTAGACAAAGATAACACAAGTAAACACAAAATGCAGTTTTTAAATGAAGGTGTTTATTATTAAGGGTAAAAAAAATCAAACCTACATGGGCCTGTGTGAAAAAGTGATTGCCCCGTAAACCTAATAACTGGTTGGGCCACCCATAGCAGCAACAACTGCAATCAAGCATTTGTGATAACTGGCAGTGAGTCTTTTACAGCACTGTGGAGGAATTTTGGCCCACTCTTCTTTGCAGAATTGTTGTAATTCAGCCACATTGGAGGGTTTTTGAGCATGAACCGCCTTTTTAAGGTCATGCCACAGCATCTCAATCAGATTCAGGTCAGGACTTTGACTAGGCCACTCCAAAGTCTTCATTATGTTTTTCTTAAGCCATTCAGAGGTGGACTTACTGGCGTGTTTTGGACCATTGTCCTGTTGCAGAACCCAAGTGCTCCTCAGCTTGAGGTCACGAACAGATGGCCGGACAGTCTCCTTCAGGATTTTTTGGTAGACAGCAGAATTCATGGTTCCATTTACCGCAACAAGACTTCCAGGTCCTGAAGCAGCAAAACAGCCCCAGACCATCACACTACCACCACCATATTTTACTGTTGGTATGATGTTCCTTTTCTGAAATGCTGTGTTACTTTTACATCAGATGTAATGGGACACACACCTTCCAAAAAGTTCAACTTTTGTCTCAGTCCACAGGGTATTTTCCCAAAAGTCTTGGAGATCATCAAGATGTTTTCTGGCAAAACTGAGACGAGCCTTTATGTTCTTTTTGCTCAGCAGTGGTTTTCGTCTTGGAGTTCTGCCATGCAGGCCATTTTTGCTCAGTTTTTTTCTTATGGTGGAGTCATGAACACTGACCTTAACTGAAGCAAGTGAGGCCTGCAGTTCTTTGGATGTTGTTGTGGAGTCTTTTGTGACCTCTTGAATGAGTCATCACTGCGTTCTTGGGGTAATTTTGGTCAGCCGGCCACTCCTGGGAAGGCTCACCACTGTTCCATGTTTTTGCCATTTGTGGATAATGGGTCTCACTGTAGTTCACTGGAGTCCCAAAGTAGAAATGGCTAGAAAATTGAACTCAGCTTTCAAAGATGTGATAAACCACAGTTAGTTTATGTTCTAACAGGGGGGCAATCACTTTTTCCACACAGGGCCATGTAGATTTGACTACATGGGCCTGTACATTACCCAACCAATTTTTCAAAAAATAATACAACGACTCAGAGTGTGAATGCAGTTTCACCTGCAGATGAATTTAATAACTTTTTGTTAACATTGGTCCTAATTTGGCTCGAGAAATACCCATTACGGCACCTATGGGTGATACAATACGCAAAAACACTACTATAAAAGACTCCACTTTTATAAAGAACACAGACGAGAGAGAGGTCATTGAAATTGTTAAATCCTTTAAAAGTAAGACATCTACGGACTGTGATGGTATTGACATGCTCTTAGTCAAACTATTATTGAATGCTTAGTGAAACCACCGACGTATATTTGTAACCTGTCTCTCCAAACAGGTATACAGTGGGGCAAAAAAGTATTTAGTCAGCCACCAAGTTCTCCCACTTAAAAGATGAGAGAGGTCTCCAATTTTCATCATAGGTATACCTCAACTATGAGAGACAAAATGAGGAAAAAAAAATCCACAAAATCACAATGAAGGATTTTTAATGAATTAATTGGTAAATTCCTCGGTAAAATAAGTATTTGGTCAATAACAAAAGTTCATCTCAATACTTTGTTATATACCCTTTGTTGGCAATGACAGAGGTCAATCGTTTTCTGTAAGTCTTCACAAGGTTTTCACACACTGTTGGTGATATTTTGGCCCATTCCTCCATGCAGATCTCCTCTAGAGCAGTGATGTTTTGGGGCTGTCGCTGGGCAACATGGACTTTCAACTCCCTCCAAAGATTTTCTATGGAGTTGAGATCTGGAGACTGGCTAGGCCACTCCAGGACCTTGAAATGCTTCTTACGAAGCCACTCCTTCATTGCCCGGGCAGTGTGTTTGGGATCATTGTCATTCTGAAAGACCCAGCCACGTTTCATCTTCAGTGCCCTTGCTGATGGAAGGAGGTTTTCACTCAAAATCTCACGATACATGGCCCCATTCATTCTTTCCTTTACACGGATCAGTTGTCCTGGTCCCTTTGCAGAAAAACAGCCCCAAAGCATGATGTTTCCACCCCCATCCTTCACAGTAGGTATGTTGTTCTTTCTCCTCCAAACACGACAAGTTGAGTTTTTACCAAAAAGTTCTATTTTGGTTTCATCTGACCATATGACATTCTCCCAATCCGCTTCTGGATCTTCCAAATGCTCTCTAGCAAACTTCAGATGGGCCTGGACATGTACTGGCTTAAGCAGGGGGACACGTCTGGCACTGCAGGATTTGAGTCCCTGGCGGCGTAGTGTGTTACTGATGGTAGCCTTTGTTACTTTGGTCCCAGCTCTCTGCAGGTCATTCACTAGGTCCCCCCGTGTGGTTCTGGGATTTTTGCTCACCGTTCTCGTGATCATTTTGACCCTACAGGGTGAGATCTTGTGTGGAGCCCCAGATCGAGGAAGATTATCAGTGGTCTTGTATGTCTTCCATTTTCTAATAATTGCTCCCACAGTTGATTTCTTCACACCAAGCTGCTTACCTATTGCAGATTCAGTCTTCCCAGCCTGGTGCAGGTCTACAATTTTGTTTCTGGTGTCCTTTGACAGCTCTTTGGTCTTGGCCATAGTGGAGTTTGGAGTCTGACTGTTTGAGGTTGTGGAAAGGTCTCTTTTATACTGATAACGAGTTCAAACAGGTGCCATTAATACAGGTAACAAGTGGAGGACAGAGGAGCCTCTTAAAGAAGAAGTTACATGTCTGTGAGAGCCAGAAATCTTGGTTGTTTGTAGGTGACCAAATACTTATTTTACCGAGAAATTTACCAATTAATTCATTAAAAATCCTTCAATGTGATTTTCTGGATTTTTTTTTTTCTCATTTTGTCTCTCATAGTTGAGGTATGCCTATGATGAAAATTGGAGACCTCTCTCATCTTTTAAGTGGGAGAACTTGCACAATTGGTGGCTGACTAAATACTTTTTTGCCCCACTGTATTTCCCAATGCAATGAAAATAGCTAAAGTAATTCCGATATACAAGACGGGTGACAGAGGGGAACTTTCAAACTGTAGACCAATTTCACTATTGCCGCAATTTTCCAAGTTACTTGAAAAAATATTCTGTGAGAGAATTGACAACTTCATACTGAAGAATAATTTATTGTGTGAGTAGCAATATGGGTTCAGACACAAGAGGACAACTGCATTTGCTCTAATGGAATTTATAGAAAAAATATCAACTGCCGTTGAAAATAAAGAGTATTCAGTTGGGGTATTCCTGGATCTTAAAAAAGCATTTGATACAGTGGATCATAATTTATTATTAAAGAAACTACAAAATTGTGGTATTAGGGGGGTAGCACTGTCCTGGTTAAGTAGTTACTTAAAGAATAGATATCAGTATGTATGTGTTGGTAACAAAAACTCACAGTTACTGAAGGTTACTTGTGGAGTCCCGCAGGGTTCAGTTTTGGGGCCATTGTTATTCAATATGTATATAAATGATATATGTAAAGTCTCGGAAAAAATGGATTTAATATTGTTTGCTGATGACACTAATCTATTATGCAGTGGAAGCAATTTGGAACAACTTTTGGATACACTCGGAATGGAATTAGGAAAGCTTAAACTGTGGTTTGATTCAAACAAATTAACGCTCAATTTAAGTAAGACAAAATTTATAGTTTTTAACAACCATCACAACAACTTAGTATCTAAACTCAGTATAAATGGTGTAGAAATTGAAAGGGTATCTGAAACTAAATTTCTTGGAGTAATAATTGATAATAAACTGTGTTGGAAGTCACATATTAATTATATTAAAGGTAAAATATCTAAATCAATCGCAATACTACATAGAGCGAAATATTTGCTGAATCAACCCACAATATATACTTTGTATCATTTATTAATACTCCCATACATGACATATTGTACTGAAGTATGGGGAAATACATATAAAACAAACATATATCCAGTCTTTATGCTTCAGAAGAGAGCTATTAGAATAATAAACAAAGCTGCTTACAGGGAACCAACAAACCCACTTTTTCTTAAATTAAAAGCTCTCAAGTTGAAAGATCTGGTTGACTTTAAAACTGCAGTAATAATGTTTAAAGTGAAGAATCTATCACTGCCCGCAAATATCCAAAAGCTGTTCCAAATAAGGGAGAAACAATATCATTTCAGAGGAACATGTATATTTCAAAAACCTTCAGTGAGAACTACCACCAAGCAACACTGTGTTTCAGTGCAAGGAGTCAGATTATGGAACGATTTTGGACCTGAATTAAAATCATGTACAACGCTTGGACAATTTAAACAAAAACTAAAGGAAGAAATACTCCAAACATATATCCAAGATGGCATGTATATCACATAAGGGTTGTCATATCCAGTCTGTGTTTTGTTGTTACTTAGTTTTTTTTTGTCATATTTTGTCTTAGCTTTGTTCCAAATTGTAATCGCTCTTGTTTTGTTTTTCTTTTGAATTCTTGGATGGAATATGGGTGGGCAATATAAGCTGCTGCTTCAGCCATCACCCATTTCGGATAACTTATGTTAAACTGTATAATCAGAGGAGTTATTGTTTAATTTGACCTTGTTGGATTTTTTCGCCTTTGTTATATTATTCTGTTTCTTTTTAATCTTTACTTTTAATCTATCCGAAAATAAAGATTCATTCATTCAAAGATTCATTCATTCATTTGGATTTTTTTACCCTTGATAATAAACACCTTCAATTAAAAACTGCATTTTGTGTTTCCTTGTGTTATTGTTGTCTAATATTTAAATTTGTTTGACGATCTGAAACATTTAAGTGTGACAAACATAAAAAAAAATGAGAAATTGGGAAGGGGCAAACATTTTTTCACACCACTGTATGTATGTGACAAACTTTGTCCCCCTACTAACGCAGAAGCCACTTGACCATGGGCTCTCATCTCTTGTATGCCGATGCTACAATACCTGAAGAGTAACCTTGACATGGTTTCACTGACTGCTTGACTATAAAAGAGGTCAAAGGTGGCTTTTTTCAATTGACCTTTACCTGTGGAGCTGTACGCCAAGAAAAGAATCTTGGCACAGTTGGTGGAGTTTAGGATTTGTGGGTCTCTCTCCACAATACAGGCACTGTGGACTAATGGGATGACCGCTAATACAGGATATTGCAGGTGCTGGGACACCAAATCTATATTTACATTTAACTATATTCACATATAACCCAAATTGTGGCGCACGCTGATGAAAGAATCAAGCGCACCCTAACCATTCCTGTTGGCTGTGACTGGAAGGTGGAAGCAGGAACACTGAGCCTATGTGTAATCCACTCATTTCTATTTGTGCGCGCTTTGAATGTGTTCACGCGTTACCAAAATGGCTTTTTGCTGTGTCCAGTAACTTCTGTTCAAATCGTGTCAAAAGCGGAGAACGGCCAAGAGTGGAGAACAATCGCCACAACAGAGGAAAAAAGACAAGATGTGACACAAATCAGTATGTAGACCCGCTGCCGTCATCTAATTTAACAGTGTATATAATTATGAGGGTTAGGACGAGTCATACAAATGTTCTGTGTCTGCTAACTTCCTCAATATTCTCTTGAATTCAGACTGTTTATTCCACTTGCTTTGTAAGTGTAGGAAATGTGAAGGACACAATTGTATCTGTTTAAAAGTAATGTGTTTAAACAATATTAACAGTATACTGATTGAAAGGGTCAATAATTGTGGATTAAAAATGTTTGTAAAAACACCCAGGAAAATGTCTTTTTTTGAACATCTATCCATCTATTACCAAAACCTTAAAATGGACGAAAAAAGAAAAAAAACTTCTCTTCCAACAAAAACGTTAAAAAATAAAATTGGATCATTGTCCAGATCTGTAGAAAAAATAAAACATTACATAGAACAAAAATTTAACCAGCATCCCTATGAACATTGCAAATTTACATAAAAAAAGTTGCAGATTTATAAGGAAAAAAATGGTAAGTTTGACAGAGTTTTTAATTTTCAAGAAAAAAAGCTAATTGGAGAAATAAAACTGCAAGTTTATGAGAGAAGTTTCAACTCTATAAGAAAAGTTGCAAAGTTACAAGAAAGTCAGATTTGAGGAAAAAATGTTCCACATTTATGACAGACACAAATGTAAATGGAAAGTCAAATTTTTAAGACAAAAGCAGCAGACGCAGGAAATTTCAGAAAGAAATTAATTTCACTGAAGTGAAACAGTAAACATAACTAAAGACTAAAGTGATGCATTAAGTAAATGAGGTAAATAAATGTAAATTATGCCTACATGCTAATATCATTCTGTGGTGCATTTTACTTTGTGCAATAAAAAACTAATGAAAAAATTATTACTTTTTTAATTGTTTATATACTCATGAGAATGTAGGGATGCTGGAGCAATAAATCTCCCTGAATGCTACAAAAAACAACACATTACCAATGTTTGGAAACATCAGCTTTTTAAGTCACACTGACAAACGACATTATGTAATGCCGACATTGTCACATGTAGGGTGCTGTCTGGGAAAGGGACCAATTGTATGGAAGCCCATTCCATTCATAACGTTGCCACGATGTGTAGTTACATTTCTGGAAAGACACGTCAGCAGAGGCCGACTTACCATTAGGCAAAGGTAGGCGACTGCCTTAGGCCCCAATCTGCTAAGGGCCCCAACCTACTAGGAGCCCCATATTTTTTTTTTTAAATGTTTAGCATATTTAACATGATGTCTGACAAAATAAAGAAACAACAGTATTTACATAAATGGCAAATCAAATCATGAGCGGAACATCTTCCCCCCTTTTCCTCAGATCGTCGGACTCTTCCATGCTGTCTCTGAGCCATGTGCATTCGCGTATCATTGGTTACATTGTAAACAAACCATACAGCATGTAGAATAGCAGCAAAATGAAACAAAGTTACCTGAGTGGTGCAGAGAAATGGAGAAAAAGGGAAGAGCACAGAATATTTTTTATCAAAACAACCTTTTTCAATTCATCCAGGAAGGAGACTAACCCTCCCGAGGAACAGAGAGCAACACTGCTTGTACGAGCACACATGATGTTAATGACGAGCACCTGTTGTTAATGAGGAGGCAGAGGTGACGCCGGTTGCTGACAGTACAGGTAAACAACTAATTTTTTTACTATTTTGTCTAACTGTAAGATTTGCAGAGGCCAAGGCTCACATTGTTACATTTAAATATGACCAACTGTGCTCCTCAGACATGCACAGGATATCGGCAGCCTAAGCAGATGGCAATATATGAGAGTAAGTATAATTTGTGTGTTTGTTTATTTGTTTGTTTTATTAAGATCTCCATTAGCCCTTGTATAAAATATTGGCTATTCTTCCTGGGGTCTAACATATACAGTGGTGTGAAAAAGTGTTTGCCCCCTAACTGATTTCTCATTTTTTTGTATGTTTGTTACACTTAAATGTTTCAGATCAAACAAATTTAAATATTACACAAAGATGAAGATAGATGAAGGTGTTTATTATTAAAGGTAAAAAAAAAAATCCAAACCTACATGGCCCTGTGTGAAAAAGTGATTGCCTCCCCTTTCGTTAAAACATAAATTAACTGTGGTTTATCATATCTTTGGAAAACTGAGTTCAATTTCTCTAGCCTCACCCAGGCCTGATTACTGCCACACCTGTTCTCAATCAAGAAATCACTTAAATAGGACATGCTTGACAAAGTCAAGTAGACCAAAAGATCCTCAAAAGCTAGACATCCTGCAATCCAAAGAAATTCAGGAACAAATGAGAAACAAAGTAATTGAGATCTATCAGTCTGGAAAAGGTTATAAAGCCATTTCTAAAGTTTTGGGACTCCAGCGAACCACAGTGAGAGCCATTATCCACAAATGGCAAAAACATGGAACAGTGGTGAACCTTCCCAGGAGTGGCCGGCTGACCAAAATTACCCCAAGAGCGCAGCGATGACTCATCCAAGAGGTCACAAAAGACCCCACAACAACATCCAAGGAACTGCAGGCCTCACTTGCCTCAGTTAAGGTCAGCGTTCATGACTCCACCATAAGAAAGAGACTGTTCAAAAATGGCCTGCATGGCAGAGTTCCAAGACGAAAACCACTGCTGAGCAAAAGGAACATAAAGGCTAATCTCATTCAAGGAACTGCAGGCCTCACTTTCCTCAGTTAAGGTCAGTGTTCATGACTCCACCATAAGAAAGAGACTGTTCAAAAATGGCCTGCATGGCAGAACTCCAAGACGAAAACCACTGCTGAGCAAAAAAGAACATAAAGGCTAATCTCAGTTTTGCCAGAAAACATCTTGATGATCCCCAAGACTTTTGGGAAAATACTCTGTGGACTGATGAGACAAAAGTTGAACTTTTTGGAAGGTGTGTGTCCCATTACATCCGGCATAAAAGTAACAGCATTTCAGAAAAGGAACATCATACCACCAGTAAAATATGGTGGTGGTAGTGTGATGGTCTGGGGCTGTTTTGCTGCTTCCAGACCTGGAAGACTTGCTGTGGTAAATGGAACCATGAATTCTGCTGTCTACCAAAAAATCCTGAAGGAGAATGTCCGGCCATCTGTTTGTGACCTCAAGCTGAAGTGCTCTTGGGTTCTGCAGCAGGACAATGATCCAAAACACACCAGCAAGTCCACCTCTGAATGGCTTAACCCCTTGCACTCCGGTCAATTTCCCTAAAAACACCAAAAATTAACGTGCCCAAATTAAATTAAAAGCTGTTCTTCAACCCTTTGCAGCATCTTCATGGGGTTGGTCTCATTTAAAAGAAAACACTTTGAATTTTTTGGCAAAACAGTCATAATCTCTCTAAGTGCTCCGGCCACTAAGTTACAGTCATCTAAACATAGTGAACTTGAAGAAAATAAATTTGGCCTGGGTGTTTTGTTGGATACAAATGCTTGCAAATAACACACAGCTTCAAATCCGGGCTGGAAAATGCAACAGAAATGTCGAACCAAGTGTTATCCAGCTGAGGTCCAAATTTTGTAACAATACCACAAAAAATGAATATATTACACAGCTTTATACTCAGGTAGTTCCCAGGCGTTTTGGAACTGTGCCAAATTGTGCCAAATGGCACAGTTTGGAAAAACGTCTGTAACTTTTGAATGCTTCAATGTAGAAGCTTCATTTTGGGCTCTAATGAAAGGTCACACTCAGGGCTGTCTGTGTGTGTGTGTGGGGGGGGTTTGTACCCCCCCCTCGCTACAGAGGATGGACATCGGCCATCGCTACACAACGGATTAGCCTCATGTGGCGATGTGGGACAGCAGCGCAGTCACCGCGGCTTCCCCCCCCCCCGCTACAGAAGAATAGCGGGGGGGGGGGGGGGCGTTCACGGTCTGGACGCGGCGAACAACCCCTTGTACCGCGGCGCACAAACTGCGCCGCACCACACCGCACAGTTGTAATTTACCAATCGGTCAAAAGTCATTTTGGATTACAATTTTCAGGGATAAATAATAATTTAGCTTATAACACCTTACCTCTTCACAGCAGCAGAGTCCTGGCGAACTTCTCTTCCTCACTGTCAGACGAACGCGACGCTGGTCCGCTCGTGGTTCTGGTCTCGCGACCCGATCAAAACATAATTCCATTATTGTGGTTTTGTGCTTCCATGATTGCGGTTTTTGGCGAACGATTTTTCAAAACAAATAACAGTAGTAATTAAAAAAAGACTGGCGAAGGCGTGTGTGTCACTCAGCCTTCGTCGTCAGCCTCCGTCAGTCTATGACCATGGAAGAAATCATAACATCTACTCTGCTGGAACCAAAACAAAATAAGCACCACCTGTGGCCGAACATGCCGATCCGCGAATGGCACTCCCTGTCACACAGGTTGCATTTGTGGATGGTCTCCGTGCTGCTGGGTCTGTGGGGTTCTTCCTGCGGGTCCTTTTTTGATCCGCTGCAGCAGCCAGTCTTCACCCAGCCTTAAAAAAAACAGCTCGCGAACTTCTCTGCTTCAATTGGCTCACTGCATTCACAGTGTTGGGAGGCGGGTCCTTCTGGCTAGGTTTTCAGTCATTGGTTCTTCAAGGTTTCAGAAACCCAATTCAAGGCTCTTATTAGTCAAATGAGAGGTCAATCAGATGAACTAATTTGTTCACGGCTGTGTCTGTAGCTTTTACTTTCAGTGCGCGCTTGGACGCCATACACCACCTACATCACAATCTCCATCATGCGTCCTAGAGCGCCCTCGTGCGCTCTAGGACACAGAGACTTGCCCGTCTGTGGTACAACGGAGCGCAAGAGGTTAAGAAAAACAAAATGAAGACTTTGGAGTGGCCTAGTCAAAGTCCTGACCTGAATCTGATTGAGATGCTGTGGCATGACCTTAAAAAGGCGGTTCATGCTGGAAAACCCTCCAATGTGGCTGAATTACAACAATTCTGCAAAGATGAGTGGGCCAAAATTCCTCCACAGTGCTGTAAAAGACTCACTGCCAGTTATCACAAATGCTTGATTGCAGTTGTTGCTGCTAAGGGTGGCCCAACCAGTTATTAGGTTTAGGGGGCAATCACTTTTTCACACAGGCCCATGTAGGTTTGATTTTTTTTACCCTTAATAATAAACACCTTCATTTAAAAACTGAATTTTGTGTTTACTTGTGTTATCTTTGTCTAATATTTAAATTTGTTTGATGATCTGAAACATTTAAGTGTGACAAACATACAAAAAAATGAGAAATCTGGAAGGAGGCAAACACTTTTTCACACCACTGTATAGTCTCCCTTGTGTCAACCTTGTACAGAGGAGGGAGCACAATTGCTTCTTTGCAAAATGGACCAGTCAGCAGACCATGAACAGAGCCCTGCTGGCAAATGTGGGTAAGTCAGTCCCTCTAGGATTTCCCGGGGTTTTTATGATTGTTGCGGCCCAAAAAGCCTGAATTTGTGGGAGCTTTTTAAAAAAGCTGCGATAAAAGTTGAGGTGTTTTGAGAGTTTTTTTGCACTAAAAGTTGTGGGAAGAATTACAAATTTTAAAGCAGATGTTTTTTTCACTGCAATGGACTGGCGATCTGTCCAGGGTGTACCCTGCCTCTCGCCCAAAGATGCTGGGATAGGCTCCAGCCCCCACCCCCACCCCCGCAACCCGAAAAGGATTAAGCGGAAGAAGATGAATGAATGAATGAATGTTTTTTTCATAGTTTATTGTAATGGTATTCTGTATAACACCACAAGAATAGCACAGGATTGTCAAAAAATTTCCTATTAAACAGTGAGTTGTAAATTAAGCAGAAACTTTTGCTATACAGAAAACACTTCTGTGCAAAATCAAATACAGACTTTAACACAATTAAATGAGAATGAAGTAGCTACTCATAAATTTGTCAAAAATGACCAACACTGTTGGCTACTGTTGCTGAGAACATGAATAATAAGGATGAAAAAATAATTATGCATTGCAACAGCTAAATTGCATTGAATACATGTTAGAGTATAGGTTTGGAAATTTGGCAGCAGCTTCATTTGAAAACTCCCTAACTGCAGCAGTCCCCAACCACTCAGTACCGAGCACAGAAAAAACGGAAATAATTTATTCTGTTGCTCTGTATTATCTATTGAAGTCTGTGTTTTTCTGAAAAAAATTACTAAATATTCTCTCTCTTTCAATGCCTGACTCCTACCTGTCTGTCTATCTGCTGCACGTCTTGACACACACCTGTCTCATCAGATACTCGTCTTTTCTTTACCTGGAGTCGTACTGGGAGGAGGGGCTGTCCTTGGGGGGTTTGTCTCTGTGTCCAGACCGGAGATTCACAGCTTTAAAGCTAATTGACAAGATGTAGTAATGATTTTACCTCTAAAGATGTATAAAATGTTATAACACTGGCTGTAGTGTTAGATTTGCTCATTTGTTTGTGATTTTACGGCGTCTCTCCTCACACGTGCTCCCGCGTCGGGGTGCTTTTCAGGCAGGTGGACTTTTTTCAACACAAACCCGGCACTTTGTACACATGGTCAAGACGGAAACGGGGGAAGACATCCACCGGTGGATCTGGGGAGATGGAAGAAGGGACGGTGTGAGAAAACTCATGGGTTAGTGTTTTTTAAATCACACTCTGTTTGTTGCTGATGTGTTCCATTAATACTCACTGTAAACATGGAAGTGAGTGCGGTGCAGCAACACATTTGACTGGTTAGATGGAGTGTTTGAGCGCTACTGAGGGACAAATTTGATTGGCGAAATTGGTGGAGGCTGACGAGGATTGGCCAAAATTGCGGGAAAGTTGTGATGACTGGACAAGGTTGCAAGGTCGCTCAAAAGATGTGGTGATAGCCTGATTTTGCATGAATTAGTGTGATCACAATATCGCAAAATTCTGGAGGGACTGGTAAATGTGAACAAACAACAGATCTTCCACATGAATTGTTGTTTTTTTTTTTATAATATACAAGAGTCTACATTCAATTTGTTAAACTTGTTTGTTCTTCTATGGCTGTAATTCCTGATGCCTGATTGATATCATCATTTGAAGACTTCTGAGGACAATAAATTTCAGGTAGGATTTTATTAAGGCCTGAAAAGAACATGTGGAACAAAGAAAAAGTAGGGCCCCATTTCTGTCGTTGCCTTGGGCCCCAAATAGACTAAGTCCACCCCTGCACGTCAGGTCAACATAAGTTATATATTCATTGCTGAACTCGGGCAGGAGCAGAGGTTGGTCAGCAGGTCCTTCATATCACTGTTGTAGTATCATCAGGACCAAAGGCTACATTCACCGGGTATTGCTGCTAGTAGGATGTAAAAGTAATGATTAAAAACGTAGCCAAATCAGGGGAGTATACTGATGCCCGAGAAGCCTACACACCATTTCCCACATACTTGTTTTGGGCAGCTTTTACAGCCCCTAGTGGCGCCATCTGCTGGCCATCACCTAGAGCACACTTCTTCACTGGCTCCAGGTTTTGGACCAGAAACCACATACATCAGTTTATGAACTTTTCAGCTCACATTAAAGTTTACAGGATTTACACTGACATTAAAACTGACAAAACACTCATACGTGTTCAATTAATAAGAGTCAAGTCAAAGGAAGTGGAGTTAGCTTAGCGATGCAACTGGAGCTGTTATGGCTCTTCTGAGTATGATGTAATCACCCCAGCAGACATCTGTTGGTTCATTAAATCACAGTCCATAATACATCCCACAACCACAGATTTTATGGATTATTTTTATAAATTTTAGTCACTGTACTTGTGAGGTGATTTGTACAAATGTATAAATGTAAATTTGCTAGAATAAAGGTGCAAAGATATGATAAAAGAGGCCAGTTTAAAAATCTAGAAGTTGCAAAATACAATTTAGTTACACAGAATGAAAATTTACAGGAAAAACTGCCAATTTACAAGAAAAAAAGTCTGAAATTTTTAAGATAAAGTTGCAAATTTATGAGAAAAAAAATTGCCCTTTTTTTTGCATTTCTACTTATAATTGGCGGTCCAAAGTCATGTTATTCAGTTCCGTCAAAGGTTTATGATAATGGGGACAATTCTCTTCTCTTCTAGGTTGAGAGGGGCAATCCCCCCCCCCCCCCGATTTACACCTATGAATGGGGCTGGGGGGAGGCAAGGGGGATGATTTTGGGTCATTTTGCTAAGAAGGGGGATAACCCTCCCCCATAAATCACCTGCTTCATTAATCAAGCGCTGATTATGTATTTACGTCAAACAGGTTCATTTTGTCTTCTTTCAATTATTTATCCTTTTTTTTTTTTTTTCCTTTGAAAGACAAAAGTAAAATAGAAAGATGTCTTTACCTTCTTTACATGTTTCAACTGCACTGCAGCCTTCATCAAGGCTGCAGTGCAGTTGAAACATGTAAAGAAGGTAAAGACATCTTTCTATTTTACTTTTGTCTTTCAAAGGAAAAAAAAAAAAAAAAAGGATAAATAGATTATGTATTTTATATATCTTGTCCCTAGATGTTATTTTATCTTATTTTACTCTAGTTTATTACACACTGGGCAACACAACACTTTTGTCAATTAAAATAACAGTAAATCAATAACATAAATGAATGCCTAACCCATAACTTAATCCATCCTCCTCATGTTGGCCCTCTGTAGATTGAACGTGACACCTCTATATTAAATGGACGGCCAGGTTAACCTGCCCCTTCCCCCGCCGTGGTCGGGATACAGATCACAGAGCCAGCTGCTCTCAGGCTGCGGAGCGGAGCTACATTTCATTTCACGTGTCAGTGGTCTCTAATGAAATTACCTTCAGACAGAGAGAGAAAGATCCCACATCATCTGCCTCCATCTGATTCCTCCCTCCATCTCTGCTCCGGCCGTCCTTCCTTCCCTCCGCGGCCCCCGATGACTCCATTTGTATCGACTGCCTGCTCTGTCCATTAAGTGTCTTTCTATTAATGGTCATGATAATGAAATGGAGATAAAGTCTGATCTGTGCTGGACCGCTGCTGACAGTTGCTCCCTCACAGTGCTTGAAAAAGTATTTGCCTCATTCCTTATTTCTTCTGTTTTTGCATATTTGAAGAGTTCTTTTGCAGAAACAGATAAGTCCACTTGTGTTCAAATTGAGAAAAACCACTTTTTCATCTGTAGGTTTATAGGTGTTAGTATTTCTAAATCAGCTTCTAAGACATGGTCACTTGAAATATGAGCATCTCTGACATAATAAAGCAAAAAAATCAAACATCAACTCATTGTTACTTTTTGGCATTTTATTAGTACTTTTTTTTTTTTTTTGCAAAAACAGATAAGTCCTGAAAGCCATGTTATTTTGTCTGGAACATACTTGAATGTCTATAAGCATCAATGTAGTATGATTGACACACTGATTTAGGCAGATCCACTCAGTAAAATGGTATAATATAGCTGTAATAAAGCTATAATTCAAGATTCAGAATCAGAATCAGGTTTATTGCCATTGTTCATGTGATACACAAACTAGGAATTTGTCTCGGTGCCATGCTGCAACATTAAAAACATAATGAGAAAAAGGGATAAACTAAAAAACTAAAGGACTAGAAACGTGCAATAAGTGTAGAAAAATAAGTAATAATAAGTAATAATAATAATACTAGTAATAATGAGTAATTTTATTAATAATAAAATTCAAAGATTTTATTGTCAATACTACTATACGTACAGGACATACAGGAGAAATGAAATGGCGTTTCTCTCTCTTCATTGGTGTGCACAGTGTAAAAAGAAAAGGAATAAGGCTGGAAAAAAAAGAAACTCCTTCCCCATATAGTGTCCTATATAGTGAATGCGCAGCCAAAGGAGCAGTGAGAGAAGAGCTTCACATCACAACATAAACTACCTTAAGGTATTTATATTTAATAATTCAGCAAAAACAATTTGATTTAATACATATTTACTACAAATTACATGCAGGTATTAATTTTTTTTAACACCGTTAGTCTGTTACATTTTACTCTCTCGTGATGACGTCATTAACCGTACCGTGAAAACAAGCCCAGTAGTGTCTGAAAGCGGTTTTTATTGTTATATTGAGTTTACTGTATAGTTCACTATAGCTAAATTCACTCTAGCAAGTAGGGAGGGAGTGAGTGAACATTCCGAACACAGCCAGGGAAATCAGTCAGAGCGAGCAGACAGGGAAGGCAGCCAAGATGAGTCATGTGACCCAAATACCAAGCGCTGATTTGCCCTGTGCAGTTATCTGCTTT
Source organism: Pholidichthys leucotaenia (assembly GCA_020510985.1). Lineage (NCBI taxonomy): Eukaryota > Metazoa > Chordata > Actinopteri > Cichliformes > Pholidichthyidae > Pholidichthys > Pholidichthys leucotaenia. Next base: position 34,680,131 of record CM035848.1, read on the forward strand.
TGTTAAAAAAAAAAACAAAAAAAAACGTTCCCGGTGTTTATCGACTTTTGAAAAAAACATGAATTTGTAGCGTCTATAACATAGGGCATATTAGCTTTTGAGACAAAATGATTTGAACTTCTATAATAGGTAATGTTAACAGTTGTTTGATGTAAAGAGTAAAATTTTCATGGAAGTGGCGTTCATCGGTTTTTGCAAACAAACTCTTCATTTGTCAAATGTTTCAGATTGTAAAACAAATGTTAATATTAGAAAAAAGATAGCCTGAGAAAATACAAAATACAGTTTTTAAATGATGATTTCAGTTATTAAGGGCATCAATTACGACAAGTCATCCAGGTCCTGACAGAGCAAAGCAGCCCCAGACTTTCACATTACCACCACCATGTTTGACTGTTGCTGTGATGTTCTTTTTATAGTTTTACGGCAGTTCTGGCCTTGGAACTCTCCCGGAGATGCCTTCTTCCTCTGAAACCTTCTTGGTGTCATCTCATCTCCCCTTTTCTCTGCATAAGGATTTTTGATGGGTGTTACTTCTGCAGTATTTGGACAAGACTTCTCTGGAACACGGTCTTGCTTCATGCCCTTTTATTCCACATCTGTAGCGTGTCACACCGGCATCCTCCATCCCTCCTCAGGAGGGCCTCAGCTTTGTTTCCTGTGGGTTTTCATCACATTATCTGTAAGTTTACTCATAAATTCTCAGCCTTTTTTTAAAGTCTATGAATGTAACATTCCCTTTATTTTGTGTTACATGAACAGCCAGGGGCTTGAAGGAGTCTGGTAGCCCATTTAGTATCACAGCAACAATTAGTCCATCACTCATTGTTTCACTAGTGTCTCTAAATGATGTGATGGCAAATATGAGAGGAGCCTTTGAATTCTTTTTGGTCAGCAGTGGTTTTGACATTGGAACTCCCCTATGGATGCCATTTTTGCCCAGTCTCTTTCTTAATGCTGAATCATGGACCACTGTCCAAACTGATGAAGAAACCTTTTGGTTTGGTTTCCATTTACAGTGGATCATGTCCACTTTCTGTCGCTGCTGTCACTCTCTCCTGTGTTAGCTACACTAGCTGTCCTACTTCCTACTGTACATCAGTGGTCTCTAGCCACCATGTCAAAACCCGTATCACTAGGTATCAGGTTGCTAAGAGCCGCAAAGTCTGCTGGGTGTTTTATTTTGAAAATTGCTCCGTCTCTTCCCATGCTGTGTGCCAGTTTGTGCAATCTTGGCACACATCTGTCTCGTGGTGGTGGTGCTCAGGAGTTGAACCCAGTGGGCTGGGCAGCTCTGGATCTTTCTGCCAGCTGTTGTGTGGTTGCCAGTTTTTGCTTTTGGGAGAGTTTGAGGGTACGCCACATGAGTTGGCTCTGCATGTGCAAGACCAGCCATCCGGGACTGCAAGTGACAGCGGCCCTGAAATCATACCTTTGTTTTGACCTCTCCTTCTGTCACAAGGGTGTCTGATGAGATTCTCCAACCTAAGTGCACATCAGTGATAGTGTTACTGTTGGGTTACCCATTAGCCATTACCACTAGCTCTTCTTCTTCTCCGCTGACATGTTTAGTTACACCTCTGATTCGTTTATTTAGCAGTAGCCGTGAGTTTATGATGTTTTTACGTCTCAGAGAGCCCAACGCTCTACAACCCACTGAAAACAGCTGTTATTAAAACTGATTAAATTAAATCACCCTTATTATCATTCAACCGAACAACCAATCATGTACAGTAGAATGAGATTGTGTTTTACCTATCTACAGTGTTAATCACACACACCCCAAGTGTAGAATCAGAGGGCCGCTGCCATGCAAGGCGCCGCCACAGATTTCCCTCCTCCATTCCATTATTGCTGAGCACCAAGCTGGACGGCAGGAAGTTCCACTTTTATATGGTCTTCGGCATGACCCGGCCGGGATTTGAACCCCTGCCTCCCGGGTGTGGGGCGGATGCTCTACCAACTGAGCCACCACTCCGGTAAATTATCAAGCCACTTCTAAAAAAGAGCAACCTAGATACGTCACTCATGAACAGCTATAGGCCCATATCAAGTCTCCCCTTTCTTTGTAAAATAATAGAAAAGGCTGTTGTTCAACAATTGTACAACTTCCTGACATTAAACAGACCCTCCAGGATTTCACAATGTTGCTATTCTATCAATTCCTGTGACTTCAGCAGGTCCTGCATAATTTGAATTTTGTCCAATCACCGTAACTTTACCGCAATTTTGGCCAACTGTCGTCAACTTCCGCCAATTTCGCCAATCAAATTTGTCCCTGAGTAGTGCGCAAACGTACGTCATCAGTCTGACCAATCAAATGCGGCGTTGCACTGCGCTCACTTCTGTGTTTACAGTGAGTATATACCAAAAACATCAGCAAACTAGAAAAGCACTCGGAGAGCGCAGACCTCCGCCAAGCGGCACAGTTCCCCCCATACAGTGTTTGTGTGTACGTTTTCAGATTCCCTGAGCATGAAAAGATATGACTAGCAATTGGATTCACAATGATTATTTGTTTATTTGACATGGACAGTGCAATAAACAGACAATTAATGAATGACAATCAATGTGATAGTGATAGGATTAGTGGTTCAGTAGTGTAAAACGGGGCTATAAGGGGCGGCGGGTTAATAAGGGACACTTTTCTGGGAAATGTTTTAAATGTACACTACCGTTCAAAAGTTTGGGGTCACTTAGAAATTTCCTTGTTTTTGAAAGAAAAGCACTTTTCTATGAAGATAATTTTAAACTAATCAGAAATACACTCTATACATTGCTAATGTGGTAAATGACTATTCTTGCTGCAAATGTCTGGTTTTTGGTGCAATATCTAGGTAGGTGTATAGAGGCCCATTTCCAGCAACTATCACTCCAGTGTTCTAATGGTACAATGTGTTTGCTCATTGCGTCAGAAGGCTAATGGATGATTAGAAAACCCTTGTGCAATCATGTTTGGTCTGCAATGCTGTAATTGCTGCAAATGGAGGATTCTTTGACGAAAGCAAAGTTTGAAGGAAAAAATTATTATTTCAAATACAAATCATTATTTCTAACCTTGTCAATGTCTTGACTTTATTTTCTATTCATTTTACAACTCATGGTGGTAAATAAGTGTGACTTTTCATGGAAAACACAAAATAATTGTCTGGGTGACCCCAAACTTTTGAACGGTAGTGTAATTCTGCTTTTTTTATTTTGAGCAGGATGCTGAGTTGTGTTGTTATTGTCAAATATCCATGAATCCTTCATCAAATCTAGGCGGAAGCAAAATTAAAAAAGCAGAATTACATTTAGAAAAGTGTCCCATATTACCCCGCCGTCCCTTATAGCCCCGTTTTACGGTTGTAAAAGCATTGCCTCCTTGGTGGAGGTAATAAACTGAAGTGTTGGTGTGTCCATCTCCTCCACTGACAGATGCAGATTGGTTAGACAGGTTGCCGTGGGTTTTATATTATATTGGGGTTGCGCTCCGCGGCAAAACAGAATTTAGAGTCTTCCCCGGCAGAGAGGTCGTTTTTACGCAGCGCCTATAGCTGGGCGGGGAACTTGTGGCAAATAATCGGGCGGCGGACAGGTGGCCGTGTCAGGTTTTGCAGCATGGCGCAAAAACAGGCACGCTTACGGGCCCAGGCCAGCAGTGTTTTCCATGTGCTTTTGTGCCTAAAACGTTGAAGAACGCGGAGTTTGTGTTGGTCAGACACGACGACCAGCGCAATGTGCGCAGCGCCTATGGCTGGCACAGGCACGCTGGGGGGCCCAGGCCACCAGTGTTTTCCGCATGCTTTTGTGGCTAAAACGTTGAAGAAGGCGGAGTTTGTGTTGGTCAGACACGACGCCCAGCGCCCTCCATTGCGCCTGCGCACATGTTGAAAATGGCCGTATGTCACAGTGTGGAAAAATGCTTTAAAAAATTCCTGTATGCAGACGGTGATGCGGATCATCCCCAAAATTTAATCAGTTCTTCCTTGTACCATTTCCAACAACGCCTGAAAGTTTCATTGAAATCCGTCCAAAAGTTTTTGAGTTATCTTGCTAACCAACAGACAAACAGACAGACAGACAAATACACAGACAAACCCCGGCAAAAACATTACCTCCTCCTGGCCTTTCGGCCTGGCGGAGGTAAAAATAGTGTGTGATATAAAAAAAAAACAACAACAACAAAACACTCACCTGCTAGTTTTCCCACATCGCTCCTTCCTCCGTCTCCCCCAGCCCGCTCGTGAACATCTCCTCAAGTCTCCGTAATGACCGTATGTATGAAGTGCCGTGTTTGTGTTGAAAAATGTCTGCCTGCCTGAAAGCACCCCCGTCACAGGAGTGCGTGTGAGGATGCATGCCATAAAACCACACAAAAAATGAGCAAATCTAATACTACAGCTAGTAGTGTCAACGATGGCCCTCACGAGCCATCAATAAGATGCCGAAAGCCAGCCAATGAGTTTGCATGTTTAATTACAAAAGACAATGATGGCAAAACAATGAGCCACGTGGGGCAAAAACACAACTATGACTATGACTAAAGTCACAGGATACAGGCTCTGAGGGAATACACTTACTGAAAGGCGAATCCAGAGTTAGACGAGAGTTTGACAAATAATTGACGAGTGTTTGACGAGGTCGCAGCCCGGAGTAACCTAAGCTGCTCCCTTAAATAGGGCTAAGGGATTAATCAGCTGATGAGGACATCATCAGCTGAATGGAATCCAGCTGTCCCCACGGAGCTCGGCTCTGACAGCCGGAAGTCCCACCGAGACGCTGTCAGAATAAAAGGCCGGAGGCAATATGGTAAACCTGAGATGAGAATGGGGAAATACCGGACAACCCTGCTGATTCTGTCGCGCTCGGACCACGACAAGTTGTAACAGTTTTAATGTCTTTAGAGTTAAAAGTCACTACTACATCTTGTCAATTAGTTTTAAAGCTGTGAATCTCTGGTCTGGACATGAGCCAGTGCGCCATTCAGGCAATCCCCAAGGAGAACCTCACAACTGACCGCAACAATAACAAAACAAAAACCCTGCGAAATCCTGGAGGGACTGATTAAATAACTGTTTTGATGTCTTCCAGTCAGGTTTTTGGCCACACCACAGCACTGAGACAGCTCTAGATAAGGTTCTTAGTGACATTCACTCCAATATAGATAATGGCAACATTTCAGTCATGGTTCTACTGGATCCCAGTGCTGCATTCAACACGGTTGACCATAACATCTACTAGACCGCCTGAAAAACTGGGTGGGACTTTCTGGTACAGCACTTAGCTGGTGTGAGTCCCATTTAACCCTTTAACTGCCCTAGGCTCCATGTGGCGCCTGGGGAAACGCAAAGCAACTCAAGGTCCCCCCCAAGTAGTCAATAGTGGTAAAAAATTTTGTCAATAAAATAGTTCAGATTTCCAAGGCTATAACTTAAAAGTTACAAGAGATAATGGCTTACTGTCAATTAGAAAGATGTAGAATATGATCCAAAGTTTCAGATAGGAATAAATTTATGCAACTAATTTGCATAATGTCGCGGCAGCTATATAAATTACATAACTCAGTCAAAAGTGGACTTTGGACACATTTACATAAAGAATGGGCCTTTTTTTTACGCCGATTTGTCTACAGGGGTATGTTTTTATCTAATCTTCAAAGTATATGAACCAGAAAATCAATAAAATGTCAAAAAAAAAAAAAACATATTTCTCTCTTACCTGTTACTGGGAGGGGGGGCTCGCCCGCCCACATGACCAGGCCATTTTTGTCCATTGTAGCTGATGTTTCTGTGTTTATTCAGCCATTTACACCGTGTACCACATCTACAAACGCTTATGATTACCCCACATGAATTTTGTTTGTATTGCATGGCTATTTTTCCCGTTTCATGCAGTTTCCGTCATCATCGCTGTCGCGATGACCAAGCACGGCAGCATCCACATTGGTGTGTGAGCTCAAAGCGGAAAAAGGAAGAAGAATAATGAGGATTTCTCCTTCTTTACTATATTCCATGGCAGCCATGATTCCTTCGGCACGTGTCTGCCACCTTCTAAACTGTCAGATCAATAGAGATTAGTACAAAATCTCAGTATAGCCGGGGGATGTCGATAAGTTGACACGTGCAGTTGCTGCGCTGTTCCACTGGGGGCGCGTGACCTGTCCATTTAATCTGGGCAGTTAAAGAGTTAAAAGTCAAATACTATTTTATGTCCATAGGTAACTACAAAACTGAGCGAACAAAAATAAACTGGAGTTCCCCAAGGTTCTATTTTGGGACCTCTGCTTTTCAACATCTATATGCTCCCACTAGGTCAAATCATAAAAAACAACCAAATATGTTTCCATAATTATGCAGATGATACACAGATCTACAAAACCATCTCACCAGGAGACTATGGTCATATTAAAACCCTGATCAAATGCATTAGTCAAATTAAAGAGTGGATGTGCCAGAATTTTCTTCAGTTAAACAAAGACAAAACCGAAATAATAGTTTTTGGAGCCAAAAAGAAAGACTCAAAGTCAGTACACAGCTTCAATCAATGATGCTAAAAACTAACAGCCAAGCCAGAAATCTGGGTGTGGTTCTGGACTCAGACCTGAATTTTAACAGCCACATTAAGACAGTAGTGAAGTCAGCCTATTATAACTTAAAGAACATAGCGAGGACTAAAGGTCTGATGTCTCAGCAGGATCTAGAAAAACTTGTCCATGCATTATTCATTCATTCATTCATCTTCTTCCGCTTAATCCATTTCGGGTCGTGGGGGCACTGGAGCCTATCCCAGCATTTTTGGGCGAGAGGCAGGGTACACCCTGGACAGATCGCCAGTCCATCACAGGGCCAACACAGCAAGACAGACAACCATTCACTCTCACAGTCATACCTAAGGGCAATTTAGAATCCCCAGTTTTTGATGCCAATTAACCTAACTTGCATGTTTTTGGCATGTGGGAGGAAACCTGAGAAATCCCGGAGTAAACCCACGCAGACACGGGGAGAACATGCAAGCTCCACATGGATCACTGTTGGTCGGGGGCTGGGATCGAACCCAGGATCCCCCGGCCAAGGGTGAGTTGCTGTGCTGCCGCAGTGCTAACCACTCCGCCACCACGCCGCCCATTAATCTTCAGTAAACTGGACTACTGTAATGCTGTCCTCACAGGTCTCCCTAAAAAGTCCATCAGACAGCTGCAGTTGGTTCAGAACGCTGCAGCTCAAGTCCTCACTAAGACCAAGAAAGTGGATCATATAACTCCAGTTCTCAGATCTTTACACTTGCTTCCTGTCTGTCAAAGAATAGATTTCAAAATACTGCTGTTGGTTTATAAAGCTCTGAATGGTTTAGGGCCAAAATAGATTTCAGATCTGCTAGTCCATTATGAACCACCCAGAGCCCTCAGATCATCAGGGTCAGGCCTACTATCTGTGCCCAGAGTTAGAACCCGTCACGGCCCTCCTTGTGCGCTTTTACGCAGCGCACCAAGGAGTGAGGAGGAAGGATGGATTTATGCGCAAGTTACACCACAAACACATTTATTAACAAAGAGGGCAAACAGTTCCAAAATAAAGACATACAAAAAGGCTACAGGGTACAATAAAGGGCTCACACGATAGGACGTGCAGCGGGCAGACCACAGTGCACAGTGGCCACGAGACAAACAGTACAAAATAACATAATTGCTCAGGTTAACTTAAGAGTCCTCCAGGACGCTCAACAGACTCTGGAGAAAGAAACTGGGCAAAAGTGCCAAAGCGTAGCAGCTTAACTGCAAAGGGGAAATGTAGACAGTTCATACTCACAGTACTGGAGAAGTCCAAGTTGTCCAGCGAGCACACACAACCAATAACTACACTGAGGTGAATAGCGACAGTGTAGATCCCGACACCCTCATAGGACAAAACCTGAGCTACAGAGAATGGTCAGAACTGAGCCTAAAGAACAAACCCGGCTTGGTTCGTGACAGAGCCCCCCTCTCAAGGGGTGGATACCAGACACCCACGGCAACATCACAAGGAAAAGATACCCCCCCCCCCCCCAGCAGGAGCAACAACCACAAACTCGGGTGGGAGGTAGGGGGAAAAGGCAAGAAGGAAACACAATACACCCCGCCCAGGGCCCACAACAGAAAATAAACTTAACCCCCCCAAGTCCAAAGGCGTGGAGGCTCAGGAGGCCCGCCAGACTCCCAGGCCCAGCAGACAGTCAGGCGAACAGAGTCCGGTGGCCTGCCGAAAAACACGGCCCATCTGGCCAAGAGACTCAGTCCTTCCGGCGGTCGGCCAGCATTGTTGAGCCACCAGGACCGGAGGGGTGGAGCAGGAGGTGGCCTGCCCACCGGGAGGCTCACTGGTGGGTGACCAGACCATAGGAAGGGAACCCCCATCGCATCAGACAGGGAGAAGTAGGAGGCTACGATGGCATCAGGCTGAGGAGTGGAGGCCCTGGCGTCCTCAGGCTGACCAGCAGCACCCTCGGTGGTCCCAGCTTGGGACACAGCTGCACCCGCGGTGGACTCCGGCTGGAGCTCTACAACCCCCGCAATGGGCCCTGACCAGACCAATGCTGCACCCTCGGTGGCTTCTGGCTGGAGCTCTGCAGCACCCACGGTGGCTCCCGGCTGGAGCTCTGCAGCACCCACGGTGGCTCCCGGCTGGAGCTCTGCAGCACCCGCGGTGGCTCCCGGCTGGAGCTCTGCAGCACCCGCGGTGGCTCCAGATTGGAGCTCTGCCGCACCCGCGGTGGACTTCAGCTGAAGCTCTGCCGCACCCATGGTGGACCCCGACCTGGAGCGTGGCATCCATGATGGGTCCGTGCAGGAGCCCAGCACCCACATCGGGCTAACCCTGGGGCACAGCCCCCACGAGGGTCCCAAGCCAGCGCGCTGCACCCATGGAGACACAGCCTGCGGATGGACCCACCGACGGCCTCAGGCAGCAGGGAAGCTGGACCCGCTGCATCGTCAGGTGGTGAGACTGGTTCCATGGAAACCCCTGGTGACGGTGGTTCCTCTCCGGTGACCCTAGAAGGAAACTCAGGACCGGGAGAGGAAACAAGGTTGTTAGGGTCACCGGCAGTGGCGGAGCCCGGCAAAGGGAGTTCAGATGCAGCTGTGTGCTGCACCTGACTCTCCTCACCTAGAGCCAGACAAGATCTCTCTAACACTGACATTAGAAATACAAGAGAGATAACTTTCCTGAGTTCGAGCTCCGCCATCGTCCAGGACTCTGTCAATCCTGATGATGAAGACTCGGGCGCGGCCTCTAGGAGGTCCAGCAACGGCTCCCAATCCGCTGCGATCGTCTCCGCAGCTGACAAGATGGTGGTGGCAGTCCTTATGTTCTCAGGTGAAATAACCCCCGCTGGAGATGGATCCAGCAAGGAAGCTGAGGGCTGGCTCCATGCAGGCTCTGGAGCATGATCCTCCAGGGCCTCAGGCTCCTCCCTCGTCCAGTGGCGTAGTTCCGGGGCCGGTGGGTACTCAGGGAAAATCAGAGGAGACACGGAGGGAACAAAAAGAATTAACGTTTGCAGCTGGAGGAGAGGACCCAGCGGACTGCTGAGACTGGGCCTCTCCCTCGGGAGACAGACAAGGTTTAACATGATTTAATGGGGTAGAATGAAAAAACACTTGCCTGTCATCCCGGTGCTTGTTGTTAACAGCTGCAGTTGGCAGACAGTCATCCCTCTCCGTGTCAACGGTGATTTCGGACCCTTCACAGGATGACGGAGGAGCCGGCCCAGATGACGCGGAGGTCGGCATAGCCGGAGGAGCCCTGATGGACCTCTCGGCCCCTGGAGGCACGATGGCTGCTGAGGGCAAAGAGGGCCTCTCCCGGCGTTTCCACGCAGAATGACGCTGCTTGTGGACAGCTGAAGCTGACGACGGAGCTGAGGAAGCAGTGACAGCTGGCTGTGGACAGCGTCTCTGCCTGGGCTTTGTGGCGAGCGCCCCCCTCCTCAAGTTGGTAAACTCCGCATCCAGCGCACAGACTGAAGACAGCAGCCCCTCGTACTGAGGATATCTCCAGAGCCCAGGATGCGCCTCCAAGATGATTACAGCTGAATCCAGGCAGCTCCACTTAGCTGCAGGTCTGCGGGCTTCATGGGCCTCATCCATAAAGTCCTGGATAAAGACCGCCGCCCATTCCTCCTCCACCGTGGGACACCCCGCCGATCGTCTGCTCCGGCCAGTGTCGGAACGGCGCGCCAAAGGCATTGTTGGACAATACAGGTGGGTGAGGAAAAAATTCAAAAAGGAAAAATTGATGTGTGGGTGTAGCCCGCTAAATCCTTTGTTGGCTGGATTATTCTGTCACGACCCTCCTCGTGCGCTTTTACGCAGCGCACTGAAGAATGAGAAGGAATTTAGGCGCAGGTTACACCACAAACACATTTATTAACATGCTGCACATCGGTGTACCGCGGGCGGGCACGTCTCTGCGTCCTAGGACGCACGAGGGCGTCCTAGTACGCACACTGTGCGTCCTAGGAGGCACTGAAAAAAAAAACCCACCTGCATTTCCGTTCTTCCACTACAGACACAGCCGCAAACAGGAAGCCAAAGGAGTGCTTTGATTGGTTTAGATGTGATTGACCTCTCATTCGACTAATAAGAGCCTTGAACTGGGTTTCTGAAACCTTGAAGAACCAATGACTGAAAACCTAGCAAGAAGGACCCGCCTACCAATGGCTGCGAATGTAGCCAGCCAATTGAAGCACAGAAGTTCGAAAGCTGTTTTGTGTAAGGCTGGGTGACACACAGGCGTTCGCCAGTCTTTTTTTCTAACTACTGTTCTTATTTGTTTTGAAAAATCGTTCGCCAAAACCGCAATCATGGAAGCGCAAAACCGCAATAATGGAATTATGGTTTGACCGGGTCGCGAGACCAGAACCACAAGTCTGTAACAAGCGGACCAGTTTCATGTTCGTCTGACAATGAGGAAGAGAAGTTTGCCAGCTACGCTGCTGTTGTGAACAGGTAAGTGTTACAAGCTAAATTATTCTTTATCCCTGAAAATTGTAATCAAAAATGACTTTTGACCGATCGGTAAATTACAACTGTGCGTCATCGCCACATGACAGACCGCGGCGCATGAACCCGTGCACCGGGCGATGTCCATCCTCTGTAGCGCGGGGGGGGGACAACCCCCGCCCCCCCCCGAGACACACACACACACACACACACAGAGCCCTGAGTGTCACCTTTCATTAGAGCCCAACATCAACCTTCTATATTGAATCATTCAAAAGTTACAGACGTTTTTCCAAACTGTGCCATTTGGCACAGTTCAAAAATGCCTGGGAACAACCTGAGAACAAAGCTGTGTAATATATTCATTTTTTGTGGTATTGTTACAAAATTTTGACCTCAGCTGGATAACACTTGGTTCTACATTTCTGTTGCATTTTCCAGCCCGGATCTGAAGCTGTGTGTTATTTGCAAGCATTTGTATCCAAAAAAAACACCCAGGCAAAATTTATTTTCTTCAAGTTCACTATGTTTAGATGACGGTTACTCAGTGGCCGGAGCACTTAGAGAGATTATGACTGTTTTGCCAAAAAATTCAAAGTGTTTTCTTTTAAATGAGACCAACCCCATGAAGATGCTGCAAAGGGTTGAAGAACAGCGTTTGATTTACTTTGGGCACATTATTTTTTGGCGTTTTTAGGGAAATTGACCAGAGTGCAAGGGGTTAACAAAGAGGGCAAACAGTTCCAAAAATAAAGACATACAAAAAGGCTACAGGGTACAATAAAGGGCTCACACAATAGGACGTGCAACGGGCAGACCACAGTGCACTGTGGCCACAAGACAAACGGTACAAAATAACATAATTACATACATAATTAAACATAATTAATTAATACCGGAGTGGTGGCTCAGTTGGTAGAGCACCCGCCCCACACCCGGGAGGCAGGGGTTCAAATCCCGGCCGGGTCATGCCAAAGACCATATAAAAGTGGAACTTCCTGCAGTCCAGCTTGGTGCTCAGCAATAATGGAATGGAGGAGGGAAATCTGTGGCGGCGCCTGGCATGGCAGCAGCCCTCTGATTCTGCACTGGGGTGTGTGTGATTAACACAGTAGATAGGTAAAACACAATCTCGTTCTACTGTACATGATTGGTTGTACGGTTGAATGACAATAAGGGTGATTTAATTTAATTTAATTTAATAATTGCTCAGGTTAACTTAGAATCCTCCAGGACGCTCAACAGACTCGGGAGAAAGAAACTGGGCAAAAGTGCCAAAGTGTAGCAGCTTAGCTGCAAAGGGGAAACGCAAACAGTTCATACTCACAGTACTGGAGCAGTCCAAGTAGTCCAAGTAGTCCAAATTGTCCGGCGAGCTCACACAACCAATAACTACACTGAGGGGAGTAGCGACAGTGTAGATCCCGACACCCTCATAGGACAAAACAATAATCCAGCACTGCTTGACTGGCAAAGAGCTGCTTAAGTACAAGCATTGCTGGCAACACAGATTAGGAACACCTGGGCGAAGCGCGAGAAGGGCAATCACTGGAGGAGACCCAGCTGGCTGTCACGAGAGAGGGGGCGTGGTTGGAATAGCAAGTGTCAGACAGCGCCCACATGAATGTAGGCCAAAGGAGGCTGCCTCACAGCTGCCGGCCAGAACAGTGGCTACAGGTACGGGAAAAAGTAAACTAATGACAAAGACACTACCAGAACTCAAAAGATAATACAATACACAAATATACCGATAACCTGAGCCACAGAGAATGGTCAGAACTGAGCCTAAAGGACAAAACTGGCTCGGTTTGTGACAGAACCAAACATGGTGAGGTAGCGTTTAGTTTTTATGCCCTTCACATATGGAACAAACCCCCAGAAAGTATCAGGGCTGCTGAAGCTCTCAGCTGCTTTAAATCAAGGTTAAAAACTCTCCTATTTGCCACAGTCTTTCAGTAGCCTACAATGTACTGTAACTTTTATTTCTGTCATATTCTATTTTAGCCTGTTTTTGTTTATCTTTAATTTACTTTTTAGTTTGCTTTTAAAGTCTTGTTTTTGTAAAATATATGTTTAAACTTTAAGGGAGAGTTTGAGGCCCCCTGAGGAGCGGGTTTGAGGTCCCCCTCATAAAAGAAAAGGAGCGGGTTAGAGGCCCCCCGATAAAAAGAGTTTGAGGCTCCTTAAAGGGATTGACTACCTAAGGCTATTTGGATCAGTCCAAACATTGTCCGTGGTTTTTTTTTCACATATAAAAAATAAAAATAAAGGAAAGGAGGATGGAGGCCCTCTAATGTGTAGATTCCTTTTGCACCTTGCTGTAATGCTTTAATGTCTTCATGTAAAGCACTTTGAATTGTCTTGCACACAAAATGTGCTATACAAATAAACTTGCCTTGCCTTAAAACAACTGCAGATAGAGCAAAATTAAATTATGAAAGAATCACAACATTTCAAAATCAAGGAGTTGAAACAGCAAAGCTATGCATGAGACCATTCCTGTTAAACTTCTAGCAGAAATAAAACTGTTTCTCCTGTCCATCTATCCTGAAAAGCATACACTACACCATAAGGAGCAAATGTTTTATAAAAACATCTTTTACAAGGAAAATGATGCATGGCACTGAAAAATGAAGTGATAAACCAAAGAAATGGCTTAGTGTTTACCACCGGAAAGAATCTCACACACCCTTAAAGACAAAATGAAAGAATTCCATTTTCAGACATTTTCTGAATTATGTGAAGGAACTCATCTCACATGACTGGCAAGACTGGGGAACCAAAATCTGAACTTTTAATGACTTGGGGCTGCTAGAGTACCGTACTGTCATGAATCTCCCTTCAGGGCAGAGCGGAGAAATCCACACGCTGGACTGCAGTTTGTGGTATTTATTAACCAGAACACAAATCCCAAACAGTGCAAAACAGAAAATCCAAACAGAAATACAAAGCAGACTTACAGCACATCAGAACAGGGCCAGGATTCTGGTGGAGACGATAACTGAGACTCTAGCAACAAGAAATGAAAATAACGGCCCTTAAATAAGGCTGGAAACAATCAAACACAATAGTACCCGGTGTGAATGGCATGAGCGGACTGGGGAGAAAATGACAATCAGCTGTGAGTCATGAGGAGGGGAGGCGGAGCTGACAGTTTGACAGGAGCACCGCCCACAACCAGGGAGTGCTCCTGACAACTGTAGCTCCTGAGAGAGAAAGAAAGAGAAGACACTGGCAAAATTAAAGTGGAAACAAATAAAGACAACTAAACCCAAATATGTACACAAAGTGAGTCCATGATTCATTCACTCCAGACAGACAGTGGTAAGCTACTTCTGTAGCCACAGCTGCCCTGGGTGGACTGACGGAAACATGGCTGCCAATCCACACCAACGGCCTCACTGACCGAACATTTATACCCAGTGTCATGGACACTGGAGGCAAGGTGGGTAAAGTGTCTTGCCCAGGAACACGATGGCAGGATAGCTGGGGAGAGCGGGATTTGAACTGTCAACCCTCTGGTTACTGGATGACCCACTCTACCTCCTGAGCCACTGCTGCCCCCCAAAAACTCCTTTATAACTGTCTCTGATGCCTATATTTTTCTAGTGTTCCGTACAGAAAGTTCAGTATCTATGGAACACGTACAGACCATCAGCTAGCAAGACTGTTATGTAACATGTACATGTAAGTAACATTATATTTTCATGTTAGTAAAACACTTGAGCTAACAGGACTAGCTAGCGTTTCGTACAGAATGTTCCATATCTAACGTTACAAGTACATGTTCGTAAAACACTCAAGACCGCTCGCTAGTAGGACTGCTAGCTAGCAGGACCACTGCCATTCCATAAGGAACATTCTGTATCTACGGCACTTGGGAATGGCAATGTACAGAACGCATATGAAATGTTTCGTACCATTCATTTCATGTTTTAGTAATCTCCACGAGTTTTTGCCGTTTTAATGAAGACATTTTCCTGTCCTGGATTTTTGTCTATTTGCAGTTGGTCCCTGAAGCTGAACAGCATTTAACAAAAACCGAATCATTTCCACGAGTTCTACGAGTTTTGAATTTTTTTCTCAAAAATTTGCAATTTTTTCCTGTGATTTTCATCTTTTTTCTTGTAAATTTGCAGCACTCATTTTGATGCTTTTTTTTATTTTTAAAGTGGCAACTTTTATGACGTCTTTGCACCTTTATTCTTGTAAATTTCTACCTAATTTACATGTATAGGTTTGTACCTCATGCTAAATTGGTGAATCCCCCCCCAACCCCCCCTACTGAACAGAGCCAAATTCCAGATACTCTGCTTAGACTGCTGCCACCCAGTCCTGCATAAGCAGTAGAAGATGGATGGATATATGATTTGATATGATTTGACTGACTTCTGAGTGCTGATTGGTCCATTTACATATTGTCATTATTGACGTTATTAGCGAAATAAATGGCAACGTGAGGTGATTTATGACAGTGGAAATCATCACAAATACACTAATATACTGTTTTATATTTTTAAATGCCATCGACGTGTATAAACAACCTGACGTGTACATTTGCTCCCACAGGTGCACACAAACAAACAAACAAACAAACAGGAAGTGTATTTAACGAGCCTGAGATTTCTAATTAAGTCTCTCTACATGGATGCCAAATCTCTGAAAACCCTTCATTCTGCTGCTGTTACACTTTCACACTTTCAGATGAAATTAGAGCAAATTAAAGTTTAATTAAGTGTGTGTGTAGAATGTGAAGCTTATATAGGAGGGACACAGCAGAGGGAATTTATCAGACAGATGTCCTTTAATAAAGGAGACCAGACTGGAAACTACAGTCAGCTCGTTACTGGGAAATCCTTCCATGATTCCAACCAACAGCATAAAGAGATGAACTGATCTAATCAGGGAGGTTTGAGTTTCTATTACTCCTATTAAGTTTTGCCCACTGAGCCATTTACACAAAGACAACAGTTCCCAGGAGCCATTGCTGCTCTTGTGCCAAATCAAATTTAAGGCTCCACATATATCGTCAGTGCTTGTCTTTTTCCTAAATATGTCAAGCACACGTTGACCTTCTGGACTGTTGCTCACATTAATGTCTTCTGGGAAAGCAAAGAGTCGCAGTTTACGTTTCCTCTCCAGAAACCCTGATATTTAGGAGGTGATCTGTTATTTTTTAATGAGGAGGATGGTCGGTGTTCACAACTTTGGCACAAGGTACAAACAGATACATGTGAATTAGGTGCAAATGTGCAAGAATAAAGGTGCAAAAATGTGATTAAAGATGCCAGTTTAAGAATTCATAAAGTTGTGAAATACAATTTAATTGCCTTGAATAAAAATTAATTTGCGTCCAAATAAGCATTGCAAATTTACACGAAAGGGTCGGAAATTTACAAGAGGAAAATAACAAATTTATGAGAAAATAAATTACAAATCTATAAGAAAAAAATCGCAGACTTATAGGGAAAAAAGTTGCAAAGTTTGGAGACAAAAGTTGCAAATCCACAAGAAAAAATTACGATTTTACAGGGAAAAAAACTGCAAATTTATGAGAAAAAAGTTGCAAATGAAGAAAAAAGTGAAAATTGTTAACTTGTTTGTATTTCTGCATGACGGCCACCTTTCCTTTCTGTAAGTGCTCCCAGGGATCATTTCTCCCGTCATCGGCTCCCTTAACTTTCTGTGTTTGGTCCAAAAGTCTGAGCCTTTCTAAAAGCTGCTTTCACACTCTGACCACCCAGACCAAGGTTCAGTCTGATCCAGACCGAGACCACCTCTTTCTGCCGGACCAAATTTCAGCTCCTTGGTCTGGACTGTGGTTTCGGGGAGGATTTACACCTGAAATTCTGATCCGAATTAAACTGAAAAGTACTGAAGTCCTGACCCAGCAGGTTAGGTGTGAAAGCCCGCGAAGGCTCTGGGCGTCCATACCCGTGTGTGCAGCTGGGTGCTTCGTGACGTTAAAGGTCATGTGATCAGGTCTGACCAGGGCGAGCATTTATACCATCAGCAGGTTAAAGGAGAGCAGTGCATGTGTGGCGGAGAGTTTGGACTGCCCCCACCTACCCCATCCTCATAAGGTCCTCTTTGGTCTGATAAAACTGCACCGTCATCACTAGTTGGTGGTGTGAGGGGCGTGAGGGGGGATGCCAGCCCCCTTGTTAGAAAAATGACCCCAAATCACCCCCCTTGTTAACCTGCCAGCCCCTCATCTGGATTCATATGTGCAAATGATCGGGGGGTGCAACTTGGAAAAAAAGAGAGATTTACATAACTGAATAAAAATAATTTAAAGCACCAATTCTAAGCAAAAATGCAAAGAAGTTATAAATCTGCAACTTTTTTCTCAAAAATTTGCAACTTTTTTCATAAATTTGCATTTTGTTTCTCATAAATTTGCCCTTTTTTCCTCGAATTTTGTAACTTGTTTTTCTGAAAATTTTCAGCTTTTCCTTAAAAATTTACAACTTTTTTCCTCTAAAATTACAATGTTTTTCTCATAGATTTTTAACTGTTTTTCCTATAAAATTGTAATTGTTTCTGAAAAAACTGGCAACCAATTACCTGTAAATTTGCAACTTTTTTCTTGGAAAATTTGAAATTTCTTTTTTAAATGTGCATCTTTTTTCTCAAAAATGTGCAACTTTTTACCTGTAAATTTGCAACTTTATTTTCTTGTAGAGTTGATTTTCTTTCTTGAAAATTTGCAACATTTTTTCTCATAATTTTTTGAATTTTCTCCTGTAAATTTTAAATTATTTTCTTGTAAATTTGCAATGCTCATCTGGATGTTAGTTAAACTTTTTATTCAATGCAATTAAATTGTAATTTTGAATTTTAAAACTGGCATTTTTTTTTAATCACATTTTTGCACATTCATTCATGCAAATTTGCACCTAATTTCCATTTATCCATGTGCCTCTCATGCTAAATTTGTGAACACCAACATCCCTCCTTCCGGTTATCGCCCATCAAACAACTGAAAACTGACATTTCACAACAGCTACAGATGATACCTAAAAAACTGTCAGACAGCAAAGTTGCTCTGAAACAGATGTCGCTCTAGTACCCACAAGCCAGTGACAATCTGGACTCTTCAGCTGTGCACTTCATCTCCTCTGACATCAAAGGAAAGATTCAGGTGCGTGAAGAACATTCTGACCGATGATTCCCGACCTGTAATCTTTGTGTCGCCGTGGTCTTTAAAAATCCCGCTGCAGCCCAGATGACCGTGCAATGACTTGTTTCTAGAAGGACTCTTGACATCACGCCTCAGCTACACGGTCGTACTGCTGCGCTCTGACAGCAGTGACGTCACCTCCACACAAACAGCTGAGCTCATTTCTAAAAAATCCTGCCTTCACTTTTGCGTCACACCGCCAGCTATTCCACACACGAAAAGTGTCTTGGCATCGGTGCTTTGAAGTGACAGCCAGGCCAATCTTAGCATTCCATCCAATTTCCTTAAATTTAGCATACGCAAAGAAAATCAAATTCTTTCTTCACTTAGTAGAAAATGTGAAATGTCCTGCCAGCGAAACACTGGAACTTTAAGAGGTTAAAAGACCAGTAAAACCCACGATAGTAAACTGATTGGACGCTGGTGGTCTGAGTCCTGGTTGGACTTTGGTTCACTTTCCTTTACCTAATTTTACCTTGCCTTTATAAACTTTCACTTTCCCCTGTATCTCACAGAGCAGCAAATGTTGAGGAGCGCTCACGAACGATGCACTCCTTGGGTTTTGTCATGGTTCGTAAATGGCTGACAAACAGTTCACCAACAGTTCACAAGGTCCCCTACAGTTTTTCAGCTAACGTCTGCAAAAGAGTTGTGTTTGCAAACGGTTGCAACTTGTGTCACTCAAGTTCTTTCTGGTTCACCTAGTAGTGAACACGAGCAACTGTTTAAGATCCTTTATGACAAAAGGGAAGCCAAGTTTATTTGTATAGCACATTTCATGTACAAGACGATTCAAAGTGCTTTACATAAAAAGTTAAAGCATTACAGCTAGCTGCAAAAGAAATGCATAAGAATTTAAAAGCAAAATTAAAAAAACAGAAACAAGCTAAAGTAGAATAAGACAGATAAAGTTTCAGTGCATTGTGGGAGATTAACAATTGTTCTATTGAAAAGCAGGAGCCAATAGAAAAGTTTTTAACCTGCAGCTGAGAGTTTCAGCAGCCCTGATGCTTTGTGGGTGTTTGTTCCACATGTGAGAAGCATCAAAACTGAACGCTGCCTCACCACGTTTGGGTCTAACTCTGTTCTGTTCTAACAAAACTGCGTACCAACTGTTTGGCAACTTTTTACGAACCCCAAGAAAACCCAGAAAGTGCTGCATTCGTGAACATTCCTCAGCATTGATTTTCGCCAACATTCGTCAGAAAAGTTGGCAAGTCCAAAAACTGCCACATTCGCCAGCATTCACCACACCGGCAGATACTACTCTCACAGGTAAATGTTAAAGCCAGCTTGGTTTCTGTCAGGTCCTGAACACTACTAGGGTTTACGCTCAAGATGCTGCCTCAATAGAACTTTCTGGATCTGCTGGTTACACAGGGATGACTTGGTGCTAATACTGTAATCAGAGCAGCCAAAGGACTCCTCCTTCCTAAATGTGATGAGATGAGAAGCCAAAAGGTGATCAACCGCCGGGAACAGTCGGGAAACACCCTACGGCACAAAAACTTCCTGAAACAATCAACTACTACAGTTAAATTCAGTTCTTAACCTCTTAAAATTCCAGTGTTCCACCAGCGGAAGGTTTCATGTTCTACTGTTATTCAGTGAAGAAAGAATTTTATTTTCTTTGCATATGCTAAATTTAGGGAAATTTCCTGGAATGCTAGAGGATGAAGAGAAAAGTTGCAAATCTACAAGAAAAAAAGTTGCAAAATTATAGGAAAAAAGTTGTAAATTTTTGAGGAAAAAGCTGCAAACCCCCCCCCCCCCCCGAAAAAAAACAAAAAAACAAAAAACATGCAAATTTGCAAGAAAAGAGTTGCAAATTTACAGGAAAAAAGTTGCAAATTTACAAGAAAAAAATTGCAAACTGAGGAGAAAAATGTTGCAAATTTAATCTTTTAAAATTAACGTTTCAAATTTTCTGTTACCACTCAGTAAAGAAAGAATTTTGTTTTCTTTGCGGACGCTAAATTTAGGGAAATTGGCTGGAATGCTAATTAACTCTTTAACTGTGCGTATATCTCAGATGATTGTTTCTGGCTTCATATTGATTCATTTCAATGTAATGCCAATATAGGGCATTCTAAAACAGACAGTGCACTATTATCCAAGACTATTTTGTTATTACGAGGGCTGGAAGAAGCGGATTTTGCACAGATGAAACGTGCAAAAAGGTTGAAACATGCAACAATAGCTTGTCACACCCTGCCAGGCAGGGCAGCATGATCCATGGTGGCTTGTCTCCCAGGCCAGATTGGTTTTCCATCTAGGTAATGGCGGCGTTGTTCTACCTCTGCCTTTTGAGGTGAAGCAGGTAAGGGACGAGCTCCTGCACTTGAATAATAATAATGATAATGTGCTTCTGACCTTAGATAGGGCTTTTATTGGTCAAAAGAGCAATGTCCTTAAACTAGCAGTGTGTAGACTTTTCACCCAGTCCCACCCCTTTTTGCAAGACACCACTCCTACAAATGCACAGTCATTTGTTTAGAGAACATCTAAAGATGAAAATGCAATAATGCATCACCAGAAATTACTCAAAACAAGGGTGGACAGTGTAAAGTGTGGAGCTTTAGAGCACTGAAATCATGGAGAACATCTCCAGGGCACAAAATGTTTGATTTAATGATAAAGACTTTGAGTTTTTGGAATGGAAATCATATTCCAACTGCTTTATCACTTTGTGTAATAACTTGATGGCAGTGTTCACCGGATCCGTCCTTTCTTCACTTTCTATTTGGTGAGTGAGACCACAGAGCATCTGGCTGTGGAACAGTAAAGTTGGACTTTATGGAAGGTCCGGCAAGCGACGTCTTGCTGAGTCAACAGTTACTGATGTCAAATAACAAGATTTGTTAACTGCCACCCCTGTTTCTCACCTCAAATGTTGATAGACACACTTTTCACTGGTTTGTTTTAACGATATCACACAAAGTTTAATCGCAATCTGAGATGTTCTCTGAATCTGAAACCTGGACCACCCATGGCTGGAAGCAGCAGGACCAATGAGATTTTTTCCCCTTTCACTATTGGCTTTCACTTCTGTTTCAGTCATTTGATGGTACACCTCGTGGCTGCTCTCAGCACTTCCCATGAGGTAATTTCTTCCGTCGAAAAATTGACCGGTGGACATGTACCATCAGACTGACGCTGCAGATGGGCAGACAGAGGGACGGCACAGCTGTGTCACATGTAGGATCTTTAACAGCAGGGTTAATGCCCACAATATGGTTTGTGTTTCTGATTGGCCGCATGCTGCTCACAACGTGAACAGGTACACCCTAGGTCTGTCTGATTGGTGATGTCAGGGTGAGTTTTGATGTCCCACCTCATTTAACTCATTTACAGACTTAGTGGTCAGTAGGGGTGGGACAAAAGATCGATTCAGTGATGGATCGCGATACTTGACACTAACGATGATGCACCGATCCCTAAACACACGGATCGATCTTGTATTAATCATATATATTCATGTAAACATTGCATAATCTTTTGGGTATTCAACCAGTTGCGTTTTCAGTCCACTAGATGGTGCAAAGCAAGCACCCAGTCAAATGAAGTCATAGCTTGTCTTGTGAGATGTGCAACCAGCTTTGAAAGTTAAGAAGCAGTTAGCACAAAGTTAGCTCAAATGCTGGGCCTTTTTTGAATTTTATAACAAAGATGGAAGGAAAGACCTTGACATGACACACAATCCGCAAGAAGTGCTGCACAAAAAAAAAAACACGTTTGCCACCACACGTCTCGGAGCAGCATTAGCAACAGCTAAGCTTAAAACACACCTGCATGGAGCGTGTGAGCAGCGCTGGAGGAAAAGTAAGTAAAGTTTATTTATGAAGCGCTTTTCAGAGACATATAGTCACAAAGTGCTGCACAATAAAACAGAATAAAAGGAAGATGATAGAAAATAATTAAAAGAATTCAAAAACAACTTAAAACACAAGACTAAAATAATTTATAAATATCAGACTTGGCATTAAAAAGCAGTTGAATCGTAACTCAACAGAAATCCTCCTTAAACAAAAAAAGTTTTCAGCTGCTTTTTAAAAGAGTCTACAAAGTCAGAAAAACACAGATTCTGAGTCTATTCCAAACAACGGCGTCCATCGTCCTCCCTGTGTGCAGAGCCGTGTCTCCGCCGAAAATGAAGCCCCGAGAATACTTAATTATATGAAGCCTTAAATTTATACAACAAATGACAAATTTAAGTAAAAATTAGTGCATTTAATCTTAATCTTACAGTCATAAATGAATAAAATGGTGCAAAGCTTTTGTAAAAAGTGGTTTATGAGAGAGCAACGGTGCAATTTGGTCTCTTTACCCCTTTTTTAAGGCTCAAATAAGTTTAGCAGTTTCATGCACATTTTTTTTTGGAAAAAAATGCTTAAAAATGGTTCTTTTCATAGTAGAGGTTGTTGACCCCTGAATTAACCCAACAAGTCACTACTGTAAGGTCCTGCTAGTCCTTCTAGGATTTGAACCAGGAACCTTCCAGCTGTGAGGCAACAGTGGGGTATAAATCCAAAACTTGGGAGGAGACGGAGGTGGTGAGGCCGAGGACGGCTCAACAAAACATGGCTGCAAAAAAGGGGAAGATGAAGCCTCGGATGTAGGATGGGAACTGGTTAAGCAGATGAACAAAAGGAGTGGGGAGGTTGGAGGTTTTGGGGTGGGGGGGGGGTTGAAAGTGGCAGGAAGAGGAAAATCATGCCCCCCCCCCCCAATTCGGCTCCACAATTGGCCCGAGACGTCTCCTTCCAGAATAAACACACACACATGGATGGGCCTATGGCGTGGTGGGAGATGGTGTTTCCATGGAGACACGCTGAATAAACGTTGTCGCGGCAATGGACGGATGGCTATAGGTGATAACTGTTGGCATTTTTTTGTTTTCCCGACGTCGCCTAAATTATCGTCGGCGTTTATGAGGCAGTGGCGGAGACGCCCGATGGTGGCGCCGAAGGTGTGATGAGAGAGAACGGACACGCCCATTTTTCTGCCAACAACAACAACACCTTCATCATCATCGTCGTCGTGGATAATTACGGGATGGTGCATCAAAAACAAGAAAATAGACGACTAGATCAAGTTGAGTGGAATACGTGAGGGGAATTATGAGAAATTCAGGGTGAGAGAATTTAGGGCAAGATGGTGGCGAGAGAATTAGGAAGACGAGAAAAACGTGAGATTTTATTTTATTTATTTATTTTTGGCTGCGATCCACTGAGACCGAATGAGCGAAGGTGATGGATGGAGAGATGAGAAGAAAATGGAGGGAAAGATAAGGGAGCGCCAGGGTGGAGGTGGTGGTGGGCGGTTGGGGGGGGGCATGCAGCGCGGCGGCGGCGGCGGCGGCGGCGGAGAGGAAAAGGCGTTCAGACAAGCGTGAAGCATCAACAATGGGGGCTAACAAAGAAAATCCCAACGGAGGCATCAATCACTGCCCCACTTAGCCCTCCTCCTGCTCATTTTCACTCTTTATTTCAAGGTTTGCCCCCCCACCCACCCCTCCATCCAGCCGCTCATCCAACCGTCCATCCAACCGCCCGGCCACTCCCACCTCCATCCAACCGTGCATCCATCCATCTGTCCGTCCATCTGTCCATTCAGCCTCCAAAACAACACTGAGCCCCCAGTCTCCCCCCCCCCAAAAAAAAAATGGAAACAAGAAAAAACAGCCTGAAAAGCGTCACCATATTTGTTTTTTATTAAAATCACACATACCCCCCCCCCACACACACACACAGAGGGAAAATCAGCAAGATGAAGATGAAGTCAAACAAAATTCCAAAAATGTCCAAACTCAGACACACCATTTTTATCCTGCGGGACGTGGACGTGGTCTTCTGTCCCACGCACGCACGCACGCACACACAAAGGAGTCCCACGGCAACATGCACCCCCCCCCCCCCCCCACACACACACACACACAGGGGTGGATGCTGGAAACAATGGCACGATGGAGCCATAAAAACGCCAACCGGCGCCCGTCATCGCCCCTACCTTTCTGGCTCTGCGATTCATCCATGTTCTCCTCCATGACGGCGGCGGCTCCGGGTCCCTTTGTCTGTCTGCTGGGGTCTTTACGTCCCTCCGTGAAGCCGTTTAAAGCCCCTTCAGTTAGCGCTCGGAAGCCTGCGTGCGTTTGTGAGTGTGTACGTGGGAGGATAGTGCGCGCGTGTGTGTGTGAGAGAGAGTGGTGTTTTTTTTTTTTTTTTTTTCTTTGCTCCCCTCCCTGCAGATGATGGAGGCTCAGGGAAGTCCCGGGTCCACCTCCCTCCCTCCCTCTCTCTAGGCTTTCATCCCTGAACGCGTGCACGGCGTGCTCGGCAACCTTCACCGTCAAGGAAGAGCAGCTCAGAGCAGTTCTTCCAGCTGCAAAAGGCGTTCCAGCCTTAACATGGCGGTAAAAAGAGGCGCTGGCATTAGCATCGTTAGCCTAGCAGCTAAGTTTAAAAACAAGAGTAAAAACAATTATAAATTAAAGAGAAAAAAAAAATTTGCAAGTAAAAAATTCGAGCCCTGCTCCTATATTTGGTGCTAAGTGTTTTCCAAATCTTCTGCCATGTGTTTAAGACCCCTTACCATTCCAGCCAGTGTAAAACCTAAGGGCAGGTAAAGCCTAAGGGCAGGACACTGGAATGGGAAGAGGTTCAACCCCTGACCATTCCAGAGTTTCCATAAATTTAGCATACACAAAGAAAATCACATTCTGTCTTCGCTGAATAGCAGTAGGAAGTTTGAAATGTCCTGCTGGCAGAAGACCGGAACTTTGAGAGGTTAAATTTGCAACTTTTTTTCTCCACAATTTTGAATTTTTTTTTTCTTGTAAATTTGCAGCTTTTTTTTTTTGCAATTTTGCAACTTTTTCCTATAAATTTGTAACCTTTTTCTCAAAAATCTGCAATTTTTTCCTTTAAATTTGCAACTTTCTTTCTTGTAGATTTGAAACTTTTCTTTTAACCCTTTAGCTTTCCATCCAATTTCCCTAAATTTAGCACAAAGAAAATCTTTCCTCCTTCACTGAGTGACAGTAGAAAATTTGAAACATCCCGCCAGCAGAACACTGGAATTAAAGCACTCTGTTGTTTGAATGCCCATGTCATGGGCCGTGTCAGTAAATCTCCTCCCCCTCAATCTTGGAGCCATCTGAAACAAGAAATCAACCATCAGAGTTAGGATTCAGGTATATTTATTTGGTCTTCGATGCAATGAGGAACAGGTTTAAATTTTGACATGCGTTCTCAAATCTTGTGTGGCTTCAGTACAGTCTTCCAAAAGTGCAATGTCATCTGCCATTAATGGCATAAGTAGTCATATGGCATTTCGTATCCCCTCAACTCCCTACCACCATTCCACCCAGTTTGGTCAAGCATAACTAAGACAATTTAAATAAACTATTAAAGATCCCAGTTTGGGATCAATAAAGTACATCTATCTATCTATCTATCTATCTAAAGTTATTATCCAGCAGAGGAGCCTATAAATACTATTTATATACACTATGTACAGTATATTAAATATGTGCAGAGCTCCTTTTGACAAAATAAATATGTCCTAACCCTAAACATAACCCTAAGTCCACTAAAGGTTAGTTAGGCACCCATTCCATTAATGCTTAAGGTTAGGTACTCACTCCAGTAATGATTAAGGTTTGCCACTCATTCCACTAATGGTTAGGGTTAGGACTCTCTGGCCTCACTGAAATTAGCCTCCAGGGCCCATTAGCATTTTTGAATAGCTGTTTTAAAAACCTGACCCAAATGAAGATGACTTTTACCATCAAACTGCTTTTAAAGACCGATGCAGTTTCAGTCATTATCCTGGGCCACTGTGCATACAACTGGACATGTCCTTCAACTGGTAAGTTTGGTTTGTTTTTTTTATCACAGGATTTATTCTGTTTAATGTAACACTATCCACCATTAGCCTTGTGGGATGGGGTGGGCCTATTCACAGATCCTGGCATTTGAAGGAGGAGGAAAAGTGAAAAGATTTTGACAAAAAAAACTGTCAGGACGTGGGTTGAGTCTCATGTCTCCATTGTCATTCATTGTTTGTATTTCTCTTAAGCATAGACTCAATCCACATCCTCATCTTGTTTTGTGTTTTCTGCATTTAGTATTGTTTGTTGGTTTCTATTGTTTGTTGGTGTCCTCAGTTCTCATGTTTATCATTATTTTGATTACAGTTTAGTTCTGTCTTTGTTATAGTCATGTCTCCCCTGACTCCCTGCTCGTGTCTGTGTCTCCCTCTGTGTGTGGACGCAGCCCCGCCCCTCTGTCACGGTCAGCTGCCTCATCTGTCAGCTGTCAGTGATTGGTGTCTCCACCTGTCTCGTGTTTTCCTAATTGTGTTTTATGTATTTAAGGTCTGGGTTTGCTTCTGTTTGGTTCAGGTTCTGTTGTCATTTGGCATGATTACACGCTTCAGTTTTTCCTGTTCGTCCTGCTTTAGCCGGTCTGTCCTGTTTTTGCTTTTTGTTGTGCTTCTGAGCAGCAAAGTTATTTTCTGTTTTAAGCCCTCGTGTTGTACCAGCGTTGCCAGCTCTTAATAAAATCATTGTTTGGAACTTACGTCCAGCGAGTGGATCCAGTGCTTCCACCGCACCTGACAGAAAGAGCCCGACCCATGGACCCAGCGGACCGTAAGTTTCGTCTTATGGGTCTCGACCAGAGGGAAGTTTGGGCTGCTTCCTGTATTGAGGCTCTAAAGGAGGACGCCCGTAATGCCGAACCACCGGAGGAAGCCCTCAGTCTCCTCGGAGGCATTATCAAGGTGATTGAGGCTTCTCCCTCGCTGCAGCATTACCCCCAGCTCACCAGACTTCTGCAATCAGCTCCGTTCCTATACCTGTTGGTCAGTGGGCTGGTGGAGGACTGGAAGGAGGAGAAGACGCAGCGAGCCGACAGGAAAAGCAGCTTGCGCCAGCGTCACCAAGTGCAACGGCCCGGCCCTTCTTCTCCCGTGGAGGCACTCCAGATCGCTGCTTCCTCCTCTCTCGATGCAGTGTCATACCATCACACAATGGCTACTCATTGGGCAAATCCCATCAAATCCCGGGAGGGATCATCTGACTCTTCATCGGCGGCAGAGGAGAAACAGAGGCAAGTACCTATTCATTATTTAACATCATTAAATGAAAGGTCTTGTTCTGTTTCTGGTGAGGGGGGTTCAGTGTCAGCCACATTCTACCACTGAGCTCTCTCCACCTATCTCTGCTGCCGTTTCCATTCATCCATCCTCACCTGCTTCGCCGGTTTCCTGTTCTGTTTTTTCTGAGGAACTGGCTGTGCTGGGAGGCAGTGTTCTGGTCTGGGATGAGGCAGCTGCTCCTGTTTCTGCGCTTGGACCATGTGAGGATTATCCAGTGCCTGCACTACGTCACTCTCAAGTTCCTGTTCCTGCTCCAGTACCAGCTCCAGCTGCTCACGATGTGCACATTACAGCTCCAGACGTCCCTGAGGTGCACGCCACAGCTCCAGCCATCCCTGAGGTATGCAGTACAGTTCCTGCTGTCCTCGAGGTGTACACAATGGCCCTTGCTGTCTCTGAGGTGCACATAATGGCCCTCGCTGTTCCTGAGGCATATGTCACATCTCCAGCTGTTCCTGAGGAGCACGTTCCTGTTCAGCTGAAGGTGCAGGCTCCTGTCCCTGCTCAGCCTGAATCCGAGGTGCACACTCCTGTTCCTGTTCTGCCTGAGGTGCATGATCCTGTTCACGCTCAGTCCGAGGTGCACGTTCCTGTTCCTGCTCAGCCTGTTATCACCCCTGCCTCATTTGCCATTATGCCTGCTGGTTGGACTTCTGCAACAGAGTCGCCGGGGTCTTCGTCTGTGGTGGAGCAAAAGCTCAGGCAAGTCCTCTTCCTTGTACCGTTAACATCAGTTTTAGAGAGATATTGCCTAGCTCTTAGTGGGGGGACCCGGTTGCAGCTGCCATCTGCATCTGGGCCTCCTCCGCCGAGCTCCACTGCTGCCTGTTATAGTGACCCAGTTGTTTTTTCCTCCCCGTCTGAGGTGGTTGCCTTGGGGATGGATACCCAGACGTCAGGACTTGAGGATCTTCAGTCCTTATCATGTGGTTTCGCCGATGGTCAGCTCGCCTCTGTTGTCCTGGAGGGCGAGGATTTTCCGTCATGTGTTCCTGTTGCCAGGGAACCCCCATATGTTCCTGAGGCTAGCGCTCACCTGTCATCTGCTACTATGGTTAGCACGCCTCAGTCATCAGTTTTGGAGCAACAGACTCTCATGTTACATTCACCAAAGCTTGAAACTCCTGTGTTACCATCTCCTGAGGTTGAAATGTCTATGTTACCATCTCCTGAGTTTAAGAGTTCCTTGTTATCATCTCCTGAGTTTAAGGTTCCCATGTTATCTGCTGATCTAGAAGATCCTGTGTTGATACCTTGTGAATGAGAAAATTCAGTATTGGAATCTTTGTCATCCTACGTACGAGAAGATCCTGTGTTAGTTTCACAGCAAAGAGCTCCTGTGTTATCCACGTTATCGGCTCCTGAATTTGGAGTTTTTCTGCTGCCATCTCCTGAGTTTGTGGGTTCTATGTTATCAGGTCCTTTGTTTAAAAATTCAATGTCAGTTTCTTCTGAGTTTAAAGGGCCCCTGCAGTTATCTCTGGACCCGCTCTGTGCTCTGGTCTGGGGGTCCAGGGACTCTGGAAGACCACCTGAACTGCCTTGCTTCCTGGTCCGGTGGCCCTGGGATTTTGGTCGGCCACCAGCCCACCTGGAGCTCTGATGTGGGGGCCAATGGACTCAGGAAGACCCCCTGAACTATTTTGTCCCATGATCTGGCAGCTTAGGGATTCTGGGAGACAGCCAGATCCGTCTTGTTTTTCGGTCTGGTGATCCATGGACTGGGGTAGACCACCTGTCCTGTTTTGTGTTGGACTTTGGGGTCTTGGACTGGGATTATTGTAAGGAAGTTTGTTTTTTAAGGTCTGGGTTTGCTTCTGTTCGTTTTGTGTTCTTTTGTCATTTGGCGTGATCACACACTTCAGTTTTGTGTGTTCATCCTGCCTTAGCCAATCTGTCCTGTTTTTGCTTTTCGTTCCACTTCCAAGTGGCAAAGTTATTTTCTGTTTTAAGCCCTCGTGTTGTGTCAGTGTGGCCAGCGCTTAATAAAATCATTGTCTGGAACTTAGTCCAGCAAGTGGGTCCAGTGCTTCCACCGAACCTGACACAAAACTTCCATTTATACACATTCAAAGCCAAATAAAATCTGAATTTATTTTTTTTTAAGAAGAGTTTACTGGCATGTTTTAGGCAATAATCAAAAGTTACAACTGTAACACAGTTCTATGAGTCCTGGATGACCACCAGGCAGTGCTTAAAGTACTGGATACTTCTGCTCGCACTAGCACATGTTAGTAAAATAACAATAATGTCACATGTGACCCCTGCATGACCCCCAGGAAGCTATATTTTCCAGTGTCTGCAGGTGTTCAGCTCCTAGAGTCATCTTGCAAGCATGAGACTTCTGAGTGACCGAACATCCTGGCAGTCATCTGGGACTCATAGAAATGCAGTTACAGTTGTGACTTTTGTTCTGTTTCATCCCTTCATGACTACCAGGTGGTGCTTAAAGCACTGGATGACCAATGCCAATAATGTCACGAAGAAGCCCAAGCAGATACCTGACTAACTTGAGGCAGAGGAATGTGGGAGCAGTTCCACCCCAGTGGGTGGGGAGTGGCGACATTGATCCTGTATAATCATGCAAAGGTGTCAGGTGATGCCCATGAAGCCGCCACACAAATGTTTTCCAGTGACAATCCCTTCAGAGCAATTCAATTCAATTCAATTCAACTTTATTTATATAGCGCCATTTCACAACAACAGTCATCTCATAGCACTATCAACTGTAGGGGGAACCCCCACAGTTGCAGAAAGACCCCAGCAATCAGGAGATCCCCTGTGAGCAAGCACTTGGCGACGGTGGAGAGGAAAAACTCCCTTTTAACAGGAAGAAACCTCCAGCAGAACCAGGCTCAGGGAGGGGCAGTCATCTGCTGGGACTGGCTGGGGGGTAAGGGGATAGAGAAGAAGAAAAGAACAGACATGTAGAGAGCAAACAGCATGATGGGGACTCAATCTATGGGAGAGAACAAACAAATGTTAATGACCAGCAAAAAAAATATTTCATTGAGAGTGAGAAAAGGAGTGAGGCCCAGTGCATTACTGGAGGTCCCCCGGCTGACTAAACCTATTAGCAGCATAACTAAGGGAGGGTTCATAAACACATGATCCCTCCCTAATTGTAGGCTATATCAAAAAGGTAGGTTTTAGCCCTATTCTTAAAAACAGAGATCGAGTCTGACTCCCGAATCCAGATTGGCAGCTGATTCCGCTGGAGAGGAGCTTGATAACTGAAGGCTCTGCCTCCCATTGTACTTTTGGAGATTCTAGGTATTACAAGTAATCCTGCATTTTGGGAGCGTAGTGCTCTGTTAGGATAACACGGTAGTATCAGATCTTTTAAATAAAAAGGAGCCTGATTGTTTAGAGCTTTGTAAGTAAGAAGAAGGATTTTAAACTTAATTCTAAACTCTATGGGAAGCCAATGAAGGGAGGCCAGAACCGGAGAGATATTATCTCTCTTTCTAGTACCTGTTAAAACTCTTGCTGCAGCATTTTGGATCAGCTGAAGACTTTTTAAAGATGTTTTCGGACAGCCTGATAATAAAGAATTACAATAATCTAATCTCGAGCTAACAAAAGCGTGGATCAGTTTCTCAGCATCACTCTGAGACAAGATGCTCCTAATCTTGGCAATATTACGCAAATGATAGAAGGCAGTCTTAGAAACAAATTTAATATGTGAATTGAAGGACAAATCCTGATCAAAAATAACTCCAAGGTTCCTCACAGAGCTATTAAGAGAAAGAGTAAACGCATCCAAACTGAAAGTTTGATTTGGAAAGGAATTTCTAAGGTTTTTTGGACCAACAAGAATGACTTCAGTCTTATCTGAATTTAATAGCAGGAAATTACAAGTCATCCAAGCTTTGATTTCTTTAAGACAGGCTTCTAACTTGGCTAATTGATTACTATCATCTGGCTTCATTGACAAGTATAATTGTGTGTCATCAGCATAACAATGAAAATGTATACAGTGCTTTCTAATAATGTTGCCTAACGGAAGCATATATAAACTAAAAAGAGTAGGGCCTAGCACAGATCCCTGTGGAACTCCATGACTGAGCTTTGAGTTGAAAGAAAACTCATTATTTACATGAACAAACTGGAACCTATCAGATAAATAAGATCTAAACCACTGCAACGAAGTTCCATTAAGTCCAACATAGTGTTCTAATCTATCAAGTAGAATATTATGATCGATAGTATCAAAAGCTGCACTAAGATCTAAAAGGACAAGTACAGAAACTAGTCCATTATCAGATGCAATGAGGAGGTCGTTAGTGACCTTCGCTAAGGCTGTTTCAGTACTATGATGGATTCTAAACCCAGACTGAAACTCTTCAAGTAAACCATTTCCCTGCAAGTGGTCAAATAATTGCGTAGCAACAACTCTTTCTAAGATTTTTGAAATGAAAGGGAGATTAGAGATTGGTCTATAGTTAGCTAAAGCTCCTGGATCTAGCGTTGGCTTTTTGAGTAAGGGTTTAATTACAGCCGTTTTAAAAGCCTGCGGTACATGGCCTAAAGTTAATGAAGAATTGATTATATGAAGAATAAAGCTACCAATAAGTGGGAAGACTTCTTTAAATAACCTGGTAGGAATAGGGTCTAAAAGACAAGTTGAAGGTTTGGATGAGGAAACTATTTTGTCTAACTCACAAAGGTCGATTGGAGTAAACTCATCAAGACAGACATCAATAGAAGGAGCTGTAGTAGTTACAGTATTTAAGTTAACTGTGGGAAGAATCTGATTGATTTTATCTCTGATGGATGAAATTTTATTATTGAAAAAGTTCATAAAGTCCTGACTAGTAAGCTCTAAGGGAATGCTAGGATTGACAGAGTCCTGACTCTTTGTCAACCTGGCTACAGTACTGAAAAGAAACCTGGGATTATTCTTGTTCTCTTCTATTAATGCAGAGTAATAACTCGTTCTAGCTTTTCTAAGAGATTTTTTATAAATTAAAAGATGATTTCTCCGGGACTTCCGGTCTGGACGCCATGGCGACTGCAGCTTAACGCTGAAACTCTCAGACCCAATCCAAGAAAATACCTTGAAAATCAAACTTAATGGATTTTTGGAGGGGTGAAAATCAAAAGGCAAAATCATCATGTCTAAAGGAAAACAGAAGAAACTGAAATTTTCCAGGCCAGGACACGTATCGGCCGGAGAATCTGAACTGGAAGATCTCCGTTCAGAAGACGAGGAACTGGTTGTAGCTAACAAAACGGTTAGCTTGAAATCACTATTTGAAGAGCTACGACGATTTCGCCGAGAGGTTACGGCCGAATTGCGGGAATTCAGAGACGAATTGAAAAGGACAAACAGCAGAGTGGACCAGGCCGAGAACCGAATCTTGGAAGCAGAGGAACGAATAAAAGT
Source organism: Pholidichthys leucotaenia (assembly GCA_020510985.1). Classification (NCBI taxonomy): domain Eukaryota; kingdom Metazoa; phylum Chordata; class Actinopteri; order Cichliformes; family Pholidichthyidae; genus Pholidichthys; species Pholidichthys leucotaenia. The sequence goes on from CM035848.1 coordinate 34,712,825, forward strand.
GCTCGAAGATTCTGTGCTGGACCTATGCAAAAGACAAGCATCTATAGAGGCTAAGCTAACCGACCAAGAAGGAAGACAGAGAAGAGACAATATAAGAATTCATGGTCTGATAGAAGGAGCCGAAAACGGTTTTAACTCAATGGCAGAATGCGTGGAATCTTTACTAAGAGAGAAATTGGATATTCCACAAACCACCGATTTGAAGATAGAAAAGGCACATCGTTCATTAGCCGCTAGGCCAGCGGCGGAAGCGCCCCCACGTTCAGTGTTGGTAAGATTTTCCAATTTCAAAATAAAACAAGAGGTTGTAAGACTGGCTTGGCAGAAAAAAGGATTTATGCACCAGGAGAGAAAAGTCTTCGTGGAACACGACTACGCCCCAGAGGTCCTTAAAAAGCGCAGGGAATATAATGACGCCAAAAAGGTACTACGTGAGAAGAAACTGCGCTTTCAGACGCCATTTCCTGCGAAGTTAAGGGTCTTCTACGGTGAAGAAACATGTCTCTATAATTCGGCGGAAGAAGCAACAGCTGACATGGCGAGAAGAGGGCTCCCGGTAACGGTATTTAAACCCGCAGCAGACCCAAGTGAGAAGATCAAAACGCAAACATGGATAACACAGAGACCTTCAAAATCCACGGGCCAGCAGCGGGAAACCCAGCGCCAGAGCGTCGCGGATAAACTGTCCGTTTTCAGGTTGGAATAGCGACCATTTTTTTTTTTTTTTTGAGTCAATCTGCACATCCAACCCCCCTCCTACAAGGTAACAAACATTAAAGGAGATGCGTATTCAGCATGTGGTAAAACATTTCATGGAACAGTCATAATATTTGAAACAAATAAGTCTTTTTAATAAAAAAAAAAAAAACTTGTTAAAATAGAAATGTGACAATAATCCACATGTTCTCCTCACACTAACAAATACTGTTTTTGCGTGAATGTTTGCTGTGATGGGGGTGGGAGGGTGCACACAATTTCACAGGGTATAGGCATAAAGGGGAAAAAAAAAAAGAAATCATTACAAGTTCGGATTGGGTTCTGAAACTCACGTTAAAAGCATGGGACAACTTACAGGGGTAAGAGAGGGCCCTCAACACGTAACAGAGTTTGAGGAATTTCCCTCAGAGCCTACACTCCATCAAGGCTCTTCCAGGGTCTTTAAAAAGACCCCAGCTCAGGAAGTTCTTTTGACAGTTTTTTGTTTTAAAGTTTTATACACTATGTTCTTAATGTTTTTCTTGTTCTTAATGTTCTTTCAGTTTCTGAGTAGCACAAAAGACGGCCACCACACTGTTATACTAAATAAAACAACACAATGGAGAAACAGGGTGTAACCAAAATAATTTCATATAATGTAAAAGGAATCCTGAATCCAGTTAAAAGATCCAAGATTCTAGGCAAAATGAAAAAAGACAAAGCAGGAATAATATTTTTACAAGAAACCCACCTAACAGACATGGAGCACACTAAACTCAGTAGACAAGGGTTTAAAATGATCTCTTCATCTTCATATAAGTCAGGGAGGAGGAGGGGAGTAGCGACATTGATATCAACTAAATTACATTTGAAAAAAAATCAGAACACAAAGATAAAGAAGGGAGATACAGTTTGGAAACTGGGCGGCTAGAGGGAGAAGATATCACCCTGCTGAATGTATATGCTCCCCCAGGGGCTAACTGGAAATTTTATAAAAATGTATTTGACTTAATGATAACTAAAGCTCAAGGTTTAGTGATATGTGGTGGGGACTTCAATCTTAGACTGAATCCATACTGGGATGCTTCTGGTAATTCTCCACATCAAAATAACACCCAAAGCAGGAAGACTCGGATGCTACTAAAAGAAATGGGAATCTGTGATGTGTGGAGGGAACTCAACCCCAGTGTAAAAGACTATACATTTTACTCAACTCCACATTCATCTTACTCAAGGATTGACTATTTTTTTTATGTTTAATAGAGACATTGGAAGAGTAGAAACATGTAAAATAGGACTGATGGATCTCTCTGACCACAGTTCGATCTACATGGACTTAAATATCCAAAAATACACAAATAATATATTTTCTTGGAGGTTAAATTCAAATGTCCTGAAAGGACCATTGAAAGATGAATTGGAATCAGATATTCTCAGATATTTGGAAGAAAACGATAATGGAGAAGTATCCCCTTTAATACTGTGGGATGCATGCAAAGCTGTAATAAGAGGAAAGATTGTTGCAAAACTGGCAACCCAAAAGAAACTAAGACAAGAAAAACTATCTACATTAGAGTCAGAACTTAAGAACCTAGAAAAAGAACACAAAGGCAACACTTATTCTACTGACTCGCTCAAGATTAAGGAAATTAAAAACCAAATAAATGAGATCTACACAATAGAAATCCAGAAGAAACTTACATTTTTGAAACAAAAATACTATGAAGCAGGCAGTAAATCGGCAAAATTGCTAGCCTATAAATTGAGGAAACAACAAACAGAAAGAGCAATCTACAAAATCAGAGACCCAGTATCAAAGGAAATAAAATTCAGAATTCAGGATATTCTTAAAAGCTTCGAGAATTACTATAAGAACTTATACTCCCACAAAAAACATAAAAACGCATCCGAGGCATTCCTAAACACATTAAACCTTCCCCAACTTACGGAGTCACAAAATAAAACACTACTGTCAGAAATACAACCTAAAGAATTGGAAAAAGCAATTATGAAACTTAAAGCTAACAAATCCCCAGGAGCAGATGGCTATACAGCAGAGTGGTACAAAACCTTTAAACAGCAACTATCTCCTCTCCTCCTGAAAACATTTAACTACTGTATGTCCTCCACACAGGGGAAATCCCCCCCTCCTGGAGAGAAGGGGTCATTGCAGTTATACCTAAACCTGAAAAGGATAAACTAGAGTGCTCCAACTACAGACCAATCAGTGTATTAAATCAGGACTATAAGCTTTTTACCATTATCCTTGCCAAAAGGTTAGAAAATATACTGACAGACCTAATTCATTTAGACCAAACAGGTTTTATAAGACAAAGACAGACACAAGACAACATTAGACGCACTTTACACATAATTCATCATATAAAAAAATATAACTTAAATGCAGTCATATTGGGATTAGATGCTGAAAAAGCATTCGATTCGGTTGACTGGTCTTTTCTATATAGAATCTTATCCAGTTTCAATTTTCATAACAACTTCATTAGAACTATACAGGCATTATATAAAAACCAACAGCTAAAATAAGGATTAACGGTAGTTTATCATCATCTTTTGAACTGGAAAGAGGATGTCGTCAGGGCTGCCCCCTGTCTCCACTGCTCTTTGCAATCTTCATAGAACCTCTGAGCCAATGGATAAGACAAAATCAAAAAATTCAAGGTATTACACTTGGTCAGAAGGAACATAAAATAGCACTCTTTGCTGATGACATTTTAATATACCTAGGGCAGCTGGACACTTCTTTACCAGAACTAACCTCAGTTTTTTCAGAGTATGGAGATTTATCGGGGTACAAATTAAACATGCATAAAACCCAAATTTTAACATTCAACTATGACCCAAATCATTATTCACTAAGCAAACTCAAAACTAACTGGGAGTCGGAATCTATGAAATATCTGGGGGTCAATATCCCGAAACAACTCAACAAAATTATATCACTAAACTATGATCCACTGGTGACAAAAATAAAATCTGACCTAGCAAGATGGAATATGATACCATTCTTGGGTACTGCACAAAGAATTGAAGCAGTCAAAATGAATATACTTCCACGTCTTCTATACCTCTTCCAAACAATACCGGTAGAACCTCCCAAAAAAACATGGCAGGAGCTGGACAGAAGGATCTCAAGATTCATATGGCAGGGCAAGAGACCTAGAATCAGATATAGAACCTTACAGCTAAACAAAGACAAAGGTGGGCTCGCGCTGCCAAATATCAGGGACTACTTTAAAGCCGCACAAATTAAAACTTTAGTAGAGATATGTAACCCAGTCTACACTGCACAATGGAAGGAGATCGAATGCCAAATAACAAGTGACATCCCCCTACAGGCGATAATAGGGAACAATGCCTTACCTAAGCTTTTGAATAACACTAATCCGTGGATAGAGACCCCGCTAAAAATTTGGTTTAAGATAGTCAGAGAGAATCAAACTAAAGAGCCCTATCGACTTCTGCAATGGATTGCCTATGATCAAGACTTTACTCCTAATAAAACAGACACCAGATTTAAAAAGTGGAAGGAGAAAGGGCTGATAAAATATTATGATTTTTTTAAAGGGCAAATTTTAAGAAGTTTTGAAGATTTGAAAAAACAAGGTCTAATAAATCAAGACCTTTACAGGTTCTTCCAGCTTAGATACCACATAAACAATATACTTAAAAAGGAGGATTTGGAAAGGGCCCAATCAGGTGTTCTGAAGGTCTTCTTAATGGCATATAAAGGGATCCCAGGGATCAGATACATTTCTAAAATATACCAAGGTCTTCAAGACTTAAAAGGAGACAACACATCATATATAAAAGAGAGATGGGGAAAAAGAGGGGAATTTCACTTTACAACTGGAAATATGGGAAAAGCTAAATAAACAGCAATGGAAAAGTACCTCATCCCTGCAGTGGAGAGAATTTGGATGGAAAAACTTGGTAAGATTTTTCAGAACACCTGCACAAAACAAATTTACCCATAAGGGATTGAACTGGCCCTGCGATGGACTGGCGATCTGTCCAGGGTGTACCCTGCCTCTCGCCCAAAGACGCTGGGATAGGCTCCAGCCCCCCCGCGACCCGAAAAGGATTAAGCGGTAGAAGATGGATGGATGGATGGATGGGATTGAACTGTTGGCGCTTGTGTGGTGAAAAGACTGCAAATCATTTTCATGTGTTTTGGTCATGCCCAGTTATCCACCAATATTGGACCAATGTACAGACAATATTGGGGATAATATTTAAAATAACAGTTCCCTTTTCTTTTGTAACTTTGTATTTGGGTTTACTACCGGACTCACTGGAAAGACGAGGAGAAAAATACTTATTCAATGTTTTAATATTGGCAAGCAAAAAAGCTCTAACTAAAAAATGGATGTTGAAGGACTGTCCTACACCTGAAGATTGGATTAACGTGATCCAAGACATTTACTCGATGGAAAAGTTGACATTCGCACTGAGACAGGACATGGATGGGTTCATGAACTTATGGCAACCCTGGATCGCATATGTGTCTTCCATTAGATCTAATCTTTGACAAATACCATTTCAATAATGGTTCCGCTCTTTGTTCCAACGCTACTCAGATGCTCTTTTACCTTTATTTACTTATTTTTTCTTTTTGTTTGTTTTTTGCTGGTTTGTTTGTTTGTTTGTTTGTTTTTATTCTCTTTAATTTCACTTTTTCTTTCACTTTAAAAAAAAAAGGGGTGTTGTAATAATTATTCTTCCAATGTTGTCAGATATCAGAAAATAAGGGAACATGTGATGAAAATGTAAACAATGCATTGCTGTAACGACCTGTATACCCTTTACAAAAACTTAAATAAAAAAAAAAAAAAAGATGATTTCTCCAAGCTAAATGGATTTCATCTAAATTAGTGGAGCGCCATTTTCTTTCTAACTGACGAGTCTTCTGTTTTAAGCTACGAGTTTCTGTGTTGAACCAAGGAGTTAGAAATCTCTGATTAGACTTTTTCTTTTTTAAGGGGGCCACCAAGTCTAGAGTCTGATGCAGAGAAGCTGAAACACTATCCACCATGTTATCAATTACAGAAGGAGCAAGCTGTCTATAGCTTATTTCCGTTGTGTTGACACATGGCATAGAGGAAACAATCTGCATAAATTTGGTAACAGCGTCATCTGAGAGGCATCTACTGTAATAATATTTTTCTTTAGGAGCCAAATAGTCAGAAATAGTAAAATCAAAGGTTAACAGACAATGGTCTGACAGTACAGGGTTATGAGGAGACACTACAAGATTTTCTATTTCTATGCCATATGTCAGAACAAGGTCCAATGTATGGTGGAGGTAATGAGTAGAATTTCCTACTTTCTGAGAAAACCCAATCGAGTCTAATATTGAATTAAATGCCACATTAAGGCAGTCACTATCTACATCCACATGTATATTAAAGTCCCCTACTATAATTATTCTATCAGATTTCAGCACTAAATCAGCTAAGAAATCAGCAAATTCGGATAAAAATTCTGAGTAGGTTGATGGGGGATGATAAACTATGGCAAATAAAATTGGGTTTAACCTAAAATTGCTAAAGTGCCCAATACTGAGGACCAGGCCCTCAAAGGAATTATAACATGTTTTTTGCTTTACATTAACTAGTAATTTGGAATGGTAAATTGTTGCTACTCCTCCTCCACGACCAGAACTTCTGGGATTTTGACAGTTTAAATAACCAGAGGGAGTTGATTCATTTAACCTTTAACATTTAACCTCTCCACCACACCTTCTACAGAGGTGTGGTGGAGAGTGTTCTGACGTACTGCATTGCTACATGGTACTCCAGCTGCAGTATGTCAGACAAAAAAGCCCTGCAGAGGATAGTCAAGGGGGCGGAGAGGGTAATTGGAGTCTCCCTCCCCTCTGTCCAAGAACTTTTTCAGAACCGTTGTAGGAGCAGGGCACTGAACATTGTCAAGGACCGTTCTCACCCTCTGCATAAACACTTTGAACTTCTTCCATCTGGTAAACGATTCCGGAGCATCAGAGGCAGAACCACCAGACTGATCAACAGCTTCCTCCCACAAGCTGTCAGGATGCTGAACAGCTGACCCGGATTCTCACATACACACTACTGCACCTATGGACATTTTGTATATTATAGTTAGTTATTCTTTTTCCCCAAGTATGTCTCAGGGATGTGTGAATGGATGGGGGGGTGGGGGTGGGGTGGGGGGTGGAGCTATGTGGGAATGTGTCTTAATCATGCTGCTTCTTATGTGGATGCCGAGAGAAACGCAATTTCATCTTGCCTGCACTACAGTTGTATGTACAGCAATATGACAATAAAGTTTGATTTGATTTTGATTTGATTGATTTTGATTTGATTAAACCAACATAATCCTCTTGCCCTAACCAAGTCTCTGTAAGGGAAATTAAATCAATCTGATGATCAATTAACAGATCATGGACTAACAGAGACTTGGGAGTTAGAGACCTAATATTTAATAAACCACATTTAATTTTTAATTTATGAGGAGGAACAGAGGCCAATTCATTCAATTTAGAGGCTTTATGTTTAATTTGAGTTTTACCAGTATTTTGCTTTATCACTTTGGGATGCTTATGCATTATATTTTTATTTACTTTGGAGGGAGCAGACAATGATTCTCTGATGGGGAAGCCAGGGGCTAAGCTGAGGGGTGGCGGATGAAGAGGAGCTGCAGAGAGGCGTGTAAGACTGCGACTCTGCTTCCTGGTCCCAACTCTGAGTAGTCAGGGTTTTGGAAATTTGGATAAAAAAGATGCCAGATTGTTAGATAAATGAGAAGCACCATCCAAAGTGGGATGAATGCTGTCTCGTCTCATAAGACCAGGTTTTCCCCAAAAAGAGCTCCAATTGTCAATGTAGCCCACGTCATTTTTAGGACACCACACAGACAGCCAGCAGTTCAAGGATGACGAGCGGCTAAACATGTCATCACTGGTCAGATTGGGGAGGGGCCCAGAGAATACTACAGTGGCAGACATTGTTTTTTGCAAAGTCACACACCGATTCTATATTAAGTTTCGTGACTTCCGACTGCCGGAGACGGATGTCATTAATGCCGGCGTGAATAACAATTGTGGAATATTTACAGTTACTTTTAGCCAGCATATTCAAATTTGACTCGATGTCGCCTGCTCTGGCCCCAGGAATGCATTTGACTATGGCCGCTGGAGTCTCTAGGTTCACGTTTCTGACTACAGAGTCGCCAATGATCAGAGTTTTTTCCTCAGCGGGTGTGTTGCTGAGCGGGGAAAAACGATTAGAAACGTGAACAGGTTGGTGGTGTACCGGGGCTTTGTGACTAGGCTTCCTTCTCACCATCACCCACCCAGTCTCCTCGCTGCTGAGGAGAGCCGGGGAACCGCTGACAGGGGGGCCTAAGCTAGCTAGCTCCGCTGCAGCTAAGGGGCGTCCATCGAGATTAACTGGCGCAGACGGTGTTTCAATGCAGCGGAGCCGGGATTCCAAATCAGACAACCTCGCCTCGAGCGCCTCAAAAAGACAACATTTATTACATTTACCGTTATCACTAAAAGAGGCAGAGGTGTAGCTAAACATCTGACAGAGAGAGCACACCAGAGGAGGAGAGGAAAGAGAGCTAGTAGCCATAGCTAGTGGCTAGCTAGTGGCTGGAGAGCAAACCACACAGGCAGACAGCAAAACAGGAAGTGACGATACGTTACCACAAGGAAGTGACGATCCAAGATCCCAGATCCCAGCATCCATTAGCACCCCAAAATGCAGAGATGCTCCTAGTGGAGTGACACTTACTCCCAATGGTAAGTCATCATCATCATCATCATAACAGTCTTTCGTGGGCGACAATGACTGTTTCATTTAGGTCTGATCAGATTCCTCCACACAGCTCTGTCCTTAGCCTTCTGCTGCCAGGAACTCCTGTCTATGTACAACTTCTTCAAGTTTCTTTTTACAGTGTCTTTAAATCTGTGTCACAGCTCACTCTCGCCCATCTCCAGCTCCAGCTGTGAACAAACCTGCGTCTCATCAAGCCCAGGCTATTTAGCCCGCTCTGCCCTGCGCTTCAGCCTGGAGTCGTCTGCTCATCTGAGATTGTGCTTCCCACACTCGCCTTCTCCTCGACGCTCCTAAGACCCTCAACCATCGCTTCCCACGTAAGCCATCATCCTATCACTCACCTTTTCTCCAGTCCTTCTCCCCTGTGCACAGGTGGATTCCTTGGCGGCGGAACCTCTCCTCGTCAGCTTCACTCTCTCACCCGCTGCGCTGAGCGCGCATTAGAGTGCTGTCCTCCAGGCAGGAGACCTGCGGCTCACCACCGGAGACATCTGCAAGTAAGCCACGTCCGAGTATTAATTCACCGGGCTTGGCTCAGCGACTAATCTCTCCTCTGCTCTGCCCTAGGGTTGTCTGGCCGTACGGCGTGCTGCTCTGCCCTTGGTGCATCCTGTCCTCCAGCAGCACATCAACTCCCGCACTCACACACCCACACACACTCACTATTTAATAAACCTTTGTTGCAATTGACTCGAGCCTGTGTGCGTGTTCCCTGGGTCTGAACTCATGTCAGTACGACTCCAGCAGCGCAACCCAGCGGACAGTGGGCTCGCACACTGGCTAACCAACTTAGAGGCTCGAGTCAATCAGGTAATACATCAGCAACAGGAGATATTGAATCAGCTCACCGTTCTCACCCGCCGGATGGATCGTCTGGATCCCCCGCATGCATTCCCTCCGGGTCGTCAGGGCGGCCTAGTTCCCGCCGCTCCTCCGGCTGACCAGGCTAACCCAGGGGCACCGGCCCGGCTCACTCCAATCCCCACGCCCACGCGCTTCGGCGGCAAGCTCGGTGAGGCGCGTGGGTTCATTCTCCAATGTGAGTCGGTGTTCCAACGTGTCCCCGGGGACTTCCCGACGGATCACAGCCGAATTGGTTACATCGCCAACCTCCTAGAAGGGCGAGCGTTAGCTTGGGCCTACGCCGTCATGACGCGACCAAGCTACACTAACCTAACTTATGCCCAGTTCGTCCAAGACTTTAACGAGGTGTTTGACCATTCGGACCGTGATAACGTACTAACAACCCGGTTGCTAAATCTTCGCCAGGGTAGCCGGTCAGCCACTGACTACGCTGTCGACTTCCGGGTTGTGGCGGCGGAAGTTGGATGGGGAAATGCTGCCCTCTGCAGCATTTTCGTCCGTAGCCTGAATGCCAGCCTTCGGGACGAATTGGCCTGCAAGGATCTGCCGGAGTGGCTCTCCGAGCTGATCTCCCTCACCATCAGCCTGGACAACAGGTTGAGAGAACGGGCCGCCGAGCAGAAGTCCTCCAGCCGCTCGAGCGGTACTCCTCCCCGCTCCTCTCAATCTCGCCCCCTGGCGTTGCCCGTGCCTGAGTCCGCCGACGACCCGGAGGCAATGCTGATTGGCCGGGTGAAGCTCCCACAAGCAGAGAAGCAGCGCCGGAGGGAGCTGGGGCTCTGCATGTATTGCGGAGATGACCAGCATGCCTTGGAATCTTGCCCGGTTCGGCCAAAAGGGGGAGTCCGCGAGTCACCATAGGGGGCCTCGCGGACGCATCCCAGCCTAACCCCCTATCCAAGTGCATGCTGCCAATTCGATTCTGTCACAACCACACTGAACATCTCACTCACACACTGGTGGACTCAGGGGCGGAGCAGAGTTTCATCTCCAAGGGCCTGGCAACCCGTTTGGGCATCTCCTGCCTTCCTCTGCCGGCTCCCTTGAATCTGGTCTCTCTCGCTGCCACCCCCCCTGGAGCGGGTTATTCACCGGACAGCCCCAGTCCCGGTCATTATTTCCGGAAATCATCAAGAGGACCTCAGCTTCTATGTGCTGCCCATCTCGGCCGCCTCTGTCATTCTGGGCTACCCCTGGCTGCGCCTGCACGGCCCAACCTTTGATTGGCAGTCGGGGAGCGTCCTCTCTTGGAGCACCTTCTGTCTGGGTGCCTGCCTCCAGTCCGCCGCTTGTGCCCCGTCACTCCCTCCTCCTTCCTCCAACGTGCCTCCTCCGGACCTCTCCTTAGTCCCTCTGGAGTTTCATGACCTTGGCATAGTTTTCAGCAAGTCTAAAGCGCTGTCTCTCCCCCCCCCCCCCCACCGCCCCTACAACTGTGCCATCAACCTCCGCCCGGGGGCGCCCTTGCCTTCCAGTTGCTTGTACAACCTGTCAGCGCCGGAGCGCGAAGCCATGGACTCCTATATCAAGGAATCGCTGAACTCCAGCATCATTCGGCCTTCTTCGTCTACTGTCGGTGCTGGCTTCTTCTTCGTGGCCAAGAAGGATGGGTCGCTCCAGCCATGCATCGACTACCGGGTGCTGAACGACATTACAGTTAAGGACAGGTATACGCTGCCGTTGATGGATTCAGCTTTCGATTCTCTGCAGGGGGCCACCTGGTTTACGAAGCTGGATCTCCGCAGCGCATATCACCTCGTCCGGATCCGGGAGGGCGACGAATGGAAGACAGGGTTCTGCACGCCCAGCGGACATTTCGAGTATCTTGTCATGCCGTTTGGGCTCACGAACGCGCCAGCCGTCTTCCAGCGCCTAATTAATGATGTTCTCCACGATTTCCTGGGGGTGTTCGTCTTTGTTTACCTAGACAATATCTTGATCTTCTCCCGGTCGCAGGAGGAGCACCAGGTTCACGTGAGGCGGGTTCACGTGAGGCGCCTTTTGGAGAACAGACTTTATGTTAAAGCGGAGGAAGTGTGAATTCTGCGCTGACAAGACCTCCTTCCTGGGGTTTATCATCTCCCATAATCAGATCATCCCCAACCCTGCTAAGGTCAAGGCAGTTGTCGAGTGGCCCACCCCCTCATCCAGGAAGCAGGTCCAGCAGTTCCTCGGCTTCGCCAATTTTTACCGGCGCTTCGTCCCAAACTTCGGCGCCATCGCTTCTCCCCTGACCCGCCTCACCTCCCCCAAGGTGCCTTTTTTGTGGACTGAGGATGCCGAGGCCGCTTTCGCGGCGCTGAAGACGGAGTTCTCCTCCTCCCGGGTCCTGGCCCAGGTGGACCCTGCCCTGCAGTGCCTTGTGGAAGTGGACGCCTCTGATACGGGGGTGGGGGCGGTGTTATCTCAGCACTCACCGGTGGACGGGGCGATCCACCCCTTTGCCTTCTTCTCCCGGCGCCTATCGGCTGCGGAGAGGAACTACGATGTGGGCGATAGAGAGCTCCTGGCGGTCAAGCTCGCTCTCCAGGAGTGGCGTCACTGGCTCGAGGGGGCAGCTCAGCCCTTCGTGGTCTGGACCGACCACAAGAACCTGGAGTACCTGAGAGCGGCCAAGCATCTGAACACCCGCCAGGCGCGCTGGTCTCTCTTCTTTGGCCGCTTCAGGTTCACTATCACCTACCGCCCAGGCCCGATGAACGATAAGGCGGACGCCCTGTCCAGGCAATTTGCCCCTGAAGCCCCCGGGGACCGGGATCATACCATCCTTCCAGCCTCGTGTGTCATGGGCGCCGTCTCCTGGTCCATCAAGGACAAGGTCCGGAGGGCACAGGCAACCGAACCCGACCCGGGTGGCGGACCAGCGGGTAAGCTGTTCGTTCCTTCCTCGGTTCGGAGTGACGTCATCCACTGGGCTCACACCACCAAGCTCGCCTGTCACCCTGGGATCTCCCGCCTGATTGAGCTCCTTCAGAGGTCCTTTTGGTGGCCAGGCCTCCGGGGCGACGTCGCCAATTATGTCCGCACTTGCCCCCAGTGCGCGACTGGGAAGACGTTTTCCTCTCCCCCAGCTGGTCTTCTCCACCCTCTGCCGACCCCCAGCAGACCCTGGTCCCATGTGGCCTTGGACTTCGTTACCGGTCTCCCGTCTTCCAACTCCTTCACCACCATCCTGACGATCGTGGACAGATTTTCCAAGACTGCCCACTTTGTGCCGCTCCATGGTCTTCCTACTGCTCGGGAGACGGCGGACCTATTGGTCCAACACGTCGTGAGGCCACATGGGATCCCAGCGGACATCGTCTCTGACTGGGGTCCCCAGTTTGTGTCCAGAGTCTGGTCGTGTTTCTGCAAAATCCTGGGGGCCACAGTGAGTTTGTCCTCCGGCCACCACCCCAAGTCCAATGGGCAGTGCGAGTGGATGAACCAGGAATTGGAGGCCGCTCTGCGCTGCGTCACCTCCTCCAATCCTTCCTCCTGGAGCGCACATCTGCCCTGGGTTGAATATGCGCACAACGCCACTTTGTCTTCGGCGATCGGGATGTCCCCCTTCTGAGCATCACTTGGGTATGACCCCCCGTTGTTCCCTGAAGAGGAGGGGGAGGTGGCGTTGCCTTCCATCCAGGCCCATCTCAGGCGTTGTCGGCGCATATGGACAACGGTGCGCCGTGCGCTTTTACGCATGGCTGAGCACAACACAAGGGCGGCTAATTACCACAGGAGGGCCGCTCCGCACTATCAGGTGGGTCAGCAAGTCTGGCTGTCTACGCGGGATATCAACCTGAAGGCCGAGAAGAAGAAGCTGGCTCGACGCTTCATTGGCCCCTACCCCATCACAAAAATCATCAACCCAGTGGCTGTGCATCTGGCTCTCCCCCCCTCCCTCCGTGTCTGCCCGACGTTCCATGTCTCCCGTGTTAAGCCTGTGGTGTCTCACCCTCTCTGTCCTCCTCCTAGGGCTCCTCCCCCTCCTGTGATCATTGACGGCGACCCGGCGTGGAGGGTCTCTTCCATCTTGGACTCCCGCCGCCGAGGTCGTGGGCTGCAATACCTGGTGGATTGGGAGGGGTATGGCCCCGAATGGAGGTCCTGGGTGCGTCCATCATTTGTGCTGGACAAACGCCTCATCTCGGAGTTCCATCTGGCACACCCAGGTAAGCCAGCGCCGGGAGGTTATTCTCGGTGGGGGAGTACTGTCACAGCTCACTCTCGCCCATCTCCAGCTCCAGCTGTGAACACACCTGCCTCTCATCAAGCCCGGGCTATTTAGCCCACTCTGCCCTGCGCTTCAGCCTGGAGTCGTCTGCTCATCTGAGATTGTGCTTCCCACATTCGCCTTCTCCTCGACGCTCCTAAGACCCTCAACCATCAGGGTTGCACGGTGGCGCAGTGGTTTAGCACTGTGACAGCACAGTTTTACCCTCGGCCAGGGGATCGCGGGGATCATGAGATCGTGGGTTCGATCCCAGCCCCCGACCAACAGTGAGCTGTGTGGAGTTTGCATGTTCTCCCCGTGTTGCGTGGGTTTACTCCGGGATTTCTCCGGTTTCCTCCCGCATACCAAAAACATGTAGGTTTAGGGCGCTCGCGCACGCAGCGACCAGCAGCCGGTGGCTTGTCACCAGACTGCAAACCAAGTCTACCTACGGGTACAAATAAGTAACAAAAAAAAAAAAACCATCGCTTCCCACGTAAGCTATCATCCTATCACTCACCTTTTCTCCAGTCCTTCTCCCCTGTGCACAGGTGGATTCCTTGGCGGCGGAACCTCTCCTCGTCAGCTTCACTCTCTCACCCGCTGCGCCGAGCGCGCATTGGAGTGCTGTCCTCCAAGCAGGAGACCTGCGGCTCACCACCGGAAACATCTGCAAGTAAGCCACAGTCCGAGTACTAATTCACCGGGCTTGGCTCGGCGACTAATCTCTCCTCTGCTCTGCCCTAGGGTTGTCTGGCCATACGGCGCGCTGCTCTGCCCTCGGTGCATCCTGTCCTCCAGCAGCACATCAACTCCCGCACTCACACACCCACACACACTCACTATTTAATAAACCTTTGTTGCAACTGACTCGAGCCTGTGTGCGTGTTCCCTGGGTCTGAACTCATGTCAATCTGAGCCTTGGTCTACCCTGATTGCATTTGCCCTCGCATAACTGTGAGTAGAGTAACTGCCGAGGGAGACGCTGGTGGTCCATCCTCTCAACATGTCCTCCATTGATGGTAAACCAGCTCGTTTCAACACGTCTATGTTGGTTATCTTGTCTTTCCATGAGATGTTCATTATGGCTCGAAGGTGTTTCATCATGTACGCGTAGAGTTTCTTCACCTGCACTCTGTAGACAGTCCAAGTTTCGGTACCGTACAATAGAATAGCCAGTACTGTCATTCTGTACACTTTGCATTTCACACGGATAGACACATGTCGATTGTTCCACAGTCTCTCCCTCAAGTTTCCAAACACAGCGCTCGCTCTTCCCATTCTGAGAGATAGTTCATCCTCCAGCCTAGCATTCTCTGAAACAGTACTCCCTAGGTATTTGAAAGTCTTGCACTTGACTAGTGGCTCTGTACCAATGCTGACCTCTTCTGGTAGTGATGTTGATAACTGGAACTTTGGTGGTTGATAAAGGCAGTCTGTCTTCTTGATGATGATTTTGAGGCTGAATTGGCTAGCTGCTCTTGCAAATTTCTCCACTAAAGATTGCATATCTTCCACGCTGTGTGCAACTAGAGCACTGTCGTCGGCAAAGAGCATTTCTCTTACTACCTTTATCAATGTCTTACTCTTGGCTTTAAACTGTGCCACATTGAACAAGTCTGCTTCTTTCCTTGTTTGAATGTATACTCCTTCTGAAGTGTCTTTGAAGGCCACCTCAAGCATGGCTGCCAGATATAGCGAGAAGAGTGTAGGTGCCAGCACACAGCCTTGTTTCACCCCGTTGCTTACTGAAAAGTCTTTAGATACTGAACCACTCATTGCCACGTTTGCTTGCATACCTGCATGGAGTGCCTTGATCAGGCTGACAAACTTCTCTGTACAACCATATTTCTTGAGTACCTGCCAAAGTCCTTGTCGCGAAACAGTATCAAAGGCTTTACTGAAGTCTATGAAGACTACATAAAGTGGCATGCTCTGTTCGATACACTTTTCTTGAACCTGTTTCAAGCAGAAAATCATGTCCATTGTGCTTCTTCCACTTCTAAAGCTGCACTGGGTTTCCAGTAGTACATTCTGCGAGATGTGTTCACTGAGTCTGTTAAGTAGTGCACGTGAGAGAATCTTACCAACAGTAGCTAGCAGTGATATACCTTGGTAATTTCCACAATCTTTCTTGCCACCTTTCTTGAACAAAAGCACAATACTTGCATCCTTCCAGTCTTGAGGTACTTTCTGGGCATCCCATATCTCTTGGATGAGCTTGTGCAGGCAGTTGGTCAGCTGAACACCACCAAATTTCCACACTTCTGCTGGAATTCCATCCCTTCCTGGAGCTTTACCAACCTGTGTTGTCCTGATAGCTGCCATTAGTTCATCAAAATTTGGTGGTTCATCCAGACTTGATACAGCTGGTCGCTGCACTAGAGCTTCTTTAGCCTCTTCAGTGAGATCTCCAGGGTTATTTAGTAGTTGGTCAAAGTGGTCTGCAAATCTGTCCAGGATCTTGTCTTTCTCCTGCAAAACCGTTTCACCATCCATAGCCTTTAGTTGGATCAGTCCTCTTGGTTTAGGGCCATAGATTTCTCTCAAACCTATGAAGAATGTTTTCATGTCCTTCCTGTCTGCTGCAGTTTGAAGTTTCTCCACTTTTTCATCCCACCAGTTGGACTTCATCTCTCTGGTGTACTTCTGTAGCTCACTCTGAGCCTTTGAGTATTTCTTCTTTAACCTTGTGTTACACTGTAGGTTTTCCTGCCTAGCTGTATTCCTCGCTTCTAGTACTTTCTTCAGGTGTTCATCATGCTCATCAAACCAATCTTGATGTTTTCTCTCAGGGTAGTCTAATACATCACTCACAGTCTGATACACCGTATCCTTCAGTGTTGCCCATTTCTCTTCTATGTCATTCTCTGAGTTGTTGCTGTCCCAGTCTTTCAAGTTTTCATCCATTTCCTGTGTAAGTTCTTCCTGCTTCTTTTGGCCTTTCAGTGCACTAGTGTTTAGCTTCCGTGGTGGCTTTGCACCCGTCCTACAGTGCTGTTTTCGTCTGCAAATCCTTAATCTAGATCTCAGCATAACATGATCAGTATCACAGTCTGTGCCTCTCATTGCTCTGGTGTCCAATACATCCCTTATGTCTCTCTGCCTGACTATGATGTAGTCTAATAAGTGCCAGTGCTTGGATCTTGGGTGCATCCATGTCTTCTTGTGTGTGTCCTTGTGCTTAAATAGAGTGTTGGTTATCACAAGGTTGTACTGTGAACATAGTGCAAGTAGAAGTTCTCCATTAGCATTGCACTTGCCTACTCCATGACTGCCTAGCACTCCTTTCCATTTCTCAGTGTCCGAACCAACTCTGGCATTAAAATCTCCAACAAGTATCAGCCTGTCATCAGTCGGTACACGCCTGATAGTCTCACGTAAATCACTGTAGAACTCTTCCTTCACCTCCTCTGTGTTGGTCATTGTTGGGGCATATACACTGATGAGTGTGGTATACATCTTCCGCTGTAGTGGGAGTCTCATAGTCATTATCCTGTCGTTGATTGGCACCGGTTCCTCATCAAGCATTGCTGCTATCTCCTTTGTAACTGCAAAGCCCACTCCTGCTTCTCTCCTTTCTTGAGTTGATCTCCCACTCCAAAAGAAGATGTACCCATGGTCTTCCAAGCTGTCATATCCAGGCAATCTTGTTTCACTAAGTGCAGCTATGTCTACATTGTACCTGTTCATTTACAGGGCCACAAGCGCAGTCTGCCTTTCTGGGCGCTGTGATGTTATTCTGTCCAACAGAGTGTGTACATTCCATTCTGCTACACACAAGGCTGCTGTTTTCCTCTTGTTTTGTCTTCCTGCTCCTAGCCTACTTTTCGCTGCCTGTCGGAGTGTGAACAGATCAGTGTCGGAGTGTGAACAATGATAAGTAACAGCCAGTAAATTTGTATGTGCACCTGATAGCATCAACCACCCAATGGAGTGTGAACAGATCAGTGTCGGAGTGTGAACAATGATAAGTAACAGCCAGTAAATTTGTATGTGCACCTGATAGCATCAACCACCCAATGAGATAGGCACTGTTTAGAGAGAGCACAATGCCAGTTAGGACCACCATAACAATTCAATTCAATTCAACTTTATCTATATAGTGCCATTTCACAACAACAGTCATCTCATAGTGCCTTCAACTGTAGGGGAAACCCCCACAATTCCAGAAAGACCCCAGCAATCAGGCGATCCCCTGTGAGCAAGCGCTTGGTGACGGTGGAGAGGAAAAACTCCCTTTAAACAGGAAGAAACAGGAAGAAACTTCCAGCAGAACCAGGCTCAGGGAGGGGCAGTCATCTGCTGCGACTGCCTGGGGGGTGAGGCGATAGAGAAAAAGAAGAAAAGAACAGACATATACAGTGGGGCAAAAAAATATTTAGTCAGCCACCAATTGTGC
The DNA here is from genome assembly GCA_020510985.1 of Pholidichthys leucotaenia. NCBI lineage: Eukaryota > Metazoa > Chordata > Actinopteri > Cichliformes > Pholidichthyidae > Pholidichthys > Pholidichthys leucotaenia. Next base: position 34,730,823 of record CM035848.1, read on the forward strand.
AAGTTCTCCCACTTAAAAGATGAGAGAGGTCTCCAATTTTCATCATAGGTATACTTCAACTATGAGAGACAAAATGAGAAAAAAAATCCAGAAAATCACATTGAAGGATTTTTAATGAATTAATTGGTAAATTCCTCGGTAAAATAAGTATTTGGTCGCCTACAAACAAGCAAGATATCTGGCTCTCACAGACCTGTAACTTCTTCTTTAAGAGGCTCCTCTGTCCTCCACTCGTTACCTGTATTAATGGCACCTGTTTGAACTCATTATCAGTATAAAAGACACCTGTCCACAACCTCAAACAGTCAGACTCCAAACTCCACTATGGCCAAGACCAAAGAGCTGTCAAAGGACACCAGAAACAAAATTGTAGACCTGCACCAGGCTGGGAAGACTGAATCTGCAATAGGTAAGCAGCTTGGTGTGAAGAAATCAACTGTGGTAGCAGTTATTAGAAAATGGAAGACATACAAGACCACTGATAATCTCCCTCGATCTGGGGCTCCACGCAAGATCTCACCCCGTGGGGTCAAAATGATCATGAGAACGGTGAGCAAAAATCCCAGAACCACACGGGGGGACCTAGTGAATGACCTGCAGAGAGCTGGGACCAAAGTAACAAAGGCTACCATCAGTAACACACTACACTGCCAGGGACTCAAATCCTGCAGTGCCAGACGTGTCCCCCTGCTTAAGCCAGTACATGTCCAGGCCCGTCTGAAGTTTGCTAGAGAGCATTTGGAAGATCCAGAAGAGGACTGGGAGAATGTCATATGGTCAGATGAAACCAAAATAGAACTTTTTGGTAAAAACTCAACTTGTCGTGTTTGGAGGAGAAAGAACACCATACCTACTGTGAAGTATGGGGGTGAAAACATTACACTTTGGGGCTGTTTTTCTGCAAAGGGACCAGGACGACTGATCCGTGTAAAGGAAAGAATGAATGGGGCCATGTATCGTGAGATTTTGAGTGAAAACCTCCTTCCATCAGCAAGAGCATTGAAGATGAAACATGGCTGGGTCTTTCAGCATGACAATGATCCCAAACACACTGCCCGGGCAACGAAGGAGTGACTTCGTAAGAAGCATTTCAAGGTCCTGGAGTGGCCTAGCCAGTCTCCAGATCTCAACGCCATAGAAATTCTTTGAAGGGAGTTGAAAGTCCGTGTTGCCCAGCGACAGCCCCAAAACATCACTGCTCTAGAGGAGCTCTGCATGGAGGAATGGGCCAAAATACCAGCAACAGTGTGTGAAAACCTTGTGAAGACTTACAGAAAACGTTTGACCTCTGTCATTGCCAACAAAGGGTATATAACAAAGTATTGAGATGAACTTTTGTTATTGACCAAATACTTATTTTACTGAGGAATTTACCAATTAATTCATTAAAAATCCTTCAATGTGATTTTCTGGATTTTTTTTTTCTTATTTTGTCTCTCATAGTTGAGGTATACCTATGATGAAAATTGGAGACCTCTCTCATCTTTTAAGTGGGAGAACTTGCACAATTGGTGGCTGACTAAATACTTTTTTACCCCACTGTAGAGCACAAACAGCACGATGGGGACTCAATCTATGGGAGAGAACAAACAGATGTTAATGATCAACAAAAATATTTCATTGAGAGTGAAGAAAGGAGTGAAGCCCAGTGCATTGCTGGAGGTCCCCCGGCTGTCTAAACCTATTAGCAGCATAACTAAGGGAGGGCTCAGGGGCACATGATCCCTCCCTAATTATAGGCTACGTCAAAAAGGAAGGTTTTAACCCTATTCTTAAAAACAGAGATCAGGTTTGACTCCTGAACCCGGATTGGCAGCTGGTTCTACAGGAGAGGAGCTTGATAACTGAAGGCTCTGCGTCCCATAGTACTTTTGGAGATTCTAGGTATTACAAGTAATCCTGCATTTTGGGAGTGTAGTGCTGTGTTAGGATAATAGGGTAGTATCAGATCGTTTAAATAAAACGGGGCCTGATTATTTAGAGCTTTGTAAGTGAGAAGAAGGATTTTAAACTTAATTCTAAACTCTATGGGAAGCCAGTGAAGGGAGGCCAGAACCAGAAAGATATGATCTCTCTTTCTTTTGGATCAGCTGAAGACTTTTTAAAGATGTTTTGGGACAACCTGATAATAAAGAGTTACAATAATCTAATCTAGAGCTAACAAAAGTGTGGATTAGTTTCTCAGCATCACTGAGACAACATGCTCCTAATCTTGGCAATATTATGCAAATGGTAGAAGGCAGTCTTAGAAACAAGTTTAATCATCATCATCACAGCAGTCTGTCGGGGGCGACAATGATGGTTTCATTTACACTACCGTTCAAAAGTTTGGGGTCACCCAGACAATTATTTTGTGTTTTCCATGAGAAGTCACATTTATTTACCACCATGAGTTGTAAAATGAATAGAAAATATAGTCAAGACATTGACAAGGTTAGAAATAATGATTTGTATTTGAAATAATAATTTTTTCCTTCAAACTTTGCTTTCGTCAAAGAATCCTCCATTTGCAGCAATTACAGTATTGCAGACCTAACATGATTGCACAGGGGTTTTCTAATCATCCATTAGCCTTCTGATGCAATGAGCAAACACATTGTACCATTAGAACACTGGAGTGATAGTTGCTGGAAATGGGCCTCTATACGCCTATGTAGATATTGCACCAAAAAACAGACATTTGCAGCTAGAATAGTCATTTACCACATTAGCAATGTATAGAGTGTATTTCTGATTAGTTTAAAGTTATCTTCATTGAAAAAAAAGTGCTTTTCTTTAAAATAAGGAAATTTTTAAGTGACCCCAAACTTTTGAACAGTAGTGTAGGTCTGATCAGATTCCTCCATGCATCTCTGCCCTTCGTCTTCCACTGCCAGGAACTCCTGACCTTGTTAACCCGGGTGACGTCTGAGTCAGCATGAGTTGCTTTCTGACTGACCATTTCATGAAACTGCTTGCAAAGTATTTGAGTACCGCTAGCTTTTGCTGGACTAGCAGCACATTCTTAGAAGATAGAGGTATTGTCAGTGGCAAGGACAGGCCAAGACAAACTGACTCCAGTATCTGTTGAAGTGACTGACCAGACGATAGGTTAACATGTGAATTTAAAACAGATCTTGATCAAAAGTAACTCCAAGGTTCCTCACAGAACTGTTAAGACAAAGAGTAACTTCATCCAAACTAAGAGTTTGGTTTGATGTGTTCTAAGCCGCACCTGTCGGGCCCACGGAGGCGTTCATGTGCCATAGGACAATGGTGATGCCGTAGCAGGAAATGCAGTGTTGGTCATCATGCAGCTGTGTACAGAATGCACCCTTGGCTTGGTCATCGGCGACGTTTGTGAGGAAGTGAGCCATGAAGATGGAAAGCTCGCCAAAAGCGTGTCGCAAGCAAGCACACAGCAAATGAGGACCCAGTGGCTTCCAGGTGGTGAGGACAGTCACATGCCTTTGGTGGATGGCAATGGCCACGTCATGGATGCCGTGGGTGTCGTTGCCACTACAAATGATCATGTATTTGCTCACTGTTGTCTCACTGTCCTGTGTCCACCTGACTTCCTGAAAACTGGCAATGGAAACACTGAGACGGGTGAGCTCAGCGACAAGAAGCTGAGGGTGGCTGGGTTCCTTTAGGGTGAGAGTGCTCCAGGGGGCGCTGTGAATGGGATTGCTGACGATATTGATGGGTGGCGGCTTCACTGGTGGGAGTTCATGCAAACCCCTCCTTTACAGGTTTGGGAGAGCCCTGTCATTACGCCTACCAGCATGCCACTGAGGATGAGGGTGATGCCGAGCCCTAATATGATTGGCATTCGTAGCGGTGGGTTTTTACAGGGCAGAGCTGCTTACCCTGCCCCAACCCTCCCAGCTTTCTTATCCGGGTTTGGGACTGGCAATGCACCTCCAAAAGTTGAAAATTGTGGTGAATTTATTTTTCAAAATAACTCAAATCTGAAAAGTAAAACTTTCATATTGTACAATAATCCCATATAAATTTAGCTTTTTTAAGATTGTTTTTGTTTGACATTTGAATGAATGTGTCTGTGCTATTTGATATAGATCTGAATGGTGATGTGCTAATTTTTGGAGATGCAGTTCTGTTTTTACACAATATTATTTGAAAAAAGATTATTACTCTACCATAAATCATTTCCAACTTCAGTAAAGATGATTGATAACAATGTTATGTATATACTGCATCTAATATGTACACTATGGGGGGGGGGGCTGAAAAGTTCATTGTGGTCAAATATGACCAAATGCGGTTTATTTTTCAGCATAGTCTCCCCTTCGGTCCACACACTTCTTCCATTGGTGTTGCAGCGCTTGGATCCCTGCAGTTGAAAAATAAATTGCATTTTATCAAATTTGACCACTATGAACTTTTTACCCCCCCCCCCCCCCAATGCTAGGTTGTTGTTTATCACTACGTTATAAAAAGGTTGAAAATACTTTAGTTTTGCAGAGGCGACGTAAACCATTACTTTGTGAATCTGTCACACTGAATCAACAATGGATTTTATCTTCTACAGGTAACTGAAAGGGCACAAACTAATTCAGGCAGCCAGCATTTTACAACATGTATTTATATATTAAAAACAATAAAAATAACACATTTACAACCTAAAATGAACTGGAACTGACATAAATGACTGCTGGAGCCTAACAGCAGCAGCTGTTTTTTAACGCATGCGTAGCTAAACAGGATGAACATAAACAGACAATAAAAGTGGGATTCAGCATAGTATTTACAGAAACCACACAACTAACAGGAGTCAACGTCTTTACAATCTGAATTAAAGTACTGTCATAATTATGTCATTAAAATTAGAGAGCTGTCGGTTCAATCACTGCTGTGCTACATTAGCATAACTGTCAATAACACTATACGATATAGTTATGTAAAAAATGTTTACCGGAGATGAACATCAGATGGGATTATGTTAAATTCATGATTCTATACCACAAAAGGCCTCGCTTGAAACAGTCTGGCTCATAATAACAAAAGGCCTTGTCATGGTTTGCCCTTCGGGGCAGGGAACAGGACTCTGATGCGTAGCAAGCAATGAACAGTTTTTTAAACAAAACTCAAAAAAACAGCTTGGAAGCTGAACATTAAAGTTAAACAGACTAGGCCAGGCAAACAAGAAAACTCACGGACAGACCAGGAAGGCAGAAGCGTTTCTTGAACGCCCAACAGACAAAGAAGAATGACGCAGCACCCAACTGAAGGGCTGCGTCCCTTAAATAACAGGTGAATATGATTACAGGAATACGAAACAGTTGTGGATAATCAGAACACAAATCAGGCGAGACTACAGCGAGAAATACACATATTAAATACAACAGGATAGGAAATGAATACAAGAACCAAAATGGTAACTAGGACTAAGAAAATAAACAATAATAAATACAGAAACCCAGAGAACTGACATGATTGCTTGACCCAGGAGACAGACACTGACACGAGTATGACCGTTTGGCAATTATTTATTAAATCAATGAGTGTTATGAGTGTGGATATGTGGGTGAGTGTGAAGCTGGAGGACAGCTGGAGCTGAGCGAGTCCCGCTGCGACCTGGCAACCCTGGAAACACACAAGCACAGGGGGATTAATGCAGCTCGTAGTAAGACGATGTAACAAAGTGCGCTGCTTACTTGCAGGTGGCGCTGGGAGACTCCTGCTGGCTCCGTGGCTCAGTGTGGCTAGGTGAGCGTGGGGCTTGGTGCTGTGGCGATGAGGAGGAGATCCGAGGAGGAGGAGGAGAAGCCCCGCTGCTAGGGGAGACAAGCCCACCGCCAGGGAGGTCCACCTGTGCACAGGGGAGAATACTCTGACAAGGTGAGTTATTCTGTGGCTTACGTGACGAGGCTTGATGATGATGCGTCGTGGATGCTCTGGCTAGAGGTCGGGTCCGTGACGCATTGCATGGCGAAGAAGACAGACGACTCCGTGCTGAGCAGTCAGTGACACCGGCTTTTAAGGCCCACTGGTTATTGACGGCAGGTGTGTGTGCAGCTGGGGCTGATGATGGCCCAGCGGCCACCATGACAGTACTCCCCCCTCTAGAGGTGCCTCCAGGCACCTGCCCCATCCTACCTGGATGCGCCCGATGGAAATCGCGGATGAGCTGTTTGTCAAGAATCAACGCGGGGCGAATCCAGGAACGGTGTTCAGGACCGATTCCCTCCCAGTCCACCAAATACTGAAGACCTTAACCCCGCCGGCGGACATCCAAGATGGCGGTAACCCCCCAAGCCGGGTGGTCATCGATCATCCTCGGGGGGGAAGGTGCCGCGGGGGGCGGGCACAGGGGATCGGAGATGTAGGGCTTCACCTGGGAGACATGAAAAGAGGGGCAGATGCACATGGAAGGGGGGAGAGCTAGGCGCACAGTCACTGGGTTAATGATCCGAGAGATCTCAAATGGACCAATGAAATGCTTGGTTAACTTGCGTTTCTCGGCCGGCACACTGATATTCTTTGTGGATAGCCAAGCCTGTTGACCCACCTTATAATCCGGGGCAGGTCTCCTGTGATGGTTGGCCACCTGGGTATTGCGTTCCGCGGTCTTGAGGAGGGCCTTACGGGTGATGGTCCAGATCCGGCAACAATGCTTGGCATGGGCCTGCACAGAAGGGACAGTCACCTCCTTCTCCTCCTCCGGGAACAGCGGGGGGTCATACCCCAAAGATGCATTGAAGGGGGACACTCCCGTTGCTGAAGACACCGTGGCATTGTGTGCGTACTCAATCCAGGGCAGAAACGTACTCCAGGACGAGGAACATGAAGAAATGACGCAGCGGAGCGCAGCCTCCAGCTCCTGATTGGCTCGCTCACACTGGCCGTTACTCTGAGGGTGATACCCCGAGGAGAGACTTGCAGTGGCCCCTAATGCCGTGCAGAACGCCTTCCAGACCTGGGAAATGAATTGCGGGCCTCAGTCCAAGACAATGTCTGCAGGGATGCCGTGAAGACGAACCACGTGCTGAACCAGAAGATCCGCCGTCTCCCGTGCCGAAGGCAACCCCCGGAGTGGCACAAAATGGGCTGCCTTGGAGAAACGATCCACTATCGTCAGCACCGAGGTGAAATTGTCTGAAGGGGGCAGGCCTGTCACGAAGTCCAGAGCCACATGGGACCAGGGGTGAGAAGGGACCGGCAGAGGAGGGAGGAGACCTGCCGGGGGGGAAGATGACGATTTCCCGGTGGCGCACTGGGCGCAGGCCCGGACATAGTTGGTAACATCCCTCCTCAGCCCTGGCCACCAGAAGGCTCTCTGGAGCAGGTCGATGGTGCAGGCAATTCCCGGGTGGCACGCCAAGTTGGAGGCATGACCCCACTGGATGACCTCACTCCTGACCGACGAGGGGACGGACAGTCAGCCCGGGGGACCCCCACCCGAGTCGGGCTCATTCTCCTGCGCCTTCCTGACTCTGTCCCGGATCTCCCACACGAGGGCGCCCACCACACAGGATGAAGGCAGGATGGTCTCTTCCTGATCCCCAGATGACTCTGCCTCAAACTGCCTGGAGAGGGCGTCCGGCTTGGTGTTCTTGCTCCCTGGTGGTAAAATTAAACCGCCCAAAGAAGAGAGACCAGCGAGCCTGGCGGGAGTTTAGCCGCTTAGCCATCTGGAGATACTCAAGGTTCTTGTGATCTGTCCAGACGATGAACGGCTGGGCAGCCCCCTCCAGCCAGTGCCTCCTCTCCTCTAGGGCGAGCTTGACAGCCAGCAACTCCCTGTCCCCGATGCCATAGTTCCTCGCGGCAGGCGTCAGCCGGTGGGAAAAGAAAGCGCACGGGTGGATCACCCCGTCCACGGGGGAGTGCCGGGAAAGAACTGCCCCAACTCCAGAATCCTAGGCGTCCACCTCCACCAAGCACTGCAGGTCTGGGTCCACCTGGGTCAAGACGCGGGCAGAAGCGAACTCCTTCTTCAGCTTCCCGAATGCCGCAGCAGCCTCCTCGCTCCAGCGGAAGGGGGTCTTGGGGGACGTGAGGCTGGTCAGGGGCTTGGCGATGATCCCAAACTTCGGCACAAAGCAACGGTAAAAGTTGGCAAATCCCAGAAACCCCTGCAATTGTTTCCTGGATGTGGGAGTGGGCCAATCCACCACCGCCTTGACCTTGGCCGGGTCCGGGAGCACCTGGTTATGGGCAATAATAAACCCCAAAAAGGACGTTGAGTTGGTATGGAATTCATACTTCTCGGCCTTGACGAATAGCTGGTTCTCCAGGAGGCGCTGCAGGACCCATCAAACATGCACCTGGTGCTCCTCCAATGTGCATGAAAAGATCAGGATGTCATCTAGATACACAAACACGAAGGAGTTCAGGAAGTCCCGGAGGACGTCGTTAATTAGATGCTGGAAGATGGCCGGAGCGTTGGTTAACCCAAACGGCATCACCAGGTATTCAAAGTGGCCGTTTGGGGTCCGGGAAGCCGTCTTCCACTCGTCGCCCTCCCTGATGCGCACCAGATGATAGGCGTTGCGAAGGTCCAGTTTCGTGAACCATGACGCCTTCTGGAGGGAGTCAAAGGCCAAGTTCATGAGGGGCAGTGTATATTTGTCATTGATGGTGATCTCATTTAGACCCTGAAAATTGATACAGGGGCGTAGGTAGCCATCCTTTTTTCCCACGAAAAAGAATCCTGCCCCCACCACCAAGGAGGATGGACGGATGATTCCGGAGCTGAGGGACTCCTTGATATATGTGTCCATGGCCTCCCGCTCCGGAGCTGACAGGCTGTATAAACGACTCGCCGGCAGCGGGGCCCCCGCCCGGAGGTTGATCACACAGTCGTAGGGGCGGTGGGGGGGAAGGGACAGCGCCCGTGACTTGCTAAAGACCGCTTCCAGATCGTGATAGACCTCTGGTACTCTGGACAGGTCCAGGGGCGGGGACGTGGGGGGGGGGGGTCACTGAAACAGAGGGAGCACATGCTGCAGACTGAAGACAGGCGCTGAGACAAAAGGGGCTCCATGCTGTGATGTTTCCCGCTTGCCAATCAAACGAGGGGTTGTGTAGGCGCAGCCATGGATAACCCAGGATAATAGGCGAGGTGGAGATGGGCAACACCAAGAACCGGATATCCTCCCAATGGTTTCCAGAAATGATCACTGACACAGGGGCCATCTGGTGGGAAACAGTGGTGAGCGGGTCTTTGACAGCGTGATAAGTTTGACAGGCGGGCAGAGGGGTTGACAGCTGAGGCCCAAACGGGTTGCCAGGTCTTCTGAAATGGAGCTTTGCTCAGCCCCAGAGTCAATGAGAGTGTGTGTAGAATGTTCCGTGTTTGTAGATCAGTCTGATAGCAATGAGACAACGGGTGAGGGGCATTTTCTGATCTATGTCCGTGAGTCCCCCTACTGTGACCCACGGACCTCCCCCTTTTAACCGATTGCTACACTCAGCTACCCCGTGAGACCCACTACCATAGTAAAAATACAGACCCAGATCCCTTCGGCGCTGTCTCTCAGCCGCTGAAACACCTGATTGCCCTAAGCTCATCTCCTCCTGCCCCGGAAGTTCCTCCGGGGGAGGCAGAGCCTGCAGAGATGGCCGAGAGGAGCGGGGGCGTAATTTAATCGAGCGACTAGCAGCTCTACGTTCAGCTGCCCGCTCCTTCAACCTGTTGTCGAGGCTAATGGTAAGGGAGATCAGTTCGCCTAATTTGTCTGGCTTATCCCATGCCGCTAGCTCATCCATCAGTTCTGGGCTAAGGCTGCGGAGAAAAATACTACACAGAGCCGAATCCTCCCACCCCACCTCTGTAGCTAATACCCGGAAGTCCACAGCGAAATCGGCTGCAGATTTACTGCTCTGCCGAAGATTCAAAAGACGGTCTGTTAACACCGCGTCCCGATCAGCGTGATCAAAAACTTCCAAGAACTCTGCTACAAATTGTTGGTACGTTAAATGAGCGTAGCTGGGCTTCGCCATAATCGCGTAGGCCCAAGCTAACGCTCGGCCCTCAAGCAGGTTGGAAAAATACCCTATTCTGCTATGATCTGTGGGAAAATCTCCCGGGACACGGTGAAACACTGTCTCACACTGCAGCAGGAAGCCTCGTGCCTCCCCGAGTTTGCCGCTAAAGCGGGCGGGGGTAGGCACGGGAGTGAGGCGAGGTAGGGAGGGTTGGTGGACCTGGCTAGCAGGTGAATTGGCAGGGGCTGGTGGCGCCCCGGCGGCCGGGGGGAACGCCTGGCGTCCTTCCAGGCGATCCAGCCGGCTGTTAATTTGAGTCAGTTGATTTAGAATAACTGTCTGTTGATGGGCAATTAGGTCTACTCGGGCGCTAAGAGTGTTAAGATGGCTCGTCAGCGCGCTGTCTGCTGGGTCGACTTGGCGGAGTCGTACTGACATGATTGCTTGACCCAGGAGACAGACACTGACAATGATGCATCGTGGATGCTCTGGCTAGAGGTCGGGTCCGTGACGCGTTGCTTGGCGAAGAATACAGACGACTCCGTGCTGAGCAGTCAGTGACACCGGCTTTTAAGACCCGCTGGTTATTGGCGGCAGGTGTGTGCGCAGCCGGGGCTGATGACAGCCCAGCGGCCGCCATGACAAAAATGAACTTAAAGCGAAAATGTGAGTTGGAGGCCATGCTCTGTTGACAAGAAATGTAAATAATAACACAAAGTGAGAACATGACTCCAACTCACGTCCTAACAGGTCTCAGATCTTAGCAGTCTGTAGCATAGTCATATGAAAAAATTAGGACACCCTGTATAAGCCTGTGTTGTTGTTGTTGTTGTTTTTACATATTTGGACATATGGATATTTAATATCAATGTTAAAAACAATGGGAGATTCATGTAATACAACTAAATAATTAAAAATGAATTAAAGTCTTTTTTTCAAATTTTCTGTAAAATGTAATTCTTAACAAATAGTGAATAAATTAGGACACCCCCCATCTTTTTTAGGACACCCCTGCATTCATTCCCACTTACAATGGCTAAAATAAATTTTTAAAAATGCAAATAAAAACAAAAACAAGGTTAGAAATAGATATGTGAACATTTGTTGATAAAGAACTGAATATTTGCAGGGGTGTCCAAATTTTTTCATGACTGTATATTGATGTCAGCCTCCAGGAAGCAGTGTTTATCTCTTCGCCTGGGAGCTGTATGAGGTTACAGTGAAAGTGCATTCTGGTCGCCCAGTAGTGTACTCTGAAGTGGACTGCACAGGGTATTCCTACATATTAAGTGAGATTCCAAACCCAAGGGAGCGAACGGTCTTCAGTTCAGAGGGATCTGAGAACCAAGTAGAGAAGAAGTGAACAACCAGACATCACTTCACGGGAAGTTGACAGGAAGGTTACCCATTGCGCCATTGCGCCTCAAATACAAGTAAAACAAACTATTGTTGCATACGTTATTAACAAGCTAAATTGATGTTGGTTATTATTTATATCAACTGATAGTAATAAAAATATATTTGCATTAATATTTTATTTAAGAAATATAAATTATCCTCATAGTATCAGTACGTGTCCATGGTTAACGTGGTAACACATGGAGGAGGGAGCCAACGGTTACAGGGTATTTCAAATGGAGAGATTCTGTGAAGGGCAGTTAACTTCACTGATATTCCCTGAGAAAGGTGCAGGAAGTAGGGAATACAGTTGAAGTACACTGTGGATCGAAATGTAGCTTAATGAGTCAACAGTGAGTGCGATACCTACTGGCCAGAAGGTCAGAATCTTGTCTATATCACCTTTAAAGTTTTAAAAGCTTTTAATCAATTTATTTAATAATATTTTTAATTAATTTAATTAATAAAATGTGTAAATCTTTTTAATTAATTTAATTTTTAATCAAAAATAAAAAATGAATTTAAAAAAACCATTTTCCAATAAATGACCAGATTGATGGTTTGACTCTTATTTCATTACATTATTTGTCATTTGTGTGTAGCTTCATTGCTAATTTAAATGTGTAAATGGGCAGAAAGTGAAATGAACTCGTGGATCCATGATGTGACTCCATGTCGACAGCATCATATAAACCCCCACATATTATTTTATATTTGATTAGCCTCACCCTGTTGCTTTGGTTTCTTATTTGTTTCGTGATCCTCCAGCCTTGTTACTATGGAGACAAACAACACTTCACCCTGTAGTGCGACTGCCTGTGGACGCTTTTCATATTGGCCACCTGTGTCATGTGCGCCACTATGCAGCACACAGAGATAGAGATGAACCCACATGCTGCATGATATTTTGCAACATTTATTGTGACAAGAAACTAAAGTCCAAAAGTGCAAAACTCAAAATGCAAACACAAGAAAACTTACAGGAAGAAGCGCTCCTGAGCAGTCTGCTCAGGAGGAGACGAGGCAGGTAGGTAAAGGTTTATTGTCCCGAGGAACACTCATTGGAAGGACACTGATCCAAACACATACGAAGAAGTGGAAAAAATAACCAGAACTGATAGTGCTAAAATAGTGAGTGGGGTGATGACAAGACAAGTGATCATGGGTATTTGTATACTTTTATTTAGTCTTTATATTAATGATTTGCACACTGTTTGTTCTGAAGCTGAATGCTTAATGTATGCAGACGACACGGGTTTTTTTTGTTCATGGTCGCTCCAAAGACACTGTTGCTGCTAAACTTAGTAAAACAATGTCCTGTGTCACAACTTGGTTGCAGGAGTGCTGTCTACAGTTAAATGTTTCTAAAACTGTAGGCATGTATTTCACTAAAATAAACAGAGTGTCACATGACCCTGACATACATGTTAATGGAGGAAAAATACAAATTGTTAGCCAATATAAATATCTTGGGTTAATAATAGATTCACAGCTTTCCTTTAAAGCCCATATTGCTAAATTGTGTAAAAAAATCAAGTTAAATCTTGCAAATTTTCGTGCAATTCAAAATGAAATGTCAACTGAAGCCGCAAAAATATACTTGCATTCAATGATTCTGAGTCACTTCAACTATTGCCTAACTAGCTGGTCCCAGGCGGGTTTGAGTGCAAAAAAACCACTGGAAGTTTTGCACAAACAAGCACTTAAAGTTATGGATAAAAAACCTAGGCATTATCATCATTGTGCAATTTTTAAAAAAATACAGTCTTTTAAATTGGGATAGTCTTCATACATTTGCAAATTTAAATTTGATTTATAAAGTACTGCATGATTTGGCTCCAGATCCTCTGGCAGAGTTCATCAGCCAAAGAAACAGCTCTGAGCGTGTCACTCGAGGCTCTGTCAGAGGTGACTGTTTCATTCCTCTGCGCAGGAGCACTTTCAGTAAGTCGGCCTGGTCAGTGAGGAGCGCTAGTGAGTGGAACTCAGTACCTGAGGAGGTTAAACTGCTCACAACATTCAAGGCCTTCACAAAAAAATTGAAAATGTGGCTTATAAACACCTACAGCTGCCAACACTAAAAGATAAGTCTGCTGTGATGTTTGATGTTGTGTTTAAATGTACGGTTTGTTATGTATATGTTATTTGTTACATTAGTGCCCTCTTAAATGTCTAACCATGTTTTTTTCTTGTAGATGCATTTTACTGCTTTTTTACATCTTGGCCAGGGGACTACAGATGAAAACTAGCCTTTTGGCTAATTCTGGCTTTTTTTAACCATGTGTAATCATGTGTTTTATGAAATTGCATTGTCCCTTTTCAAATAAACTAAACTAAACTTATGTGGGTCAACCCGAGCAGGAAAAGGGAACAACAATTAATAACTGGAATCACGTGATGATAATGAGAGGGGAGTAGTCGGACTGGCAGTATGACAGGCAACGCCCCCGCAAAGTGCAGACCTGGAATGCTGCCTATCAGCTGCCAGCCCAAAGAACCAATATCAGAAACAAACAAACTCAGAAACACACTAGAAATAAATTACAAATAAAAGACATGGAAAAAACAAACTGAACAAAATCAGGGAAAACGGAAGGCTGTATGGAAAATCACAATACGGCAGATACTGGTGGATACCAGACACCCCAGAGTAACATCAACAGAAAAAGAAAAACCTGCCCCCCCCCCCCAAGCAGGAACTACAATGATCTACCCAGGGCAGGTGGTGGGGGAAACAGGCAAGGAGGAAACAAAACAACCCTGCTCAGGGCCCACACCAGCAGACAAAGAATTAAGGCCCCCAGCCCACAGAGGTCTAAAGTTCAGGAGGCCGACCAGAGTCCCAGGCCCAGCAGATGGCAGAATGAGACCAGTCAGGTGGCCTACCGAAGTCCCAGGCCAGCCGGATGGCCAGGTGGAATGAATCAGGTGGCCTGGCAGGGAAAATTGGTCACCCAACCCAGTGGCTCAGTCCATCGGGCAGCCGACCTGAGTTCTTCAGCCACCAGCCCAGGAGGTGGCTGCCCCACAGGGAGACCCAATGACGGAGGAGTGAGCTGAGGAAGGGGCATCACGATATCGTCAGGCTGAGGAGGAAGGGGTACCACAATGGCGACTGGCAGGGAAGGAGAAGGGACCATGACGGCGTCTGGCAGGGAAGGAGAGGGAACCATGATATCTTCGGTGGTCTCGAGTTGAGGTTAAGTAGCACCCGTGGTGGCTCCGGGCTGGAGCTTTGTTGCACCTACGGTGGGTCCGGGCTGGAGTACTGCAGCGCCCTCGGTGGCTCCGGGCTAGAGCACTGCAGCACCCTCGGTGGCTCCAGGCTAGACCACTGCAGCTCCCTCGGTGGGCCCCAGCTGGGCCAGTGCTGCATCCTCGTTGGACCCCGGGGTGGGAGGTAGCGCCCAAGGTGGGCCCAAACTGGAGCACAGCACCCACGTCGTGTTAATGCTGGGGCACGGCACCCATGAGGATCCTCAACTGGGACGCAGCACCCATGGTGATTCGGACCGAGGCGGGACCCAGACAGTAGCCTCAGGCAAAGCACGCGCTGCACCCATGGAGGACCCGGCCTTGGTCGGAGCTGCACCCACAGAGGTCTCGGGCTGGGACGGAACACCCACAACCTCTTCTGTGGAAGCTGGACCCTCAGCTGTCTCAGGCGGAGAGCCTGGACCCACAGAGACCTCAGGGGTGACTGGTACGTCTCCGGTGACCCTGGGAATAAGCTCAGAGACAGAGAGAGAGGAGGGATCAGGGTCACTGGCAGCGGTGGAGCCCAGCAAGGCAAGCTCAGATGCAGTGGGTGGCTGCACCTGGCTCTTGTCACCAAGAGTTAGGCAAGATTGCTCTAAAACTGAAAATAGGAAGACAAAAGAGAGCACTTGCCTGAGCTCAATCTCCACTGCCATCCAGGACTCCAATGATCCAGGTGAAGATGGTGGTTCGGACTCAGTCTCAGACTCTTCTGCAGCAGCCCCCACAGCAGGCATGATGGTTGTAGCCGTCCTTGTTGCCCCACCTGCCGTGACCCACGCTGGTGACTGATCCAGCGTGGAAGCTGGGGGTATGCTCCGTGTCGGCTCAGGAGTGTGGTCCTCCAGGGCTATCGGCTCCTCCACCCTCCAATAGCACTGTTCTGGGACCAATGGACTCTCAGAGAAAGAAGGAGGAGACACGGAGAGGATAGGACAGAGTTTAACAGTTGCAGCTGGAAGAGAGAGCTCAGAGGACTGCTTAACCTCAGCCTCTCTCCCGGGAGACAGACAAGGCCTATCATAACAAAATGGAATAGAAAGAAAAAGCATTTGCCTGTCATCCTGGATTTTGATGTTAACAGCTGCAGGTGACGGGCAGTTATCCCTCCCCGTGTCAGTGGTAATCCTGGCCCCCTTAATGGTTTGTGGAGGAGCTGGCTCTGATGACACGGAAGTGGGCATAGCTAGAGAAACCCTGGAGGACCTCTCGGAGAGGGGTGGCTCCAGACAAGCTGCAGCAGGAAACATCGTGCCCCAGGAACACAAGCGTCTTTTCATTTTCCAATATTTTATAATGATATGCCTTGCCTGATTCCTTGTAGTGAGGCTCAGTGTTTGCAGTCCCCTGAGTTCTCACCGCCTGCTGCAGCCATTAATTTCTCCCCTGCTCTTTCCATGTCTCCTCCTATTCTACCCGAGTGGCCACCGGCTACTGGGTTGAGTCACCGGGTGATGGAGGAGCCCGGGGCCCTGGAGAACCTGGTTCCAGCCCCACAGCCATGGTCTGGATGGAGGGAGAGTGCTGCCTGTGATCTGGAGCCTGCGCTGACGAGTGAGCATCCCCGGGCTTCAGCTGTGCCGGATCAAGTGCCAGCAGGGAACGGACCTCCTTTTGCCACACCGGGCGAGCCGCCTGTGTGGGTCACATCGCTGGGGGGGTCCCAGGACTGCATCGACCACCATTCCTGCTGCTGGGGCTGCCACAGCAGAGGCTGACCTGGACCTCCAGAGGGCTGGACCCGAGGAGTCATTGTCTGTATCGATGGAGTCCTGGATGGCGGTGGAGCTTGAGCTCAGGCAAGTGGTCTCCTTTTTTTTTCATTGTTTCTGTGTTGGAGAGGTCTTGTCTGGCTCTTGCTGGGGAGAGCCAGGTGCCACCGTCAGCTGCACCTGAACTCACCTTGCCGGGCTCCACTGCCACCCGTGACCCTGACCCTGTTTCTCTGCCTCTGCTGTCTGAGCTTTCCCCCAGGGTCACTGAGGATCGTCCAGCTTTGCCAGATGTCTCCGTGGGTCCAGCCTTGCTGCCTGAGATCACCGTGGGTCCAGCTGCTCCCGCTGAGGTCATTGCAGGTGCTCCGTCCCAGCCTGGGATCTCCGTGGGTGCTGCTCCCCCTCGGGATGAGGTCTTCGTGGGTGCTCCGTCCCAGCCCAGGGCCTCCAAGGGTGCTGCTTCCCCATTAGCTGAGATCATTGCAGGTGCTCCGTCCCAGCCCAGAACCTCCGTGGGTGCAGCTCCTCCTCAGTCCAGGTCCTCAGTGGGTGCAGCTTTGGCCCAGTCCGGGTCCACCAAGGGTGCAGCTCTGGCCCAGTTCGGGCCCACCGTGGGTGCAGCTCTGCTCCAGCCCGGAGCCACCGTGGGTGCTGCTTTGCTCCAGTCCGGAGCCACTGTGGGTGCTGCTTTGCTACATTCTGGATCCACTGCTGGTGCTGCTCCTCCTCAGTCCAGGTCCTCAGTGGGTGCAGCTTTGGCCCAGTCCAGGTCCACCAAGGGTGCAGCTCTGGCCCAGTCCGGGCCCACCGTGGGTGCAGCTCTGCTCCAGCCCGGAGCCACCATGGATGCAGCTTTGCTCCAGTCCGGAGCCACCATGGGTGCTGCTTTGCTTCAGTCCAAAGCCACCGCAGGTGCTGCTTTGCTCCAGCCCAGAGCCACCGTGGGTGTTGCTTTGCTCCAGCCTGGAGCCACTGCGGGTGTCCAAGTCCAGGACCACTAAGGGTGCTACAGGTCCTTCCGAGAGCGTTGTGGTCCCCTCTCATCTGCCAGATGCCATTGTGGTCCCCTCTCCTCTGCCAGGCACCGCTGTGGTCCCCTCTCCTCTGCCAGGTGCCGTCATGGTCCCCTCTCCTCTGTTGGGCACCGTCGTGGTCCCCTCTTCTCTGCCGGGCACCGTCGTGTTAACCTCTCCTCTGCCGGGCACCGTCATGGTTCCCTCTCCCCTGCCAGATGCTGTTGTGGTTCTTCCTCCTCTGCCAGATGCCATCATGGTTCCCTCTTCTTTGCCAGACACTGTCGTGGTTCCCTCTCCTCACCCTGACGTCGGCATAGGTTCCCCAACTCCTCCATCATGCTCACCGCCAGTTCTTCCCATTGGGCAGCCGCCTCCTGGACCATTCTTTCTGTTCAGGTGGCTAAAGTACTCTGGTAGACCACCCGACAGACTGTGCCGCGGAGTTGGGTGGCCCTTGTTCTCTGGTAGGCCACCCGACTCTTTCCATCATGCCATTTGTCGGGCCTGGGACTTTGGTTGCCCACCTAAACTGTTCAGCTTTTCGGTCCAGGGGGCTTTGGAAGTTGGGGTTTTGCCTGGTGTGGGTCCTGAGTGGGGTTTTGTTTTGTTAGCTCCTAGCCTATTCCCCCCATCACCCACCCGGGTTGGTTTATTCTTATACCTGTTTTGTTTTGTTACCTCCGCCAGGCCGAAAAGGCCAGGAGGAGGTAATGTTTTTGCCGGGGTTTGTCTGTGTGTTTGTCTGTTTGTCTGTCTGTCTGTCTGTCTGTCTGTTTGTCTGTTGGTTAGCAAGATAACTCAAAAAGTCTTGGACGGATTTCCATGAAACTTTCAGGCGTTGTTGGAAATGGTACAAGGAAGAACTGATTAAATTTTGGGGATGATCTGGATCACCGTCTGGATACAGGAATTTTTTAAAGCATTCTTTAACACTGTGACATACGGCTATTTTCAACATGTGCGCAGGCGCAATGGAGGGCGCTGCTCATCGTGTCTGACCAACATAAACTCCGCGTTCTTCAACGTTTTAGGCACAAAAGCACGCGGAAAACACTGGTGCGCTGGGCCCGCCACCGTGCCTGTGTTTGCGCGACGCTGCAAAAGCTCAGACGGCCAGCTGTCCGCCGCTGGATTATTTGGCAGAAATTCCCCGGTCAGCCATAGTAGCTCCGCAAAAAGAAGCTCTCTGCCGGGGAAGTTTCCAAATCATCTTTGGCCACGGAGCGCAACCCCAATAAAGATAAAGATTATATGTACCACGAAGGTCGAGTGCAAGCAAGATGTTTGTGTCTGTGAACAGTCCGTCTTTTGGCGAGTTGATACGTAACAATGTTTACAGTTTGATGAGAAGGTTGCTGCCATGTAACAATCATCTTATATCAGCAATTGTCAACTCGTCACTCACACTTCACTCCAGCATTTGGAAGTGGTGACGCTCCATTTTATACTGAGTCCAATATTGTATGTTATTGTTGTTACAAGAGCGCCGAGTGTCTGCTGATCTGTATATACTTTTATTTATTTATTTATTTATTTTCTACTCCTTTTAGTTCTGCATTTAATATGAACCCTGAGTTTGAAATAAACGTTTGAATTTTGAATAAAACCCACGCCAACCCGTCTACCTAATTGGCATCCGTCAGTGAAGCCCTCAGTGCTGCTTTCAGTGATCTAAAACGCTCACATAACCCATTGGCCTGTGGGTTGTACACAGTTGTGTCATGACTTCTTTTGTTTTTTCTTTTGAATTCTTGGATGGAACATGGGTGGCCAATATAAGCTGCGGATTCAGCCATCATATATTTCGGATAACTTATGTTGAACTGTATAATCAGAGGAGCTATTGTCTAATTTGACCTTGTTGGATTTTATTACCCCCTTTGTTATATTATTCACTTTCTTTTAACCTGTACTCTTAATCTATTCGAAATAAAGATTAATTCATTCATTCATTCAATTGCAACACCCCCAGCCTGGGAGTTTGCAGATGCAGGACATGGACACAACACCAACACTTCAGTTTATTACCTCCGCCAAGGAGGTAATGCTTTTACTAATGAACCACTAATCCTATCATTGTGAATCCAATTGCTACTCAGATGTTTTCATGGTCAAGGAATCTGACAACGCACACACAAACACTGTATGGGGGCGGGCAACTGTGGCGCTTGGCGGAGGTCTGCGCTCTCCGAGTGCTTTTCTAGTTTTGTTTTGTTTTTTTTGTTTGTTTTCTTTTGGGGGGGTATTTTTTGATGTTCCCTGGGTGTCTGGTATCTACCCCTTGAGAGAGGGGCTCTGTCATGAGCTGAGCACTGGAGGTTTCCACCATGCTCAGTCTCATGGTTTTTTTCTATATTAGTATATTTGTTGCATTTTGTGCCTTTTGGTTTCTGTATATTTCATACTGTTTCTTATTTTTCTCTTCCTCTTGCTCATGTAATAGTTTTGTTACTCTTGTATTTGGTATTAGTTTGCATTTATTTCTTAGTCTTTATTTGTTGACATTTAATTCTGTTCATCGTTCTATTTTGTGCTCCAGGTTCTTGCTCCGTGTGGGCGGTGTCCCTGTCAGCTGTCAGCCTCGTTCTCTCTCCTCTCATTGCTCCCAGCTGATCCAGGTTATAATCATTGTTTCCTCCTGCCCTCTCTGGTTCCCACACCTGTTTTCATTTGTGTTATGCCTTATTTAAGTACCACTGCTCTGTGTTTTCCTCGCTGCGGTCTTGATGAGTATCCTGCCAGACGTAGGTTTGACATCCTCTAGAACAGAATAGAATAGAATAAGCTTTATTTGTCATTGTCACATAAACAATGAAATTTAAAAATTCCAACCAATCAGAGCATCATTCATAAATATGTAGACTCAAAATGTATAAAATGCATGTATAAAAGTTAGTGGTACTGGATGATTACAATTTCTAATCACGATTAATCTTTTGGAACATTGAATTAATCGCGATTAATAACGCGTTAATCATGTGTTTTTCCATTCAGATACAGTGTTCCTTAAGTTGGTAAATTTTCAAGTGTCTCATACTGTTATCAACATAGGAGTGGAAAAATATACTTGCTTTCTTCATGTGCAGGTTTATTAAAGCTGTCAACATACCCAAAATGACAAAAACTATCCAGTATATTTTCCAGAAATAATATTTCTGGTGCGCACCGCATCATTACAAGCTACAGACATGAGAAGTGCATAAAACATAAATCATGACTCTTTGTTTGCTAGCAGCAAGTCCCGGGAAAGCCTCTATGAATGCCTCATATCATCAGAAAGCTTAGAAATCGTACTTTCTAAAAATACATATGTTTTTGCGGAAGACGTAACTCCCGACCGATCAAACACGAGTTTTCTACCTAGCCAAAATATAAACAAATAGTCTTTTTCCGGGCCATTTTGGCACACTTCCTACAAATTAAATATCATTTTGTAGGTCATTGAATACAGAATATGGAAATAATGTTACATCAGTTTTTAAAATGTCCTCAAAGTGACTCATTTTGCAAGCACAAGTCATTTGTTTACACTGTTAGCATCTTAGCAACAGCGCTAACAAACAGAGCTACTATCGCGCTCGTGATGACACCCCGACGTGTTACAAAATGGAGAGGGAGTGAATGGACATTCCCAAGACAGCTTGAGAATTTTTTTTAGACTGGTACTCACCACCATTGGACCTGTGGGGGTGAAAACAAGTGAATTTCTGTCTGTCTCAGCAGATGGAGATCAACTATAACCTAGTATGGAGCTAGTAGCTACTAGCTACGAACTAGCTAGCTTCCACAGAAGAACAACCCAACAAAGTTTTGGAGGAGGCTGTAACAATGATCCAGGTGAGAGCTCCGAGAGATAATGTTGTAAACTGTAATGGTCCATGGCTGTAATCAAGCTTGTCTGCATGGCGCACACAGTGTCAGTGGTCACAACGGCCTTGCTACGGAGAGAGGCTAGGCCAAAAAGTACTGTTTGCGCTTTCTGCCGTTAACGCCCATTAACTGCGGTCACAAAATTTGTCGCCGTTAAGGGGGGCACTGTGTTAACGGGCGATTAACGTGATAACACCAACACCACTAATAAAAATGTATAAAAACAGCATAAACATGCAAACATACACGCATACAGTCCGCACACCTCCAAGCACACATTTCTGCCATTTCACAGTCCCCTCATACACCTTCAACATCTAACTGCATTTATTACATTCTTATACATACTCTATTTTTCCTCTCCCTGTTTTCGTATTAATCTTTCTGTGGTTTTTTTTTAGTTATTTTGTGTATGTTGTGCTTTATGTTTATAATAAACCTTCACAAACTCACAGTTCAGTGCGTGGGTCTCCTCTCTGCCCCAGAGGGGCATTCATGACATACCTATGCAGCCTTTTTCCCTGATACATTTCTCATAAAGTTAATTTTCTTCTCATAAATTTGCAGCTTTTTTATTGGATATTTGCAACTTTTTTCCTCATGAATTTGCACTTTTTTGCTAGTAAATTTGCAGTATTTTTATTGTAAATTTGCAGTTTTTATCTAGTAAATTTGCAAAAAAAAAATTCTTGCAAATTAGCTAATTTTTCCTTTTTTGAATGAATTTATTTATTTCAGATAATACAGTACAGGTTAAAGGAAACTGTATAATATAACAACAAGGTCAAATTAGACAAAGACTCCTTCTACTAAACAATTCCACTTGAGTTATCCGAAATGGGTGATGGCTGAAGCCGCAGCTTATATTGCCCACCCATATTCCATCCAAGAATTCAAAAGAAAAAAGAGTAAACAAGACAAGAGTGATTACAATTTAGAACAAAGCTAAGACAAAGTGTGACTGAGAGAAAAAAAAGAAAACTAAGCTAAGCTAGGTTAAGCGGTTACTATTCAAGACAAATCTAAGACAGAATGTCACAGAGAGAAAAAAAAAAAAAACTAAGCTACAACACAACACAGGCTGGATATGTCAATCCTTATGTGAGTTTACATGTCGTCTTGTAAATATGTTTGGAGTATTTCTTCCTTTAGTTTTTGTTTAAATTGTCCAAGCGTTGTACATGATTTTAATTCAGGTCCATAATCGTTCCATAATCTGACTCCTTGCACTGAAATACAGTGTTGCTTGGTGGTAGTTCTCACTGTAGGCTTCCTCATACATTTAAAATGTTTTCATAAAGATACAATATTTTATTGTAAATTTGCTACTTTTTTCTCATAAATATGCAACGTTTTTCCTTTAATTCTGCACCTTTTTCTTGAAAATTTGCAGTGCATTTTCTATAATCACCTTCACCAAGGATGCTGTTTGCAACCTTTATGGTGTAATTTAATTTTCTCATAAATTTGAGGCTTTTTCATTGTAAATTTGCAACTTTTTCCCCATACATTTGTAGGTTTTTGCTTGTAAATTTGCAGCGTTTTTATTTAAATTTGCAATTTTTATCAAGTAAATTTGCATCTTTTTTCTTGTAAGTTTGCAATTTTTTCTCATACATTTAAAACTTTTTCATAAATATGCAGTATTTTTATCGTAAACTTGCAACCTTTTTCTCAAAAATTTGCAACTTTTTCATTGTAAATTTACAACTTTTCCCCCATAAAGTTGTAGGTTTTTGCTTGTAAATTTGCAGCTTCTTTCTTTCAAATTTGCATTTTTATCTAGTAAATTTGCATCTTTTTTCTTGTAAGTTTGCATTTTTTGTCATACATTTAAAACTTTTTTCTCATGAATGTATCTTTTTTGTCATCATTTTGCAAGCTTTTTCCTTTTAAATTGGAATTTTTTTAAATTTGCAACTCTTTTGTTGTGTATTTGCAACTTTTTCTCGAAAAGCTGCAAATTTTTTTCCGATAAATTTCTAACTTCTTTCCTCATTAAAATGCAACTTTTTTCAAAAATTAACTTTTTCTATAAATTTGTTGATTTTTTCCCATAACTTTGCCACTTTTTTCTCAAAAATTTCAAGATTTTTTTTTTCTCATAGCAATTTTTGCTCATAAATTTGCAATTTTTTCTCAAAAATTTACTATATTTTTCTTGTAAATTTGCAGCTTTTTTCTCTTAAATTTGCATATTTTTTCTTGTAAATGTGCAACTTTTCATACATATAAAACTCCATGAATTTGCAGTATTTTTGTTGTAAATTTGCATTTTTTTTCTTATAAATTTCAATTTTTTTTTTTTATAAATTTGCAACTTTTTTCTTCTAAATTTGCAACTTTTTTCTTTATAATTTGCAAATTTTTTGTATAAATTTGCAATTTTTTCTCAAAAATTTGCCTTTTTTCTAATAAATTTGCAGCTTTTTCTCTTAAATTTAAATCTTTTTTCTCATAAATTTGCTATTTTTTCTTACACATTTAAAATTTTTCTCATATATGTACAGTATTTTTATTGTAAATTTGCAACTTTTTTCTCAGAAATGTTATATTTTTTTCCTGTAAATTTAAAAAATTTTTTTTTTAATCTGCAAATTTGTCTTATGAATTTGCAATTTTTTCTTTTTTTCTGATGAATTTGCTGTTTTTTCTTCATAAATTCACTACATTTTGTGATAAATCTGCAACTTTTTTCTTGTAAATTTGACTTTTTTCTTCTAAATGTGCAAAACACACAAAACCTGAAAATAAAGGCAACAGCTCTTAAAGTTGTGTGTAGAATTGTATGTAACACTTGACCTAAAACATGTACCTGCTGCAGCATCTTCTCCCGCAGCGTGTTCATGTCCAATGAGGAGTTGTTCTTCCTCAGCTCCAACTTCACCACGTACCTCGACTTCACAGCTGATTCCAGGGAGACAAAAGTGTTGCAGATTAGGAGAAGAAGAGGAGGAATGATGCTGGTATTTCTCTTGACATTAAACTTTTGTCACACTCACCAGTGTAGCAGATGAACTCTGCCAGATTGATACCGTTGGAGTTGTACCACACACCCTCAGAATCAACTGACGCATAAAGCAGAGAACAAGGCGCTTCGTGAAATGGCTGCGCAGTTGGTGAATGAAGCTGCAGTGCCATCAGACCACATCCACGGATCTCTGTAGAGACCAATGCATGCAGCAGAACCTTCTGCCAACATGGCTATCATAATTGTTCTCTGTGTGGTTTCTCACGCTGGCCAGGTCAGTGTGGTGGTGTCTACAGTAGCTCTGAGCAGCAGGCCAGGTCCTAGGCACATTCACTGATTAGTGTAAGGCTGCCATGTTGGATGCATCTGCTCTGGGAAGTAAACCCCAACAGCACACAAATGTCGCGCCAGCGTATGTGGATACATAGGGAATACATCTGACAGAGGCTGTTGGCTCATTGGCGAGACACTGACAAGACGTCAATGTCATCATAACCTTTTTTTTTAAATCACATGACATCACTGAATGAAAAGAATTTGATGCACTAAATCTAAACAGAAAAAAGTTATGTCTGCAACTTTTTCCTCATAAATTTGAAACGTTTTTCCTCAAAATTTTTCAACTTTTTTCTCAAAAATTTTCATCTTTTGTCTTGAAGTTGTAACTGTTTTCCTCATAAATTTGCAAATTTTTTCTCAAAAATTTGCAACTTTTTTCCTCTTAGATTTGTAACTTTATCCCCCCCAAAATTCAGATTTTTTCCTCTTAAATTTGCAAATTTTTTCTCAAAATATGCAACTTTTTTCTTCTTATATTTGTAGCTTTTTTCTAAGAAATGTGCAACTTTTTTCCTGTAAATTTGCAACTTTGTTCCTTGAAAGTGTCAGCTTTTTCTCAAAACCTTAAGTTTTTTTCCTGTAAATATCTATTTTTTTGTCATAAAAATGCAACTTTTTTCCTGTTTGCAGTATCTTTTTTGTCTAAAGAACAGCTGATTTGTATAAAGAAGAAGCACCATCAACATTATGCATAAAAACAGAAATCAAAAAAATCCTTACTTTTGTCATAGCAGAAGAATGGGAACTTGGTATCACACAAGGAGTCCGTCCATTTCCCATCAGTTCTCAATTTCCCACAGAAGATGTGATAGCCTGGACCACTATCTGGTTGACTATTGGCCCAGTTCCTAAAGTCAGCCCCTCCTTCGCTGTAGTAATCCTGGCTTTCGAAAGACCACTTCCATGCTTTGGTGTCAGGTTGGAGTCCAGTCCTGGGAAAGAAATCAATATTCTTCAGAAGTTCTTTGGGTCTCATCAAGTCGGGCTCGTTGTGTACAGTGGCCAGGTCGGTGTGATGTCTCCTGCAGTAGTCCTGAGCTGCAGGCCTAGTCATGCGTGTTGTAACAATGTTGTAGATGTGAGGGAAACATCCAGGCATGAAACACAGCCCTGTGGTGAAGATGGAGAGATTAATTTAGAGCTGTTTAGTGCAACTGTAGTCTATAGACCAATCTGACCAAATACCAGAAGTGAACAAGCCACCATTGTTGCAGTGACGTCTTCCAGAGGTATGTGTCACTTTCTGATTTCACTTCTTAATTGGTCCAAAATGTACACAGCACACATATGTCAGGCCAGTGTCGGCAAGTTTACATTGGAAATACATCTTATAGAGGTTGTTTGCTCATTGACAAGACATTGGCTAGACATTGGTCAATGTCTAGCCAATGTCTTTGTCACAGGGTGAAAGTATTTTATTGTGTTTTGGGGGTTTTATGGGGTGTTTTGGGGGTTTTCAGCAACCACCAGCTCGGGTGGTTGCTGAAGCAAAAACCCGGGTATGGGAGGAGTTCGGTGAGGCCATGGAACAAGACTTTCGGTCGGCTTCAAAGAGATTCTGGCAAACTGTTCGGCGGCTCAGGAGGGGAAAGCAGCTCCCCGTCCACACTGTGTATGGTGCGGATGGGACACTGTTGACTTCAACTGGGGATATCGTCGGGCGGTGGAAGGAATACTTCGAGGATCTCCTCAATCCCACTGATACGCCTTCCACAGAGGAAGCAGGGTTTGGGGACAAGGGGGATGACTCGCCTATCACAGGGGCTGAGGTCGCCAAGGTGGTTAAAAATCTCCTTGGTGGCCGGGCCCCAGGGGTGGACGAGATTCGCCCCGAGTACCTCAAGGCCCTGGATGTTGTTGGGTTGTCATGGTTGACACGCCTCTGCAACATTGCGTGGAGGTCGGGGGCAGTGCCTTTGGCATGGCAAACCGGGGTGGTGGTTCCTCTCTTCAAAAAAGGGGACCGGAGGGTGTGCTCCAACTTTAGAGGGATCACACTCCTCAGCCTCCCTGGGAAGGTCTATGCCAAGGTACTGGAGAGGAGAGTCCGGCCGTTGGTCGAACCTCGGATTCAGGAGGAGCAATGTGGTTTTCGTCCTGGCCGTGGCACATCGGACCAGCTCTTTACCCTCTCGAGAATTCTTGAGGGTTCGTGGGAGTTTGCCCAACCAGTTTACATGTGTTTTGTGGACTTGGAGAAGGCATTTGACCGCGTCCCTCGTGGATTTTTGTGGGGGGTGCTTCAGGAGTATGGGGTATCGGGCTTGTTGTTACGAGCTATTCGGTCTCTGTACGACCGTTGTGAGAGTTTAGTTCGTATCGCCAACACTCGGTCGGAGTCATTCCCAGTGAGAGTTGAACTCCGCCAGGGCTGCCCTTTGTCACCGGTCCTGTTCATAATTTTTATGGACAGGATTTCTAGGCGCAGCCAGGGAATGGAGGGTGTCATGCTTGGTGACCACAGGATCTCATCTCTGTTGTTTGCAGATGATGTTGTCCTGTTGGCTTCATCCAGCAATGACCTACAGCTCTTGCTGGGACGGTTTGCCGCTGAGTGTGAAGCGGCTGGGATGAGAATCAGCACCTCCAAGTCCGAGTCCATGGTCCTCAGCCGGAAAAAGGTGGATTGTCCTCTCCGGGTTGGGGACAGGCTCCTGCCCCAAGTGGAGGAGTTTAAGTATCTTGGGGTCTTGTTCACGAGTGAGGGGAAAATGGAGCGAGAGATCGACAGACGGATTGGAGCAGCATCTGCAGTGATGCGGACGTTGTACCGGTCTGTTGTGGTGAAGAGGGAGCTTAGTTCTAAGGCAAAGCTGTCAATTTACCAGTCAATCTACGTTCCTACTCTCACCTATGGTCACGAGCTTTGGGTAATGACCGAAAGAACGAGATCGCGGATACAAGCGGCTGAAATGAGCTTTCTCCGTAGGATTGCTGGACTCACCCTCAGAGATAGGGTGAGGAGCTCAGTCATCCGGGAGAGGCTCAGAGTAGAACCGCTGCTCCTCCACATTGAAAGGAGTCAGTTGAGGTGGTATGGGCATCTGATTAGGATGCCTCCTGGACGCCTCCCACTTGAGGTGTTTCAGGCACGTCCCACTGGGAGGAGACCCCGGGGCAGACCCAGGACTCGGTGGAGAGACTATGTCTCCCAGCTAGTCTGGGAACGCCTTGGTATCCCCTCTGAAGAGCTGGAGCAGGTGGCTGGGGAGAGGGAAGTCTGGGCTTCTCTGCTTGAACTGCTGCCTCCGCGACCCGGACCTCCGGAAAAGCGGTAGAAGATGGATGGATGGATGGATGGGTTTTATGGGTTTTTTAATTTTGTGTTGCATGTTTATTTATAGTTTGCATGTTTTGTTGTTTTTATATTTAATCAGTGTGTTTTTAAATTGGAAATGTCTGTCTACTTTCACCCTGTGCTAATTACTAATCCTAATTACTAATCAGCAGCACCTGTGTTGATTGGGGATGTGCAGCACCTTTGACTGCGCATGATAAGAGGTGCTCTGGCAGTCCAGAGGAGGGAGTTTTTGCCAGCTTACCCAGGTAGCTACAGGCCCATCACTTTGACATCACATTTATGCAAATGGACGGAGAAATTGAACATTTCCAGGCTTTCATATGTATTGGAGCAAAGAGGTTTACTGAGCAGCTATCAGAATGGGTTTCGTAAAGGAAGATCTACAATAGATGCCTTAGTTCAAGTTAGTGATGAGGTGGAAAAGGCCCTGAAAATGAAAGCGCTGATGGCAATTGTTTATTCTGACATAGAAAAAGCATATAACTCTATATGGAGAGAAGCGGCTACTTTTAAGTTAAGCAGACTGAATATAGGTGGAAGAACTTATAATTGGATAACAGACTTCTTAACTGACAGGATAATCAGAATCAAGGTTGGATCAGAAACTTCTAAAGAGTTTAAAATAGAAAATAGTATACCGCAAGGGAGTGCAATTAGTCCATTGTTATTTAATATCATTAACAATGATGGGGCCATATGGACTAGGGGAAGGAATAAGTCATATGTGCTAGAAATTTTAAAGAAAGCAATAACAAAAGTAGAGAAATGGTCAGTTGAGTGGGGATTCAAACTCTCAAACAGCAAGTCCTGTTATATGATTTTTAGAAACAGGCGCAAGACTGGCATTGACAAGCTGACACTATATGGTCAGCCACTGGAGAGGGTGACTCAGTTTAAATACCTGGGACTATGGTTACATAGTGAATATACTGTACATGGAAAGTTCATATTACAAAGTTGGAAGCAAAATGCAAAAAAGTCATCAATCTGCTATGGGCCGTTGCGGGCTACAACTGGGGTGCAAATAAACGATCACTTATGAGTATCTTCACAGCAGTAATGAGATTAGCCATTGACTATGGATGCATTGTGTATGGGGCAGCAGCAAAGACTCTATTGCTAAAGGTGGACAGAGTCCAGTAAAGAGCTTTGCAAATTGTGTATTGGAGCTGTTAAATCCACTCCTATTAATGCAATGTGTTATGTCTCATAAAATGACGGAGAGCAAGGTGAGTCTTCATGCAGCAACCAACTAACTTTAATACACAGAACTTGGTTTATATACAGAGTGGGCCATGCCCATCTGATGTCACCCTGTGGGTGGGCACGGCATCCCAGACACACATATTCATACACCACATCCTCCCCCCCCCCTCCAAAAAAATCAAGCACACAGGAAACCCACCCAAATCTGGTAACCCAACTCACACACTAAGAGCAAGGAGGGTAACACATAGTAATAAAACAATCTATCACATTCACACAAAACAACCAAACTGGACCTTGTCTCTGAAAAGTAAAAATAATCCCATATACCCTGGAGAGACTGCTCCTTGCTCACCTCCGCCCCCTGGTGGAACCAGCGATGGATCCACTCCAGTTCGCCTACCAGCATGGCATTGGGGTGGAGGATGCGGTGATCTTCCTCCTTCACCGTTCTCTGTCCCACCTGGAGAAGCCCGGGAATATGGTGAGGATCATGTTCTTTGACTTCTCCAGTGCTTTCAACACCATCCAACCGATGATCCTGAAGGACAAGCTGCTGCGCGCAGGGGTGGACCAGCACCTGTCATCATGGATCCTGGACTACCTCACGAACCGGCCTCAGTTTGTGAGAACCCGGGACTGTGTGTCCGACACGATCATCAGTAGCACGGGGGCCCCCCAGGGAACGGTGCTGGCTCCCTACCTGTTCACTCTTTATACTGCGGACTTCTCACACAACACAACACACTGCCATCTACAGAAGTTCTCTGATGACTCTGCGATCGTTGGCCTCATCTCCAATGGAGATGAAGCTGAGTACAGAGGGCTTATCCAGGACTTCGTGGACTGGTGCCATCGGAACTGCCTCCAGATCAACGC
The DNA here is from genome assembly GCA_020510985.1 of Pholidichthys leucotaenia. Classification (NCBI taxonomy): domain Eukaryota; kingdom Metazoa; phylum Chordata; class Actinopteri; order Cichliformes; family Pholidichthyidae; genus Pholidichthys; species Pholidichthys leucotaenia. The sequence continues at coordinate 34,760,709 of CM035848.1, forward strand.
GAGGAAAACTAAGGAGCTGGTGGTGGACTGCCGCAGGCATGGGCAGCCCCTCACAGTACCAGTAAATATACAGGGAACAGACATCGAGATGGTGACATCCTATAAGTACCTGGGTATTCATCTGAACAATAAACTAGACTGGTCACACAATACTGATGCACTCTACAAGAAGGGACAGCGCAGGCTGTTCCTGCTGAGGAGACTCAGGTCTTTTGGTGTACAAGGGGCGCTGCTGAAGTCATTCTATGACACGGTGGTGGCATCAGCCATCACTTTTGGAGTGGTCTGCTGGGGCAGTGGCATTACTGCAGCCGATAGGAAGAGACTGAACAAACTGATTAAGAAAGCTAGCTCTGTCCTGGGGCAGCGCCTTGATCCGATGGAGGAGATAGGAGAGAGAAGGACGGTGGCTAAACTGTCATCTCTGCTGGAGTCCGAGTTCCACCCTATGCAGGACATACTGAATGCACTGAGGAGCTCATTTAGCAGCAGACTACATCATCCCAGGTGCACAACCGAGAGGTTTCGTAGGTCCTTCCTACCAACGGCTGTCAGACTGTACAACCTAAGCAGGGCTGCTCGCAGAGATAGCAAAAAGACGTAACAAACTAATAGTTTTTTGAATGCAAAAGATGCAATAGACTTACACAATGGTCCCCTCCGGCATACAACTAGGAACATACCGGTCGCTATGGAGGGTGAGAATATGTATGGGCACATAATCATACCATGTAGGATAACTAAGTAGACGGTTATGCTGTTTCATCCCACCTAGCAACAATGCTCTGCACTGTGTGTGTTTATATATTTGCATATTTATTCCATCTAGCTACAATGCTCAGCACTGGGTGTGTTTATATATTTATATATCTACATATTATTCCATCTAGCTACATTGCTCCGCACTGTGTGTGTTTATATACTTGCATATTTATTCCACCTAGCTGCAATGCTCCGTACTGTGGGTGTTTATATATTTACATATTTATTCCATCTAGCTACAATGCTCTGCACTGTGTGTTCATATATTCATATATTTATTCCATCCAGCTACAATGCTCTGCACTGTGTGTCTGTGTGTGTGTGTATATATATATATTTATAGTAATACGTACATATGTTTATTAGCTGCTCTTGCTTGCTTGTTTTTTTTCTTGCCTTCTGATTGTTGCTCTGAGTGTTGCTGTCCCTGTGCTGTTGCAATCCTGGAATTTCCCCGTTGTGGGACTAATAAAGGCTTATCTTATCTTATCTTATTCTCACTCACTCACATGCACACCAGCATCATATATATATATATATATATATATATATATATATATATACATATTGGTCGAACCTCGGATTCAGGAGGAGCAATGTGGTTTTCGTCCTGGCCGTGGCACATCGGACCAGCTCTTTACCCTCTCGAAAATTCTTGAGGGTTCGTGGGAGTTTGCCCAACCAGTTTACATGTGTTTTGTGGACTTGGAGAAGGCATTTGACCGCATCCCTCGTGGATTTTTGTGGGGGGTGCTTCGGGAGTATGGGGTATCGGGTTTGTTGTTACGAGCTATTCGGTCTCTGTACGACCGTTGTGAGAGTTTAGTTCGTATTGCCAACACTCGGTCGGAGTCATTCCCAGTGAGAGTTGGACTCCACCAGGGCTGCCCTTTGTCACCGATCCTGTTCATAATTTTTATGGACAGGATTTCTAGGCGCAGCCAGGGAATGGAGGGTGTCATGCTTGGTGACCACAGGATCTCATCTCTGTTGTTTGCAGATGATGTTGTCCTGTTGGCTTCATCCAGCAATGACCTACAGCTCTTGCTGGGACGGTTTTCCACTGAGTGTGAAGCGGCTGGGATGAGAATCAGCACCTCCAAGTCCGAGTCCATGGTCCTCAGCTGGAAAAAGGTGGATTGTCCTCTCCGGGTTGGGGACAGGCTCCTGCCCCAAGTGGAGGAGTTTAAGTATCTTGGGGTCTTGTTCATGAGTGAGGGGAAAATGGAGCGAGAGATCGACAGACGGATTGGAGCAGCATCTGCAGTGATGCGGACGTTGTACCGGTCTGTTGTGGTGAAGAGGGAGCTTAGTTCTAAGGCAAAGCTGTCGATTTACCAGTCAATCTACGTTCCTACTCTCACCTATGGTCACGAGCTTTGGGTAATGACCGAAAGAACGAGATCGCGGATACAAGCGGCTGAAATGAGCTTTCTCCGTAGGATTGCTGGACTCACCCTCAGAGATAGGGTGAGGAGCTCAGTCATCCGGGAGAGGCTCAGAGTAGAACCGCTGCTCCTCCACATTGAAAGGAGTCAGTTGAGGTGGTATGGGCATCTGATTAGGATGCCTCCTGGACGCCTCCCACTTGAGGTGTTTCAGGCACGTCCCACTGGGAGGAGACCCCGGGGCAGACCCAGGACTTGGTGGAGAGACTATGTCTCCCAGCTGGTCTGGGAACGCCTTGGTATCCTCTCTGAAGAGCTGGAGCAGGTGGCTGGGGAGAGGGAAGTCTGGGCTTCTCTGCTTGAACTGCTGCCTCCGCGACCCGGACCTCCGGAAAAGCGGTAGAAGATGGATGGATGGATGGATATATATATACAGTGGGGAAAAAAAGTATTTAGTCAGCCACCAATTGTGCAAGTTCTCCCACTTAAAACATGAGAGAGGTCTCCAATTTTCATCATAGGTATACCTCAACTATGAGAGACAAAATGAGAAAAAAAAAAAAATCCAGAAAATCACATTGAAGGATTTTTAATGAATTAATTGGTAAATTCCTTGGTAAAATAAGTATTTGGTCAATAACAAAGGTTCATCTCAATACTTTGTTATATACCCTTTGTTGGCAATGACAGAGGTCAAACGTTTTCTGTAAGTCTTCACAAGGTTTTCACACACTGTTGCTGGTATTTTGGCCCATTCCTCCATGCAGATCTCCTCTTGAGCAGTGATGTTTTGGGGCTGTTGCTGGGCAACACGAACTTTCAACTCCCTCCAAAGATTTTCTATGGGGTTGAGATCTAGAGACTGGCTAGGCCACTCCAGGACCTTGAAATGCTTCTTACGAAGCCACTCCTTTGTTGCCCGGGCAGTGTGTTTGGGATCATTGTCATGCTGAAAGACCCAGCCACGTTTCATCTTCAATGCCCTTGCTAATGGAAGGAGGTTTTCACTCAAAATCTCACGATACATGGCCCCATTCATTCTTTCCTTTACACGGATCAGTCGTCCTGGTCCCTTTGCAGAAAAACAGCCCCAAAGTATGATGTTTACACCCCCAGGCTTCACAGTAGGTATGGTGTTCTTTCTCCTCCAAACACGACAAGTTGAGTTTTTAACAAAAAGTTCTATTTTGGTTTCATCTGACCATATGACATTCTCCCACTCCTCTTCTGGATCATCCAAATGCTCTCTAGCAAACTTCAGACGGGCCTGGACATGTACTGGCTTAAGCAGGAGGACACGTCTGGCACTGCAGGATTTGAGTCCCTGGCGGCGTAGTGTGTTACTGATGTAGCCTTTGTTACTTTGGTCCCAGGTCTCTGCAGGTCATTCACTAGGTCCCCCTGTGTAGCTCTGGGATTTTTGCTCACCGTTCTCGTGATCATTTTGACCTCACGGGGTGAGATCTTGCGTGGAACCCCAGATGGAGGGAGATTATCAGTGGTCTTGTATGTCTTCCATTTTCTAATAATTGCTCCCACAGGTGATTTCTTCACACCAAGCTGCTTACCTATTGCAGATTCAGTCTTCCCAGACTGGTGCAGGTCTACGATTTTGTTTCTGGTGTCCTTTGACAGCTCTTTGGTCTTGGCCATAGTGGAGTTTGGAGTCTGACTGTTTGAGGTTGTGGACAGGTGTCTTTTATACTGATAATGAGTTCAAACAGGTGCCATTAATACAGGTAATGAGTGGAGGACAGAGGAGCCTCTTAAAGAAGAAGTTACAGGTCTGTGAGAGCCAGAAATCTTGCTTGTTTGTAGGTGACCAAATACTTATTTTACCAAGGAATTTACCAATTAATTCATTAAAAATCCTTCAATGTGATTTTCTGGATTTTTTTTTTTCTCATTTTGTCTCTCATAGTTGAGGTATACCTATGATGAAAATTGGAGACCTCTCTCATCTTTTAAGTGGGAGAACTTGCACAATTGGTAGCTGACTAAATACTTTTTTGCCCCACTGTATATATCAAATCAAATCAAATCAAACTTTATTGTCATATTGCTGTACATACAACTGCAGTGCAGGCAAGATGAAATTGTGTTTCTCTCGGCATCCATATAAATAGAAGCAGCATGATATAAGACACACTCACACATATCTTCACCCCCCCACCACCCCCACCCCCCAACCATTCACACATCCCTGAGACATACTTGGGAAAAACTAACTAACTATAATATACAAATAATATACATAATGTCCGTAGGTGCAGTAGTGTGTATGAGAGATTCCGGGTCAACTGTTCAGCATCCTGACAGCTTGTGGGAGGAAGCTGTTGATCAGTCTGGTGGTTCTGCCTCTGATGCTCCGGAATCGTTTACCAGATGGCAGAAGTTCAAAGTGTTTATGCAGAGGGTGAGAACGGTCCTTGACAATGTTCAGTGCCCTGCTCCTACAATGGTTCTGAAAAAGTTCTTGGACAGAGGGGAGGGAGACTCCAATTACCCTCTCAGCTCCCTTGACTATCCTCTGCAGGGCTTTTTTGTCTGACATACTGCAACTGGAGTACCATGTAGCAATGCAGACCTCTACACTGCTTCGTCCGGAGTTCCAGCTCCTGAGATTCCTTCATTACCTCGTCATTCTCCTGGGAGTTCCAGCTCCCCAACGCCAAGTAAGCCAACTTCATCCTCATTACCCCTCTACGCTCTGATCCCCTGTGCACAGGTGGAAGTCCGTGGCGGCGGACCTCCTCCTCCTGGCGTCGGACCGAGTGCACCCTGCACTACATCAAGTCTTCTTCTCATCTCCTCTGCAACCGGGGCTGAAGACACTGTCTCTCTGACCGGAGCCTTCGGGACCTTGGCTGTGCAACTCACCAACTCGCCTACAGTAAGATTGGAATATAACTGTACCACCTCTCCTGAGTGTTGTCGCTAACCCCCCTTTTCGCTGCTGTTCCATAGGGTTGCCAGTCTGTACGACAACCTTATGCCCGGGCAGCTGGAAGTCACGTGACCGTGTCAAGTGCTTGCTGTCAGTTTCACTCCGATCAGCTGTGAGGGCAGCTGAGCTGTCACCCATCCAGATGGCGTCATTTAACGCTCGCTCCATTTCTAACACATCCCTCACTCTTAATGAACTTTTCTTGAGAGAGGATTTTGATTCTTATGTTCCTGGTGGAAATGTGGCAGAGAGAAAATGAGTTTTTCCACCTGAAGTTGCTCTGTCCCCCTGGCAGCTCTGTTATTGGGACTCCCCGGATTGCGTGACGTCGTGGAGGACTCGCTGTGGTATACCGGGACAGCCACCTGTGCAGACTGGTAAACTCTGAGCCCTTCTCCTCCTTTGAGTCTCAGATAATAAAAGTCGGGACCTTTAATGCCTTTTACTGTGTTTTAATCAACCGTCCTCCTGGTCCTGAAAGTGTCTTTCTTGCAGATTTTACAGACTTTTTATCTTCTCTTATTAAATTGGAGATGGTTTTAATCCTTGGTGATTTTAACATTCATTACCTCCGCCAAAGGAGGAGGTTATGTGATCATTGGCGTTGGTTTGTTTGTTTGTTTGTTTGTCTGTTTGTTTGTTAGCAAGATAACTCAAAAAGTTATGGACGGATTTTCATGAAATTTTCACAGATTGTCAGAAATGGGGTATCCTACAGATGATTAGATTTTGGTGGTGATCTGGATCACCCTCTGGATCCAGGAATTTTTTGTTTGTTTGTTTGTTAGCAAGATAACTCAAAAAGTTATGGACGGATTTTCATGAAATTTTCACAGATTGTCAGAAATGGGGTATCCTACAGATGATTACATTTTGGTGGTGATCCGGATCACCGTCGAGAAGAAAACCGCCATTATGGAAAATGCCATTTTCGTCAATAACTAATGAACCACTAATCCTATCATTGTGAATCCAATTGCTTGTCATATGTTTTCATGGTCAAGGAATCTGAAAACGTACACACAAACACTGTATGGGGGGAACTGTGGCGCTAAACCATCATTACGGACAATGCGATTTTCTTGAATAACTATTCAACCACTAATCCTATCATTGTCAATCCAATTGCTTGTCATATGTTTTCATGGTCAAGGAATCTGAAAACGTACACACAAACACTGTATGGGGGGAACTGTGGCGTTAAACTGCTATTATGGACAATGCGATTTTCGTGAATAACTACTCAACCACTAATCCTATCATTGTGAATCCAATTACTAGTCATATGTTTTCATGGTCAAGGAATCTGAAAACGTACACACAAACACTGTATGGGGGGAACTGTGGCGCTTGGCGGAGGTCTGCGCTCTTCGAGTGCTTTTCTAGTATTGATAATGTTACATGTAACGCAGCTGTTGACATTTTATCCATCACTCATTTTTATAACCTTATCCAGCATGTTTCAGGCCCAACACATGCTAAGGGTCATACCTTGGACCTTGTTTTTTCTTTGGGCTTGAATATTGAAAATGTGTGTGTGGATGACTTCCAGATCAGTGATCACAGCTGTGTGCTTTTTAATGTTAACTTCCCTGTGAATCCTCCCCCCTCTGAAAATGGCAGCAAAAAGGCAGATTATTAACCAAGAGGCAGCAAATGACTTCTTTGCTTTTTTTGAGCCGCACTTACTGTTGGGAATTAAAGATCCTGATGCCTTCACTCAGACATTTAACAGCCACTGTATGGCTATTTTAGACAAAGTGGCACCAGTGAAATCTGTCCTTGCTTCTCCTAAAAAGTCTCATCCCTGGATAAATGACTCCATTCAGAATCAGAATCAGAATCAGAATCAGATTTATTGCCATTGTTCATGTAGTACACAAACTAGGAATTTGTCTCGGTGCAATGCTGCAACATTAAACATGATAAAATAAAAGAAATAAACTATACATGCAATAAAGTGTAGAATAAGAGTGAGTAATACTAGTCAGCAGTTTAAATGTATTAGCGAGCAGCAGATAATGTGGAGAACCATATAGTGCAGTCGGTAATGCAGGAAGAAAACAGTGATGATTGACATGAGTCTGGTTGAGCTGCTGTACATAGTGCACGAGAGTCAAAAGTTACTTAGTGTTCAGCAGTCTGATGGCAGAGGGGAAGAAGCTGTTCATGTGACGGGAGGTTTTAGTCTGGATGGACCGAAGTCTTCTACCTGAGGGGAGAGGGACAAACAGTACGTGACCAGGGAGTGAGGGATCGGCTATGATCCGGCCAGCACGCCTCCGGGTCCTGGAGATGTACAGATCCTGGAGAGATGGGAGCTTGCAGCCAATCACCTTCTCAGCAGTGCGCACAACACGCTGCAGCCTTAGTCTGTCCCTGGCAGTGGCTCCTGCGTACCACACGGTTATGGAGGTGGTGAGGATGGACTTGATGATGGCTGTGTAGAGCTGCACTAACATCTTGGTGGGTAGCTTGAGCTTCCTCAGCTGCCGCAGGAAGAACATCCTCTGCTGGGCCTTTTTGATGAGGGAGCTGATGGTCGGCTCCCACTTGAGGTTCCTGGTGATGGTGGTGCCTAGGAAGCGGAAGGAATCAGCAGTGGTGATGGGAGAGCCTGTGAGGGTGAGGGGGGGCAGAGGGGTTGTGACTTTCCTGAAGTCCACAATCATCTCCACTGTCTTCAGAGCATTCAGCTGCAGGTTGTTGTTGTTGCACCAGGACGCCAGCTGGGCCACCTCACTCCTGTAGGCGGACTCGTCGCCATTGGAGATGAGCTCGATGAGGGTGGTGTCGTCCGCAAACTTGATCAACTTGACAGACTGGTGGCTGGAGGTGCAGGAGTTGGTATAAAGGGAGAAGAGTAGGGGGGAAAGTACACAGCCCTGGGGTGATCCGGTGCTGATGCTAGCAGAGTCTGAGACAGTCTTTCCCAGCCGCATATGCTGCCTCCGGTCCGTCAGGAAGTCGGTGATCCACCTGCAGAGGGAGTCAGGTACGTTGAGCAGGGACAGCTTGTCCCGGAGCAGATCGGGGCGGGATCGGGACTCCATTTGATCCTTTAGGAGAAGTTGTCGTAAGGTAGAACGCTTATGGAAATCCACCCAATTGGAGGTTCACAGGAGTTTAGAGCCTCCTTAAATGACATGCTGAGGGATGCCAGGAATCAGTATTTTTCAAAAATAATTTTCACAAATAAGAAAAATCCTAGAGTTTTATTTGACACTATTAACACTCTTGTCTCACCTGCTGCCCCTCTAATTCCTGTGTTCTGTAAAGCAGACAGTAACAAATTTCTTAATTTCTTTGTTGATAAGATCAGAGATACCAGGGAAAACATTTTGCCATCATCTTCTCTTAACTGTGTCAGTGTTATACCCACACCTTGTACTTGGTCCACTTTTAACCCTGTGACCCTTCAGGACATCATGGCTCTGCTGCAGAAGATGAAATCTTCCTCTTCCCCTGCTGATGTTCTCCCTACTAAGCTGTTTTTGGCAGTTTTTGAGTCAATTGAACCTTCATTTGTTGAACTGATAAACATTTCACTTTCAGCTGGTGTGGTTCCCAGCCCCTTCAAACATGCTGTGGTTGAACCAATACTTAAGAAGCCGAGTTTGGATCCATCACAGCCAAATAATTATAGGCCAATCTCTAAACTCCCTTTCATATCTCCCTTTCATAACTCCCTTTCATGGCTGCACGGTGGCACAGTGGTTAGCACTGCGGCAGCACAGTTTACCCTTGGCCGGGGGATTGTGGGGATTGTGGGATCGTGGGTTCGGTCCCAGCCCCCGACCAACAGTGATCTGTGTGGAGTTTGCATGTTCTCCCCGTGTTTGCGTGGGTCTACTCCGGGATTTTTCTGGTTTCCTCCCACGTGCCAAAAACATGCAGGCTCGGTTAATTGGAGACTCTAAAGTGGCCCTAGGTGTGAGTGAGTGTGTGAATGGTTAAGGGATAGCGCCGTATCGTGGCTGCTTCATCCATCCAGGTGGTGGATGCCCTCAATTTGAGATGAGATGATGATGAGATTCAACTTTATTGTCATTACACATGTATAAATACAAGGTAATGAAACGTGACTTGGCATTTGGGCACGCTCTGCAGAGCGCATTCAAGGCCGGGGCAGCCGCTAGGCGCCAGTCATGAAGAAAGAAAAGGGAAGGGATATGACACAGTAGGCGAGAGAAAAAAAACATGTTTTATCAAAATGGCGCTCAGTGAGTGAGCGAAATTTTGATTGCAGGCAAAAAAAACCTCAATGCACATTTAGCAGACATTTAACAGATCACACAATAACAAGCGAGAGAGACCAGTGTTATGTAGTCAGCATATGATCAGTGTGTAATGCAGTGTGGAGATGTGTCAATTGCTGGTGAACAGCAGAGGGCACCCCCTGGCAACGGATAGTCATGTGTTCTACACGGCATGTCCAGAGTTTATCTCTCCTCATGCAGGTGGCAAGTTCTGTAAACACATGAGCACTGTCCTTGAGGAGCTCAATCTGCAGAACAACAGCCATTGTTTGTCGATGTTTGGGTTAGCAGAGCCACTCTTCCACTTATCTTCATCAGGAGGAATGTAAATACAGGGTACCAAGACAAGGTCAAATCAAATCTGCACAGTGCACTCAGAGAATAGATTTTTTCCTCACCCGTGCAATTCTGTGCTTTCATAATTTCCATATGCAGGCTTAAACTTTAATCCCATGGAGAGCACAGGGCTCCAGATGTATTCCTCCACTGAATCACTGTCATTCAGTTCACCGTTTGCCGCTACTCGTGCCCTCCTCAACTGGTTGAATTTGATGAAGGAGCTTGCCGGGTCCACTTGATCAGCTCTCTCACCTTCCTTCAATTTCTGATACATCAGGGAACTTCACAGCCAAAAATAGAAGTCCTGAGATCATAACCAATAATGATGTTTCCACAGACGCATGAATTCCAATGTACATGAGTCTCCTCGCAGGTTCCAATTCTTGGGCTCCCCCTTGGCCCGATTCTTGTTGAAAAATAGTGACAATAGCACATTTAAGCCGCTTCCAAATCCATAATTTCCGTTTAGATTAAGATTCAGCAAAGAAGAGCGACTAAACACAGACAAAAACGCAACATTGCAAAAGCTGGGAATAGGTCAGGAAGGCAGATGGATCCCCTCTGGGGATCAATAAAGTATACTAAATCTAAAAAAAGAAATATATATATCAAAAATTCTGGAAAAGGTAGTGGCTGAGCAGCTTATGTCATTTTTGGCAGGTTGTAATATCATGGATAAATTTCAGTTGGGCTTTTGGAAAAATCATTCTACCAAAACCGCTTTAATCAGAGTCTCCAGTGACATTATGATGGCGGCTGACACTGGTAAATACACAGTTTTGGTTTTATTGGATCTTTCTTCTGCTTTTGATACTGTTGATCACTGTATAATGATCAACAGACTCAAAGAGCTAGGGTTGTCTGGTTCTGTTTTAAAATGGTTTTCATCATACCTCTCCAGAAGAACCTTTAATGTGTCTGTGAATCAGATCCTTTCTGAAATAGCACAGTATTCATGTGGGGTACCACAAGGATCAGTTCTAGGACCCATTTTATTTCTAATTTACATTTTGCCACTGGGACGGATAATTAGCTAGTTCAATGATATTTCTTATCATCTTTATGCTGACGATATTCAGTTGTATTGTTCTTTTAAAGATTCTGAGTTTTATATGCTATCATCTTTAACTAACTGCTTGTTTAACATCAGTGGTTAAGTGCAAACTTTTTACAGCTTAACTCAGACAAGACAGAGACATTAATTATCGCTCATGAAAACAAGATCCCGCTTATTAAGCACCACATGAGTACACTAGGTTCCTCTGTCCAGGCGAGTCTTCGGAATCTTGGTGTCAGTTTTGACTCGGCTACGTATGTCTTTTGAGCACCACATTAATCAATTAATTAGAAACTGTTTCTTCCATCTGAAGAATATTTCTAAGTTGAGAACCCTGGTGTCAAAGGCGGAACTTGAAATGATTATTCATGCTTTTATTTCTTCTCGCTTAGACTATTGTAATAGTCTTTTTACTTGTCTGAGCCAAAAGCACCTTCAACGCCTCCAGGTTGTTCAAAATTCGGCTGCCAGACATTTTAACTCACACTAAGAAAAGGGCTCACAACATGGCATGCTATGACAACCTTGGTTCCAAGGTTGTCATAGCCAGGAACGGCACTGGGGTTAAGCTCCCAGTGCTTATAAAATGCTCCTTATGGCGTGCGTCTCAAAAAGCCTCTGACAACTAAGTCCAATTCCTAGCCTGCCCGTGTGGTTTAGTTTCTAAGCCCGGCGGAACTGCTTTTACTAATAGGAGAAGGGGCGAGGGCGGATTTCTGGCACATTAAAACCAGATGCTTCGGGTAGATGGTGGCCCGTTAACCTGGGAAGGTAGCCCATCTAGGGGAAGGTAAACCCTGATTTCAAACCTCCGCTGCCTTGCGGCATACCCGGTCATGGGAAAGGCTTCGGGAGTCAACCCTGAGGAAAAATCCGGAGTCGGAGTCCCTAAGGCAGTTCTCTGTTGTGCTCAACATCGTTCTGGCAGCTCCTGTGACAGCGCTGGCGCTAAACTGTAGCAGCTCTGCTGTTCCTTTGGATTCATCAGTGACGTGGAGAGGGGGGACATGCTGTATGGGCAACATCTTGTCTTCCATATCTTCCTGCCCAGGCTTGAATCCTACCAACGCCCAACGCTGGAAAGTAGAACACCGGATCACTGGAGAAGACACTCCAGCTTCGCCTTCAGCGTAGACAAAACATGGGGAATGACAGTTACTGGTTATAAGCCACCGCTCAACTGGCGTAGAGCGTGGCGCCAGGGGTTGTTCCCGACGGTGGGAGGGATCATTTGATCTCACTGGACAGCTACCGTCCGCCTCAAGCTGGGCAGCCCCCAGCCAATAAGGTGTTGTCCTGCCACAGCCTGCTTTCCTCATTGGGTGCATGGGGATGAGGTGAAGTCCGAACGGCAGGCTGAGAACCTTCGCACCAGGCAAGACAACAAAACAAAAGAGACCAACTCTAAAACTGGGAACTTGGAATGTCCGCACTATGATGACAGGACTAGCTGCTAACCTCAAGGATATCAGCGACACCAGGAAGACTGCTGTCATCAATAATAGATAGATTAGTTTATTTGACAGGGACAGTGCAATAAACATAGACAATTAATCAATGACAATCAATCTGATGTGTTGCACATAGAGTGTATAGCTATTAGCTAATTTGCAACTGTTGTCCCTGGATGGGCTTTAGAAAAGAGAATCAAGTAAAGAAAAAAAAAAATACACAATAACCACATACATCAATGCAAAAAAGATTATAAATACACAATTATAAATATTATAAATACACAAATATAACCAACTCTTGTCCCTGGATGGGCTTTAGAAAAGAGAATCAAGTAAAGAAAAAAAAATACACAATAACCACATACATCAATGCAAAAAAGATTATAAATACACAATTATAAATATTATAAATATTATAAATACACAAATATAACAACCTGACTCACATTTGCCTATTTCAGGCCTCCCTCCCTTCGTCACTCACTAAAAACAAACATATTCATTCCTTCCCTTCATTCACTCTCACCTTGCAGACAATCAATTCATACATGAGTACATTCTTGTTTATTTTTCAGCCATTTTTTAATCTTTTTAGTGAATGTTTTAAAGTCCGTTATTATTTTAATTACATTTGGCATTGTGTTCCAGATGTGACTGCCCTTTATAGAGAAAACTGTTTGTCCAAATGTGGTTCTGCGGTGGAATATTTTACAGTTATTGTTAACAGAACTCCTGGTGGCTCTGCTGCTGCCCTGTCTTTGGACGAAACCAGCAAGTGGCTCGGGTGCTGATTTATGGAAACATTTGAACGTTAATTTCAGAAAACAGTAGTAGTAGATTAGTTTATTTGACAGGGACAGTGCAATAAACATAGACAATTAATCAAAGACAATCAATCTGATGTGTTGCACATAGAGTGTATAGCTATTAGAGGTCAATGAAAGTCTCAAAACTCAATAGGTTGTATTTTTTTTAAAACATTACAGTGATGCCACCTAATGGGCTTTTTGTCCAAGATATATAAGAATAATGAGCTGAAGAGACTGGAAGTGGATATCGTCACTCTCCAGGAAACACAGTTGGCTGACGCAGGCACGCTGAGAGAGAAGGACTACATGTTCTACTGGCAGGGAAAGGGCAGCGACGAACACAGTGGACACGGAGTGGGCTTCGCAGTGAAGAACTCCTTGCTGAAGATGGTGGAACCGGGCAGCAATGGCTCTGCACGACTCCTCACCCTCCGCCTTAACACCACTCAAGGCCCAGTCACCCTCGTCAGTGTGTATGCCCCAACACTGATAGCCACACCAGAGGCAAAAGAAGAGTTCTACGAGAATCTCGCAATAACTGTCAGGATCATCCCCAACTCTGAACAACTCATTCTCCTTGGAGACTTTAATGCCAGAGTGGGTGCTGACCACGACTCCTGGCCCTCCTGTCTTGGACCATTCGGCATGGGCAGAATGAACGACAGCGGACAGCTGCTGCTCGAGTTCTGCACACATCATGATCTGTGTATCACAAACTTGTTCTTCAAGACCAAGCCCCAACACAAGGTTTCCTGGCGACATCCGCGCCCAAAGCACTGGCACCAGCTGGACTTGATCCTGACCAAGCGCACCTCACTGAAGAACGTGCTAATCACCCGCTCATTCCAAAGTGCAGATTGCGACACAGACCATTCATTGGTGTGTTGCAAGGTCAAGCTGCAGCTAAAGAAATTCCACTGTGCCAGACAGCCTGGAAAGGCACGGATTGACACCAGCAAGATGGCCCAACCAGAACTTGTCGAGCAGTTTGCCTCCACCTTTGTGAAGGAACTTGGTGAACCACAAGAAGGAGAGGCCGCAAAGCAGAAGTGGGAAGAGCTGCGAAACATCATCCACCGCACAGCCTTGGCTATCTTTGGGAGGAAGACCTCGAAGTCACAGGACTGGTTTGATGCCAAGTCGACCGTGATGACCCCCGTCATTGAAGCCAAGCGCTCAGCACTTGCTGAGTACAAGAAGTGCCCAAACGAGAAGAATCTCCAGATTCTCAGGGCTGCGAGAAGCAAAGTTCAGCAGACTGCTCGGCACTGCACCAATGAGTACTGGACTCAGCTCAGCCAAGACATTCAAACCGCTGCCATAACAGGGAACATCCGTGGTATGTACGACGGCATCAAGAAAGCACTTGGTCTGGCTCAGAGCAAGACGGCCCCCCTCAAATCCTCCACTGGGGAGATGATCACAGAAAAGAACAAGCAGATGGAGAGATGGGTGGAGCACTACTCCGACCTCTACTCCAGACAGAACACCGTGACACCATCAGCCCTTGATGCCATTGATTGCCTGCCATCCATGGATGAACTTGACGCTGAGCCAACCATCGACGAACTCAGCAAGGCCATTGATAGCTTGGCCGCTGGCAAGGCACCCGGCAATGACGGCATACCCCCCGACCTGATAAAGCACTGCAAGACCGGCCTACTGCTGCCATTGCATGATGTCCTCTGCCAGTGCTGGAAGGAAGGTGCCGTACCACAGGACATGAGGGACGCCAAGATCATCACCCTCTACAAAAATAAAGGGGAGAGAAGCGACTGCAACAACTACAGGGGCATCTTCCTCCTCAGCATTGTTGCCAAAGTCTACGCATGAGTTGTCCTCGTTTGTCTACAGAAGCTTGCCGAACGTGTCTACCCCGAGTCTCAGTGTGGCTTCTGCGCTGGGCAATCGACAGTGGACATGATATTCTCCATTCGCCAACTCCAGGAGAAATGCAGAGAACAGAACATACCCCTGTATGTCGCCTTCATCAACCTCACCAAAGCGTTCGATCTGGTCAGCAGAGAGGGCCTTTTCAAAATCCTGCCAAAGATAGGATACCCACCAAAGTTGCAAAGCCTCATCAAATCGTTTCACACCAACATGCAGGGGATGGTGCAACACGACGGCAATGTCTCAGAGCCATTCAATATACACAGCGGAGTGAAACAGGGCTGTGTACTTGCGCCAACCCTCTTTGGGATTTTCTTTGCTATGCTCCTGAGGCATGCCTTCAGCACAGCAACAGAGGGAATCTACGTGCATACAAGATCTGTTGGCAGGCTCTTCAACCTCGCCCGCCTGAAAGCCAGAACCAAAGTATGTGAGGCTCTAATCAGAGATATGCTGTTCGCAGACGACGCTGCAGTCGCGACCCATACACAGCAGGAGCTTCAGACCCTGATGGACCGCTTCTCTCAGGCATGCATGGACTTCGGGCTTACCATCAGCCTGAAGAAGACTAACGTCTTGGCGCAAGGCACGGAAGCACCACCAACCATCACCATCGACGACTATGAGCTGGAGGTCGTGAATCAGTTCATGTACCTGGGGTCCATGATCAGCAGCAACCTCTCCCTTGATACAGAGATCGACAAGAGGATTGGAAAATCAGCCTCCACACTCGCTTGCCTCACCACACGAGTGTGGGAGAATCCCAAACTCTCTGTCAAGACGAAGATGGCAGTGTACAACACCTGCATCATCAGCACACTGCTCTATGGGAGTGAGACGTGGACAACATACGCCCGGCAGGAAAAGAGACTGAATTCCTTCCACTTGCGCTGCATTCACCGCATCCTGGACATATCCTGGCAGGACAAAGTGCCCAACACAGAAGTCCTGTCCCGCTCCCGCGCCGGCCTTCCCTCCATGTTCACTCTACTCAGGCAGCGCAGGCTCCGCTGGCTAGGCCATGTTCACCGTATGGAGGATGGCAGAATCCCCAAAGACGTCCTCTATGGAGAACTGGCGACTGGCAGGAGAGATGCTGGCCGCCCACAACTGCGCTTCAGAGACGTCTGCAAGACAGATATGAAGGCCCTGGAGATCAACACAGAGCGCTGGGAGGACCTCGCAACGGACCGCTCCAAATGGAGAGGCACCCTGACCAGACAGCTCAAGGCGGGTGAAGAGAAACTGACTGCTGCAGCAGATGAAAAAAGGACCCACAGGAAGAACCGCCACAGACCCAGCAGCACGGAGACCATCCACAAGTGCGACCTGTGTGACAGGGACTGCCGTTCACGCATCGGCCTGTTCAGCCACAGGCGGTGCTGTTCCAGCAGAGTAGACATCTAGGATTCTCTTCCATGGTCGTCATAGACCAACGGAGGCCGACGACGACTGGCTCGCAGTTGGTTTTAGGATTCAGTTTAAAATTTTAGTTCTTGTTTTTAGAGCTATTTATGATCAGGCCCCTAAATACATCACTGAGCTGCTTAATGTGTATAATCCCTTGTGGTCTTTGAGGCCCTCTGATCAACTTTTATTGGCTGTCCCTCGAACCCATTTTAAAACTAGATATGATAGAGCCTTTCAGGCAGTGGCACCAAAATTGTGGAATGCTCTACCATTGTCTTTGCGCTCAGTAGCCTCTGTCGAGGCTTTTAAAAAGCAGCTGAAGACACTGCTGTTTAAACAGGCTTTTTAGTTTGATTTGGTTTTTATGTTTTTTAATGTTTTTGTGCCTTTATTATTGTATTTGTGATGTGTTTTATTTTATTGTGCAGCACTTTGTGATCCTTTCTGTGAAAAGTGCTATATAAATAAATTTTACTTACTTACTGTGGGTCACCCCCACAGCCTACGATCAAGCAGAGCACTCAGCTGGAGCAATTAGCAGAACAATGAGATGTGTGTATTGAGATCAATAGGCAGCTTCTCTTTGTCTAGCTCTTTCCTGCCAGTATCCTGTTGATATGTGTGACTCAAATGCAGGTGTTCATGCTTCCTGTTCTGTACTGTGATGCAAATGTGCCTTTCATGTATTGTCTGTAGTGGGGTATTTAAACTGCATATCGCTCTGTAACTCTTTCTCTCTCTCTGACCACTGCTTCTGACTATCTGCTGACGAGAGCCTCTGAGAGCTCACTCCGGCGCGCCTGCACGGCGCTGGGGTGAGTTCTTGTGATGGCGGATGAATGATGAATAAAACCCACTTTTAAACCTCAGTTCGCTGCATATTATTTCATGCCACCACACTGGTGACCCCAAGAAAGCACACGCTTTGTGCAATGCAACTTTCTGGTCTGGACAGCCACACTGGTGACCCGACCAAGAAAAGAACACGCTGGCAGCCCCCGGCAGTGACTCTCCGACGACAAGCGAACGCAGCAGCCTAACGCAAATGATCTGCCCTCCCTTCTGCTACAGGGAGACCTCGACGCAGAGCCACCACCAGGCGAACTCTCCGGAGATCATCCACGACTGGGTATGCTGCAGAAAGCGTCATGGTGCCACCCTCGCCTGAGATCGGGACATCCACGCTGGACCGGCCGAGGGACACAGAACGTTTTCTCTCTCTCACCACTCCTCCTCCCTCTCACCGCTCCTACGCATCTACACGAGCCCGAGGGACAAAGATCGTCTACTCCCTCTCACCGCTCCAACACATCTACACGAGCCCGAGGGACAAAGATCATCTACTCCTTCTCACCGCTCCAACGCACCATGGCGATCTACAGCAACAGCTTCAACAGGGATGACCATCGCCGCCGACAGCGCTGATCTCCAGCAAGCTCCCTGACCCTGACTCGCCTCTACAGCGGACCTGCCATGCACCGAACCCCGCACGCACACCAGGGGGTTACGAGGACAGCACATCACGCACGGGACAATAATGGCTCCACAGACCGCCATCGTCCTCCGCCGCTGCACACAGAACCTTCAGGGCTGCTCACACACCTGAAGCACGCACGCAGCTCGCTCACAGGATTTTGTATGGGTCTCAGCCACGGCGCACAAGGGAATTCAGCCGCCAGCTGTTCCCGAGGGCTTTAGGGCTGCGCGCGTACCTAAAGTCAACACGCCAAGTCCCACACTGCTGCAGCTCCTTTTTTTTTTCTTCATGGCCGCGAGAGGAGTCAGAGACAAGTTTTTCTTCTCACAGCCGCTGTGGACCACCGCACGTTCAACAGGACAGCCCCTCAACACCGTGGATCCACATGCAATTTTTGCGCGGCCCAGACAACTTCGGCCGGCACTTGCTACCCCCACCCAGAGACAGCAATTTCTCTCTCTAAGTCTTTGTATTTGGACAGTTTTTCTGATACTTTGGAAGTGTTTCTATCAGATGGTATAGCCACATCAGTCAGGGTGCATTTGTTCTCCTGCTTATCTTTGATTGCAATATCTGGATGACTTGCTGTTATTGATCTGTCAGTCTGGATGGACATGTAATAGAGAATAGTTACATGTCCTTCTTTTGCTTCAACTACTATTTTTGGGTTGTGCTCATACCACTTATCTACAGTGTCTATACCATATTCCCTGCAGATATTCCAGTGTAGGAGGGTTGCGACCTTATTATGCCTTTGGATGTACTCTGTCTTTGCGAGTTCTGGGCAGCCTGAAATGATGTGATCTATGGTTTCTTGAGAACTATTGCATATACGGCAGTGTGGGTCTGTCCCATCTTTTTTAATGTGATGCTGGTATGCTCTGGTGGGGAGGGCTTGGTCTTGTGCTGCTATAATAAGTCCCTCCATTTCTGATTTGAGTACACTTGATTTGAACTACTGGTTTGTCAACTTCATGTCAACATCGGCCTCCCTATTTCATAGGGGATACCTTCCATGCATTGCTTTCTCTTCCCATCTTTTTTGCATTGTTGCTGGCCTTGGCATTTTGTGCTTTCTTTGAGTCTTTTTGCATGTAAAACTATCGCTTCATCAGCTTTAGGGGAGATCTATTGAAGCGATAACTCCTGTTTGTATTTTTCAGCTTCTCTAGGAATAAAGTTTTTTTCTTTTTTCATGTCATTGGACTAAGTGAACTAATCAATCATTGTTTGATGTCAAACAGGCATCTAACCCGATAATGGTTGTCTTATAAGTCAGTTCCATTTGGATAAGACCTCATCTATCTTCTGTTCTTGGAAGATACAATCAATCAATATTGGCTTTTGGGTGATGCATTTTTGCTAGTATGAGAAGCTTTCTGGTTTAAATATCTAATTTTCTGATCTGTGACAATTTCCAGTTGATAACATTGAAGCTGTATGTGACCACAAGCAGGGCCAAAGTATTTATGGCTTTTACCCAGTTGGAGGAGATGAGTTCACTGTTTAATAGCAAACTGATTCTTCTGTAGTATTCTTTTCGTATCTTTTCTTTCATTGTTGCATGTTGAATGCCATCTCCTTCATTTACACCTAAATATTTATGCATCTCTTCTTGCTCAAGTTCTTTAATGATGGTGGAGGTGTCTTGGTTTATTATTATTATTATTATTATTATTTATTAAACATGCCGGCAAGTCGCATGGGTAGAGTTGGTACCATCTTGTCTATATCCGTGCTCTATCTTGACAGGGACTGAGGCTACAGCCACCAAACTTGGTACATAGGTTGATCTTGGAACTAGCATTTATGGCTATACTTTTGGGGTCAAAAGGTCAAAGGTCAAGGTCAGAATCCTTGGCTCGCCAAACTTAGTACACAGGTTCATTCTGGGATCTTGAACTGTGACTATGGTTTTGGGATTGGAAGATTGGTCGAGGCAAGGTCAAAAACAACAAAAGCTAGGATTACTGAACTTGGTACACAGGTTCACCCTGATGCCTGACTATGTGTTTGGGGTCAAAAGGTCAAAGGTCAAGGTTTTAACTCTACAGGGCTGCAAAAGTTGTTGGTCTGTATCTACGCTGAGTGCATTTTAAAGTGTACCTGTGGTGGTCGTGAAAAAAAAGATATTATATTGAGCCCCTGTCTCACGTTCTAGTTCAAGTTTAAGTTGAAATTCATGTTCAAAGCAATTTGATATAAATCCATTGCTGATGTGCTGGTTCAGCTATGTCAGCAAAACATGGGTACAGCCATACTAGCGGCTACATGGACTTCCAGGACGCTTCCTGTGACGTAATTTCGTGGCTACCGCGATCTGGATCAGTATTGGCTGAGCCTCGAGTACCCGGATGTGCAGCGGCTTTGGGGATATTCAAATTCAAATTCAAATGTTTATTTCAAACTCAGGGTTCATATTAAATGCAGAACTGAAACGAGTAGAAAATAAATAAATAAATGCTTAAATTCGGCGGGTCCAATTGTTTGATCTGAGGTCGTTAACAGCCGCAACACGGCAGAATAATTCAGCTCCTCCCTCGCCGCTATAAAGAGCGGCAGACAGCGCGTTGCGTTGTGTGAGGACCAAAATTCAAACGTTTATTTCAAACTCAGGGTTCATATTAAATGCAGAACTGAAACAAGTAGATAAATAAATAAATAAATGCTTAAATTCAGCTGCTTGTCTCATGTGATCTGAGCTCCTAACTGCCGCAACACGGAAGATGATTCTACAACTATATACAGAGCAGCAGACACTCAGTGCTCTTGGAAAAACAAAAACATACAATGCGATATGGATATCGCAACATGGCGGAATGTAAAGCCTTTGGATGTCTGAATAATAAGCGAAAAAAACAAAGAAACACTTTTTTTGTGTACCCAAACCCAGCTCACCTTGTCAGAAGATCGGAGCGGAAACAGGGCACAGACGAATAATTTCAGACGAAATTGCGTTGTGTGTGAGGACCACTTCGTCACTTTAACCCTCAGAAGACCTTTCTGGCTCAAACCTGTAGCCATGTTGGACAAATTCTTCCTCAGAGTCCGACAATTCAGCCATAATAGAATAAAAACACTCACAACAGCACCCTAGTCTCTCATACAGGCGGAGCATTGACTGTTGAGTATCAACGAAGTGACGTCACATCCGCATGTGTCATGGCTGCGCCCACAGTTTTCATTGGCTGCCCATGGCCAAGGTCCTATTTGAATATATGTCTGGTGGTATATGGCTGGCAAAAATTATTTGCCAAAATAAGAGATACTTTTTCATAATGTTTTCAAGTCAAATGCGTCTTCACGACCACCACAGGTACGCTTTAATTATTAATATGGTGCAGTGGGAGCTTTCAGACCCACTATTGGTGGTCATCCATCAGTCTTGAGGCCATGCACCAGTGTTGTACACTTGAAGAAAGCAATGCTCTCAACAGTGTGCTGGGAAAGTTTTCTTTATTCATTTGAACTATTGTACAAAAGAAGAACCACGTCTGCTCTCTCTGTTCTCTGTCACATTCCTCTCTCTCTCTCTCCTAACTGACACAACTCGGCACTATTCATGACTGTATACTGCCATCTGCAGACTAAACTGTAACTGCATGGTGAACAGATAGATAGATGTACTTTATTGATCCCAAACAGGGAAATTTTTGTGTAACACCAGCATGACATACAGTAAAAAGACCAAACAGACAGAAACACCCCCAGCATAATAGAATAGTAAAGAAAATAGAAAAAGTCTTCTTTGCACATTTTGAAGCATCAAAGCATCAAACCCGACAATCAGAGGGAGGGCTGGCCCATCTCCACCATCTGTTGGGCCAGCTATCATCATCAACGCAGCGGACACACGGAGGACCCTAATCAGGATCAACCCACGTAAAGCTGCTGGTCCGGACAACATCCCGGGACGTGTGCTCCGAGACTGCACGAGTGAGTTGGCGGATGTGCTGACTGACATTTATAACATCTCCCTGAGTCAGGCCATCGTTCCCAGATGTCAAGACCTCTACCATAGTACCGGTGGCAAAGAAACCAGTTGTGTCCTGTCTGAATGACTATCGTCCTGTTGCACTGACACCAATTGTGATGAAGTGTTTTGAACGGCTTGTCAAACCACACATCACAGCCTGCCTCCCTGCATCACATGACCCGCTCCAGTTTGCATATCGTTCAAACCGCTCCACGGAGGATGCCATAGTCACCAACCTGCACTCTGTCATCACCCACCTGGATCAGAAAGACACCTATGCCAGACTCCTGTACACTGATTTCAGTTCAGCATTCAACACCATTATTCCCCAGAGACTGATGGAGAAATTACTCCTTCTTGGTCTGAACACCGCCACATGTCTCTGGATCCTGGATTTCCTGACTGAGAGACCTCAGTCTGTCTGTGTTGGAAACAACATCTCCAACTCTATCACGCTGAGCACCGGATCCCCTCAAAGCTGCGTACTCAGTCCACTGTTGTTTACACTTCTAACACATGACTGTGTATCCAGACACGAGGGGAACCAGATTATTAAGTTTGCAGACGACACCACAGTGGTGGGACTTATTCAGAGGGATGAGGAATCAATGTACAGGGAAGAAGTTAGAGACCTGGAGGGCTGGTGCAAGGAGAACAATCTGGTGCTCAACGTGGACAAAACGAAGGAGATGATTATCGACTTCCGGCAGTCACGGCCTGAACACGTCCCTCTCAGCATCGGCGGCCGTTTGGTGGAGAGAGTGGAGAACATCAAGTTCCTCGGAATGCAGATCTCGTAAGGACTTGACCTGGAGCAAGAATTCCTTGGGGATTGGGAAGCAGGCCCAGCAGAGACTGCACTTCTTGAGGAAACTCAAACAGGCCTCTCTCCCCATCTGCATCCTCAGGACCTTCTACAGAGGTGTGGTGGAGAGTGTTCTGACGTACTGCATTGCTACATGGTACTCCAGCTGCAGTATGTCAGACAAAAAAGCCCTGCAGAGGATAGTTAAGGGAGCTGAGAGGGTAATTGGAGTCTCCCTCCCCTCTGTCCAAGAACTTTTTCAGAACCATTGTAGGAGCAGGGCACTGAACATTGTCAAGGACCGTTCTCACCCTCTGCATAAACACTTTGAACTGCTGCCATCTGGCAAACTATTCTGGAGCATCAGAGGCAGAACCACCAGACTGATTAACAGCTTCTTTCCACAAGCTGTTAGGATGCTAAACAGTTGACCCGGAATCTTTCATACATACTACTACACCTTATGGACATTATGTATATTATTTGTATATTATAGTTCTAGTTAGTTTTCAAGTATGTCTCAGGGATGTGTGAATGACTGTGTTGGGGGGTGGGGGTGTGTGTGAGTGTGTCTTAAATTATGTTCTTTTTATTTTTATGGATGCCGAGAGAAACGCAATTTCATCTTGCCTGCACTACAGTTGTATGTACAGCAACATGCCAATAAAGGTTGATTTGATATGATTTGATATGGGAGAACAATCTGGTGCTCAACGTGGACAAAATGAAGGAGATGATTATCGACTTCCGGCAGTCACAGCCTGAGCACGTCCCCCTCAGCATCGGCGGCCGTTTAGTAGAGAGAGTGGAGAACATCAAGTTCCTTGGAGTGCAGATCTCGCAGGACCTGACCTGGAGCAAGAATTCCTTGGGGATCAGGAAGCGGGCTCAGCAGAGACTGCACTTCTTGAGGAAACTCAAACAGGCCTCTCTCCCCATCTGCATCCTCAGGACCTTCTACAGAGGTGTGGTGGAGCGTGCTCTGACGTACTGCATTGCTACGTGGTACTCCAGCTGCAGTATGTCAGACAAAAAAGCCCTGCAGAGGATAGTTAAGGGGGCTGAGAGGGTAATTGGAGTCTCCCTCCCCTCTGTCCAAGAACTTTTTCAGAACTGTTGTAGGAGCAGGGCACTGAACATTGTCAAGGACCGTTCTCACCCTCTGCATAAACACTTTGAACTTCTTCCATCTGGTAAACGATTCCGGAGCATCAGAGGCAGAACCACCAGACTGATCAACAGCTTCCTTCCACAAGCTGTCAGGATGCTGAACAGTTGACCCGGAATCTCACATACACACTACTGCACCTACGGACATTTTGTATATTATTTGTATATTATAGTTAGTTAGTTTTTTCCCAAGTATGTCTCAGGGATGTGTGAATGGATGGGGGGTGGGGGTGGGGGGTGAAGCTATGTGTGAGTGTGTCTTAAATCATGCTGCTTCTATTTATATGGATGCCGAGAGAAACGCAATTTCATCTTGCCTGCACTACAGTTGTATGTACAGCAATATGACAATAAAGTTTGATTTGATTTGATTTGATTTGATTTATTATTATATTATTACTTAACTGAGAAAAGAACAAAGTTGCAAATTTTTGAGAAAAAAGATGCAAATTTATGAAAAAAAATTGAAAATTTATGAGAAAAATGTAAATTTATGAGAAAAAGTTTTTAGAAAAACATTGCAATTTTTTGAGAAAAAAGGCAATTTTTTGAGAGAGTTTCAAATTTATGAGAAAAAATGCAAATTTTTAAGAAAAAAGTTGCAAAATTTTGAAATATCCATCCATCCATCCATCTTCTACCGCTTTTCCGGAGGTCCGGGTAGCAGAGGCAGCAGTTCAAGCAGAGAAGCCCAGACTTCCCTCTCCCCAGCCACCTGCTCCAGCTCTTCAGAGGGGATACCAAGGTGTTCCCAGACTAGCTGGGAGACATAGTCTCTCCACCGAGTCCTGGGTCTGCCCCGGGGTCTCCTCCCAGTGGGACGTGCCTGAAACACCTCAAGTGGGAGGCGTCCAGGAGGCATCCTGATCAGATGCCCATACCACCTCTCAGCCCGAAGGAGTTACATGGGTCCGCCCTCCAGTGGGCTCACCACCTGCAGGAGGGATCATGGGGGTCCGGTGCTATGTGGATTAGGTGGCGGTCAAAGGCGGAGACCTTGGCGGACTGATCCCAAGCTTTCTAAATTTTGAAATAATAATTTGCAAATTTACAAAAAATGGCAAATTTAAGAGAAAACAGTTGCAAATCTACAGGAATTTTTTTTTTCTGAACCCAAAAACCACAACTGATTTCCTCAATGAGCAGATAAAAGCTGAAGAATAGCAACATAACTCTGTTTTTACAAATTTGCTTGACAAAAGTCACAAATTTATCAAAAAAGTTGCAAATTTACTAGAAAAAAGTTGCAGATTTTTGAGGAAAAAATAGCAAATTTATTAGAAAAATGTTGCAAATTTACAAGAAAAATTTTGGAAATTTATGAAAAAAAGTCATATTTATGAGGAAAAAACATACAAATTTCCAGGAAACAAATGTGTACATTTTTAGGAAAAAGTTGCAAATTTACAAGAAAAAAGTTCCAAATTTTTGAGAAAAAAATGGCAAATTTATGAGAAAAATGTTGCAAATTTACAAGAAAATTTTTCCAAATTTATGAGGAAAAAGCCCCAAATTTCCATTAAAAATTGTACATTTTCAAGAAAAAAGTTGCAAATTTTTTGAAAAAAGTTGCAAATTTACAAGAAAAAAGTTGCAAACTTTTGAGGAAAAAATTGCAAATTTATGAAAAAAATGTGGCAAATTTACAAGAAAACACTGCAAATTTATGAGAAAAAAGTGAAATTTATGAAGGAAAAAAGATGTAAATTTACATGAAAAAATTGTACATTTTTAGAAAAAAGTTGCAAATTTGTGAAAAAAAAATTGCAAATTTACAAGAAAAGACGTAAATTTTGGAGAAAAAAAATAACAAATTTATGTCATAAACTTCCCTTTAAGGGCTGTTGAAGGACACCAAAAGCTCACTGTGTTTTGCACATTTATTAAAGACAAACAAATAACTACACAACACATACGAACAACTGATAAGGGCGCTGGAGGAGGGCGGGGGCTCGACATCAACAGGCAGGTGGAAGCCTGGGAACACTGGGCAAAAAAGGGGAAAACAATGACCTGGATGAAGCTCTCCCGTTCTCCTCGACAGCAGCCCAAAACACTCAGCATAGAGAACAGCCGAGGACATCCTACGGTATAGAAGGACACGACAATGAGAACAAATTGTTGTGCTGTGGAGTGTGTCAAATAAGAGGCAGATCCATGGACAGATGGTTTATTACACACTTCACATCTCTCAAGCACAGAACAGAATGAATCCTTTCCACAAGCTCTCTGCTCTTACCCCAATCACTCTTCACAAGTTTCAGGGTAATTCTAAACACACAGCTTGACATTTACACTACACTGCATTCAACCCCCATGTCCTTGACTCCTTCCTGCCATCTCGCCAGGAACTCCCTGGGCATTGTTCTCCCATGCTTATTCACTGTCTCTGTCTGAGATGCTATCTGACTCCCCCAAGGTCCCATACCGCCCCCCCCCCCCCGGCATCTTAGATAGAACAATAGAACATCAGTCCACATGCCGTTTTGGTTTCAGTCTTCTCCCATATCTGCTGTAACTGGGGTTTACCGCCTCCGCGGCGCTGCTGTGCCGGTGGGGGGCTGTTGGGAGTGTGTCTGACTGCGGGTGGGCTGTGGCGAGGGGGGGGGGGAACCTCGGTCTGTCCATGAGGCTGCCCTGGTGAATCGTTTCCCTGGGGAGCTCTCCGTGGGGGTCTTCCACGCCTAGGACCCTAGCCAACAGCACTTGCTCGTCCGCCACTACGAAAGTGGGTTTGAGTCTGTCTATGCCAATTTTCTCCCGCCTACCCCCCAAGTCTAGCAAAAAATGCTTATCCCCTGTTTCCAACACTCTGAACGGTCCATCATAGGGTGAGCGCAATGGAGGACGGTGGGCATCGTGTCTGACAAACACGAACTCCGCGTTCTTCAAAGTTTTAGGCATGAAAACACGCGGAAAACTGTGGTGGGCAGGGCTCAGCAGCGTGCCTGTGTTTGTGCTCCGCTGCAAAAGCTGAGACGGGCAGCTGTCCGGTGCGGGATTATCTGGCAGAAATTCCCCGGGCAGCCGTAGAGGCTGCGCAAAAACCAGCTCTGCCAGGGAAGCTTCCAGATCCTCTTTTGGCGCGGAGCGGAACCCCAATAAAACCCACGGCAACCTGTCCACCCAATTTGCATCCGTCAGTGAAGCCCTGAGTGCTGCTTTCAGTGATCTATGAAAACGCTCGCATAACCCATTGGCCTGTGGGTTGTACGCGGTTGTGTGATGAATTGTAACACCCAGGCTGCGGGCCATCACGGACCAGAGTTCGGAAACAAATTGAGGGCCCCTGTCGGACGTAATGTCCGACGGGACTCCAAAACGCGCCACCCATGCTGTCAAAAAAGCGCGTGCTACGTCTGTGGACGTGGTTGCCGCCAGCGGGACTGTTTCTGGCCAGCGCGTGGTGCGGTCCACCACTGTCAGGAGGTGCGTGCACCCCTGTGATGGCGAGAGGGGGCCCACGAGGTCCACGTGAACGTGGTCAAACCTCTTAGCCGGTACCCGAAACGGCTCCAAGGGAGCCTTCGTGTGTCTGTGTACCTTGGCTCGTTGGCACGCCATGCAGGCTGCAGCCCACTCTTTTACTTGTTTGCGTAGGCTCGGCCACACAAACTTCTCTCCCACCATTTTGACCGACGCGCGCACTCCTGGGTGCGCCAGAGTGTGAACCGACTTGAACGCGTGGCAGCGCCACGCAACCGGGACCACTGGACGCGGGCGTCCCGTGGAGACATCGCAGATTGGGGGGGGGCGCCATCTTGCAGCACCCTGCTCTCCAGCCTTAACCCTGTTGGTCCAGACTGGAGCGCGCGCACGTCTGCATCGCTCATCTGCTCCGTGGCCATGGCTGCGTAATCTATCCCCACGTAGACCGGGGCCACCACGGCGCGCAAGAGGCAGTCTGCCAACACATTCAGTTTACCCGACACATGCTGAATATCGGTAGTAAACTCTGAGATCGCGGCCAGCTGTCTCTGCTGCCGGCCCGACCACGGTTCTGAAACCTTGGCCATCGCGAACGTTAGTGGCTTGTGGTCCACGAACGCAGTGAAGCTGCGCCCTTCCAGCCAGAACTGGAAGTGGCGTATGGCCAGGTGGAGAGCCAGCAACTCTCTGTCGAACGCGCTGTATTTACGTTCACTGTCGCGCAAGGTTCTGCTGAAAAAAGCGAGTGGCTGCCAAGAACCGGTGACGCGCTGCTCTACGATAGCCCCTATGGCCACGTCTGAAGCGTCGGTGGTGAGCGCTATCCGGGCCGCCGGGTTCGGATGCGACAGCAGTGTGGCGTTTGCCAGGGCTGCTTTAACCTCCGAGAATGCCCGCTCCTGCTCCGGGGTCCATTCGACCCTATCCGCGGGTTTCTGTTTCTTGAGCGCGGTGTACAATGGTTGCATGAGCCGCGCCGCGCGGGGAAGGAAACGGTTATAAAAGTTCACCATCCCCCAAAATTCCTGCAGAGCCCTGACCGTCTGAGGCCGGGGAAAATCCGCCACGGCACGCACTTTGTCGGGCAACGGGATCGCTCCTTCCGGAGAGACGCGGTGCCCCAAAAGGTCAATCTCCGTCACGCCAAACTGGCATTTCGCCGGGTTGATTATTAACCCGTGCTCCTCCAACCTCCGGAAAACCATCCTGAGGTGGGTTTCGTGTTCGTCTTCGGACGCACTGGCTACCAGGATATCATCCAGGTAGACAAACACGAACGGGAGATCGCGCAGCACCGCATCCATCATGCGCTGGAATGTCTGTGCCGTGCCTTTTAACCCGAATGGCATGCGCAGGAACTCGAATAAACCGAACGGAGTTATTACCGCTGTTTTGGGTACGTCCTCCGCGCACACTGAGACCTGGTGGTAACCGCGGACCAGGTCTATTTTGGAAAAAATGGCGAGGTGAATGGAAAAATCCTGTATGTGGGGAATCGGGTAGCGGTCGTGCGCTGTGGCGTTGTTCAATCTGCGGAAATCACCGCACAGTCGCCACGATCCCTCAGCCTAAGGGACCATGTGTAGCGGGGATGCCCATGGGCTGTTTGATCGCCTGATGATGCCCAACCTTTCCAGGTTGGCGAACTCCTCGCGTGCTATGGCCAGTTTAGCTGCGTCCAAGCGCCGAGGTCTTGCAAAAATGGGCGGCCCGGTGGTGGTGATAAAGTGCTCCACCCTGTGTTTAGCGATAGCCGCCGAAAACGTTGGGGTCACCAGTGTGGAGTGTGTCAAATAAGAAGCAGATTCATGGCAGACGGTTTATTACACACTTCACATCTCTCAAGCACAGAACAGAATGAATCATTTCCACAAGCTCTCTGCTTTTACCCCAATCACTCTTCACAAGTTTCATGGCACTTCTGAACACACAGCATGACATTTACATTACACTGCATTCAACCCTCTGTGTCCTTGACTCCTTCCTGCCATCTCGCCAGGAACTCCCTGGGCATTGTTCTCCTATGCTTATTCATTGTTTCTGTCTGAGATGCTAAATAATCTGACTCCCCCAAGGTCCCATAGTGCCCTTAAATATTCGTACAAAAATAGGCAGCAGGTGTGGAGCATGAGTGGCAAAAAGAATACAATCAATGACAGCTGCGCAGCCCGCGAGCCACTTTGACAGCTGGGAGCTGCGCAGCGCTGTCAAACAAAACACTAACCAGAAACCATAAAGACAAAAAAACAATGCAACCCCAAAATGTAAATAACACAACAGAATGGCAACAATACAACAGGAACCAAATACGACAAACAGGGGAAATAATGAAACAAACAAAAAAAGGCTAACTAAAACTGGAGACTGGGCACGGCGCCCACCCGTGCCCCGGACCATGACAATTTATGAGGAAAAAAAATGCAAATTTATAAGCAAAATGTTGCTAATTTATGAGAAAAAAGTCAAATTCAAAAAGGGGCAGTGCGGTGGCACAGTGGTTAGCACTGTGGCAGCACAGCATCTCACCCTTGGCCATGGGATCCCAGGTTTGATCCCAGCCCCTGACCAACAGTGATCTGTGTGGAGTTTGCATGTTTACCCCGGGATTTCTCCGGTTTCCTCCCACAGGCCAAAAACATGCAGGTTAGGTTAACTGGAGACTCTAAAGTGGCCCTAGGTGTGAATGTGTGTGTGAATGGTGAAGGGATAGCGCCGTACCGTGGCTGCTTCATCCATCCAAGTAGAGGCCCTGAATTTCCCCTCTGGGGATCAATAAAGTACACAAAATCAAATTTATGAGGAAAAAAGCTGCAAATTCCCAGGAAAATGTTGTACATTTTTAAGAAAAAAGCTCTGAATTTTTGAAAAAAAGTTGCAAATTTACAAGAAGTTGCAAATTTTTGAGAAAAAAATAATAAATTTCTGAGGAAAAAAATGTAAATTTATGAGTAAAATGTTGCACATTTACAGAAATTTTTTTGCAAATTTAAGAGAAAAAATGCCAGATTTTTGAGAAAAAAGCTGCAAATTAACAGGAAAAAAGTTTTAAATTCATGAGAAAGAAGTTGAAAATTTATAAGATGTTTTTAGCAACTTACAACAACTCAAATCCCAACACGTTATAAACTATGATTCAGAATCTGCCAGTGATGTCCTTTTGGACATTATGGCTATGTTTGCTCTGTTAACGCAGTAGAATTTGTGTAATTTTGACCCAGCTGGGTCTCCATATTCAGACTTTGATCGTGTTGGTGTGAATCGAGGCTGAGGAGCTGCAGAAATAAACAGACCAGAGCAAACACATACAAAACACACATACAAAAGTCCAGGATTCACAGTAGAGAGAGAAACACTAAAGCTGGGCTGTAGCAGCTAAAATGTTCTTAAACCAGCCTGGTTTGGTGCTAACATGCTCAGTATCTGTGGTTTATTTGGTTCTACCCATGATGACGGTCATCTCTGCTCAGTCGAATGGTGAGTAATGTTCAAAGTTTGCATTAGTGTTGATATTTCTGTTTATTATTTTGAAAGCATTTAAAGGGAAACTTTTTTCTGTGTAGCCCTTGCGTAAATGAGAGGTCACCAACCAGATTTGCTCAGGGTCTAGAAGATCCTTGGCTGAACCCTGGAACAGAAGGCATCATAGCATAACAATATTGCAAATATCACCATGTTAGAAATTAGACAGTAAAATACAGTAAATCTGAACAAAGAGTGACATATTTAGATGTTCTAAGGCTTTGTGGTCTGGACTTAAACTCCTCGGGGTCCAAAGTCAGGCTGGGGTCCACCTGTTGGTGACCCACGGTGTGACAACTGCAGACAAAAATGGTGGATGTTGTGAAATGTTTTCTTGAAGTTCTGAACCCCAAAACACATCCGATTTGCGCAGTGAGCAGATAAAAGCTGCAGATTGGCAGCATAACTCCATTTTTAGAAACGTGCTTGACAAAATATTGAGACAGCTTGTGGATTTATGGCTTTTGGTGGTCCTTGAGACGAGGGAGTCCGAATACTCAGTGTTATCTATTTCAGAATGAAAAGTAAGGACATGCTGGAGGTTTTTTCCTGCTAGAAGAGAGTTTTTCCTCTCCACCGTCGCCAAGTGCTGCTCACCGGGGACCGCCTGATTGCTGGGGCCTTTTTTCAATAGTGGTGTTTTCCCCTACGGTTTGATAGTGCTATGAGATGACTGTTGTTGTGAAATGGCACTATATACTGTAAATAAAGTTGAATTGAACTGAACATTTCACAATGAGTCACCATGGTAACTGACTCTCCTCCTCTCTGGCAAATTTCTTATAAGAAACTCCGAGTTTCTGCTCATCTCCTTCCACTTGAAGAAAGCTGTCAGATGTAAGTTATCCATATCTTTGTAATTTGATAGATGTCAATGCAGAACTATTGTGCAATAAATAAATTAATAAATAAAACATACTTGACTTGGGAGCTTTTGTCATGTACGTCCCTCTGGGGCAGATTAACAGACTCACTCGCAGGGCAACGTTTAACCATAATTTATTGGAAAATAAATGCAGCATGAGAGCTGAAACACAAAATAAGCCACAACAGCAGTAGTATAGTAATGCTGGGGGAGGAAACCCAAACTAACAAACAGAAAAGCAACTAACAAAAGGCTAGGACACAACACAGGGACAAGGGAGTGACATCTATAAATAGGGATGAGCATTATTAACTGATGAGGAACAGCCATGAACAATAATTAGTAACCGAGGATGAGTTATTGTCATGAATCCGGGGTTGGAGGCCACACCCGATTCTGACTCATGGTTATACTTTGACCTACTTTCCCCCTGACAGCTCAGGCACGCCCCCTCCTCCTGTCAAGCTCCATCAGCTGCACTCACTGGTACACACACACACACACACACACACACACACACACACACACACACACACACACACACATATATACACGCTCCATTCACTCTCATTCACATGCGCTCTCACACACCTGTTCCCAATCAGTTCTGCCCACGCATTCACACCGGCAATCTCTTTCCTCGTTATCATTTGGAGTATTTGTTTGCCACCGCTGAGGAAGGAGATTGTCGGGACATTCCCCTTCATATGTGGCAACGTTCTCCTCTGCGTATGGTTATTCCATGCCCAGCGTTCTACCCAGCTTGAGACTTCAAGACAATCCATACCTTGGTGTTACGGCTGGTCCGCTCCTCTGTCTCTGCCTCCTGACTGCACGGCGTGCCCCAAATTGGCTCCAGCCCTGTAAGTGTTTCTTAGCCTTTCTCCTGTGCTAGCAGGCCTGCAGCATTAGGCTGCTTGCCTTTCCTGTTTTGTGCTTTACGCAGTCCTATAGCACCAGGCTTTATATTCACCAGGCTGTTGAGTGTTCGGCAGGTGCCCTGTAGCCTTGGAGGCCAACACTGTCATTACACCTCTCCATACACTGTGTTGACTGAACTGTATTTGGTGGCAGTTGGATTGTTTCATTGGTGAACTTTAATAAACACAGCACTCTCTACTCCTGCGACTGAGTTTTCATTCTGTCCCTTATGCGCCGTATAATGGCACACAGGGGTTTATGACAGAATGTCCCGACCATAAAAAAAAAACCCCAGTGGAGTAGAGTTGTGGGGTTTTTTTTCCCCTCTCCTTTCCTCCTCATTTGTGGACATCATGACTTGGACAGATGAGGAGCAGGAAGCCCAGGATTTACTAGAGGAGGCAGGCTTTGCCTTTCAGTGGTCTCGGTCTCCCGAGGAGCAGGAGTGGGCACGACTCTTCGCGGAGGACTTCGAGCGGCGCTACCCTCACCTTCGGGAGATCCATAGGGTAGACGCCATCCTCTCTGTCATCCTTCCCGCTCCTGACGCAGAGCTGGAGGATGCCTCTTCGCTATCGGTGCTGACCCCTCGCCAGAAGAAATGCTCCTATCAGAGAAAGACTTCCCCCCTCCTCGGACCTCCTTTGTCTCCCGGTCCAGCATCCACCCAGCCTGCGGACGACAGGACGGAGATGGAGTCAGACAGGGAGCAGTGCTCGTTATGTCAACTGGAGGAGGTTCTCTCCTGGACGTAGACGCCCTTATCCCTCTCCGACAGTTTGTCAGGCTTAGGACACCGTGAGGAGGGTGATGGAGCGAGACAGCCTCTGGGATCATCCGGAGGCGATGGAGATCATCCGGAGGCGATGGAGATCCTCCGGGACATCTTCGCTGCGCCATGTGAGGAATCGGCTGAGGATCTCCCGGTGCTCGACCTCCTCGCGGCCACCTCGCTCTCCTTTCTCGAGGACGCAAGGTCTCTCTGCGCAGGTGACCCGCTTCCCGACCCGGTGCTCCACGTTCCGGATGACCTCATCCCCGCGTCACCCAAGGGGAGGAGAGGGAGGAAGCCCTGCATCAAGAAGCATCCAGTCCCGCGTACCGCAGCTTCGCCCTCCCACTCCAAGCAATGCTCCGCTCCATCACGGGAGTAGATGGAAGAACGTAGGCGGGCTCTCCTGGCTGAAATGGACCTCATCTTGGAGGTGAAACTGTGGCTCCTCCTAGAGATGGCTGAGAGACTGAAAGAGCTTTCCCCGAGGGAGGAGGAGCTTCAACCCGACAAGGAATGCCAGGGGAGTAGAGAGGACGCCTCGGAGGCTGCTGGGGACCTCCAGTGCCAGGAGAACAGGCAAGTTTCTTTTCATTCAAG
Organism: Pholidichthys leucotaenia; assembly: GCA_020510985.1. Lineage (NCBI taxonomy): Eukaryota > Metazoa > Chordata > Actinopteri > Cichliformes > Pholidichthyidae > Pholidichthys > Pholidichthys leucotaenia. The sequence continues at coordinate 34,794,561 of CM035848.1, forward strand.
TTACACAATCAATGATCAATGTTGCCTGCCTCCTGGTGAGGAGACTCTGGGCGTGCAGTCCCCTGAGCTCTCCGCCCCAGTGGCATACAGTACTCTCGTGCCGGGTCTCAATGACTCTTCTCTATGTGCCCCCACGAGTCCATCGGTCCCGGATCCAGGTCACTCGGGGGAGGAGGAGCCAGAGGACCAGGAGGGTCCAGCCCATGGGCCAGCTAAGAAGTTGCCCACGGCCGCCACGCCAGAGGAACCAGAGGCGTGGAGGACAGCGCACGAGAGTTCCATTCCTGCAACCATCATCACACCCACTGCAGGGGCTGCCGCAGTGGAGTCGTCCCCCAGACCAGACCTCCAGCCAATGGGACCGGGGCCATCGTCGTCGGAGTCCTGGATGGCGGTAGAGCTTAAGCACAGGCAAGTACTCTCTCCTGTAGGTCATTTGTTGATAGTGGAAGGATCTTGCATGGCTTTTGGGGAGGGGAGTCGGGTGCGGCCCCCAGCCGCATCTGGACCCCCCTCACTGGGCTCTGCTGCTATTGGCGACCCTAATCACTCTCCCTCTCCTATCCCCTTCAAGCTCCATCCTAGGGTCGCCGGAGAGGAGCAGCCACCACCTGGGCTGCCCATTGATGACAAGGCGAGTCCAGCTTCCGCGGAGGGGGCCGACGGGAATGAGGCACCCGACGGACTGGAGGAACCTACACACCCAAGATCACCGGAGTCCTGGACAGTGGTGGAGCCAGAGTTCAGGCAAGTGTGTTCCATTATATCGGATATTTCAATATTAATGTTGCACTGCCCAACTCATGGTGAAGTGGACCCTGGCCAGCTCATGGTAGCCCTTGGGACCGCCACACCGGGCTCCACCACTGCCGGCAACCCTGACCCGTTTTTTCTCTTTCTCCCTTGGGACTCGGAGCCTCCGGCCAGGGTCGTCGGAGAGCTGTTGGAGGCAACTGAGGATCAGGGCCCAACGCCGGAGGACGTGAGGAGCATCACCTTCCTCACTCGCCACCGCGGGAGCAATGAGGCCCCCGATGGGGGTCACCGCAAGTGCAACGGTGCTCCAACCGGAGTCCACCACGGGTGCAGCAGGGCCTGAGCCGGGGTCCGTCATGGGTGCAGCCACGTCCCAGACCAGGACCGTCGCAGGTGCAGCCATGTCCCAGACCGGGACCGTCACAGGTGCAACGGTTCCCCTGCCCCAAGCCTCGAATGGCAGGGGGGGCTCCCATTCCTGGGCTTCCCCACCAAGGTCCCCAAGGTTGGAAGCTGCCTCTCTGCCCTCCTCTCAGGGCCTGGTGGCTCCACCACGCTAGTCGGCCACCCGAAGGACTTGGCTTATGGGTCGGGTGGCCCATCGGCCCAGGCAGGCCACTGGACACTATCCCACGGGCCGCCTGCTGGACTTGGGACTTGGGCCAGCCACCCGATCTGCCACTCCTCACCACACTGGGGGCCTGGGACTCTGGTCGGCCCCCCGAACTTTGGACTTCTGGAGAGGGGGGTTAGTGCTACAGGTTGGGGATTTATTAGGAGGGATTGTTATTCATTCTGTTTTTGTACTGTGTTTTCACAGGTTGCTTCCCTCCTAACCAGTTTTCCCCCACCTCCCACCCTGGGTTAGTGTTTGTTGCCGGGGGGGAGGGGTTCCCCTGAGGGGTATTGTCTCCTTTCTTTTTTGGCTGATGGTGCTGGGGTGTCTGGTATCCACCCCTGGGGTGGGGGGGATGTCATGAATACGGGGTTGGAGGCCACACCCGATTCTGACTCATGGTTATACTTTGACCTACTTTCCCCCTGACAGCTCAGGCACGCCCCCTCCTCCTGTCAAGCTCCATCAGCTGCACTCACTGGTACACACACACACACACACACACACACACACACACATATACACACGCTCCATTCACTCTCATTCACATGCGCTCTCACACACCTGTTCCCAATCAGTTCTGCCCACACATTCACACCGGCAATCTCTTTCCTCGTTGGCGTTTGGAGTATTTGTTTGCTACCGCTGAGGAAGGAGATTGTCGGGACATTCCCCTTCATACATGGCAGCGTTCTCTTCCACGTATGGTTATTCCACTCCCAGCGTTCTACCCAGCCTGACACTTTAAGACGGTCCATACCTTGGTGTTACGGCTGGTCCACTCCTCTGTCTCTGCCTCCTGACTGCACGGCGTGCCCTGAATTGGCTCCAGCCCTGTAAGTGTTTCTTAGCCTCTCTCCTGTGCTAGCAGGCCTGCAGCATTAGGCTGCTTGCCTTTCCTGTTTCGTGCTTTACGCAACCCTGTAGCACCGGGCTTTATATTCACCAGGCTGTTGAGTATTCGGCAGGCACCCTGTAGCCTTGGAGGCCAACACTGTCGTTACACCTCTCCATACACTGTGTTGACTGAACTGTATTTGGTGACAGTTGGATTGTTTCATTGGTGAACTTTAATAAACACAGCACTCTCTACTCCTGCGACTGGGTTTTCATTCTCTCCCTCATGCGCCATGTAATGGCGCACAGGGGTTTATGACAGTTATGCTAGAAAAGAAGTAAACAAATAACACTGTCAAAATAAAAGCCAACTCAAAAATGATGATGACGTGGGTACAATATGCAACATACAAACGTAACTGGGAAGGTGATATATGTAATAACAGTGATAATGAAAACTGAGGTAAGAGTGAAAATACTGATGATGATAATAATAATAATAATGATAATAATGAGTCCAACAAAGAACATAAAGCGTGGACAGGGTCTGACCCTGTCCAGATCGCTACAGTAACCCCCCCCCCCCAAGGGGGATCCCAGATGACCTCAGGATGAAAAGAGGGACCCCTCAGCCTGGTGCGTGGTGGGGGAAATGCCCAGGTGGGCCAAAACAAACTCCCTCCCACCACAAAGTCCAGCACAAAAACTCAGTTTGTGGGGGCAACCCAATATCCAGGGCCCCAAAACAAAACAAGGCAGATCAGGTGGTCTCCCAGAGTCCCAGGACCACTGGACCGGAGCACAAAGCGGATCAGGGGCCCTACCCAAGTTCATGGGCCCCCAGACCAAGGAGCAGGGTGGATCTGGTGGCCTCCCAGAGTCCTTAGGTCCCCAGGTCACGGAACAAGGTAATTCAGGGGTCTAACCCAATTCACAGGCCCCCAAATCTGGAAGCAGGATGAGTCAGTGGCCTACCAGAGTCCCTGGGCCACCAGACTGGAGAACAAGACAGTGCAGGGGCAATGAGCTTGGGGAACAGTAACAAGGAAGTTCTTTGCCCTAAAACAGATGACTGAGGAGTGCTGACCTCCCGGGGCACAGGAGGCAAAGGTTGGGTCCCCTGGGGCACAGGAGGCGACGGTTGGAGAGCAGCGTTCGCAGAGGGCGAAGGCTGAAGAGTGGCGTTGAACCCAGATGGTGGAGATAATGGAGCGTTGAGCCCAGATGCCTGAAGATCCGTCCCCGACGCAGCCACCTCGGACGGGGAGGAAGAAATAAAGCCCGGGTCACTACCAACAGCAGCAGTGGAGCCTGGCGGGGAGAGCCCAGAAGCATATGGCAGCTGCAACTGGATCTTGCCACCAAGAGCTAGACAACACCTCTCTAGTACAGACATTAAAAATACAAAGAAGAGGACTTGCCTGAGCTCTTGCTCCACTGCCGACGAGGATCCAAGCATCTCCGCTGCTGCAGCACTGACGAACTCTGATTAAGATGCAGAGGCGACCATCTCGGGGTGAGCTGCAGGCGAGGAGGTCCACGGTGAAGCAGCAGGAACAGCAGAGGATGATCTCCGAAGCAGAGGAGCTGACAAAACAGTGGCGAAAGAGTTCTGGAGCGGAACAGCTGACGTGACGACAGATGAGGAGCTCTCAAACTGAGGTGCCGATGTGAAAGGCAATGAGGGGATCTGGAAAGCTGGCAAAACAGCTGATGAGGAGCTCCAGAACAGAGGGGCTACAGCTGCTTGAAACTCACTTATGGAGATTGCTGCTGCTGGTGGGGCATCAGGCGTGGTGACATCCACCCTCTGTGATGTGGTGCTTGGAGAAACGGAGAGGGAAGACACAGGTGAAGATGGAGGTATGGAGGCGGCAGCAACAACAAAAAATGAGGGCTCAGCAGCAATTGGAAGTGGCTGCTGAGGCTAATCATTGGGGAAAAGGCAAGACCTCTCACTATTAGATGTAAAAAAAATGAGAAAATAGTACCTGCCTTGTCCCCAGCTCCATTGCCACTGAGGCTGTCGCTGCTGTGAAAACTGCCGCAGGAGAACCAGACGATTCCCTCCAGGTGGCTGCAGTGACTGCCTGGTGAGGAGCTGTTGTGCAGAGGCGGGGAGCTTTTGATGAAGTGGAGGAGAGGTGTGTGGACACTGTGGAAGCCAGGGGACATGTTTCCATCGGCACCAGCTTCCATAGTGCCGAGACTGGCAAGTGGTGAGGAAGTGTTGAAAACGTTGAGGCCAGAGGATGCTGTCTCATCGGCACAGTCCCCGGAGTCCTGGGCAAACACCTTCCCGCCCAGTGGTAGGAGTAATGCCACTACTTTTGCAGTAATGTGCTGTGTAACAAAAGTACTGTTTGAAAATTCAGTAATGCGCTACAGTTACTGAAATTTGATCAGATGCATTACTTGCGTTACTCATTTTATTAATATGGATAGATATTTTAGCACAAATAAATACAAACTGACCCTACCTAGCTAACAAGCGCTGTCAGTCAAAGAGCCTCTTCACTGCTGCAGCAACAAATAGAGCTTGCTCCTGCTGGGAAAAGACGATCATACTTTGTTTTTGTGGAAATAGACGGATTATTTTTTCTTTGTTGCGGTTAAAGATAAAAGCATATTGGTGGGTTGTGTGATTTATTAAATACTGTTAATATTATATTGTTGTGTGTTATGGGTGGTGGCTCCACCTTTTCGGTTCTGCCGTCACCCACAGTATAAAAGGCCGAGACGGAAGAGGGACGGTCTCTTTTCGACGTCACCTCTGCCTAGACAGGAGCTCCTTTGGCACACTGTCAGTTAGACAATAAAGTCACGTTCTACTGCACCTCCGGCCTCATTATTGAAGTCTTGGTTATGGACATAACATTTGGCAATGAGGATAAACCTATGGATAAAGGAGTTTCTGGTATTCGGCAGTTTATGGAGCTCCCAGGTGAGCTGCCGGTTCCTTGGGCGAGGTGGTTTGCTGCATTCCAAAATTATTTGGTGGCATTGAACCTCAGCGAATTGGGGAAACTGCGTGCACGAGCGATACTGGTCCCTAATCTCGGCACAGAGGGACAACATATTCTCGGCACATTGGGTGAGAGTAATACTTTTGAGGACATGGTTGAACTAATGGCGCACTACTTTCACGCTCCTGAGAACGTCATCGTCTGGAGGATCCAGTTCTGGCAGCGCTGCCAGCAGATTGGAGAGTCGATGCAGCGATACATCACAGACCTGTGTCAGCTAGCTGGAGACTGCCAATTTGGGGATTTGGAGGAAGAAATGGTTCGCGATCAGTTGGCAGAGCACACGTTATGTTCTGCGGCACAGTCAAGGTCCTCACACACTCTGGTGAACTGACGTTAGCCATGGCTGTCGAGATAGCTCAGCAGTACGAAGCAGCAGATAATATATCAAGGGACTTCGGTGAGAGAACTACTGAATCACAGTCAGCGGCGCAGGCTGTGAACCTGGGTAGCGATGATAGTACTGAAGACACAGAAGAATATGCTACAGCCATTAGAATAAAGTCCACCCCGGGGTCGCCCAGATGTATGGGCTGCGGGTCCACCAAGCACCGATACAAGGCAAGAAAGTGTCCAGCAAGGGTCAAACGCTTCGGCAAGTGTGGACTCCTACATCTTTTCGCCAGGGCCTGCAGAAAATTTGAGCTCGGGGAACGGCAACGCGAAGTTGATTCCCCCGCCAAGACTCCTACGGTTATTCACACCATCTCCCCGAGTACAAATGCCGTATATACTGTGTGGTGAAACTGGATGGCATGGAAGTGCCGTTACTGGTTGACACGGGTGCAGCGAGGTCCGTGTTGAGTTGGCCTACTGTGAGGAGCTTCTTCCCGCATTACCGTGTGAGGGGCCTGTCAACACCCTTTTGTGGATATGGAGGCAACAGACTAGTCATCGTGGGTTCGCTGGATTTAACAGCGAGGTATAAGTCAGCGGTGGTGTCCAACATACAGTTCGTGGTGACCATCAGTGGGTCGAATGTGATGGGCTGCGACCTCTTCTACGGACTGGGCTTCACGATCACCAGCGTTATCGGAGAGGAGTGGTCGGGCTGTGGTTTGTGGGACCAGCCGGTTCCGAGAGTGTTGGATGATGCGGTATGGGACGAATCTTGGCCTAGTATTCTGGGAGATGCACAGGACCAATCCTACCCAGGGCCATTGTGGGAGGGTTCTGGGGCCAGGGCCCAAGTTACCCTGGATGAGGGAACTGGGCGGCCGGTGGAATGTCTGTGACGGCGGGTGGAGCCAAAAGGATGGCTCTCTCTGCTTCCAGAGTTCAGCCGGGAGGTACTGAAAAGCAGGGGGCTACAATGGCTTTGCCGGCATTACAAATGAAAGAGAGCGGGGCAGGACTGGTTCGCATGGTGAACCGATGTGCCACACAGGAACACTGGAGGCCGAGTCAGGCTCCTCGAGGGATTGCTGGTGTGGTTTAACCCAGAGAGGAGGCCCAGTTTAGACGTCATGGACACTAGAAGCCGAGTCGAGTTCCTCTGGGAGTCACTGACGTGGTTCAGCCCAGAGAGGAGGCTCAGTTGAGAGAGATCCATGGCAAGCAGAAATGACGGGAGGACCGGGGCGGCTGCAGGTGGTGGCTGTTGGAGAGGACAGATACCTTCAGCTGTCTGATGACTCGCTGAGACACCCCAACGAGCTGCGGCATGCCAATGAGGAGAAGGGGAAAAAAACTCCTCACAGTAGGCAAGTTCAACACGGACCTCACTGCATCCGTGTCCACCAATAACGGCATGTCCTCGCCATCCAACGTAACTGTTAAATATGTACAGCCTTCTGTGCTCGGGGAGACGGTGTGAATAACTGTAGGAGTTATGGCGGGGGAATCCACTTCACGTCGCCGTTCCCCTAATTCAAACTTTTTACAGGCCCTGCCGAAATGATTTAGGAGTCCACACTTGCCATAGTGTTTGCCTTTTGCTGGACACTCTCTCACCTTGTACCAGTGCTTGGTAGACCCACAGCCAAAACACTTTGACGATCCCGGGGCGGACCTAATTTTTGTAGCGGCAGCGTATTCTTCTCGGTCTTCTATGCTGTCATTGCTATCCAGGTCTACAGCCTGTGTCACTGATTGTGAGTCGGGTTTCCCCAACGCTGTTCTGTCACCAAGGTCCCATGACAGTTTATCCATTGCTTCAAATTGTTGGGCTATCTCCACAGCTTTGGCCAACGTCAGTTCACTGGAATGGGTAAGGAGTCTTGACCGTGCCACTGCACACAACATGTGCTGTGCCAACTGATCGCAGACCATTTCCTCCTCTAAGGTCCCAAAGTGGCAACACCCAGCCAGCTGGCGCAGGTCAGCAATATACCTCTGCACCAACTCTCCAACCCGCTGATGGCGCTGTCGGAACTGGAGCCTCCGGACGATGACGTTCTCAAGGGTGCGAAAGTAGCATGCCATTAGACCAACCACGTCCTCAAAACGTGGGCTGCACGGTGGCACAGTGGTTAGCACTGCGGCAGCACAGTTTACCCTTGGCCTGGGGATCGTGGGATTGATCCCAGCCCCCGACCAACAGTGATCTGTGTGGAGTTTGCATGTTCTCCCCGTGTTTGCGTGGGTTTACTCCGGGATTTCTCCGGTTTCCTCCCACATGCCAAAAACATGCAGGTTAGGTTAATTGGAGACTCTAAAGTGGCCCTAGGTGTGAATGTGTGTGTGAATGGTTAAGGGATAGTGCCGTAGCGTGGCTGCTCATCCATCCAGGTGGTGGATACCCTCAATTTCCTCTCTGGGGATCAATAAAGTATACTAAATCTAAAAAAAAATCTAAATCTAAAAAAAACTGTTGCCCACTCCCAATGTGCAAAGAATGCACTGTCCCTCCATGCCAAGATTATGGACCAAAATTACCTGTGCATGCAATTTCTCCAGCTCATCGAGGTTCAATGCCACCAGATAATTCTCAAATGCGGCAAACCACCTCTCCCACGGCACCAACAGCTCACCAGGAAGCTCCAGAAATGGCCGAATGCCCAAAATACCTTTATCCATACTTTTATCCTCGTCGCTTGCTTGCTTGCTTGCTACCGGATAACCATGAAAACTGGTACTACCTGTCTCATGGGTTGGGCCGTCAGCGACTCAACCGGCATCCCCACCCTTCCGAGGGTGTGGAGGGTGAAACTGGGCATCCTGGCAGAACTAAAAACAATATCTGCCACAGGTCTGTGGTGGACCACTCCCAGTTACATGGGGTGAGACTGGACATCCTGGCCTAAACACATCTGTCGCAAGGTCTGTGGTGGACTGTGCCAGTCAGTGCATCATGACATGCACTACACAAAGAGCAGAGATAAACAAACCTAACATCTGGACAGTCATTGCAACAGATATTGGAGTCAGTTTGTCTTGGCTTGTCCTTGCCACTGATAGTACCTTTATCTGCCAAGAATGTGCTGCTAGTCCAGCAAAAGCTAGCGGTACTTAAATACTTTGCAAGCAGTTTCATGAAATGGTCAATCAGAAAGCAACTCATACCGGCTCGGACGTCGCCCGGGCTTACAAGGTCTGCGCTGATCTGTTCACACTCCGACAGGCAGCGAAAAGTAAGCTAGGAGCAGGAAGACAAAACAAGAGGAAAACAGCAGCCTTGTGTGTAGCAGAATGGAATGTACGCACTCTGTTGAACAGAACAACATCACAGCGCCCAGAAAGACAGACCACGCTTGTGGCCCTGGAACTGAACAGGTACAATGTAGACACAACTGCATTTAGTGAAACAAGATTGCCTGGATATGACAGCTTGGAAGATCATGGGTACATCTTCTTTTGGAGTGGGTGATCAACTCAAGAAAGGAGAGAAGCAGGAGTGGGCTTTGCAGTTAGAAAGGAGATAGCAGCAATGCTTGATGAGGAACCGGTTTCAATCAACGACAGGATAATGACTATGAGACTCCCACTACAGCGGAAGATGTATGCCACACTCATCAGTGTGTATGCCCCAACAATGACCAACACAGAGGAGGTGAAGGAAGAGTTCTACAGTGATTTACATGAGACTATCAGGCGTGTACCGACTGATGACAGGCTGATACTTGTTGGAGATTTTAATGCCAGAGTTGGTTTGGACACTGAGAAATGGAAAGGAGTTCTAGGCAGTCATGGAGTAGGCAAGTGCAATGCTAATGGAGAACTTCTACTTGCACTATGTTCAGAGTACAACCTTGTGATAACCAACACTCTATTTAAGCACAAGGACACACACAAGAAGACATGGATGCACCCAAGATCTAAGCACTGGCACTTGTTAGACTATATCATAGTCAGGCAGAGAGACAGAAGGGATGTATTGGACACCAGAGCAATGAGTGGCACGGACTGTGGTACTGATCATGCTATGCTGAGATCTAGATTAAGGATTTGGAGATGAAAACAGCACTGTAGGACGGGTGCGAAGCCACCACAGAAGCTAAACACTGGTGCACTGAAAGGCCAAAAGAAGCAGGAAGAACTTACACAAGAAATGGATGAAAACTTGAAAGACTGGGACAGCAACAACTCAGAGAATGACATAGAAGAGAAATGGGCAACACTGAAGAATACGGTGTATCAGACTGCGAGTGATGTATTAGGCCACCCTGGGAGGAAACATCAAGATTGGTTTGATGAGCATGATGAACACCTGAAGAAACTACTAGAAGCGAGGAATACAGCTAGGAAGGAAAACCTACAGTGTAACACAAGGTCGAAGAAGAAGAATTACTCAAAGGCTCAGAGTGAGCTACAGAAGTACACCAGAGAGATGAAGTCCAACTGGTGGAATGAAAAAGCGGAGCAACATCAAACTGCAGCAGACAGAAAGGACATGAAAACATTCTTCACGGGTTTGAGAGAAATCTATGGCCTTGAACCAAGAGGATTGATCCAACTAAAGGCTATGGATGGTGAAACGGTTTTGCAGGAGAAAGACAAGATCCTGGACAGATTTGCAGACCACTTTGACCAACTACTAAACAACCCTGGAGATTTCACTGAAGAGGCTAAAGAAGCTCTAGTGTAGCGACCAGCTGTATCAAGTCTGGATGAACCACCAAATTTTGATGAACTAATGGCAGCTATCAGAACAACACAGGATGGTAAAGCTCCAGGAAGGGATGGAATTCCAGCAGAAGTGTGGAAATTTGGTGGTGTTCAGCTGACCAACTGCCTGCACAAGCTCATCCAAGAGATATGGGATGCCCAGAAAGTACCTCAAGACTGGAAGGATGCAAGTATTGTGCCTTTGTTCAAGAAAGGTGACAGGAAAGATTGTGGAAATTACCAAGGTATATCACTGCTAGCCACTGTTGGTAAGATTCTCTCACGTGTACTGCTGAACAGACTCAATGAACACATCTCGCAGAATGTACTACCGGAAACCTAGGGCGGCTTATGGACATGATTTTCTGCTTGAAACAGGTTCAAGAAAAGTGTATTGAACAGAACATGCCGCTTTATGTAGTCTTCATAGACTTCAGTAAAGCCTTCAATACTGTTTCACGACAAGGACTTTGGCAAGTACTCAAGAAATATGGCTGTACAGAGAAGTTTGTCAGCCTGATCAAGGCACTCCATACAGATATGCAAGCAAACCGCCACCCGGTCCCATTGGAAAAACTCGACATACCGAGAGAATTGAGGCGAAAGCGTCGCGGCTGCCGGGCTGGAGTAAGGCGGAGGACAAAAAATATAAGGTAAGACCCTCCCTTCCATCTGTTGTCATGGGAAATGTACGGTCGATACTGGGAAAGTTAGATGAGCTAGCGGCTATCTCCCGTTATGATAGCACTTACCGGGAGTGCTCTCTCCTTTTGTTTACTGAGACGTGGCTAACTGAACTAGCAGCAGATGCTAACATTGAGCTGGAGGGTTTTCACATGATACGAGCTGACCGAACACCAGACAGTGGCAAAGCTAGGGGCGGTGGAGTGATAATGTATGTTAACAACAACTGGTGCAGACCGGGACATATCACTGTTAAACAACGACACTGCAGCAAAGACATTGAGTTGCTAGCTGTTAGCATGAGGCCTACATATCTCCCGAGAGAACACTCACACGTGATCTGCATTGTTGTTTATGCAAATCCGACGGCGAACGCTGGGACAGCGCGTGACGTCATCCATTCAGTAACCAGCAGGCTGCAGACAGAACACCCAGATGCTCTTCTCCTCATCTCAGGCGATTTCAACCACGTTTCACTGTCTCCCATTCTACCCACGTTCACCCAGTATGTCACATGCCACACTAGAGACAATAAAACACTGGATTTATTCTACGCAAACACTAAGGAGGCGTACACCTCATCACAACTCCCCCCACTCGGGAGATCGGATCACAACTTGGTTCATCTCCGGCCGGTGTACAAACCCCTAGTGCACAGACAACCTCCGGCCATGCACACTGTGGAGTTATGGTCTGAGGAGACAATGGACACTCTAAAGGACTGTTTTGAAGCCACCGCCTGGAAGCAGCTCTGCGATCCACATGGTGAGGACATCGATGGCCTCATTCACACCTTCACGGGCTACCTCAGCTTCTGTGTGGACAAATCCGTTCCCACCAAGACCATACGGCGTCACTCAAACAACAAACCCTGGATCAACCCTGAGATAAAAACACTTCTGAGAGAGAAGAAGAGGATCTTCAGGTCGGGGAATAGGGAGATGCTGAAGTCCGTACAGAGAGAGCTGAGGAGAAAGATCAGAGAAGGCAAAGACAGCTTCAGGAAGAAGATGGAGGACAAGCTGCAACAGAGCGACATCAGCGGGGTCTGGAGAAACCTCAAAACCATCTCGGGGCTCCAGAATACCTCCCCCCAGGCCACGGGGGGCAGGGAGTGGGCGAACAACCTGAATCTGTTTTTCAATAGATTTGACCAACCGCCCTCCCCCCTGTCTGCACAACAACCACTGCTGCCTCTAAGAAATCAAGTCCTGCTGCCCACTCCCCACTCCACCGACACCCCCCCCACTCCCAACACACAGCCCCCCATCCTGACCCTGACCAAGACCCAGGTGAGGACGGAGCTGAGGAAGATCAAGGCGAGGAAGGCGTCGGGACCGGACGGCATCAGCGCAAAGCTCCTCAAGTCCTGTGCAGACCAGCTGTGTGGGATTGTGACGTATATCTTCAACATGAGCCTGAAACTGGGGAGGGTACCACAGCTGTGGAAAACATCTTGTGTGGTACCTGTACCAAAAACTTCCCACCCCAAAGACCTGAACAGCTACAGACCGGTGGCCTTGACGTCCCACTAGATGAAGACCCTGGAGAGACTGCTCCTTGCTCATCTCCGCCCCCTGGTGGAACCAGCGATGGATCCACTCCAGTTCGCCTACCAGCATGGCATTGGGGTGGAGGATGCGGTGATCTTCCTCCTTCACCGTTCTCTGTCCCACCTGGAGAAGCCCGGGAATATGGTGAGGATCATGTTCTTTGACTTCTCCAGTGCTTTCAACACCATCCAACCGATGATCCTGAAGGACAAGCTGCTGCGCGCAGGGGTGGACCAGCACCTGTCATCATGGATCCTGGACTACCTCACGAACCGGCCTCAGTTTGTGAGAACCCGGGACTGTGTTTCCGACACGATCATCAGTAGCACGGGGGCCCCCCAGGGAACGGTGCTGGCTCCCTTCCTGTTCACTCTTTATACTGCGGACTTCTCACACAACACAACACACTGCCATCTACAGAAGTTCTCTGATGACTCTGCGATCGTTGGTCTCATCTCCAACGGAGATGAAGCTGAGTACAGAGGGCTTATCCAGGACTTCGTGGACTGGTGCCATCGGAACTGCCTCCAGATCAACGCGAGGAAAACTAAGGAGCTGGTGGTGGACTGCCGCAGGCATGGGCAGCCCCTCACAGCACCAGTAAATATACAGGGAACAGACATCGAGATGGTGACATCCTATAAGTACCTCGGTGTTCATCTGAACAATAAACTAGACTGGTCACACAATACTGACGCACTCTACAAGAAGGGACAGCGCAGGCTGTTCCTGCTGAGGAGACTCAGGTCTTTTGGTGTACAAGGGGCGCTGCTGAAGTCATTCTATGACACGGTGGTGGCATCAGCCATCACTTTTGGAGTGGTCTGCTGGGGCAGTGGCATTACTGCAGCCGATAGGAAGAGACTGAACAAACTGATTAAGAAAGCTAGCTCTGTCCTGGGGCAGCGCCTTGATCCGATGGAGGAGATAGGAGAGAGAAGGACGGTGGCTAAACTGTCATCTCTGCTGGAGTCCGAGTTCCACCCTATGCAGGACATACTGGATGCACTGAGGAGCTCATTTAGCAGCAGACTACATCATCCCAGGTGCACAACCGAGAGGTTTCGTAGGTCCTTCCTACCAACGGCTGTCAGACTGTACAACCTAAGCAGGGCTGCTCGCAGAGATAGCAAAAAGACGTAACAAACTAATAGTTTTTTGAATGCAAAAGATGCAATAGACTTACACAATGGTCCTCTCCGGCATACAACTAGGAACATACCGGTCGCTATGGAGGGTGAGAATATGTATGGGCACATAATCATACCATGTAGGATAACTAAGTAGACGGTTATGCTGTTTCATCCCATCTAGCAACAATGCTCTGCACTGTGTGTGTTTATATATTTACATATTTATTCCATCTAGCTACAATGCTCAGCACTGGGTGTGTTTATATTTATATATCTATACATTTATTCCATCTAGCTACAATGCTCCGCACTGTGTTTTTATATATCTACATATTATTCCATCTAGCTACATTGCTCCGCACTGTGTGTGTTTATATACTTGCATATTTATTCCACCTAGCTGCAATGCTCCGTACTGTGGGTGTTTATATATTTACATATTTATTCCATCTAGCTACAATGCTCTGTACTGTGTGTTCATATATTCATATATTTATTCCATCCAGCTACAATGCTCTGCACTGTGTGTCTGTGTGTGTGTGTATATATATATATTTTATAGTAATATGTACATATGTATATTAGCTGCTCTTGCTTGCTTGTTTTGTTTTCTTGCCTTCTGATTGTTGCTCTGAGTGTTGCTATCCCTGTGCTGTTGCAATCCTGGAATTTCCCCGTTGTGGGACTAATAAAGACTTATCTTATCTTATCTCTTATCTTAAACGTGGCAATGAGTGGTTCAGTATCTAAAGACTTTTCAGTAAGCAACGGGGTGAAGCAAGGGTGTGTGCTGGTGCCTACACTCTTCTCACTATATCTGGCAGCCATGCTTGAGGTGGCCTTTAAAGACACTTCAGAAGGAGTATACATTCAAACAAGGAAAGAAGCAGACTTGTTCAATGTGGCACAGTTTAAAGCCAAGAGTAAGACATCGATAAAGGTAGTAAGAGAAATGCTCTTTGCCGACGACAGTGCTCTAGTTGCACACAGTGTAGAAGATATGCAATCTTTAGTGGAGAAATTTGCAAGAGCAGCTAGCCAATTCCGCTTCAAAATCAACATCAAGAAGACAGAGTGCCTTTATCAACCACCAAAGTTTCAACATCACTACCAGAAGAGATCAGCATTGGTACAGAGCCACTAGTCAAGTGCAAGACTTTCAAGTATCTAGGGAGTACTGTTTCAGAGAATGCTAGGCTGGAGGATGAACTATCTCTCAGAATGGGAAGAGCGAGCGCTGTGTTTGGAAACTTGAGGGCGAGACTGTGGAACAATCAATGTGTCTATCCATGTGAAATGCAAAGTGTACAGAGCGACAGTACTGGCTACTCTATTGTACGGTGCTGAAACTTGGACTGTCTACAGAGTGCAGATGAAGAAACTCCATGCGTACATGATGAGACACCTTCGAGCCATAAAGAACATCTCATGGAAAGACAAGATAACCAACATAGAAGTGTTGAAATGAGCTGGTCTACCATCAATGGAGGACATGCTAATACAGACGAACCTGAGATGGTTCGGACATGTTGAGAGGATGGACCACCAGTGTCTCCCTCGGCAGTTACTCTACTCAGTTATGTGAGGGCAAACGCAATCAGGGTAGACCAAGGCTCAGATTTAAAGACACTGTAAAAAGAAACTTGAAGAAGATGGATATAGACAGGAGTTCCTGGCAGCGGAAGGCTAAGGACAGAGCTGTGTGGAGGAATCTGATCAGACCTAAATGAAACAGTCATTGTCGCCCACGACAGACTGCTATGATGATGATGATGATGATGATGATGATCCTCATCACCAAATGTTATGTCCATAACCAGTATCACAATAACCAGGCCGGAAGTGCAATAGAACTTGACTTTATTATGTGACTCACAGACACAAGGTGTTCCTGTACAGGCAGAGATGAAGGTCAAAAAAGACCATGCCTTTCCCACATCAGCCCTTTATACTCAAGGTAGCGGCAGAACCGGAAAGGTGGAGCCACCACCCACATCACACAATAATACGTCATTTTAATATATAACACATAACAGGTTGAAAGTTAAATGCATTTGAGACCAACTGCAATCTCCAGAAGTGCCTAAGAACAGCAACAAGGTCCTGCAAAGCTAGTGCTATGCTAAGCTAACACCGTGTTGGTGGATTTACACTATCTGAACAGTGGCTGGATTTTGAGTACAGGTATGGATCTGGACTGTTTGTGATCCAGCAAGAATTAAACCAACTGATCGCCAGATACGTCCTTACAGAATGAAGATCTGATAACAGTCATTTTCCATCAGACAGCTGTTATCCACTGAAGTTAAAACGCATTTACTTGCTACCTGGATAAAGATTATTCAAAAATGGATTTGATCTCCTAAAGAACTGGATCATGTCTCTGTCACAGCAGACATTTGGACTGTGGATAATGGACATTTTCTTTGGATCACTGCATATCGGATTAAATCCAGAATATAAAGGTAAGAAATTGACAGCTTTATGCAGTGTTGCCAACTCACTCTTTTTCCCTCTCTCTCACTCCATAAATCCTATTTCTCACTCCAAAATGAGGAAATTACTGGCAATTTTGTGTTGATTTTCTTCAGATTTTTCCCACAATAAGAGCTCTCAAGGCAGGATAATGCAGAATGAACATGTTCTAAAAGCTCTGTCTGAAACAGTTTGTTTTCAGCCTGACAGTAATAAGCCCCTAACTTAACCTCTTGCACTTCGGTGTACCGTGGGCGGACACGTCTCTGCGTCCTAGGAGGCACTGAAAAAAAAAAAAGCTGCATTTCCGTTCTTCCACTACAGACACAGCCGCGAACAGAAAGCCAAAGGAGTGCTTTGATTGGTTTAGATGTGATTGACCTCTCATTCGACTAATAAGAGCCTTGAATTGGGTTTCTGAAACCTTGAAGAGCCAATGACTGAAAACCTAGCAAGAAGGACCCACCTACCAACGGCTGCGAATACAGCAAGCCAATTGAAGCACAGTAGTTCGAAATCGTGCCTCCCGTGCAAAATCTGTTTTGTTTTAGCCGCTGGGTGACACACACGCGTTCGCCAGTCTTTTTTTCTTACTACTGTTCTCATTTGTTTTGAAAAATCGTTCGCCAAAACCGCAATCATGGAAGCGCAAAACCGCAATAATGAAATTATGGTTTGACCGGGTCGCGTGAGCAGAACCACGAGTCCGTAACAAGCGGACCAGCGTCGTGTTCGTCTGATAATGAGGAAGAGAAGTTTGCCAGCAACACTGCTGTTGCGGACAGGTAAGTGTTATAAGCTAAATTATTCTTTATCCCTGAAAATTGTAATCAAAAATGACTTTTGACTGATCGGTAAATTACAACTGTGCGTAGTAGACCGCGGCGCACCGTGACCACGGCGCATCGGGCGATGTCCGTCCTCTGTAGCGGGGGGTGGGGGGTGGGAGTTATCTTCTACATTACAGATATTTTAGTATAATTTTTAGTGCACTGTAGGGTATTTTTTCTTGTAAAAAAAGCCACACATTTTTTACGTGGCATGTTTCTTTGTGTGTGGGGGCTTGCTTGTTCATTCATTCATTCATGAATGAATAAACAACCCCCCCCCCACACACACACATAGCCCTGAGTGTCACCTTTCATTAGAGCCCAACATCAAGCTTCTATATTGAATCATTCAAAAGTTACAGACGTTTTTCCAAACTGTGCCATTTGGCACAATTTGGCACAGTTCAAAAACGTCTGGGAACAACCTGTGAAGAAAGCTGTGTAATATATTCATTTTTTGTGGTATTGTTACAAAATTTGGCCTCAGCTGGATAACACTTGGTTCTACATTTCTGTTGCATTTTCCAGCCCGGATCTGACAGCTGTGTGTTATTTGCAAGCATTTGTATCCAAAAAAACACCCAGGCGAAATTTATTTTCTTCAAGTTCAGTATGTTTAGATGACAGTTACTCAGTGGCCAGAGCACTTAGAGAGATTATAACTGTTTTGCCAAAAAATTCAAAGTGTTTTCTTTTAAATGAGACCAATCCCATGGAGATGCTGCAAAGGGTTGAAGAACAGCTTTTGATTTACTTTGGGTACGTTATTTTTTGGCATTTTTAGGGAAATTGACCATAGTGCAAGGGGTTAATCCATTAATTAAATTATCTTGCTATGTGTGCAAGATGATTTAAGTATGCATTTAAAAGTAACATGAAAGTTACTTTTCCAAGTAACTAGTTACTTTAATCATGCAGTAACTCAAAAGTAACTCAGTTACTTTTGAAAAGAAGTAACTAGCAACTGTAACTAGTTACTATTTTTAGTAACTTGCCCAACACTGTCCCCATCCATGGTGTGGCTGTAAGGATGGTAAGCGGTGAGGAAAAAGGGATATCGGAGTCAGGGGACACTATGCCGTTGGCACAAACTCCAGTGCCAAAGAAAAAGAAGTCAACAAATAACACTGTCAAAATAAAAGCCAACTCAGAAACGATGATAATGTGGGGAAAATATACAACATACAAACATAACTGGGAAGGTGATATAATAACATGGATAATGAAAACTGAGTTGAGAGTAAAAATACCGATGATGATGATAATAATAATAGTGATAATAATGAGTCCAACAAAGAACATAAAGCGTGGCACAAGAGCCAAGAGGTGTAATGATCTGGACAGGGTCAGACCCTGTCCAGATCATTACACCTTTAGTCTTAGTGAGGTAACTTAACCCTGAAGTTTTCTGTACTCTGGTTCACATCTTAACGGGGCTGATCGCCATGGTAACTAACGCTGTGAAACTAGACCTGCTTCAGGGCAGATTAAGCTGCAGATCAGAGCTCAGTGGCTCAGATCTGGATCTTAACCTGTGAATTTGAAAAGAGCTAATGCGATGATGCGGTGTCCATCATCCGCCTGTCTGTTCACATTTCACGGGAAGCGTTACTCCTCCTAAACTCACTCACAATGATCCTCAGGTGGGTCTGCATCTACGTTGTGCTCAAGGTCAAGTGTAAGGAGATCTGAGCTCTGAAGCTCCCGCAGAACCTGCAACAGCCCTGATTGTCTCCAGCTGCTGTGGAGCAGACACCAGCCTGTCATGGTTCGGCACAGGGCAGTCTCCCTGTTCAGCTCCAATCTGTGCTCGTTCACCCAGTGGATCCTGCATTAATGTTCACCCTGTGCTCTTCCTCTTTTGTTTCCATGACAGCCTCTTGCAAAAAAAAACCCAAAAATGTATCCTGCTTTGTGTAGCACTCGACACAAAATGTGACACACAAAAACACAGCTTACCAAATAAAAGTGCAAGTACACAAACAATGTTTCTTCTTGTAAATATGAAAGCTGTTCAGTGTCAATATGGGGGGAAAAATGACATAATTATGCAAAATGTTGGGTGGCTTTTGCAACCCCGTTGTTTAAAACAGAGGACAAAGAGCAGCAACCATTGAACTACGTTCTATAAAAAAGGTTGTCTCAACATAAAAAAGTTAGTGTTCAGGCTGCCTTAAAATTTTAAGTTGACTGAACATGAGAAGATAAATGGTAAAAACACATAATACATGTAAACACATAAACTCAAGTTCAATCAACTTAAAATTTTAAGGCAGCCCGAACACTAACTTTTTTAAGTAGAAAAACCCTAGTTATTTTTACAGTGTACTGTATATAGATTGGGTTTGCCAATTAACCATTGATCTGCACTGAGTTTGATATGGAGATAACAAACTTAAAAGACTTGTCAAAATGCCAGAAACTGTCAAGGGTGGGTGTGTTGAAAGCTGGACCCAAAGACCCAAAGTGTTTCAAAAGGTTTATTTTGAGAGCTGACCAAGCTCTGGTCAGCTCAAGGATATAAATAATAATAAATGACAAGGTCAAGGTCAAGGTAAACGTTATTATCCCCAAGGGGCAATTTGCTCTACAGCAGCAACAGTTTAAGAAAAACAAATAAAAACACACATCCAAGATCCACATACCGCAACGACAGGAGTTACATATTGCTATTCAGGAAGCCAATGGTAGCAGGGACAAATGAATTTTTTAAATCTATTTGTTCTGCATTTAGGCAGAGCATACCATCTACCTGATGGCAGCATCTTGCACTCTGCCCTTAAAAGGTGACTGCTGTCAGCCAAATTAACCCGAGCTTTCTTCATGGCTCTATCACTGTATAAGGGACCAAGTCTGAGTAAATTTGTGCCAGCAGTTTTGTTGCACATTTTCACAATATGTTCCAACCTCTTCTTGTTCTTCAATGTAAGTAGCCCAAACCATTTGATAAAAGAGAAGGTTAAAACAGATTCAATAAAACAGGAATAAAATGTTTCCATTTAAAAAAATGTCAACATTAAAACTCCTAAGTTTACGATAAAAATACATGCGCTGGTGGGCCTTTGCCCAAATAGCACTGACATTGTGGTCAAAAGAAAGTTTGTTGTCAATTAATGTTTCCAGATATTTGTACTGATTCACCACTTCAGCAATCTGACCATTGATACTAACAGGGTGGGCAGGTGAAGGGTTTCTTCAGAAATCAATAGTCATTGCTTTGCTTTTCAACACAGTTTACACCACTCAATAAAATCATCCACCACTGGACCAGGGCCATTCCTCTGTGCAGCACTTCTCAAGCTCCATCAGGTTGGATGGGAAGCGTCGGTGCACAGCCATTTTCAGATCTCTCCAGAGATGTTCAGTTGGAACAAGGCAGGCAAGAACAAGCAAAAACTGAACATGAAATAATAATCCAACAGGGCAGGATAAGACAGGCAGGCTGAAGCATGGGTAAGCGCCAAAAACACTCAAGGAAACCAGTCAGAACACAGACAGACACATATACTGTATATAGACAGGGGGAGTAATGAAGACAACACAAGACAGGTGAGGACAATCAAGGGTAACGGAGACGGCACAGGACGGGCGGGGCTGAACAAACAATCACAGAGGGGATACACATGACACATAATGACAGTGGATCAGGGGAGACAAGACCAAGAAAGCCAGGATAATAATAATAATAAATAATGATGACCAAACTGATCATCAAACAGGGAACAAATTCTATGGAACACAAGAGCAGATCTGTCAATGAATAATAACAAATGCAGAAAAACCCAAAATACAAACTCAAAGCAAGGACAAGGACTGGGGTCCATGCCCTGAAAACAAGGAACAAAGTCATAACTCAGAGTGAGGACATGGTGTCATAATCTGGGCTTGACCATAGGATCAAGCCCACACTAGGATCAATCATCACTCTATCTGGTCAAGACTGAATAGCTGTCAAAGTGCGATCCTGTTTTAAGCATACCAAACAACAACACTAAATCTAAATTAATGATATTTATTCTTCAGTTCTTATCAACACAGCTATTGTCAAAGTAAAAACGGGGCTGATTATGGCTCGGTTAATAATGAGCTTCCTTCACATTTCTCCTTTCTTGGAATCTGTTTTTGTCTTATCTGATACAGGATCCAAATTCTCTACGAAATAATGAAAAAACAACAATAATGATAATAAATAACTTTATTTATATGGTTTACAAAGTGTTTTGACAGATGAGGAGAACGTGGTGCCCAGTGCTCACTTCAGTTTGACAACTTCATTTTAGATTGCCATCGTTTTAAGAAATGTCATGTTCACATCTATGTGGTTTGTGTTTGCGGTTTTAGTGGGAACCAGAGGCACTGTGTGCCAGGACGCAACGCAGGAAAATGCTTGAGGTCCCAGGCCAGAAGCCCCACCCCACCCCAAGGGCTGACCAACTTTGAATCACTCCAGCAGTGACAATGTGGAGAGTTTCAAATGACAGTGGCAGGCCGGTGCAGAACTGCATAAAGGGGCCACACCCCCACCTCCCACTCTCACAAGTACCGGTGCGCAGTTTATGTAAACATACAAATGAGAGCAGCTGTATGACAATAAGGTGAAGTTATCCATCTGGCAGTGACAAATGAAAGAAGAAAAAAGAGGAAGAGGAGAAAAGAAAGGGAGATGGTGGTAAGTAGAGCAGATAATACCATAGTTAATGTAGCTCAGAGTAGCTTAGCGCATCCTGCCTCTGCTGGTCCTGATGGGACCTGATGAGTACCGAGGTTAATGCTGGTCAGAGGGGCCCCCTGTGAATTTTTGTCTAGGGCCCCAAGAGACTCCAGAATTGCCTCTGACCACAGTTTTAAGTTAATAACATGGTTGGCAGTTTTGATCATCAGTCTCTACTTGTCCAAATGTCTTTAGAACACTGTTTACCTCCGGTTTATGTGCTGTTGTTTTACAATTAACCATAACATGTTAACCTCTTAGAATTCTGGTGTTCTGCTGGTGGAACATCTCAAATTTTCTTCTGCCACCCAGTGTAGAAAGAATTTGATTTCTTTGCCATGCTGAATTTAAACATGCTTTTTAGGAAAACTGGCTGGAATGCTAAGAGGTTAATTAATTTGTTAAGTTTAATTTGAGACATTTTTCATGTAAATTTGGGACTTTTTAAAATTTTATGAAGTTCTTTCTCAAAATTCAAAACTTTCTTTAATTATGTGAAGATTTTTGTGTAAAATTAGGACTTTTCAATTAATTATGTGAAGTTCTTCATGTAAATTTGGGATTTTTTCATGTAAATTTGGGACTTTTTAACCTCTTAAAATTCCAGTGTTCCACCAGTGGAACATTTTAAATTTTCTCCTATCACTCAGTGAAGAAACAATTAGATTTTCTTTGCTATGATAAATTTAGGCATTTTTAGGAAAACTGGCTGGAATGTTAAGGGGTTAAATAAACCTGTTAGAGTCTGTTAACTGTTAACAGTTATAATCAGTTAAAGCCAGTGTGTGAACCTGCATTAATTCTTTACGCTGATTCAGGCTTATTCACTGTGAAACATGGTAACAAGAGCGGAATTAACTTCTTATCCAACTCTTGACAAGAAGGCATGCTTCCAAAAATCCAAACCTTGTTTGAGTCTATTGGATATTGCAAAGTTGCTTCCTAAAGCTGCTGTAAACCTCCACGTTGTCATGACGACAGCCACCCATGACAGGTGTGCTCCTGACCACTTTCAGCGATCGTACCAGCATCCCCACGGCCTACCAGTGTGATGAAGAGGGAGACTACCCTGATCGTTCTGATGAGTACGGCTGCAGTAAGTCTCACAGCAGCTGTCGTGCAGTGGCTCCTTTTTCACTTTCCTTCCTCGACCCTGCTAACGTTCAGACTCTCAGCTTTAATTTGAGGGTATTCACATCCAAATTGGAGTTATGGTTTGGGAATTACAACCATTTTTATTCAAAATCGCCTCATATCAGGTGCTCAAAAGTAATGGAACAATTGACTCAAAAGCTATTTCATGGGCTGTACGGGTTATTCCCTCATTAATCCATCTTCAATCAAGCAGGAAAAAGGTCTGGAGTTGATTCCTGGTGTGGCATTTCCATTTGGAAGCTGTTGCTGTGAACCTACAACATGTGATCAAAGGAGATCTCAGTGGAAGTGAAACATACCATCGTTAGGCTGAAGAAAGGAAGAAATCCATCAGAGAGATAGTGGAGATGTTAGGAGGGGCCAAATCAACAGTTTGGTACATTCTGAGAAATAAAGAGCTCCGGAACTCAAAAAGGCCTGGACGCCCACAGAAGATAACAGTTGTAGATGATCACAGGATTGTTTCCATGGTGAAGATAAAACCCTTCACAACATCCACCCAAGTGCAGAACACTCTCCAGGTAGTAAGTGTATCAGTATCTAAGTCTACCATGAAGAGAAGACTTCATCAGGGTAAATACAGAGGGTTCACTACAAGGTACAAACCAGTAATCAGTTAATCAGTCTCAAAAATAGAAAGGCCAAATTAGACTTTATCAAAAAAAAAAAAAAACATCTATAGAAGTTCTGGAACAGCATTCTTTGGACAGATGAAACCAAAATCAACCTGTACCAGAATGATGGGAAGAAGAAAGTACAGAGAAGTCTTGGAATGGCTCATGATCCAAAGTACACCACATCTTTTGTAAAACATGGTGGAGGCAGTGTGATACATGAGCACGCATGGCTTCCAGTGGTACTAGGTCACTGGTGTTTATTGATGATCTGACAGAAGCAGCTGGATAAATTCTGAAGTGTACAGAGATACTGTCTGCTCAGATTCAGCCAAATGCAGCAAAGCTGATTGGACGACACTTTACAGTACAGATGGACAATGACCCAAAACATACCGAGAAAGCAACCCAGGAGTTTTATAGGGCAAAGTGGAATATTCTGCAGTGGCCGAGCCAATTACCAGATCTCAGCCCGATCCAGCAGCATTTGACTTGCTTAAGACAAAACTTAATTCAGAAAGACCCACAAACAAACAGCAACTGCAGACAGCTGCAGTAAAGGCCTGGGAAAGCATCACAAAGGAGGAAACGCAACATTTGGTGATGCCCATGGGTTCCAGACTTCAGGCAGTCATTTCCTCTAAAGGATTCTCAACAAAGAAATAAAAATGAACATTTTATTTTGGAAATGTTAATTTGTCCAATTACTTTTGAGCCCCTGAAATGAGGAGGTTTTGTATAAAAATGTTTGTAATTCCTAAAGCATAACTCCAGTTTGGATGTGAATACCCTCAAATTAAAGCCGAGACTCTGAACTTTAAACCCAAATTGATTATATAACCGTATCTTGAATACGTTTTAGTAAACAGCTAAAATAACAAAGCTTGTGTCAGTGTCCAAATATATATGGACCTAATTGCATGTTTACTGATGCATAGAGACTAAAAGGGAACCGTCCGTCCACAGCAGCAAATTATACTTCCTCTGACTCTGAGGCACCTTTGAGCTTCGCTCAGCTTCCAGATTCCAGTCACACGTCAACCTTTTTGTCCTAAACAGGTCCCGCTGTCCTCTTTGCCTTGACACCGTGCAGCCCCTCCTTCTGTGACGACCCCACCACAGGAGTTGATTCGGGCAGCACGGGGGGGCCACGGTGACCTTCACCTGTCAGGCTGTGGGGGTGCCAACTAATTACGTTTCATCATCAGACCTGCAGTCTGCGTTACCATGGTAGCAGCACATACTGTGAGATTATTTAAAGTTTCAGAAATCGCCGACCGTGATTAATATGTGAGATTAAATGTGTTTCTGTTTGGACAAGACAAGGTGAGGGCAGCTGTTATCCTCCTTGTTAGTAAAATCACCCAAACCATCCCCCTTGTTAAGCTTCCATCATCATAAACCCTTTTATAGCATGTGACAGAACTGTATAAAATGACGTTGAACCAATAATTCTAAGCAGAAATGCAAATAAATAAATAAAACTTCAACTTTTTTCTCATAAATTGTTGACTTTTTTCTCATTCTCTCAAATTTGCTGCTTTCTTTTGTAAATTTGCAACTTTTTTGTCATAAATTTGTGACTTTTTTCTCATAACATGACTTTTTTCTTTTTTTTTTTCTTTTTTTTTTCCGGTTCCGGTTCCGCCGGACCGGCGGCGCCACACGAGTCGGCTGCCCGTTGCAACAGCCTTTTTTTATCTTCCTTCTTCTTTCTACACCTTTCACTCTGTATATATATCACGGACGCACGGATCGCCCCGGGGATCTCCCGGGTCGGCGGACGGAGCCACTGTTTGCAGCGGGAGACGTTGCAGCGGGGAGGAGCTAGTGCTAGCTAGCACTTGGCCGCCGCCCGGTGCTAATGGGAAACTCGACATACCGGGAGCTGTAGCGAAAACGACGCGGGTGGCGGGCTGAAGTTTAGGCGGCGTGCAAGAAATATAAGACAGAATATTAAAGAGCGATGGCAAGAACCAAGCAGACCGCCCGTAACATCTACTGGAGGAAGAAGCCCCCCAGGAGGCAGCTAGCCACCAGGGCTGCTCGGAGAGGTGCTCCGGCCACCGGCGGAGTGAAGAGGCCTCACCGTCACAGGCCCGTGGCTCTGAGAGAGATCCGTCACTACCAGAAATCCACGGAGCTGCTCATCCGTAAGCTGCCCGTCCAGCGCCTGGTGAGGGAGATCGCTCAGGACTTCAAGACCCACCTGCGCTTCCTGAGCTTCGCCGTCATGGCTCTGCAGGAGACCAGAGAGGCCTACCAGGTGGGTCTCTTCTTCGCTAAGAGGGTCACCATCATGCCCAAAGACTTCCAGCTGGCCCGCCGCATCCGCGGAGAGAGAACTTAGACTTTCTGCTGCACATTCACCAACCATAATGCTCCGCACTGTGTGTCTATATATATATTTATAGTAATATGTTTACTAGATGTTCTTGTTTTTTTTTCTTGCCTTCTGATTATTGCTCTGAGTGTTGCTATCCCTGTGCTGTTGCAATCCTGGAATTTCCCCATTGTGGGACTAATAAAGGCTTATCTTATCTTATCTTATCTTATAAATCTGCAACTTTTTTCCTCACAGATTTGTACATTTTTTCTCAAAAAATTTGACTTGTCGCAAATCTGCAACTTTTTTCTTATAAATTCAAAATTTTCATTATATAAATTTGCAACTTTTTCTCATAAATTTTTGAGGTTTTTTTGTAAACTTGCTACTTTCTTCTTAAAAATTTGTAAGTTTTCTATATAAATGTTTGACCCTTTTTTTTAAAATTTGCAAATTTTTTCTAAAAATTCAGACTTCTTTTTTTGCAAATTTGCAACTTTTTTCTTGAAAATTTGAAAAATTTCTTTATGTAAATTTGCACCTTTTTCTCATAAATTTTTGATTTTTTCTTTGCAAATTTGCTACTTTCTTCTCAAAAATTTGCAAGCTTTATATCCCCATAAATGTTTGACCTTTTTTTTGGAAAATTTGCAACTTTTCCTCAGCAATCTTCAACATTTTTTCTTATAAATTGACAACTTTTTTCACAAAAAATTGAGATTTTTTTTTGCAAATTTGCAACTTTTTTCTTCCAAATTTGAAACTTCCTTCATATAAAATTTTAACTTTTTTCTCATAATTTTTAAACTTTTTTACTTGCAAATTTGCAACTTTCGACTCAAAAACTTACAAATTTTATCTCATAAATGTGTGACTCTTTTTTTGCAAACTTGCAACTTTTTTCTTAATTCTGCAACGTTTTCTGATAAATTTACAACTTTTTTCTCAAAAATTTGTGATTTTTTTTCTTGTAAATCTGCAGTTGTTTCTCAAAAAATTGCAGCTCTTTTCCTGTAAATTTTCAATTTTTTTCTTATAAATCAGTATGTTCATCTGGATGCTGGTTAAATTTTTATTCTATGTAATTAAATTGTAATTAGCAATTTTAAAAATTTTGAATATGGCAACTTTTATTATGTTTTTGCACCTTTATTCTTAAATATTTATGTTCTAATATGCTCTAATGTTCTAATATTAGATTAGAACACTATAGATTAGAACACTATGTTGGACTTAATGGAACTTTGTTGCAGTGGTTTAGATCTTATTTATCTGATAGGTTCCAGTTTGTTCATGTAAATAATGAGTTTTCTTTCAATTCAAAGCTTAGTCATGGAGTTCCACAGGGATCTGTGCTAGGCCCTACTCTTTTTAGTTTATGTATGCTTCTGTTAGGCAACATTATTAGAAAGTACTGTATACATTTTCATTGTTATGCGGATGACACACAGTTATACCTGTCAATGAAGCCAGATGATAGTAATCAATTAGCCAAGTTAGAAGCCTGTCTTAAGGAAATCAAAGCTTGGATGACTTGTAATTTCCTGCTATTAAATTCAGATAAGACTGAAGTCATTCTTGTTGGTCCAGAAAACCTTAGAAATACCTTTCCAAATCAAACTTTCAGTTTGGATACGGTTACTCTTTCTCTTAATAGCTCTGTGAGGAACCTTGGAATTATTTTTGATCAAGATCTGTCCTTCAATTCACATATTAAATTTGTTTCTAAGACTGCCTTCTATCATTTGCGTAATATTGCCAAGATTAGGAGCATCTTGTCTCAGAGTGATGCTGAGAAACTGATCCACGCTTTTGTTAGCTCGAGATTAGATTATTGTAATTCTTTATTATCAGGCTGTCCGAAAACATCTTTAAAAAGTCTTCAGCTGATCCAAAATGCTGCAGCAAGAGTTTTAACAGGTACTAGAAAGAGAGATCATATCTCTCCGGTTCTGGCCTCCCTTCATTGGCTTCCCATAGAGTTTAGAATTAAGTTTAAAATCCTTCTTCTTACTTACAAAGCTCTAAACAATCAGGCTCCTTTTTATTTAAAAGATCTGATACTACCGTATTATCCTAACAGAGCACTACGCTCCCAAAATGCAGGATTACTTGTAATACCTAGAATCTCCAAAAGTACAATGGGAGGCAGAGCCTTCAGTTATCAAGCTCCTCTCCTTTGGAACCAGCTGCCAATCTGGATTCGGGAGTCAGACTCTATCTCTGTTTTTAAGAATAGGGCTAAAACCTACCTTTTTGATATAGCCTACAATTAGGGAGGGATCATGTGTTTCTGAACCCTCCCTTAGTTATGCTGCTAATAGGTTTAGTCAGCCGGGGGACCTCCAGTAATGCACTGGGCCTCACTCCTTTCCTCACTCTCAATGAAATATTTTTTTTGCTGGTCATTAACCCCTTGCACTCCGGTCAATTTTCCTAAAAACGCCCAAAAATAATGTGCCCAAAGTAAATCGAAAGCTGTTCTTCAACCCTTTGCAGCATCTTCATGGGGTTGGTCTCATTTAAAAGAAAACACTTTGAATTTTTTGGCAAAACAATCATAATCTCTCTAAGTGCTCCGGCCACTGAGTTACAGTCATCTAAACACAGTGAACTTGAAGAAAATAAATTTGGCCTGGGTGTTTTTTTGGATACAAATGCTTGCAAATAACACACAGCTTCAGATCCGGGCTGGAAAATGCAACAGAAATGTAGAACCAAGTGTTATCCAGCTGAGGTCCAAATTTTGTAACAATACCACAAAAAATGAATATATTACACAGCTTTTTCCTCAGGTAGTTCCCAGGCGTTTTTGAACTGTGCCAAATTGTGCCAAATGGCAGAGTTTGGAAAAACATCTGCAACTTTTGAATGATTCAATGTAGAAGCTTCATTTTGGGCTCTAATGAAAGGTCACACTCAGAGCTGTGTCTGTGTGTGTGTGTGTGGGGGGGGGGGGGGGGGTTGTCCCCCCCCCCTCGCTACAGAGGACGGAGATCGGCCATCGCTACATTACGGATTAGCCTCATGTGGGATGTGGGACAGCAGCTCAGTCACTGCGGCTCCCCCCCCCCCCCCCCCCGCTACAGAAGAATAGTCAGGAATAAAGAATAATTTAGCTTATAACACCTTACCTCTTCACAGCAGCGTCCTGGCGAACTTCTCCTCCCCATTGTCAGACGAACGCGACGCTGGTCCGCTCGTGGTTCTGGTCTCGCGATCCGATCAAAACATAATTCCATTATTGCGGTTTTGTGCTTCCATGATTGCGGTTTTTGGCGAAAGATTTTTCAAAACAAATAACAGTAGTAATTAAAAAAAGACTGGCGAAGGCGTGTGTGTCACTCAGCCTTCGTTGTCAGCCTCCGTCGGTCTGTGACCATGGAAGAAATCATAACGTCTACTCTGCTGGAACAAAAAATAAGCACCGCCTGTGGCCGAACATGCCGATGCGTGAATGCTGTCACACAGGTTGCATTTGTGGGTGGTCTCCATGTTGTTGGGTCTGTGACGGTTCTTTCTGCGAGTCCTTTTTTGATCCGCTCCAGCAGTCAGTCTTCACCCAGCCTTAAAAAAAACAGCTCGCGAACTTCTCTGCTTCAATTGGCTCACTGCATTCACAGCCTTGGTAGGCGGGTCCTTCTGGCTAGGTTTTCAGTCATTGGTTCTTCAAGGTTTCAGAAACCCAATTCAAGGCTCTTATTAGTCGAATGAGAGGTCAATCAGATGAACTAATCTGTTCGCGGCTGTGTCTGCAGCTTTTATTTTCAGTGCGCGCTTGGACGCGATACACCACCTACATCACAATCTCCATCATGCGTCCTAGAGCGCAAGAGAGCGCCCTCATGCGCTCTAGGACGCAGAGACTTGCCCACCTGCGGTACAACGGAGCGCAAGAGGTTAACATTTGTTTGTTCTCTCCCATAGATTGAGTCCCCATCGTGCTGTTTGCTCTCTACATGTCTGTTCTTTTCATCTTCTCTGTCCCCTCACCCCCCAGCCAGTCGCAGCAGATGACTGCCCCTCCCTGAGCCTGGTTCTGCTGGAGGTTTCTTCCTGTTAAAAGGGAGTTTTTCCTCTCCACCGTCGCCAAGTGCTTGCTCACAGGGGATCGCCTGATTGCTGGGGTCTTTCTGCAACTGTGGGGGTTCCCCCTACAGTTGATAGTGCTATGAGATGACTGTTGTTGTGAAATGGCGCTATATAAATAAAGTTGAATTGAACTGAATATTTGTACCTAATTTACATACACATTTGTACCTCATACTAAATTTGCAAATCCCCCCATCTCCTCATTAAAAAATAACAAATCACTTACTGATTGTGAGGATTTAAAGGGTATTATAAATTTATTATCCTCTACTTTCAGGTGGGAAGGCTGTTGACTGTGAATGATCTCAGTAGATCTTTGGGTGCTGACTCAAACCACTCAGCCCAATCATTTTAATTATGTGGCTTAATCCAGTTGCAGTTTCAGAACACTGAGTCTGGGTGTGCTGGTGGTAGAGCAATTATCGTTATATTTTATAGGTTTTTTTGGACAGGAATATTTCCTCAGGCA
Source organism: Pholidichthys leucotaenia (assembly GCA_020510985.1). NCBI lineage: Eukaryota > Metazoa > Chordata > Actinopteri > Cichliformes > Pholidichthyidae > Pholidichthys > Pholidichthys leucotaenia. Next base: position 34,824,884 of record CM035848.1, read on the forward strand.
GTGCAAGTCAAATCTAAGACAGTCTTGTTAACAGCAAGGTCTTTGTCACTGTGATATTTCTGTTCTGCTAGGATTTCTATGAGCAGTGAGAACAGCCAGGGCACACTGACTGTACGTGACATGAAGGAGTCCGATCAGGTGTCGTACACCTGCAAGGCCATCAATAATAAAGGCCTGGTGTTTGCTTCTCCTGATGGAGTGCTAACTCTTACATCTGACCCAAACCCAGGTACCAGTTCTTTTACCGACCACAGAGTAACAACAGTGTTCCCTCTGGCTTAAAGACCTTGGCGCTGTGGCAACATATTTTTGCGGGGGGGGGGGGGGGCAATATGGCACAATTGTTACCGGAATATGTTAATTTTATACTATTTATTTCTTTTTTAAATTTGCATATTAACTTTGCATATGGAATTTACCATTTGAAGCATTGTACAACTGAGGCTTGAATCTTGGCATATTGGGCCAGTTGGGGTCCCACCCAGACGTTCTGTGTTTAGACTTTTTAGTGGTGTTATCCAGCTCTCCTTCCTTTGCCCTCACCTCTGCTCTGCACCCTCCGCCTGAACACTTTCCTCTCCTTGGCTCCTCTCTTCTGTCTCATCTTGCCCTCTCTGAGCTCTGTCTAATTCAGCTTCTCTCTCTGTCTATGGTGGTATACAAACAGGTTAGAAAATATCAAGTGTCATGTTTTGTCCTGTGGGATTTTTTAGTCATGGTTTACATAAATGACAAAAATGTGTATTTTTTTTTATTTTTATTCTAGTGTTTCCTTTTTTCCATTGAGAGAGTAGGGAAGGGGAAAAAACATTCATAATAGTAATGTACTCATGCATACTTAAATTATATGATCAGAGGTGGGTATAGTAGCCAGAAATTCTACTCATGTAAAAGCAGTGCTATGAAATTAATAATTAAAAGGAGATAACCAAAAATTTCTAGTCGAGTTAAGGGTACAAACAGCACCTACTTAAGAACTTGAGTAATGACTTCAGTCTTGAAGGTTTGAGGTTTTTCTCCCAAATTTATAACAATTTTCTTATAGTTTTCTACTTTTCTCTGTAAATTTATCTAAATTTGAAACCGTTTCCCTCAAATTTGTAATTTCCTCTTGTAAAATTGACTTTTCTTGTACATTTGAAACTTCATTATAAATTTGTGGATTATTTTATGGCTTATTTTTGTCTGCTTTTTAAAATAAAGTTACTGTTTTTTTCTAAATAAATTTGAAAGACTGGTAATTTTTTTTTTAACTTTTTCCTTATAACAATTTACATTTTTGACCATAACTTTGCAGCCAGAACAGAACAATAATTTAACTCTGATTACAAAGAAAAAAATATTAATAAAACTGTATTTAATTAAATAAATTAACTTAAATGACCAAGGATGCCATTATTTCTGTTATAATATTTCTTCATATTTATAGTTTTTTAGAAATCTCCTCACCACCCAGACAGCAAGAAAAACCTCCCTTGTTTTGAAATCCAAATGTTGGCACGTTTGGTTTGTCTGAAGGCTGCTGACGGATTAAAGTCATTGACTTGATGAATTTCGGTCATCTTAACTTGCCAGGTACATAATAGGGAATATAACTTAATATTGTAGTGGCTGGTGAAATATATACTCAGCAATTCATCAGTTCCCCTTGCCTTTCCCTTCATATGAAGACGGCTGCAAATGAATTCTAACCACATCTCTCAGCTAAGCGACTCGTCCATTACACAACATAACAAAAATAATTTTTTTGTAAGTTGTCTGTGTTTTTTCAACTGATTAAAGACAATTTTACACCGCTGAATCCAAAAATGACATCCGCTTCTCTCGATCAGGTCAGGTTTTTATGTTAAGTTATAAGCAGTTGTACAGCAGTTGTACAGTTGTACTGTAAATTGAATAATAGACACTGATAAAGGTAAGTACATGTAAACTGAATGTTAGATCATCATTGTTCAAAATTCAGAGAATTTCAAGAAAAAAAAGAATTTTGCATCATATAAAGCGAAAATACCTGTACATGTAAACAAAAACGTAAGAAAACACGTGGCCATAATTCAAAAAGTTGGCCTGATTGAGCAAAACCAATGTGATTTTTGGATTCAGCACATCAAAATTGTCCTAAAGCAGCTAAAAAAAACTTAGACAGTAAATTTGGTGTTGACCAGTGTTATTGCCCCCGTTTCTAACGGGTTAAAACCATGATAAATGCCAGTGCTTACATACCTCTTCTGATTTTTTTTTCCCGACGTTTAAAGTACTTTAATAAACTCATGTTTCTCTTGGATAGTCATGCTAGCGAGACACTCTACCTGGTGACCGACTGGAAAGCTCGCGTGGGCGGGGCGCTTCTCAACTCTGCGCAGATGACGATCACGCGCATTGTTCATGTGCGTGCTTGCAGAAAGTCATTGCTTTATATATTTTTCTTAAATTTATATATCCTCATAAGTGCGGCAGAAATTTTTCTGGCGTGGTGGGCCGCCACCTAGAAATGTTACCAGAGGAAACCCTGAACAACAAAGAACCTTGCATTTATTCTAACTTCGGTAAGCATGAAATCACATAATTCCCTCTGTTTTTCCTTGTTATTGTTCAGGAATTGTCCTAATGGTCATGTAGTGTTGTTCTATAATTATATCTATCTATAAATGCACCAAATCTGTGTGTGTGTGTGTGTGTGCGCGCGCGCGCACGCACGCGTGTGTGTGTCTGTCTGTCTGTTCCTCAGATATCTCCCAAACCGCTCGTCAGACTGACCTCAGATTTTATAAGTGCTTTGCTGAGGTTCTGAGGGTGTGCATCCCCAAGTATGGAGTCGCTCAGTCAAAATGTGTATTTTTTATCAATAAAAGTTTAGCCACTGCTCTGTCACCACTCTATCTCTTCATGTCCTGGTTTCAGGAAGTGTGGGCGGGGTTTCGGATTGTCTCCGTGCTGATTGGATAATATGCTGTATCACAGCCATGCTGACTGGATAATTCACTGCATCACGACCATGCTGATTGGATAATACGCAGCATCACGACCAATCAGTCACCACAGCGCTTTGCAAACAAAAAAAGGAAGTGAAAAGCGACAAATTTGACAAGAAATAGAGGATAGTGAAGATGTAATGCTTAAAAAAATTATACTATAATGTTGCCGTGATTGCGTACGTCTAAAGGATAATTTGGGGAATGCCAGTGGGGATCCGAAGTCTGCCTAAAAAACACCGGTGTTGGAGAAGCAGCTGGTGAAATGCGGTCCATCATAGGGAAGCAAGCCCAGCCCACCCGGTCAGCAAACGAGAGTCCCTTTGCAGCACCATGATTCGCTGTCGCTGATGGCTCTCCTCTCGGTGTGCTCGCACAGCTATCTAAAAATTAAAAGTTAATAAAAATACCATCATGATTGTGGAGCAGAATGCCCAGACCAATTGCATATCATATATGGCCACATGCACGGTTTGACTAAATGACGACCGTCACCAAACTGGACACAAAAATGCCCAAATAATGAAATAAATAATTTTTATTTCAGCATTTACAGACAAATGGGCAACACTGATGCAACAGTTGCAGCCAAAGAGGTCATTCTGCTGTGTATAATAATGTTCGGTGTTTTGTACTTATAATATTCCTAAAATATAAAAGGATGCACTAGGATAGGTCTCAAGAACTTGTGAACGTGTCCTGTTATAGTACTGCATGAATTTATTGACGATAGACTACAAACTACACATATAAACTAAAACAATTATAATGATCATTGAACAGCTCCCATTCCCCAAGGTGCAAGATACAACACCTATGAATATAAGTCATAAAAGATCAGACAAATAAGTGAGCTGACAAAAAATGAACCACGGTTCCTAAACAGTCGCTAATTTTGGATGTCCTATTCATTTTCAATAATTCTGTAATTAATATTCACACAATCAAATAAAACTTAGTGCTGTTCAGTCCCTTTTATATTTGTCAAAGTATAACGTGTGAGTGCCTACATACAGTATAGGCTACACCTCTTTGTATTCCACTTTCAAACACAGCCTACATTTGGGCCTGGAAAACCTAATTGGGCTACCTGTTTTCAGACAAGAATACTTGCATTCTACGGGCATGCACTAGTAACCACTCCACTAAATCACTGCATGGGAGCAGCTCTGCGATCCACATGGTGAGGACATCGATGGCCTCACTCACACCATCACGGACTACATCAACTTCTGTGTGGACAACACCGTACCCACCAAGACCATACGGTGTTGCTCAAAGAACAAACCCTGGATCAACCCTGAGATTAAAACACTTTTGAGAGAGAAGAAGACAATCTTCAGGTCGGGGAACAGGGAGATGCTGAAGTCCGTACAGAGGGAGCTGAGGAGGAAGATCAGAGAAGGCAAGGACGGCTTCAGGAAGAAGATGGAGGACAAGCTGCAATGGAGTGACATCGGCAGGGTCTGGAGAAACCTTAAAACCATCTCTGGGCTTCAGAATACCTCCTCCCAGGCCACAGGGGGCAGGGAGTGGGCAAACAATCTGAACCTGTTTTTAATAGGTTTGACCAACCACCCTCCCCCCTGCCTGCACACCAACCACTGCCGCCTCTAAAGTCATCGAGACCTGCTGTCCACACCCCACTCCACCAACACCCCTCCACTCCCAGCACACAGCCCCCCAACCGCGGGCGGTGCGGTGGCGCAGTGGTTAGCACTGCACCAGCACAGCAACTCACCCTTGGCCATGGGATCCCTAGTTCGATCCCAGCCCCTGACCCACAGTGATCTGTGTAGAGTTTGCATGTTCTCCCCGTATCTGCGTGGGTTTACTCCGGGATTTCTCCGGTTTCCTTCCGCAGGCCAAAAACATGCAGGTTAGGTTAATTGGAGACTCTAAAGTGGCCCTAGGTGTGAATGTGTGTGTGAATGGTTAAGGGATAGCGCCGTACCGTGGCTGCTTCATCCATCCAGGTGGACGCCCTCAATTTCCCCTCTGGGGATCAATAAAGTATACAAAAATCAAAATCAACCTGACCCTCACTAAGACCCAGGTGAGAACGGAGCTGAGGAAGATCAAGGTGAGGAAGGCCTCGGGACCGGATGGCATCAGCGTGAAGCTCCTCAAGTCCTGCGCAGACCAGCTGTGTGGGATTATGGAGCACATCTTCAACCTGAGCCTGAAGCTGGGGAGGGTACCACAGTTGTGGAAAACATCTTGTGTGGTACCCGTACCAAAGACTTCCCACCCCAGAGACCTGAACAGCTACAGACCAGTGGCCCTGACGTCTCACATGATGAAGACCCTGGAGAGACTGCTCCTTCCTCACCTCCGCCCCCTGGTGGGACCAGCGATGGATCCACTCCAGTTCGCCTACCAGCATGGCATCAGAGTGGAGGATGCAGTGATCTTCCTTCTTCACCATTCCCTGTACCACCTGGAGAAGCCTGGGAATGCAGTGAGGATCATGTTCTTTGACTTCTCCAGTGCTTTCAACACCAGCCAACCGATGATCCTGAGGGACAAGCTGCTGTGTGCAGGGGTTGACCAGCACCTGTCATCATGGATCCTGGACTATCTCACAAACTGGCCACAGTTTGTGAGAACCTGGGATTGTGTGTCCGACACAATCATCGGCAGCATGGGGGCCCCCCAGGGAACGGTTTTGGCTGCCTTCCTGTTCACCCTTTATACTGCGGACTTCTCACACAACACAACACACTGCCATCTACAGAAGTTCTCTGACGACTCTGCGATCGTTGGCCTCATCTCCAATGGAGATGAAGCTGAGTACAGAGGACTTATCCAGGACTTTATGGACTGAAAACTAAGGAGCTGGTGGTGGACTGCCGCAGGCAAGGACAACCCCTCACAGCACCAGTAAACATCCAGGGAACAGACATTGAGATGGTGACATCCTACAAGTACCTGGGTGTTCATCTGAACAATAAACTAGACTGGTCACACAATACTGACGCACTTCTTCTACTTCCACCCTCCCAAGAGAGCAGACGCTTTTTTCTTCTCTCCTGCTGATTTTTTCCTCCCCTCCTGCTACTGGATCCCAGCTTGCTGTTGTCTGTCTGCGTCTAACTGCGACCGCCGAAAAGAAATTATGGAGTTAATAAGCTGGGCTTTGAACAAAATTGACACTATTTTTTCAACAAGGAAAAGTGCTCCGGGGGAAGCTGTCTGCCCCGCTGGAACGGCTCCAGTGGGCTATCTATGTGACACAGGTAATTGGAAAATGCTGTGTCTCTCTAATCTTTCTATCGAAGATATTGAAGATTTGTTTATCTTCGTAATCTTGGTGATTGGGATAATTCTGATTGGGACGGGAATTGTCTTGGTTTACCGCAAATTGCTGAAGATGGATTCAACCTATCAAAATGCTGGCCAGGCGAGGTGCATCCAACAAATTGAGAAACTGGAGAAGACCCTGATAGCGACTACTGGAGAACTGTCTCGTAAGGTGGATTACATCATGGGTTCGCTCAGGTCTTTCCACGACGAATTCAAAGCTGCGCAATGAAGGATTAATGTACTGAATCTACAGAAGAAATACAAGTCTTCTCTGTGATCAGTCCTATTTGGCATTATTATTCCCCATGAAAATTCCTCCTGGCTGTCTGCAGACTGTGTTTTTTTCAAAATCATGAGCACAAGGCCTTGGACAGCCAGCTGCAGCGCCAGATAAGACTGGGCGCCAGACAGACAAAACATCTTCTGCCAAGGGTCCTTGGGTCTCTCTTATTATCATCAACACTGCTCAACACCGCACACACATTGATTCATGAACTGATTAAAGATATACTGTACACTGCTCTCTTGTGTCTTGTGAATTCTGAGTTGTTGCTCTGTGCTATTGAGAGATTTTTTTTTCATTGTAATCATAATCTGCTTAAAAATAAGCTGTATTTTGATAACGAAGTTTTTTTTTTCTCCTCCCCCCTTGTGTCGTTCCCTCCCTTCCCCTCCCTTTCTTATCTATCTCTGTTTGATGAGGCGCCTATTATGGCTGCCGTGTCGTTGTGTCGCGCGCATGCGCACCAATGTCAAGTCAAGTTCCTCGTGTGTTTTTTACATGCTTGGCAATAAAGTTTATTCTGATTCTGATTCTGATTCTGATTCTCTACAAGAAGGGACAGCGCAGGCTGTTCCTACTGAGGAGGCTCAGGTCTTTTGGTGTACAAGGGGTGCTCCTGCTGACATTCTACGACACGGTGATGGCACCAGCCATCACTTTTGGAGTGGTCTGCTGGGGCAGTGGCATTACAGCAGCCAATAGGAAGAGACTGAACAAACTGATCAAGAAAGCTAGCTCTGTCCTGGGGCAGTGCCTTGACCCAGTGGAGGAGATAGGAGAGAGAAGGATGGTGGCTAAACTGTCATCTCTGCTGGAGTCCGAGTCCCACCCTATGCAGGACATACTGAACGCACTGAGGAGCTCATTTAGCAGTAGACTACATCATCCTAGGTGCGCGACCGAGAGGTTTCACAGGTCCTTCCTACCTACGGCTGTCAGACTGCATAACCTAAGCAGGGCTGCTCGCGGGGATAGCAAAAAAAAAAAAAAATAAAAATGTGACGACCTAATAGTATTGAATGCAAAAGACACAACAGACTTACACAAATGGTCCCCTCCAGTATACAACTAGGACAATATCAGTCACTACAGAGGGTGACAATATGTATGGGTACATATTCATACTATGTAGGATAACTAAGTAGACGGTTATGCTGTTTATTGCATCTAGCTACAATGCTCCGCACTGTACACTGCTCAAAAAAATTAAAAAAACACTTTGAAAACACATCAGATTTTAATGGGAAAAAATAAGCTGGATATCTACACTGATATGGACTGGATAATGTGTTAAGAATGAAAAGATGCCACGTCTTTTGATGGAAATGAAAACACTCCAAAACTTAAAAGTGAAGAAATTGTAGCAGGCTAGTCCAGCTTACTCAGATTAAAAAGTGTTCCTTTAATTTTTTTGAGCAGTATATATTTATATATTTATGTGTATATATGTACAGTATATTCACTGCTCTTATTTTCTTATCTTCTAAATTAGTGCTCCGAGTGTTGCTGGCCCTGTGCTGTTGCAATCCTGGAATTTCCCCATTGTGGGACTAATAAAGGCTTATCTTATCTTATCTTATCTTATCTTAATAATTATAATTAATAGTTATTAATAATTATTAAATTACCTTGTTTTAACACTAGGGCACCACTTCTAGTTTATAGAGAAATAGAAGAACTCCATTATAGTTGAGCTTGATAATTTGGTAATTAATAAGCAAAGTTCAACAGTCATTGGATCAGTCTTTTAATCTGTGCTTCTGTTTATGGCATTGAGTGATTCTGAAACCTGGACACAGAAAACACACCTTTAACTCAGTTTAGCAATTTAATGAAAGAACCAAAGGGATAACAGACATCTGAAGCTTTGTAAAATGAAGAAATAACCAGATGTTATGGTAACAATGGCAATTTTGCATATATGAGGAAAGAGCAGTATTTACATATTTACAAGTCTTGCATGTGTGACATGTGGCTGGGGAATTAATGAAACAACCAGAGGAAAAACTGATGATAATGCAAGATTAATGAAAAGATCATTTTTGAAAATGTGTTTTGCAAAGAAGACAGATTGACAGTACGTTAGGCTCAAAAAGGAAGGATCGTTGCTCAACATCAAGGTCAAAAGGTCTAGAGATCTGCATGTTTAAGATTTCATGAAAATCATTACTCCTCGGCCACTCTCCCAGTGTTCAGCAAACTCATGTACAAAGATCCTCAAGCAGGTCTGCATCTTGGCTGTGCTCTAGGTCAGGGTGAACAGTCAGGACATCTGACTACTCTTTGGGTGATTTCATCAGGCTGGAATGAGCTACTCTGTCATTGATGGCCTGGTTTTGATAATCAATAATAATTTGACCAATAGACACATTTCAGGAGATTAAGGGTGCATTCACACGGTGTCAGGAGCCGAGCTGGCTTGGTTTCCCCCAACTCAGTCCTGGCCTTTCTGTGGGTTAGGTGCCACTTTGTATGTATGTTAGTGTGTATTTCTGTGTGCTTTACCATACCCATAGCCACTGCTTTCTGGCTGGCAGCGGTGAGGCAGCACCTTGGGCTCATGCTGCTGTGAGCACTGTCTAACTATCTGCCAGTCCGACCACGCCCCCTCTCTTATTGCCATCAGCTGTTCCCACTCTCGTTTGCCTTTTTCCCGCTCCTCGCCCAGGTGTGACCAATTTACCATCCCCAGCAATGCGTGTACTTTAGGAGCCTTTTGCCAGTCATGCATTGCTGGGTCATTGTACTAGACACGTGGTCGTTAATCACTGTGTGATAGTCGACGTCAAAGAAGGATTATTCTCACTCAGTGCTTTATGTGGACTACTTGGACAGCTCCAGTCCAGTGAGTATTATCTGTGTGTGTTTTCCCCGGTGGTCCTCACCAATTGACTGTTGAGCATCCTGAAGGACTCCTTAAGCTTCTGTGGAATATATGACCTGGAACTGTTTGTCAGTTGCTGTGTTTAATAAATGTGTGTGTGGTGTAAACCCAGAGCTTAAATCCTCATCCTTTCACCCCACCTCCATCCGCTGTGGAAAAGTGCACGGGGAGTTCATGACAGAATGACCCAGCCCGACAAAAGGATTTAGCAGGTTACACCCCACAAACCTTTTTCCCTTTTTAAACTGTTTTTCCACCCACCGGTTTTTGCCCCACTATGCCTTTGGCGTGCCGCTCCCACGTCGGCCGGAGGAAACTAGCAGCGAGGCATCCCACGGTGGAGGAAGAATGGGTGGCGACCTTTATCCAGGACTTTATGGATGAGGCCCATGAAGCCCGCAGACCCAAGGCGAAGTGTAGCAGCCTGGACACAGCGGAGGGAATCCTGGAAGCGTATCCTGGTCTCTGGGATTACCCTCAATACACAGACCTGATCGCTTCGGTCTACGTGCTTTAGCGCATGTTTCTTGGTGTGGGGATAGTGGTGTTCCTTGCGGAGCACAAGCGGGAACACGCTCCACAGTCTGCAGCCGTTATCTCTTCCGCTTCACCATCAGCGTCAGCTGCCCAGAAGAAGCATCATCCCGCGAGGAGACACCGGGAAAAAGCCCTCCTCATCTTCAGCAGCTGTCATCTCCCCTTCAGCTGTCGTGAGGACTGCTAGGGCCGCCTCAGGAACGCCGTTCCTCCTCCACCCTTTGAAGAGGGCCGAATCACCATGGACGCAGAGAGGGATGACAACCTGCCAGCTGCAGCAGCTAACATCAAAGATCGGGATGACAGGCAAGTGTCCTTTCATTCAACTCATTTTGATAATAATAAACCTTGTCTGTCTCCCGGGAGAGGGACCCAGTTTCAGCAGTCCGCTGGGCTCCCTCCAACAGCTGCAGCCTATAACTCTTTTCCTACCTCCTCTGTGCCTCCTTCTTTTTCTTCTGAGCATCTGTCGGTCCAGGATCAGAGCCGTCAGACAGTGGAGGAGCCAGTGGCTTTGGAGGATCCTGCTCCAGAACCAACACAGAGGTGTTTCCCTGCGGCCATGCCGGTGGAGTCCCCTGCTTCTTCTCCCGAGCCGGTGCCCACTCAATCCCCGGGCATGCCAACGGATGAAGAGTGGTCAAACCTGCTCACCGTGCTCAACCGCCGGGTCGAGGAGGAGCATTGTGAGAGGAAGGAGCAGTGACTGGCCCTGCTCCACTGCCGGATGGAGGAGGAGCGCCGCGAGAGGGAGGCCCAAGGACGCACTTCCCGGCTGTGAAGGTTCCATCCCCCGCGCCTGCTCAATCCCCAGGCGCATTGATGGACGAGGAGTGGTCGAACCCTCTCACTGCACTCAACCGCCAGGTCAAGGAGGAGCGTCGTGAGAGGGAGGAGCAGAGACTGACCCTACTCAACCGCCGGATGGATGAGGAGTGCCACAAAAAGGAGGCCCGAGGACGCGCTTCCCCAGCTGTGAAGGTTCCACCCCCTGCGCCTGCTTAATCCCCGGGTGAGCCAACGGACGAGGAGTGGTTGAACCTGCTCACCGTGCTCAACCATCAGGTCGAGGAGGACTTGGATGAGGATTCCCCAGCGCTCGATCTCGTCGTGACCACTCCGCTTCCCTCTCCGGAGAAGACGGAGCTTCTCGGCACGGCTGACTTGCTGTCCAGCATGGCGCTTTGCATCCCGGACTATCTGGTCCCTGAGCTGTCCGGGAGGAAGAGGAGGAGGAACTCCCGCCGGAAGAGGCCTCCGGTCTTGCCGGCACAGCACAAGGAGGAACGCCCGGAGGGGGGAGATGTCTCGGAGGCTGCTGGGAGAACAGGCAAGTTATTTCTCATTTAACTTTCATGGTTGATGAACAATTTTGCCTGCCTCCTGGCGAGAAGACTCGGGGTGTGCAGCCCCCTGAGTGCTTCGCCCCAGCGGCATGTAGTGTTCCCGTATTTGACCTCACCAACTCCTTTCTGTGTGCCCCTACAAGCCCACCGGTTCTGGATCCAGGTCACTTGGGGGGACAGGAGCCGGAGGCCCAGGGGGATCCAGCCCATGGGCCAGCAGAGAGGTCATCCTTGGCCGCCACGCCGGATGAGCCGGTGACATGGAAAACGGTGCACGGGAGTACCACGACTGCAACCACCATCGTGCCTGCTGTGGGGGTCACCGCAGCGGAGTCACTCCCTGGACCAGACCTCCAGCCGATGGGACCTGGAACATCGGCGGCGTCATCATTGGAGTCTTGGATGGCAGTAGAGCTTGAGCGCAGGCAAGTAATCTCTCCGGTAGTTCATTTGTCAATGATTGAGGGATCTTGTCTGGCTCTGGGGGAGGAGAGCTGGGTGCGGCCCAGCTGCATCCGGACTCCCCTCGCCGGGCTCTGCCGCTGCTGGCAACCCAAACCGTTCCTCCTCTCCTATCCCCTTCGAGCTCCTGCCTAGGGTCACCGGAGAGGAGCTGCCACTACTTGGGTTGCCTATGGACGACGATGCGGGTCCAATTGTCCCAGAGGAGGCCAATGGAGGTGTAGCAGAGCTCCAGCCAGGGTCCACCACCGCCGGTGCAGCAGAGCCTCAGCCGGAGGTTACCACGGGTGCAGCAAAGCCTCAGCCGGAGGTCACCGTGGGTTCAGCAGAGCCTCAGCCGGAGGTCATTGTGGGTGCAGCAGAGCCGGCCCGTTTGGGGTCCATCATGGGTGCAGCGGGTACTGTGGATCTGCCTGAGGATGCCGTGGCTCCCTTCTCCTCCCTGTCCGACGCCGTGGGGGTTCCCTCTCTACGGTCCAGTCACCCCCCGTGAGCCTTCCGGTGGGCAGGCTGCCTCCTGCTTCATTCTGCCGGCCCTGGTGGCTTTACTGCGCTGGCTGACTGCCTGAGGGACTGGGGTCCTGGGCCAGATGGACTGTGCATTCTGGCAGGCCACCAGACTCTGTCCACCGAACTGCCTGCTGGGCCTGGGACTCTGGGCAGCCTCCCGAGCCTCCACGTTTTTGAACTTAGGATGACTATTGTGGACTCTGGGCGGGGTGTTGTGTCCCCACCTTTCCTGTTCCCCCTACCTCCCACCCAGGTTCATGTTGTTTGTTTCTGTTGCGGGGGGTGGGGGGGGGGGGTTCTGGGATGTTACTTTGGGTGTCTGGGAATCCATCCCTTAAAGGGGGGCTCTGTCAGGAGACGAGCCGGCTTGGTTTCCCCCAGCTCGGTCCTGGCCTCTCTGTGGGTTAGGTGCCACTTTTTATGTATGTTAGTGTGTATTTCTGCGTGCTTTACCATACCCATAGCCACTGCTTTCTGGCCGGCAGCGGTGAGGCAGCACCTTAGGCTCACGCAGCTGTGTGCGCTGTCTAACTATCTACTGATCCAACCACGCACCCTCTCTTATTGCCGTCAGGTGTTCCCACTGCCGTTTGCCTTCTCCCTGCTCCTCACCCAGGTGTGACCAATTTACCATCCCCAGCAATGCATGTACTTTAGAAGCCTTTTGCCAGTCACGCATTGCTGGGTCATTGCATTAGATGTGCGGTTGTTAATCGCTGTGTGATAGCTGACGTCAAAGGAGGATTATTCTCACTCGGTGCTTTATGTGGACTACTCAGACAGCTCCAGTCCAGTGAGTATTATCTGTGTGTGTTTTCCCCGGTGGTCCTCACCAATTGACTGTTGAGCAAGACTCGTTAAGCTTCTGTGGAATATATGACCTGGAGCTGTTTGTCAGTTGCTGTGTTTAATAAATGTGTGTGTGGTGTAAACCCAGCACGTAAATCCTCATCCTTTCACCCCTCCTCCGTGCTCTGTGGAAAAGCGCACGGGGAGTTCATGACACACGGCCACTGTTTGGTCCGGACTAAAGGAGCAAAGTGTGCATTCCGTGGATAGTTCTGTTCGTTTGGCGCCGTCTGAAGGTGCCTGGAACTCTGGTGCAGCACCAAACAAGCAAACTCTGGTCCCCCTGAAAATGGGGGGTCTTGGTTCGCTTGCGAATACAGTCTGGTGCGCATTGCTTGCCGTGTGAATGCAAACGGAGTATCCAGCAGACCAAAGGGTGGGCATGCTCCTCTACATTTGTGTAATCACAGCAACACACAGTGAGAAGAGAAAGTGGCGTTTACTGTAAAGGTGCCTTCACATCAAACACGAACGGGCGAATTTTTCGAACAGCACTATTACATTATACCTCAATGTAAATACATGAAAAGACATGAATTCACCGTCTGGGTGAGATGCAGACAGACAAAGTTGGCACTCACTTGAAAAAGTTATCCCTGTTGAAAACTTCATGTGTCTTTCAATGGCAGGAATCCATGGGTAAAATAAATCCAACACCCCGATTCAGCTGAAGAACTCCTGGTTCTTCAGCCTCCCTTTTGGGTAGAAAATAGCAAACAACCGCACGGATCCAAGAAATACTTTTACCGGAGAAAAGTTAAAAAAAATGTCTCTTGGACTTGGAGGAATGAAGAGTGAGGAGGAGATGCAGGCTCTGATAGATATTTGGTCTGAGGACCAGATTTCTCAGCTGCTTGTGGCTACACACAAGAATACTGATGTTTTTAAAATGTTTAGTGACATGATGGCGGCACGGGGCTTTATACAGACAGCGGAGCTTTTCATTTTTATTAGTTTGTGGTGCATAAACACCTCGGCTGAAGGGAATGGTGTTACAGTATACTGAGAATTGTTCGCTTGCCAAGAATTGCATCCTTGAATTGCATCATCAAATAAACATAATTTAAAGATAATTTACAAGAGCTAATAACAATTTTTACTTCTAAAAATGTATAATGGGTACTTCTAAAAATGCACTATAGTTTTGGTGCATGGGATGCAATTCTTGGCAAGCGAGCAATTCTTGGCATAACACCGGTTCTGGCCAATCGATGAGCCGGATTTCTCTTCTTCACCGAGATTTTCTCTTCCTGGTCAGTGGTGGCTTCGGCTACAGCGCCACAAATGGGTAGCTGTTGTAACTGCGTGATGTTGTCCAAGCAGTTTGGTCCACTTGAGTGAAGCGCTGGGTGAATGTAAACCGAACCAAATGAAGGTGTTGAGGGTCACCCCCACAGCCTACGGACAAGCAGAGCGCTCAGCTGGAGCAATTAGCAGAACAATGAGATGTGTGTATTGAGATCAATAGGCAGCTTCTCTTTGTCTAGCTCCTTCCTGCCAGTTTCCTGCTCTGTACTGTGATGCAAATGTGCCTTTCATGTATTGTCTGTAGTGGGGTATTTAAACTGCATATCGCTCTGTAACTCTCTCTCTCTCTCTGACTGCTCAACTGACCACACGATTGCCTGAGAGCCTGAGGGCTCGCTCTGGCACGCTTATACAGTGCCGGGGTGAGTTCTGTGATGGCGGGATGAATGATTAATAAAACCCTTTTAAACTCTCAGTTCGCCGCTTATTATTTCATGCCGCCACAGTGTGAAAATTCTCGCCATCCCCCGCCAAGTCAAACCGAGACCCCTGGACTATCCTGGTGTGAATGCAGCCTAAAACTTACAAAAGCACAAATTTTCTGCAGTTGCACATATTGTAGCAAGCACATCTGTCCACTCCTTAATAACTTGAGTGTGAAAAACGTGACCAATTTATGGTACATTATATAGAAAAAACTCCACAATAACAGTGTGATTAATTGTGAGTAATACGCTATTTCAAAAGATTAACAGCAATCAAAATTTATATATATAGTATATACTATATATACTCTGTGTGTGTGTGTGTGTGTGTGTGTGTGTGTGTGTGTGTGTGTAAATAAACCCTGTTCTGTCATCAAATACTTAGCAACGTGCCTCCTTGAACATAAAACACTGGCTGAGTGTTTTTTCATTAGTCGGGACACATGAGCACAAATGGACACGAGATATGATGACATCATATGATGACTCTACACAACAGATTAGTGGACAGAGAAGATCTGTAATCTAAAATCTCCAGACTGACTGTATAGCTTATCCCATCACCTCCCCCGTGCACCACACGCTCACCAGAACACACACAAGCTCCCTGTTCATTCATTCATTCTTCTAAAAAAAATAACACATTAACCCTCAAGCGACCAAGCTATTTTATGGACTGAAATGACCAAGTGGGGTCATTTATGACCCCATTGTGCTCTGTACAGGGATCCTTATTAGAAATGGCTGGTTGGAGGTTTATCCTACCAAAACCACTCCCTGTATTTAAGACAGGTATTTTATAATGATCTACTGTAAAATGTGTTTGCTAATAATACTTTTATTGCAAGAAATAACCAAAACGCAGACTGTAAGAACAACATTACATTTATTTAGACAGTCCTTGTCAGTTCACTCTTGGAACATCATCATCATCATCATAGTCATCATAGTCATCATATCATCATCAGGATGATGATGATACCTATTACTGTAGTTACGATGATGATCATGATACCTATTATGGCAATTTGCGTAATGGCGGTTTTCTTATGGACGGTGATCCGGATCACCACCAAAATCTAATCATCTGTAGGATACCCCATTTCTGACAATCTGTGAAAATTTCATGAAAATCCGTCCATAACTTTTTGAGTTATCTTGCTAACAAACAGAAAGACAAACAGACAAATCCAGACAAACAGACAAATGTAAATCTTGCTATCCTAGGTCTGTTAGCCATGGTTCACTGCAATACAATATAAAGTACTGATTAAAAGTGGAAACCGGAGTGGTGGCTCAGTTGGTAGAGCATCCGCCCCACACCCGGGAGGAAGGGGTTCAAATCCCGGCCGGGTCATACCAAAGACCATATAAAAATGGTGCTTTCTGCCTTCTAGAGTGGTGCTCCGCATAATGGAATGGGGAAAGTAAAGTTACACACAGAGCTACCAGAGGACTGACCCCCCGCTGTAGCTTTCACTACTTACAGTAGCTGTGTGGCCTAGGGTCAGAGAAACGGAGATAGGGATTAAGTCCGTCGGCCTCCGTCGGTCTATGATGACCATGGAAGAGAATCCTAAACGTCTACTCTGCTGGAACAGCACCGCCTGTGGCTGAACAGGCCGATGCGCGAATGACAGTCCCTGTCACACAGGTCACACTTGTGGGTGGTCTCCGTGCTGCTGGGTCTGTGGCGGTTCTTCCTGCGGGTCCTTTTTTCATCTGCTGCAGCAGTCAGTCTCTCTTCACCCGCCTTGAGCTGTCTGGTAAGGGTGCCTCTCCATTTGGAGCGGTCCGTTGCAAGGTCCTCCCAGCGCTCTGTGTTGATATCCAGGGCCTTCATGTCTCTCTTGCAGACGTCTCTAAAGCTCAGCTGTGGGCGGCCAACGTCTCTCCTGCCAGTTGCCAGTTCTCCATAGAGGACGTCTTTGGGGATTCTGCCATCCTCCATACGGTGAACGTGGCCTAGCCAGCGGAGCCTGCGCTGCCTGAGTAGAGTGAACATGGAGGGAAGGCCGGCGCGGGACAGAACTTCTGTGTTGGGCACTTTGTCCTGCCAGGATATGTCCAGGATGTGGCGAATGCAGCGCAAGTGGAAGGAGTTCAGTCTCTTTTCCTGCCGGGCGTATGTTGTCCACGTCTCACTCCCATAGAGCAGTGTGCTGATGATGCAGGCGTTGTACACTGCCATCTTCGTCTTGACAGAGAGTTTGGGATTCTCCCACACTCGTGTGGTGAGGCGAGCGAGTGTGAAGGCTGATTTTCCAATCCTCTTGTTGATCTCTGTATCAAGGGAGAGGTTGTTGCTGATCGTGGACCCCAGGTACGTGAACTGATTCACGACCTCCAGCTTGTAGTCATCAATGGTGATGGTTGGTGGTGCTTCCGTGCCTTGCGCCAAGACGTTAGTCTTCTTCAGGCTGATGGTAAGCCCGAAGTCCTTGCATGCCTGGGAGAAGCGGTCCATCAGGGTCTGAAGCTCCTGCTGTGTGTGGGTTGCGACTGCAGCGTCGTCTGCGAACAGCATGTCTCTGATTAGAGCCTCGCGTACTTTGGTTCTGGCTTTCAGGCGGGTGAGGTTGAAAAGCCTGCCGTCAGATCTTGTGTGCAGGTAGATTCCCTCTGTTGCTGTGCTGAAGGCATGCCTCAGGAGCATAGCAAAGAAAATCCCAAAGAGGGTTGGCGCAAGTACACAGCCCTGTTTCACTCCGCTGCGTATGTTGAATGGCTCTGAGACGTTGCCATCGTGCTGCACTATCCCCTGCATGTTGGTGTGAAACGATTCGATGAGGCTTTGCAACTTTGGTGGGCATCCTATCTTTGGCAGGATCTTGAAAAGGCCCTCTCTGCTGACCAGATCGAACGCTTTGGTAAGGTCGATGAAGGCGACGTACAGAGGCATGTTCTGTTCTCTGCATTTCTCCTGGAGTTGGCGGATGGAGAATATCATGTCTACCGTCGATCGCTCAGCACGGAAGCCACACTGAGACTCGGGGTAGACACGTTCGGCAAGCTTCTGTAGACGAACGAGAACAACTCGTGCGTAGACTTTGCCAACAACGCTGAGGAGGGAAATGCCCCTGTAGTTGTTGCAGTCGCTTCTCTCCCCTTTGTTTTTGTAGAGGGTGATGATCTTGGCGTCCCTCATGTCCTGTGGTATGGCACCTTCCTTCCGGCACTGGCAGAGGACGTCATGCAATGGCAGCAGTAGGGCGGTCTTGCAGTGCTTGATCAGGTCAGGCGGTATGCCGTCGTTGCCGGGTGCCTTGCCAGCGGCCAAGCTATCAATGGCCTTACTGAGTTTGTCGATGGTTGGCTCAGCGTCAAGTTCGTCCATGGATGGCAGGCAGTCGATGGCATCAAGGGCTGACGGTGTCACGGTGTTCTGTCTAGAGTAGAGGTCGGAGTAGTGTTCCACCCATCTCTCCATCTGCTTGTTCTTCTCTGTGATCATCTCCCCAGTGGAAGATTTGAGGGGGGCCGTCTTGCTCTGAGCCGGACCAAGTGCTTTCTTGATGCCATCGTACATACCACGGATGTTCCCTGTTATGGCAGCGGTTTGAATGTCTTGGCTGAGCTGAGTCCAGTACTCGTTGGCACAGCGCCGAGCAGTCTGCTGAACTTTGCTTCTCGCAGCCCTGAGAATCTGGAGATTCTTCTCGTTTGGGTACTTCTTGTACTCAGCAAGTGCTGAGCGCTTGGCTTCAATGACGGGGGTCATCTCGGTCAACTTGGCATCAAACCAGTCCTGTGACTTCGAGGTCTTCCTCCCAAAGGTAGCCAAGGCTGTGCGGTAGATGGTGTTTCGCAGCTCTTCCCACTTCTGCTTTGCAGATTCTCCTCCTTGTGGTACACCAAGTTCCTTCTCAAAGGTGGAGGCAAACTGCTCAACAAGTTCTGGTTGGGCCATCTTGCTGGTGTCAATCCGTGCCTTTCCAGGTTGTCTAGCACGATGGAATTTCTTCAGCTGCAGCTTGACCTTGCAACACACCAATGAATGGTCTGTGTCACAATCTGCACTCTGGAACGAACGGGTGATTAGCACGTTCTTCAGTAAGGTGCGCCTGGTCAGGATCAAGTCTAGCTGGTGCCAGTGCTTTGAGCGCGGATGTTGCCAGGAAACCTTGTGTTGGGGCTTGGTCTTGAAGAACGAGTTTGTGATGCACAGATCGTGATATGTGCAGAACTCGAGCAGCCGCTGTCCGTTGTCGTTCATTCTGCCCACGCCAAAAGGTCCAAGACAGGAGGGCCAGGAGTTGTGGTCAGCACCCACTCTGGCATTGAAGTCTCCAAGGAGAATGAGTTGTTCAGAGTTGGGGATGATCCTGACAGTTGTTGCGAGATTCTCGTAGAACTCGTCTTTTGCCTCTGGTGTGGCTGTCTGTGTTGGGGCATACACACTGACGAGGGTGACTGGGCCTTCAGTGGTGTTCAGGCGGAGGGTGAGGAGTCGTGCAGAGCCAGTGCTGCCCGGTTCCACCATCTTCAGCAAAGTGTTCTTCACTGCGAAGCCCACTCCGTGTTCCCTGTGTTCGTCACTGCCCTTTCCCTGCCAGTAGAACGTGTAGTCCTTCTCTCTCAGTGTGCCTGCATCAGCTAACCGTGTTTCCTGGAGAGTGGTGATATCCACTCCCAGTCTCTTCAGCTCATTATTGATGATGGCAGTCTTCCTGGTGTCGTTGATGTCCTTGAGGTTAGCAGCGAGTCCTGTCATCATAGTGCGGACGTTCCAAGTTCCCAGTTTTAGAGTTGGTCTCTTTTGTTTTATTGTCTTGCCTGGTGTGAAGGTTCTCAGCCTGCTGTTTGGATTTCTCCTTATCCCCATGCACCCAATGAGGAAAGCAAGCTGTGGCGGGACAACACCTTATTGGCTGGGGGCTGCCCAGCTTGAGGCGGGCGGTAGCTGTCCAGAGAGATCTGATGATCCCTCCCACCGTCGGGAACAACCCCTGGCGCCACGCTCTACGCCAATTGAGCAGTGGCTTATAACCGGTAACTGTCATTCCCCGTGTTTTGTCTACGCCAAAGGCGAAGCTGGAGTGTCCTCTCCAGTGATCCGGTGTTCTACCTTCCAGCGTTGGGCGTTGGTAGGATTCAAGCCTGGGCAGGAAGATATGGAGGACAAGATGTTGCCCATGCAGCATGTCCCCCCTCTCCACGTCACTGATGAATCCAAAGGAACAGCAGGGCTGCTACAGTTTGGCACCAGCGCCGTTGCAGGAGCTGCCAGAACGATGTTGAGCACAACAGAGAACTGCCTTCGGGGCTCCGACTCCGGATTTTTCCTCAGGGTTGACTCCCGAAGCCTTTCCCGTGACCGGGTATGCCGCAAGGCAGCAGAGGTTTGAAATCAGGGTTTACCTTCCCCTAGATGGGCTACCTTCCCAGGTTGATGAGCCACCATCTACCCGAAGCATCTGGTTTTAAGGCGCCAGAGATCCGCCCTCGCCCCTTCTCCTATTAGTAAAAGCAGTTCCGCCGGGCTTAGAGACTAAACCACACGGGCAGGCTAGGAGTTGGACTTAGTTGTCAGAGGCTTTTCGAGACGCACGCCATAAGGAGCATTTTATGAGCACTGGGAGCTTAACCCCAGTGCCGCTCCTGGCTATGACAAGGGATTAAGTGAAGGGATTAACTAACTAACTATTAGAAGTGGAACATTTGAATAAAATTTATAAAACCAATGTTTAAAAACCAGTGCTTCTCTTCGGGGTCATAAATGACCCCACAAGAGTTTGCGATGTCTACGCCACACCAATTGGTTGATCCCTGCAAAAAACTATGAAAGTGTGTAGGATTAGTAGACTGACAAATTCATGCTAGGAAAGAAAATTTGGATTAAAAATAAAGAGACGGCACATTAAATTATATGGCTCCACTCGGTCGCTTGAGGGTTAATCCCTATCTATAGACTCCAACAGTAAGTCTGCAATTCAAATGAGAATGTGGATGGAATAATAAAAAATCTAGTGTATCGTCATGTAAATAAAATGACAGGTGATTATATTTTGACTGTTACAACTCTCTCCATTAAAATAACATAAAATCCTGTTAAATGTCATTTAATTTTTGACACCACATCAGTGCTGTTTGATTCCACACAATGGAAGCCGAACCAGTAAATCCTGGAGAATGACTACGCATGGAGCAGAAAATTAAGAACAGTTAATTTCATTATGAGATTTTTTTTCTTTTAGGCTGTCATATTTTGGGGAAATTATACATATATTTTTTCTCTTTTTTTTTAATTCCCCCTTCTCTCCATTTCTCTTTCGTCTCTGCATGTCTGAAGTGAGTTTTGGTCTAAAAACATCTGCTTCCCCCAGCATTTCAGTCAGCGTTTGCCAATGGAGCTTAACTTAGGCTGACTTAGGCAAACTCTGCATAACTTAGCCCAGTGCTCAGGAACTTTTACAAACTGAGCATAACTTTCACTAACGTTTATTTCCAAACATGTTTGTGTTCTAAGAACACAACTTTCGCCAGCGTTTGCCAACAAACACCAACTATCATTAACTTTTACCAACTTTTGCCAGCAGAGCCAGACGTTTGCCAAACCGTCAGAAAAAGTCGGTCCAAATGTTGTAGTGTGAATCCACTGTAAGGGCACAGGAAGACTTCACGACATTGAGGGGCCAATGAACGGGGCCATGTACCCTAAAATTTTGGATGAGAACCTCCCAGCCTCAGCCAGAACATTGATATTGGGTCATGGATGGATCATCCAGTATGACAATGACCCAAAACATACAGCCAAGACAACAAAGGAGTGGCTCAAGAAGAAGCGCAATAAGGTCCTGGAGTGGGCTAGCCAGTCTCTGGATCATAATCCCATAGAAAATCTGTGGAGGGAGCTGAAACTTTGAGCTGCCAAGCGACACCCTGGAAGCCTTCAGGATTTGGAGAGTATCTGTAAAGAGGAGTGGACTGAAGTCCTTCCAGAGATGTAAGCAAACCTGGTGACCAACTACAAGAAACACCTGACCTCTGTGATGCCAACAAGGGTTTCTCCACCAAAGTACTAAGTCATGTTTTGCTTGGGGATCAAATACTCATTTCTCTTGATCAAATGCAAATTAATTTATAACCCTTTTTTTTAATATTTTTTCTGGATTTTTGTTGATCTTCTGTCTCTCTCTGTTAAAATAAATCTACCAAAAAAGTTATGGACTGTTCGTGTCTTTGTAAGTGGTATATGTACAAATTAAGCAGGGGATCAAATACAATCGTGAAAAAATTAGGGCACTCCATTAAAAATTCAGTTCATTATTAAGAAATGTTCACATATTTATGTCTTATCTTGTTTTTATTTATCTCTGGAAAAGAAGGTGATTTAATTGCAGGTAATTAACAAAAATTAACCTTGTTTTACGCATTAAACAAAAAATAAACAAAATGCATATTCTAACTGAGGAAAAAGTTAGGACACCCTACCGCCTAATAGCTAGTGTTACCCCCTTTGGCTGAAATAACTTCAGTGAGATGCTTCTTATTGCCATCTACCAGTCTCTGACACCAGTTTGAGGAAAATTTGCCCCACTCCTCAACGCAGAATTCTTTCAGCTGTGAGAAAACTGAGGGGTTTCTTGCATGTACAGCCCGTTTCAATTCACCCCACAGCATCTCAACGGGATTAAGATCCGAGCTTTGACTCGGCCCTTCCAGAACTCTCCATTTCTTAGTTTTTCGCCAGTCCTTGGTGGATTTACTGGTATGTTTTGGGTTGTTGTCATGTTGTAGGGTCCATTTCCACTTCTGCTTTAATTTTTTTACAGATGCTCTCACGTGGTCCTCAAGCATGCTCTGACACACAGTAGAATTCATGGTGGATTCTATGATAGCGAGCTGGCCAGGTCCTGCTACAGCAAAGCATCCCCAAACCATGACACTTCCACCTCCATGCTTCACAGTTGGTACGAAGTTCTTTTCCTGGAATGCTGTATTGTGTCTACGCCAAACATGTCCTCTGTTATGGTGTCCAAATAATTCAATTTTAGACTCATCTGTCCAAAGAACATTATTCCAGAAGTCCGGGTCTTTGTCTACGTTCTCTCTGGCAAACTTCAGTCTGGCCTTCATGTTTCTCTTAGAGAGCAAAGGTTTCCTCCTTGCACGCCTCCCTTGCAAGTTAAACTTGTGCAGTCTCTTTCTAATTGTAGAGGCATGCACTTTCACATCAACAGTAGCAAGAGCCTGCTGTTGGTCCAATGATGACATTTTAGGGTTTTTGGAGACTTCTTTTAGCATCTTGCAGTCTGCTCTCGGGATGAACTTGCTTGGACGGCCAGACCTGGGCATGTTGGCACTTGTTTTGAATGTCCTCCACTTGTAGACTCTTTTCTGGACAGTGGAATGACTGATTTCAAATTCTTTTCTTGATGTAGATCTTTTTAAATCCCTTACCAGACTCATAAGCTGCTGCAATTTTCTTTCTGAAGGCCTCAGTCAGCTCTTTCAATCTCGCCATCATGTTCACTCTCACGTCAACAGTCAGGAGCACATCAAACTAAATGTCTAAATAGGACAAGCCTCCTTCAAAATGCTGACTAACGATGTTCTAATCAATTGCACTTCATGTAATACACCTGTGTGTGATTTTAGCCATTTTAAGTGGGAATAAATGTGGGGGTGTCCTAATTTATTCCTCACCAGAAATTGCATGTTTTAAGAATTACATTTTACAGAAAAATTTAAAAAGTCTTAAAAAGTCTTTCCTTCAGCTTTAATTGTTTAGTTATATTACTTGAATCTTCCAGTATCACTCCATCATCATCACTCTATAAATTCAAGAAATCTGTCAGTATGTCTGTGTGTCACAATCATAGGCAGCCTATGATGTTTCTATGATGTCAGCGATCATAGGACAGTTTACATGACGTCTATATGACAGACAAACCGTAGTCTATATGACGTCAGATAAACCGTAAGGCTGATGCTTCTGTGATCGCTGAAGGATGTCTGGATGACGTCACACAGACCGCAGGACTCGCTAAAAGACATATATACTGTATATACTGTACGTACGTATATAGACACAGGTAAGCAACATAACAGAACAGTAACAAGCAGGAGAAGAAGTAACAAGCAGGGGCAGAGAAGGCAGGGCATGGTTACAGAAAACGGCATGGGCGGGGCTGCACAGGTAATCACACACAGGACCAGAGGGGAGACAAGACCGAGGCAATAATGACAAAGATAAGGACGAGAATAATAATAATAATGCTGATAAACTTAAACTAAGAGGAAGACCAATGAAGAAATAAATATGCAAGACAGAATAATAAGAATAACAATAATAGCAAACCAGGATAACAATAATAAGGTGAAATACAAAAAATCTCAACTTAAAGCGAGGATGTGGGCTGGGACCCATGGCCTGGAGACAAGGAATATCACTCTATATATAATTCAAGAAATCTCTGTCTGTCACGATGTCATGATGTCACGATCATAGGACTTGCTAAAACATCATAGGACTTGTGATGAGATCAAAGGCAGGCTGCACTCACGATCATAGGACTCGCTATGACATCAAAAATCAAAGGTAGGCATTACTCATGATCATAGCACTCGCTATGACATAATCAAAGATCAAACGCAGGCAGCACAGATCAAAGGCAGGCATCAACGAATGTGTGGTGACGTCAAAGATCCAAGGCAGGTTTCACCATGGTTGCCTGTTGCCATGGTAACAGTAACTTTCTATGGCCATGCAGAAATGTTTGCTTACACTTGCTTTCTATGGGCATGCACGGGCATGCACTAGTTGTTAAAATTGATATTAAATATCCATACATCCAAATATGTTAAAAAATACACAGGCTTTCATAGGGTGTCCAAATTTTTTTACGACTGTACTTATTTTCCCTAATCAAAATTAGAGAACAATGTATTAATACTTGATTTATTCTGAAATATTGTTATTCTTCATTGTTCAGAACTTGACATAATATCAACTGTAGCTGTGCCACTGCTGTACTAGAATGTTTTTTTAAATAATCAAGGCACTTCAACAGCAACATTTATTTTGTTAAAAAAAAAAAACCAGTGAGTAAAATTACAGAATAGTGACCACTGTGTCAGAAGCTTTAAACAATGTTTTTTTTTTTTTAGGGCTATCCATACATCCACCCATCTTCTACCGCTTAATCCTTTTCGGGTTGTGGGGATGCTGGAGCCTATTCCAGCAGTTTTGGGCAAGAGGCAGGGTACATCCTCAACTGATTGCCAGTCCATCACAGGGCCTTTTTGTTTAGGGTTATAGGATTCAAAAATTAACAGGAAGTGTAGAGGTCCTTGATTTGAATAACTTTAGCACATCTGCAACCACAGGACATCATTAGTCTCTCACACTGCTCTGGTTTGATCTTGGTCCATTCTTCTTCAGTCTCTTCCACAGGTCAGTAACTGTAGTGGGTTTCTTAGCCATTACTTTGCCACCAAGGATTTTCCAGAGGTTCTCTGTGGGGTTTAGATCTGGACTCTGGGCTGGCAATTCCATTGTTTCAATATTGTTAGATTCAAGCAACTGTTTAACCCCCTTTGCAGTGTGACAGGATCATTGTCTTGCATGAAAATTGTGGGCTGATTGGGAGACAATTGCAGTGAAGGAATTGCATGTTGCTGAAGGAGGTTCACATAAACATTTGCATTCACTCTGCCATGTAGTTGAACAACAGGCCCAACTGCTGCTGCAGAAAACATCCCCCAAACTATGACACTTCCGCCTTCAAATTTGACTGTCTTCTTTACACACTTTGGGTTCATTCTTTCCCCAGTCTGACACTGAACATATCATTTCCCATCAGACCCAAATAAATTAAACTTCCTCTCATCACTGAAGTGCACTCTGGTCCAGTTCTCTGTCCACACAACATGCTCCTCAGTAAAGGCAAGTCTAGCCTTTTTATTCTTTCTGCTGATGAGAGGTTCGGTCACTGCAGAGTGAGCTTTGAGTCCAGATTGTCTTATTGGACACTGTGTGCCGAGACAGATCCTTGCCCTATTCAGCAGTGAACTGGTGAGTATTTCCAGCTGCAGTCTTGAACCGATTCCCCACTGAGAGTCTTCACATAATCCTGACCCCCAAACCAGAGCAGTGTGAGAAACTAGTGATGTCCTGTGGGCACAGATGTGCTGAAGTTATTCAAAGTAAGAGCCTCTACACTTCCTTTTAAATTTTTAATCCTATAGACCTAAAAAACATTGTTTAAATCTTCTCTTCTGACACAGTGGTCACTGTTCTCTAATTTTGCCCACTGCTTTTTTTTTTTAACCAAATAAATGTTTGTGTTGAAGTGCCTTGGTTATTTAAAAAAAAAAAAGCAAAACAAAACATGCTAGTACAGCCGATACAGCCACAACTGATATTCTGTCAAATTCTGAACAAGGAAGAATAACAATATTTCAGAATAAATCAAGTATTAATAGATTGTTCTCTAATTTTGATCTCCACTGTATACAGTATGTACTTCCTCCATAAAGTTGCATGGGGCAGGTTGTTTACATAGAGATGAAGGGGTTTTTAGAGTCCGGTACATGTGAGAATGAGAGGAGGGGGTGGGTCCCCCTTAGGGACTTCTGTGCCAGCCAACCACCGTCATTACAAACTTTCCACATGGTCACTGCTGAAGTGATTCAAAGTTGGTCAGCCCTCGGGGGCCTCTTTCTGGCCTGGGCCCTAAACATTTGCCTGTCCACACATTGCCAAATTACTATTATTATTAATTAAATTTTATTTGTTTAAAAAATATTTTGGCCAATTGCAGCAGCACCTCCTCCAGCAGGTGGTGTCCTAGGTGACCACTGATAGAGTCTATGCTAAGAGTTGGTCCTGTCTGCAGTTGTCCTACCTTTCCTGCAAAACACACTTAAATTCACACAGACATTATGAGGACCCCCAGTTCCAGTGGGGTACAGCAACTTGAGCTCCTCTTCACAGCAGTTGCCATGGTGATTCATCAGAGATCCGTTGATGGTGGCTTTTTACTGTGATCATGCACATCCTTAACTCAAGGTAAACATGATCAGTGGTGATTGAAATAATTATCAGCTGTTGTGGAACTGCATACTCAGAGTTTCTGATGTTGGAGGAAGTCAGCTCAAAGTTCAGAATTAGACTCCGACCTTGTTGAACCTTCTTTCTGGAATATGTCCCAAACTCATGAAGATGTGTGGATCTTTTATTACCCAAAATGTGATTCAGGTTCTCTAAATTTAGATAAGAATGAACTGTGTCCTGCCCATCATCCAAACAAGATCACTGATCCTTACTATCTTTGCTCTAGAGAACGTCAGACTTGGAGAAAGCAGAAACAGGTGCTCTGGCAGGCTGGAGGTGAAGTCGGATGAGTCATGGGCTTCCATCTGCAAGTCGTCCTTCACCCCTGAGACGGCGTTAGTCATCTGTAGAGATCTAAACTGCGGGTATCCCAGAGAACGCTACCACAGCCGGTACCGGAGAGGGGGTTGGACGTGGTCGAGTGGTGGGAAACAAAACACCATCTGGGGCCCAGTCTTCAGCTGTGAAGGCACCGAGAAACACCTTCAGGATTGTCCGTCTGCTCCCATCAACGCCACAGAGGAAAGCTCATGTCAGCAGGTTTACTTGACATGTGAAGGTGAGGAAACAGTCACATTCTCTATTAGTAAAAACACATGTCTAATTTTTAAACTCTTTTTCCAATTGACATTTGTGGAACCCAACCTTTAAAGTCATTAGACTTTCTGGCATTCCTTTGTAAGAGGGGCAGAGTGAGGGAATATAAGTTCTTTAATGATAACCTCTATATCTTATAGAGCGGTGAAAGCTGAGGACCGTTCATGAATGTTTCACTTTTTGGGTTGCATGAGGGTTTGTCAGGGTTCACATGGGCCCCTTTACACAGACGGAGATTGTTGGGTGATCACTGAGAGGTTAAAAAGCTGACATGATCTCTCAACGATCTCCTAAAGCCTCAAAAAAGACTTTTGTGTGTAAATGTTTTTGAGATCGTTGTAAGATTTTCATGGTGATCTATAGAGATCTTTGAAAGATCCTTGAGAGATCGTTGAGAGACCAGGAGAGATCACTTTTGTTGTCTTTGCCTGTTTATAATGGTCTATATTTGTAGTATCGCCGCTCTGTAGCATGTTGAGTTATTTTCCTGGTGTTATAGGGTACTCTGTATTTTGTTATGTGCCTGTATTTTCATTCTCTGTAGTTTAAGAAATCCTCTTTTGTTTTTTCTCCTTTGCCAGTGATGTTTTTTTTTAACGATATTTGTAGTGTGACTGCTCCACTTTGAAGCTTGAATTTTTTTTTCCTCTCCCCTGGTGTTTTTAGGGCACTGTATATTTTTATGTACCTGTATTTCAGTTTTCTTGTCTTCTTTTCAGTCATAAAGCTGAGTTTATTCTTGTGGTATTTACTGTGCTCTAGGGTTATTTAAGGCGTGTTAGCCTCATCATTGATGCGGTTTGCCTCATCATCATTGTCACCCTCCCTGGGTCGGGCCCAGTATCCTTCTGGTTGGGGGGGGGGCTGTTTGTGCCTGGAATGCAACTTTTGAGCAGGGATTACTGTCATGGTCTGAGTGCTGATGCTATCTGTGCTTGGGCTGTGCGGTATTTTCCCCGTTCTGTTGTCATCTGGCCTTCCAGGGCTTTTATTGTGACAGCGTCACGGAGGGACTTCCGGCTGTCAGAGCCGAGCTGCGTAGTGACAGCTGATTCACATTCCACTGATTAGTTTCTCATTGCCTGATTAATGTTGTGCCTTATTTAAGGGAGCAGCTGAGGCTACTCCTGACTGCAACCTCACTCTAAGTTGGACTTCCACAGCATTGGGTTGGACTCCCTAACCCCGATTCCAGTCTTCCTTCCTCCTCGTATTCAGTGAGTGTATTCTTCTTCAAGGGGTTTTGTCTCGTATCTTAGTCGTCAGTTTTGTGCCTAGTCCATGTATGTGTTTTGCCCCACGTGGCTTATTTTGTCATTCGTACTTTTGTAAATAAACTTGCAAACTCATCGGCTACCTACAGCATCTCAATAATGGCCCACGAGAGCCACCCATGACACTGAGATGAGGAAATCACCATTGCATGCTTCTACTTAAATGCCCTACTTTCATGATATAATATCACTGTAGCATGAACTTTTTACGTTCTCCATAAATTTCACCTGAGAGCAAAAATTCCTATCTTTTTTTGAGTAATGTATACATATATGAGAGGCTTCTAGTGCTCTTCTACCCATTTACACAGGGGTGAAGATCATTAATAGATCACTGAAAAATTAAAAACTGGCCAGATTTCTCAATGATCTTTCCTTGATCTCTCAGCAATTGCCAAGATCTCTCAATGATCTTTCAATAATCTCCACAGTCTCCACAGTTGAGAGATCGTTTTGAGTCAGTCGAAAACAAAATCTCAACTATCTACAAAGGGGAGTGATCTCTCAATGATCTCTTAACATCAGTAATGTTTCAATGAACTCTGGTCTTTCATCGAACGCTGAGTGATCCTCACTGATCTCTCGGCCATCTCTACATTCTAAGTGGAAAAATTTGGCGTTCACTGAAAGATTGAGAGCTCATTGATCTCATCTCACTGTAACTTGAGAAGGAATGAAGCTAGGGTTACTTTGGGACTGGCACCTATGGCTATATTTTTGGGGTCAAAAGGTCAAAGTTCAAGGTCCTCAGTCCTCTCTGCACCATCTGGTGCTTGAGGCAACTGCAAGGAAGGACCGTTTATCTCTGTCAGCCACTGTCTGTGGGACGGTCTGTGGACTCAAGCTTCTCCATTGTGCTATGACAGGTCTCCTTTGGCCGTCCTCTGTTCCTTTTGCCTTGAGATGTCCGCTCTAGTGCTGTTCTGAGTATAGCCATGGTTGGCACTCGGCATACGTGATCCATCCATCTCCATGTCTTTGGTGGATGTTCTCTGAGATCGGGTAGTGTTAAGCTCTTCATCTGATATGATACTTTGCCAAAAGATAAGGGTTTTACAGAGGCATTTAGGTTTGGAAGACATCAAGTTGCAATGGTTTCAATGGTGGTGGACATCTTCCAACATTCTGATCCATACAGTTAAAGGTCACAGGGATCATAAAAGGTCAAAATCCATTTTGGCCCATAGTGACTTCTATAATAAGTCTGTGTGGGGGGGAACTGAAGGAATAGTTGTGCTTTTAGTTGCTTCTAATCAATCTTTATTCCTCTTGTATTTGTTACACCGGGATGCATGTGATTTATTGCTTGAATCATGCCTGGACCCTCAGAAACAAGAAGATTACTCTGTATGTTCTGTATGATTAGGATATTAGGAGGAGGCCTACAGGACTGGTGACTGGACTCTGTACAAGCGGGCCAGAAACATGCTGACGAAGGAGATCAGGCTTGCTAAGAGGAGCTACAGTGTGAAGTTACAAAAAAACTTCTCAGCTAACAACTCTGCTTCTGTCTGGAGAGGCCTACGGAATATCACCAACTACAGGAGACCATCCCCCCACCCTGCGGAAAACCTCCAGCTGGCTAATGACCTAAACAGCTTTTACTGCAGGTTTGAAAAGAACCTACAGTTCTCACCTCCCACCCACACAGAAGGATTATCTGCAGCCCCAGAAACTCCATCCCTCCTCCACTCTGACCTCCCACCAGCACTAATGATCTGTGAAGAGGAAGTGCGCCGGGTCTTTCAGAGACAAAAGATCAAGAAGGCTGCAGGACCTGATGGTGTGTCTCCGTCCTGCCTGAGAGTCTGCTCCAACGAGTTGGCCCCCATCTTCACCCGGATCTTTAACAGATCACTGGAGCTGCGTGAAGTGCCTTCCTGCTTCAAACGTTCCATCATCATTCCAGTTCCCAAGAAACCCTCTATTACAGGATTAAACGACTACAGACCTATTGCCCTGACCTCTGTGGTCATGAAATCCTTGGAGAGATTGGTGCTGAACCACCTGAAGGTCATCACAGGCCCCCTGATGGACCCACTGCAGTTTGCCTACCGGTCAAACAGGTCAGTGGATGATGCAGTGAATATGGGACTACATTACATCCTGCAACACCTCGACTCCCCAGGGACGTACGCCAGGATCCTGTTTGTCGACTTCAGCTCAGCGTTCAACACCATCATCCCAGGCATTCTTCATCAGAAACTCCTCCAGCTCAAGGTGCCCCCCTCCACCTGCCAGTGGATCTCCAGCTTTCTGACTGACAGGTGGCAACAGGTGAAGCTAGGGAGATTTACATCCAGCTCCCGAAAAATTAGTACTGGCGCCCCCCAAGGATGTGTCCTTTCCCCACTGCTCTTCTCCCTCTACTCCAATGACTGCACCTCAGAGGACCCTTCGGTGAAGCTCCTGAAGTTTGCGGACGACACCACAGTCATCGGTTTGATCCGGGATGATGATGAGTCTGCATACAGGCGGGAGGTGGAGCAGCTGATCCTCTGGTGCAGCCAGAACCATCTTGAACTTAACCCAGCCAAAACGGTGGAGATAACTGTGGATTTCAGGCGACACCCCCCTTCATTCCCCCCACTCACCATCCTCAACAGCACAGTGTCCACTGTGGACTCCTTCAAGTTTCTGGGTACCACAATCTCCCGGAACCTGAAGTGGTCCTCCCATATAGACACTGTCGGGAAAAAGGCCCAGCAGAGGTTGTTTTTTCTGCGTCAGCTCAAGAAGTTTGATTTGCCTCAGGAGCTGCTGGTTGTCTTCTACACCGCCATCATCCAATCTGTCCTCTGCTTTTCCATCACTGTCTGGTTTGGATCTGCCACTAAACAGGACAAGACCAGACTGCAGCGGATCATTAAGTCTGCGGAGAGGATCATTGGTACCGACCTACCCTCCATTGAGAACTTATATCGGTCCATAACCAGGAAACGGGCGGGAAACATCTGTGCTGACCCATCACACCCCGGCCACAAACTGAACTTCTATCTTCTGGTCGTCGTTACAGATCACTGAAGGTCAAAACCACCTGTCACAGGAACAGTTTCTTTCCTCAAGCCATCACTCTGATGAACTCCTAACATTCACCTAGTCCTACCTGTTTGCTGTACTCATGACTTTTCATCCATTATTACATTGCACATAACTCTCACACTGCTTTTTACTTCATTCACATTATATCACTGAATCTGAGTCCACATTGAAATACTGTATGATTGTATATTTTTTCATATATTTCTGCAAAGTGTGGTTAGTCTGAGTAAATAACTGCATATATTCCTGTATATATTTGCATCCTTTTATAGAAACGTGGACAGACTGTAATTTACTGTACATACTCTGTTGTCATTGAATCCTTATTTAAATCCTCCACCTGAACAACGAGAGCAAGTTTTTAGCCAAAGTCAAATTCCTTGTATGTGTTGTGCATACTTGGCCAATAAAGCTGATTCTGATTCTGATTCTGATTCTGATTCTGATATCTCGGTCACAAGGAAGTCTCAGTGAGTCAGGCTGTGCAGGTAAAGGCCTCATAAGTTTGTCATGTGTTCCATAAGATAATGCTGTCTTCAGTGCCGAGTAGACTGTTGGGATGTACATAAAAGGGGTGTCAAATCAGCTTTGTGCATATTCTCATTCATGCTGTACTTGTTTGATGATATGCACCTCTTTACTGGCCAGAAAAATTAAATCATTTTTGCTCACATTTCTGTTCTCCTCTCTGGTTTTTCTCATAATCGCCACTATACTAAGAATTTTCCTTAGAGGAACGAAGGGCAGCACAAGGCATAGGTCTGCATCTCTGCTAAACACAATGCTAGTAGGCCTCCGTTGGTCATGGTCGACCATGGGTAACGCACCCTAGTTGTCAATTTGAGGGGCTGTCCTGGCAAAATGGCATCAGCTCTTCCTAAGCAGTCTAATTCAGGAGTGACGATCTCTGCCACATCTGGTGCAGGTATGGATGGTCACTAGATTGACCTTGCAGGAGCGTGCCTTTCGTCTGATTCTTTTTTCCTCAGCCAAGGTTTAGATTTGTTCCTCTCCTGTCTCGAGCTGTATCTGGAGCACACTGTGCCATCTGCTGCTAAATGCTCTCAGATCTGAGTGGTTATTCCCAGGACTTTCAGATCACGCCTACAGACATCCCCGTAGCGCAGGATTCTGTCGCTCCATTTGATGCCGAGGATGCGGCAAAGGTGACGCAGGTGGAAGCCATTCAGTTTCTGCTGTTACTTGTCATATGCTGTCTATGTATGTATGTGTGTTGAGTGCAATTCTAGTTTTGAAAATGTGCACAACTCTGTTTCTCTTTGCAGAACATCTTCCTTCACCTTACGTCTATGTCCAAACTGCAAACAATGCACCGATGTCTACGATTGTAAGGGGCCACCCTTTTGCCATCGTCTGTTCCTCATTTTTACCATACAAGGTCCGCTCCTTCCGCCTCGAGTTTGACACCGGCTACACATCTGTGATGACCCAGTCACCCGTGGGCAAATCAGCAACCTTCGTCTTTCCTGCTGCCGAGAACGGCCAAACAGATATTTATAAATGTGTCTATAACCTTGATATCATCCCAGAGGTTTTTTCGTTGGGGACAGCACACTATTTCCATCTGGAAGGTAAATTAAGCATCCAGTTTGTTTCTGAATTGAAACTGTAACAAAAGCTGCTACTGCTAACCAGAATGAGCTCAAAGGTGGAGACTCCCTTTTAATGCACCCCTTAGTCAACAGATAATTGCTGTTATTTTCAATTTCTAAAGACCTCATATCTCCAAAAACAAGGACAGTTTAAACCAGAAGCAGCAAGACAGTGAAGGTTTAATCAACATTAAGTTGGGTTATGGTTTGCATTTCCTCACAGTGCCCGATGAAGTGAGGTTAGCCGGGACAGGTAACCGATGTGCCGGTCGAGTGGAGGTGCAACAGAAAGGGGAGTGGATGCCGCTGAGCTTCCGCCACTTGTGGAGCCTGAAGGAAGCGGCTGTGGTGTGCAGACAGTTGGGCTGCGGTGCCGTCGTTTCAACCAAAAAGGTCGACAACCCAAGGAGACATCAGCCTTCGTGGCACTTCTACTCAAACTGTGATGGCTCCGAACAAGCGCTGTTGGGGTGTGGATCAGTGGAGAAGTGGTACTCCACGACGACCACTGAGGTGGTCTGCTCAGGTGAGAACGAGCTAACCATGATTGTTGAAGTAGACCATGTAAGGCATTTCTTCACATTTTGACTCCTTGCAGTGTGGTACTAGCAGCTTTGGACAGCCACTGATGCCGTTACAGTGGTGTGAAAAAGTGGTTGCCCTTTTCCTGATTTCTCATTTTTTTGTATGTTTGTCACACTTAAATGTTTCAGATTATCAGACAAATTTAAATATTAGACAAAGATAACACAAGTAAATACAAAATGCAGTTTTTAAATGAAGATATTTATTATTAAGGTAAAAAAAAAATCAAAACCTATGGCCTTGTATGAAAAAGCGCCCCCCCCCCCCCATTAAAACCTAAATTAACTGTGGTTTATCACATTTTTGGAAAGCTGAGTTCAATTTCTCTAGCCACACCCAGGCCTGATTACTGCCACACCTGTTTTCAATCAATAAATCACTTAGAGAGGACCTGCTTGACAAAATGAAGTAGATCAAAAGATCATCAAAAGCTAGACATCATGCTGCGATCCAAAGAAATGCAGGAACAAATGAGAAACAAAGTAATTGAGATCTATCGGTCTGAAAAAGGTTAAAAAGCCATTTCTAAAGCTTTGGGACTCCAGTAAACCACAGTGAGAGCCATTATCCACAAATGGTGAAAACATGGAACAGTGATGAACCTTCCCAGGAGTGGCCAGCCGACCAAAATTACCCCAAGAGTGCAGCAATGACTCATCCAAGAAGTCACAAAAGACCCCACAACAACATCCAAAGAACTGCAGGCCCCACTTGCCTCAGTTAAGGCCAGTGTTTATGACTCCACAATAAGAAAAAGACTGAGCAAAAATGGCCTGCATGGCAGAACTCCAAGATGAAAACCACTGCTGAGCAAAAAGAACATAAAGTCTTGTCTCAGTTTTGCCAGAAAACATCTTGATGATCTCCAAGACTTTTGAGAAAATACTCAGTGGACTGAGACAAAAGTTGAACTTTTTGGAAGGTGTGTGTCCCATTACATCTGGTGTAAAAGTAACACAGCATTTCAGAAAAGGAACATCATACCAACAGTAAAATATGGTGGTGGTAGTGTGATGGTCTGGGGCTGTTTTGCTGCTTCAGGACCTGGAAGTCTTGCTGTGGTAAATGGAACCATGAATTCTGCTGTCTACCAAAAAATCCTGAAGGAGAATGTTCAGCCATCTGTTTGTGACCTCAAGCTGAGGCGCACTTGGGTTCTGCAGCAGGACAATGATCCAAAACACACCAGCAAGTCCACCTCTGAATGGCTTAAGAAAAACAAAATGAAGACTTTGGAGTGGCCTAGTCAAAGTCCTGACCTGAATCCGATTGAGATGCT
The DNA here is from genome assembly GCA_020510985.1 of Pholidichthys leucotaenia. Taxonomy (NCBI): domain Eukaryota; kingdom Metazoa; phylum Chordata; class Actinopteri; order Cichliformes; family Pholidichthyidae; genus Pholidichthys; species Pholidichthys leucotaenia. Next base: position 34,860,217 of record CM035848.1, read on the forward strand.
GTGGCATGACCTTAAAAAGGCGGTTCATGCTCGAAAATCCTCCAATGTGGCTGAATTACAACAATTCTGCAAAGATGAGTGGGCCAAAATTCCTCCACAGCGCTGTAAGACTCATTGCCAGTTATCGCAGTTATTGCAGTTGTTGCTGCTAAGGGGGGCTCAACCAGTTATTAGGTTTAGGGGGTAATCACCTTTTCACACAGGGCCATGTAGGTTTGGATTTTTTTCTCCTTAATAATAAACACCTTCATTTAAAAACTGCATTTTGTGTTTACTTGTGTTATCTTTGTTTAATATTTAAATTTTTTTGATGATCTGAAACATTTAAGTGACAAACACAAGAAAAATGAGAAATCAAGAAGGGGCAAACACTTTTTCACACCACTGTATATATCTGAGCAAATCAAACAGTTTTATTTTCTGGTAGAAATTGTTCATTTTGTTCAATGTACAACTAAGGTAGACCAGAAACAGAATTAATGAACCTTTGTGAGCAAATTCACATAGGAAGTGAATCCGATCAGAAATGTAGACACTAATATGTTGACAACATGAAAGGACCCCGTGATGGAATTTTGATATTATTGTCCATTTGTTCTTTCTCCTGTAATAATAAATGACATTACAACCAGTACTTTTCCCATGAGACAGGGATGATCCAACGCAGCCTTGACCACTGCTGACTCACCGTTCTCAAAACAATGCTTATCTGTTTGGTCTACTTTATGAAAACTCTCTGCTCTGTTCTGAGACTTGGAATCTTCTCATGGTACTCGCCTGCATGTGGGACCTGACATTTTCCCTTCTTGGTCAAGATGTAAAGGCATCGTTGACTCTGCACTGTATTAACCAGATCAGCAAGGGACATTTATTAATATACAGTGCATCCAGAAAGTATTCACAGCGCTTCTCTTTTTTCCACATTTTATTATGTAACAGCCTTATTCCAAAAGGGAATAAAATCATTTTTTCCTCAAAATTCTACAAACAATACCCCATAATGACAATGTGAAAAAAGTTGGGTTTTTTTTTAATTTTTGCAAATTTATTAAAAATAAAAAACTAAGAGATCACATGTACATAAGAATTTACAGCCTTTGCTCAATACTTTGTTGATCCACCTTTGGCAGCAATTACAGTCTCAAGTCTTTTTGAATATGATGCCACAAGCTTGGCACACCTATCTTTGGGCAGTTTCCTTCATTCCTCTTTGCAGCACCTCTCAAGCTCCATGAGGTTGGATGGGAAGCATTGGTGCACAGCCATTTTCAGATCTCTCCAGAGATGTTAAATTGGATTCAAGTCTGGGCTCTGACTGGGCCACTCAAGGACATTCACAGAGTTGTCCTGAAGCTGCTCCTTTGATATCTTGGCTGTGTGCTTAGGGTCGTTGTCCTACTGAAAGATGAACCGTCACCACAGTCTGAGGTCAATAGTGCTCTGGAGCAGGTTTTCATCCAGGATGTCTCTGTACATTGCTGCATTCATCTTCCCCTCTATCCTGACTAGTCTCCCAGTTCCTGCCGCTGAAAAACATCCCCACAGCATGATGCTGCTGCCAACATTGGCGTGGTTATAAACGGTGACTGTTTTACCCCAAACATGATGCCTGGCATTCACACCAAAGAGTTCAATCTTTGTCTCATCAGACCAGAGAATTTTGTTTTTCATGGTCTGAGAGTCCTTCAGGTGCCTTTTGGCAAACTCCAGGTAGGCTCCCTTGTGCCGTTGACAAAGGAGTGGCTTCCGTCTGGCCACTCTACCATACAAGCCTGATTGGTGGATTGCTGCAGAGATGGTTGTCCTTCTGGAAGGTTCTCCTCTCTTCACAGAGGAACGCTGGAGCTCTGACAGAGTGACCATCGGGTTCTTGGTCACCTCGCTGACTAAGGCCCTTCTCCCCCGATCACTCAGTTTAGACGGCCAACCAGCTCGAGGAGTAGCCCCGGTGGTTCCGAGCTTCTTCCATTTACGGATGATGGAGGCCACTGTGCTCATTGGGACCTTCAAATCAGTAGAAAATTTTCTGTACCCTTCTCCAGATTTGTGCCTCGAGATAATCCTGTCTCAGAGGTCTACAGACAATTCCTTTGACTTCATGCTTGGTTTGTGCTCTGACATGCACTGTCAACTGTGGGATCTTATATAGACAGGTGTGTGCCTTTCCAAATCATGTCCAATCAACTGAATTTACCACAGGTGGACTCCAATTAAGCTGTAGAAACATCTCAAGGATGATCAATTGAAACAGGATGCACCTGAGCTCAGTTTTGAGCATTATGGCAAAGGCTGTGAATACTTATGTACATGTGATTTCTTAGTTTTTTATTTTTAATAAATTTGCAAAAATCTCAAAAAAAATCTTTTTTCACATTGTCATTATGGGGTATTGTATGTATAATTCTGAGGAAAAAAAATTATATTATATTTAGTCCCTTTTGGAATAAGGCTGTAACATAAAATGTGGAAAAAGTGAAGCGCTGTGAATACTTTCCGGATGCGCTGTAGCTCTCTCTTCACCACAACAGACCCGTACAATGTCTGCATCACTGCAGATGTTGCTAAAAGTTGTCTGTCTATCTCTCGCTTCATTCTCCCCTCACTCGTGAATAAGACCCTGAGATACTTAAACTCCTCCACTTGGGGCAGGAGCTTGTCCCCAACCCGGAGAGGACAATCCACCTTTTTCCAGCTGAGGACCATGGACTCGGATTTGGAGGTTCTGATTCTCAACCCAGCCGTGGCAAACCATCCCAGTAAACCTGTAGGTCATTGCTGGCTGAAACCAACAGGACAGCATCATCTGCAAACAACAGAGATACGTAAGATCCTGTGGTCACCAAGCATGACACCCTCCGTTCCTTGGCTGCACCTAGAAATCCTGTCCATAAAAATTATGAACAAGATTGGTGACAAAGGGCAGCCCTGGCGGAGTCCAGCTCTCACTGGGAATGAGTCCCACCGAGTATTGGCAATACGAACCAAACTCTCACAATGGTCGTATAGAGACTAGATAGCTCGTAATAACAAGCCCAATACCCCATACTCCCAAAGCACCCCTCACAAAAAACCACGAGGGACGCGGTCAAATGCCTTCTCCAAGTCCACAAAACACATGTAAACTTGTTGGGCAAACTCCCACGAACCCTCGAGGATTCTTGAGAGGGTAAAGACTTGGTCCGATGTGCCACGGCCAGGACAAAAAACACATTGCTCCTCCTGAATCCGAGGTTTGACCAACGGACGGACTCTGCTCTCCAGTACCTTGACATAGACCTTCCCAGGGAGGCTGAGGAGTGTGATCCCTCTAAAGTTGGAGCACACCCTCCGATCCCCCTTTTTAAAGAGAGGAACCACCTCCCCAGTTTGCAAATGCCAAAGGCACTGTCTCCGACCTCCACGCAATGTTGCAGAGGTGTGTCAACTGTGACAACCCTACAACATCCAGGGCCTTGAGGTACTCAGGGTGAATCTCATCCACCCCCGAGGCCTGGCCACCAAAGAGATTTTTAACCACCTTGGCAAGCTCAACCCCTGTGATGGGTGAGTCGTTCCCCTCGTCCACAAGCCCTGTTTCCTCTGTGGAAGGTGTGTCAGTGGAATAAAGATCCTCGACGTATTCCTTCCACTGCCCGACGATAACTCCAGTCAAAGTCAGCAGCGCCCCATCCGCACCATACACAGTGTAGACAGGGAGCTGCTTCCACCTCCTGAGCCGCCGGACAGTTTGCCATAATCTCTTTGACGCTGACTGAAACGCTTGTTCCATGGCCTCACCGAACTCCTCCCACACCCAAGATTTTGCTTCAGCAACAACCTGAGCCGCACTCTGCTTGGCCTGCCGGTACACCTCAGCTGCTTCGGGAGTTCCACAAGCCAACTAAGCTTGATAGGACTCCTTCTTGTGTTTTTTTTCTCTCGCCTATTGTGTCATTCCCTACCCCTTCCCCCCTTCTCTCTTTACCCCCACTATGACCGGCGCCTGTCGGGCTGCCGCAGCTCTGGATGCGCTTCTGACTTAGAGCGCGCCCAAATGCCAAGTCAAATTTCAATTCTCCTGTATGTATTGCACGTATGGTAGTATTGACAATAAACTTCATTCATTCATTCATTCATTCATTCATTCTTTAGCTTAATGACCCCCCTCACCACTAGTGTCCACCACTTGGTTCAGGGGTTGCCACCACGATATGCACCGACGACCTTGCGGCCACACCTCTGGGCAGCCACTTCAATAATGGAGGTGGAGAACATGGCCCATTCATACTCCATGTCTTCAGGCTCCCTCTGAATGTGGTCATGACATAACGCACGGCTCAGGAGACGCACACACACAGGCTCAGAGTAGTTCAAATAGTTTATTAACAACAGGAGTGTATGAATGTGTGTCTGCGGGATGTAAATGTATTGGTGGCGGCGTCTGCTTCGGGCACAGAGGCAGGAGACCGTACAGCCGGACAACCCTATGGGAAAAGCACAAGGAGAAGGGTGACGGGCACACACCAATACAGGAGATATGAGAGCGAGTGAGGAGCTTACTTGGATGGGGCAGATGACTGGCACAGCAAGGGACGAGGTCCGGTAGACAGCCACCTGCAGAGCCCGGTGCAGCAGCGAGGAACAGGCGATGGAGAGGCGTTGTCCGCCACCGGGGAATCCACCTGTGCACAGGGGAGCAGACTTGGAAGGAAAAGGAGGTAAGGTCTTCTTACCAGAATGATTAGCTGAGGAAGATAGGAATTCACAGCGATGCGTAGGGAAGTCTGACGGCTTCAGGCCGAAGCTCAGGGCGAGGCGGCTTATATCCCTCGCCGCTGATGATGTGCAGGTGTGTGTGCAGGTGGCGCCGCTGATGAGCGGCGCGGCGTGACAGTACTCCCCCCTCTAGCAGCGCCTCCTGGCGATGGCTTCTCTGGGTGCGTTCGGTGGAAATCAGCGATGAGCGACGGGTCCAACACAAACAACGAGGGTACTCACTGTCGATGTTCAGGCCCATAGCCCTCCCAGTCCACCAAGTACTGCAACCCACGACCCCGGCGCCGGGAGTCCAGGATGGAGGCGACGGACCAGGCCGGATGGCCACCAATCATCCGGGGCGCGGGTTGCGCAGCAGGAGGAGGGCAAAGGGGATCGGAGACTGCCAGCTTCACCTTGGACACGTGGAAGGTGGGATGGATGCGGAGGGAGGGGGGAATAGCTACACACACAGCCACCGGGTTGACGATCCTGGTGATGGAGTATGGACCCATGAAGCGCTGTGCCAGCTTCCTCCTCTCGCCCTTTAAAGCCACGTCCTGGGTCGACACGTAGACTTGTTGCCCAACTCTGTACGCCGGGGCAGGTCTTCTGTGCCGGTCCGCCACGGCTCTGTTGCGCTCCGCCGTGCATAAAAGCGCATTGCGCGCTGACGCCCAGATGGAGCGGAACTGCCTGAGATGGGCCCGTACTGAGGGGACAGTTACCTCACTCTCCTGCGCCGGGAACAGCGGGGGGTTGTAACCCAGGGACGCCTTAAAGGGAGACATCCCTGTAGCAGAAGAGCGAGCGGTGTTATGGGCGTATTCAACCCAGGCGAGGTGGTTACTCCAGGACGTAAGTTTGGACGCCGTTACACAGCGGAGCGCAGCCTCCAGCTCCTGGTTGGTCCGCTCACACTGCCCGTTGGATTGGGGATGATGGCCGGAGGAGAGGCTCACCTTGGCTCCTAGGGCGTTGCAGAACGACCTCCAAACCTCTGAAGAAAATTGGGGCCCTCGGTCCGAGACCACGTCCACCGGAATCCCATGCAGCCTGACCACGTGTTGGATGAGGAGGTCCGCCGTCTCCAGGGCAGTTGGGAGACCTCGTAGGGGGACGAAGTGTACCGCCTTGGAGAAGCGGTCCACAATGGTCAGGATGGTGTCGTAGGTGTTCGAGACTGGGAGTCCGGTGACGAAATCCAGGGCGATATGCGACCAGGGCCTGCCAGGGACGGGCAGAGGCTGGAGCAAACCCGCTGGAGGGGCATTACCCGATTTATTGGTGGCACAAACTGGACAGGCCCGGGCGTAGCGGGCAGCGTCCCTCCGCAGGCCCGGCCACCAGAAGGACCGCTGGAGGAGGTCTATCATCCGGGAGGAGCCAGGGTGACAGGTGAGCTTGGAAGTGTGTAACCAGTGGATGACCTCTCCCCGAACCGTGATGGCACGAACAGCCTCCCCTCCGGTCCGCCGCCAGGGTCAGGTTCCACTTCCTGCGCCTTCCGGATCTTGCTCTCAATGTCCCAGGTGACGGCTCCCACGACGCACGACCTGGGTAGGATGGTGTGAACCGTGTCCTCCGACTCCTCAGGGGCGAATTGCCTAGAGAGGGCGTCGGGCAGGCCGTTCTTGGAGCCAGGCCTGAAGGTGATGGTAAATTGGAACCTGGCGAAGAACAAGGACCAGCGCGCCTGGCGGGCGTTCAGGAGCTTGGCAGATCTAAGGTATTCCAAGTTCTTGTGGTCCGTCAGGACCACGAACGGCAGGTCCGCCCCCTCTAGTCAGTGACGCCACTCCTGTAGCACGAGCTTGATGGCGAGGCGCTCTCTGTCACCCACGTCGTAATTCCTCTCCGCCGGGGACAGGCGCCGGGAGAAGAAGGCGCAGGGCCGTTTGATACCGTCATCCGGCGACCGCTGGGATAGCACCGCTCCCACTCCTGTGTCCAAAGCGTCCACTTCCACGATGCACTGCAGTGCAGGGTTGACTTGGCTAAGGACCTGGGAGGAGGAGAACTCCGCCTTCAGCGCCTGGAAGGCAGCCGCGGCCTCTTCGGTCCACCGGAACGGGACCTTAGGGGACGTGAGGCGGGTCAGCGGGCCGACGATGGTGCCAAAATTTGGGACGAAGCGGCGGTAGAAGTTCGCAAACCCAACGAACTGCTGCACCTGCTTTCTTGACGCAGGTGTGGGCCATTCCACCACCGCCTTCACCTTCTCTGGGTCCGGAAGCACCTGGTCGTGGGAGATGATGAACCCAAGGAAGGATGTTGTCCTGGCGTAAAATTCACACTTCTCGGCCTTCACGTATAACCGGTTCTCCAGCAGTCTTTGGAGGACCCGCCTCACGTGGACCTGGTGCTCGTCCCTGGATTTGGAGAAGATGAGTATGTCATCCAGGTAGACGAACACAAAAAGGCCAATGAAATCCCGGAGGACGTCGTTGATGAGGCGCTGAAAGACGGCTGGAGCGTTGGTCAACCCGAACGGCATCACCAGGTATTCGAAGTGGCCGTTCGGGGTACGGAAGGCTGTTTTCCACTCATCCCCCTCCCGGATCCGGACGAGGTGGTATGCGTTGCGTAGATCCAGCTTGGTGAACCAAGTCGCCCCCTGGAGGGAGTGGAAAGCGGTGTCCATGAGGGGCAGGGTGTAGCGATCCTTCTCCGTAATGTCGTTAAGGGCACGATAGTCAATGCAAGGACGGAGGGATCCGTCCTTCTTACCGACGAAGAAGAATCCTGCCCCCACAGGTGATGACGACGGGCGGATTATCCCAGCACTCAGCGACTCCTTAAGGTATGAATTCATAGTCTCCTTCTCCGGCGCCGACAGACTGTAGAGTCATCCAGAAGGTAAGGGTGCCCCCTGGCGGAGGTTGATGGCACAGTCATAGGGCCTATGAGGAGGGAGAGACATAGCCTTGGATTTGCTGAATACCATACCCAGGTCATGAAATTCTGGTGGCACCAAGGACAGGTCCGGGGGTGCAGCGTCCGTAGGTGAGGGAGAAGCGGACGGAGAGCAGGCAGCGGACTATAGGCAGGTGCTCATGCAAAACGTGCTCCATGCCGACACCCCGCCGGACCTCCAATCCAAAACGGGGTTATGGAGGCATAGCCAGGGATACCCCAGGATGACGGGCGACACAGAGTTGGGCAGGACGTAAAAGGTTATCTCCTCCCGGTGGTTTCCAGAGATAATAACCGGGACGGGGATGGTCTGGTGTGTAACTCTCCCAAGGGAGGCACGAGAGAGGTTGACCAGGGAGATGGGGTTCTTTAGTGCCTGACAGCGGATGCCCAATCGGGTTGCCAGGCTTTGAGAAATAAAGCTGCCTTCCGCGCCCGAATCCACCAGTGCATGGGTGAGATGCCCAGTGGAGTTATGACAGAAACGGATGGGCAGCTTCAATTGTGTGAGAGAACTTAACCGATTGACGTCCGCGAGGCCCCCTACAGTGACTCGCGGACCCCGCCGACTGGCTTTCCGTGGGCAAAGCTTCACCGTGTGTTGGTCATCTCCGCAATACATGCAGAGATCCAACTCACGGCGGCGTTGTCTCTCCACAGGGGAAAGCTTTGTCCAGCCCGTCACCATCGGCTCCGACTCTTCGGGGCACGATGGTGGTGGCGCCGCCAGGGGGCGAGCTTGGAACAGGCGCGGCGAGACTCCACGAGGGCGAGAAGAAGACGACTTCCGTCCCGAGGAGCGCTCGCGTAGCCTGTTGTCCAAACTGATCGCTAAGGACGTTAGCTCTGCTAGCGTCTCAGGGATATCCCGCCCAGCCAGTTCATCCCTCAGATCATCATTGAGACTGCGGAGGAAAAGGCCACAGAGGGAGCGTTCCTCCCAGCCTAATTCCTCCGCCGCTACCCGGAAGTTGACCGCGTAGTCCGCTGCCAACCGGCTTCCCTGCTGGAGGGCGAGAAGCCGATCGACCTGGACCGTCTCGGTAAGAGCATGGTCAAAGACCTCCAGGAAGTGTCTCACAAATTGGTCATATGTGAGGGTGGCATAACTGGGCCTCGCCATTACGGCGTAGGTCCAGGTTAATGCCCGCCCCTCCAGGAGATTCCCGATATAACCAATTCGGCTATGATCTGAGGGAAAGTCCCTGGGCACCCGGTGGAAAACGGACTCACACTGCATTATAAACCCCCGCGCTCCGCCGAGCTTACCGCTAAAGCGGGCGGGGGTTGGAATGGGCGTGAGCCGAACCGGTGCACCCGGAGCCTGCTGGATGGCCACTGGAGCAGCAGGAGCCGCGCCACCCTGACAAGCCGGGGGGAACGGCTGTTGGGGGTCCAAGCGGCCCAATCGGTTAGTTATATTTATCAACTGATTAAAAATCACCTGTTGCTGATAAGCTATCTGATCCACTCGAGCCTCGAGAGTGGAAAACCGGTGTGCGAGCCCGCCGTCAGCCGAGCCGCTCTGCTGAAGCCGTACTGACATAACGCACGGCTCAGGGGACGCACACACACAGGCTCAGAGTAGTTCAAATAGTTTATTAACAACAGGAGTGTATGAATGTGTGTCTGCGGGATATAAATGTATTGGTGGCGGCGTCTGCTTCGGGCACAGAGGCAGGAGACCGTACAGCCAGACAACCCTATGGGAAAAGCACAAGGAGAAGGGTGACGGGCACACACCAATACAGGAGATATGAGAGCAAGTGAGGAGCTTACTTGGATGGGGCAGATGACTGGCACAGCAAGGGACGAGGTCCGGTAGACAGCCACCTGCAGAGCCCGGTGCAGCAGCGAGGAACAGGCGATGGAGAGGCGTTGTCCGCCGCCGGGGAATCCACCTGTGCACAGGGGAGCAGACTTGGAAGGAAAAGGAGGTAAGGTCTTCTTACCAGAATGATTAGCTGAGGAAGATAGGAATTCACAGCGATGCGTAGGGAAGTCTGACGGCTTCAGGCCAAAGCTCAGGGCGAGGCGGCTTATATCCCTCGCCGCTGATGATGTGCAGGTGTGTGTGCAGGTGGCGCCGCTGATGAGCGGCGCGGCGTGACATGTCAAAGTTCTTCCAGAGGTGGGAGTTGAAAACCTTCCGGACAGGGGCCTCAGCCAGACGTTCCCAGCACACCCTCACTATACGTTTGGGTCTACCAGGTCTGAATGGTATCCTCCCCTGCCATTGGATTCAACTCACCACCAGGTGGTGATCAGTTGAAAGCTCTGCACCTCTCTTTACCCCAGTGTCCAAGACATACGGTTGCAGGTCTGATGACACGATAACAAAATCGATCATCGACCTGCGACCTAGGGTGTCCTGGTGCTAGGTGCACATACAAAAAAACAAGATGGCGACCGGGATGGTTACACTTTTTCAGCGCTGAGACAAAGTCGCTGATTTTCCCATTAAAAGTACCTAACCGGAAGATGGCGGAGAGACATAACGCTTAAACAGAGAGCTCTCCCTAGCCGGATTAAAAATCATCGGTAAATGGCCAACTCGACATAAGCGGATCAATAAACTAAGGGATGAAAACACGAAGGAGCCGGGCACAAGGACAAAAGCAGGGTAAAATTAAAGAATTCCTCTTCAACAACGCAGGAGAAATCGCTGAACACGAGGCCCAAAAAAACGAGGTGACTGCAGCAGAGAAAATGGAGGACGCCAGGCTCGATAACATGAACACTGGCTTCGCCAGTTGAAAGACTTCAAGCGGCAACTACAACAGGATTTAGCGGCTCTTAAGGAGGAGCTGAAAAAAGAGATTAAGGAGGAAATTATGGGCCTCCGAAGAGAAATGGAGCGCAAGCTAGCAGAAAACATGGAGGAGCTGCGCTCTCAGCGGGCGTGTATGACAGAAGCACAGGCCCGTTGAAAGAGTTGAAAGACTTCAAGCGGCAACTACAACAGGATTTAGCGGCTCTTAAGGAGGAGCTGAAAAAAGAGATTAAGGAGGAAATTATGGGCCTCCGAAGAGAAATGGAGCGCAAGCTAGCAGAAAACATGGAGGAGCTGCGCTCTCAGCGGGCGTGTATGACAGAAGCACAGGCCCGAATATCGGAGCTGGAAGACTGGAAGAGCGAGGCAAGCGAACAGCTACAGACCCTGACGGCACAAACGCAGAGGATGCAGGAGAAAATAACTGACCTGGAGAGCAGGTCCAGACGGAGCAATATACGCATCTTCGGGATCCCGGAGGGCATTGAAGGCAACTCGATGACAAAATTCATGGATCAGTTCTTAAAAAAAGAGCTGGAGCTGCCCGGTGAAGCGGACCTGCAGATCCAACGAGAGCACAGAGCCTCGGCACAGAACCCGAATCCACACTCTACACCCAGGTCAGTTGTGGTAAACTTTCTGAAATATGATGTAAAGGAAAGAATCCTGACACAAGCGTGGAAAAAAAAGATACGAATCGGTGACAAGCAGATATTCTTTGATCATGACTACCGGACAGAAATTGTGCAGCAGCGAAAGAAATATGCCAACATTAAAAAAACGCTGAAAGAGAAAAAAATTAGATTCCAAACGCCGATAACGAAGATGAGGATTCATTGGGAGGACGGCGTGAAGACGTACAACACAGCCAGAGAGGCAGCACGGGACATGATGGAGCGGGGCCTTGTGGTGAGCGTGCCGGAGGAAGCGGCTGGAGCAGCGGCGGCACTGAACGCATCACGACAGCCGGAGTGGAGGCGAGTGAACGGCAGAAGACGGGAGGAGACGTGGAGCAGCGGGCCCAGGAAAAACTGCAAGGCTTTCAACTGAAAGCCTAGATTGTAACAAAGATTAAGAAAGGCACAGAAGAAATGAAGGCCAAGAAGACAAGGTAAAAGAGAAACAAATGGCTAGGAGAGGTTTAAGTGATATTTGTTGGACATTTCTAGACTAATGACTATTACTTGGATAGTAACTAGAGGTCTAGGGAGGGCCCTTCACTCTGTGAGGACATTCCCTCCACCCACCAACAGGGACCAGTGGGCAGAAGAAAGGCCCAAAGTACGGAGGTCGAGATTTTTTAATGTGTTTTTATATAAATATGTGTTAGTTTTGATGTTAAAGGGGCTAGGAGCACAAGTTAAAAAAATGGAAAAACATGAATATGGGTAAAAATCTTAAGATAATGACACTAAACGTGAATGGTCTGAACTCACCTGTTAAAAGGGAAAGAATAATAAGAAAATTCAAGAAGGAAAAAGCTGAAATTATATTTATGCAAGAGACACATTTGAGCAAGACAGAACATGTGAAACTAAAGAGATTTGGCTATAAGAACTCCTACTACAGTTCATTTAAGGGAGGAACTAAAAGGGGGCTTATGATACTAATTTCAAATAAAATACAATTTGAATATGAACAAGAAATCCAGGATAAAGAAGGCAGGTATGTAATAATAAAGGGAAGAATAGATGGTATGCAGATCACATTAGTGAACATCTATGCCCCATCAGAAAGTGACAAGGGTTTTTTTCAACATCTGTTTGATCTCATAGCAACACACAGTGAAGGAGTCCTAATTTGTGGAGGAGACTTAAATGCTGTCATGGATCATGAAGTTGACACAACAAGTGTTAAGAAGACAAAAAAACATGTAACAAAGTTCATAAGAACCTCACTGGCAGAAATGGGTATGGTAGACATATGGAGGGACCTACACCCACTCGAAAAAGACTATACACATTGTTCAGCAGTCCATAAAGTACACTCTAGAATAGATTACTTCCTTATGAATGAAGGTGACAGACACAGGGTGAGAAATTGTCGGATTGGAGGGGCAGAAATATCAGATCATAATCCTATATACATGGAAATATATTTAAACAATAGAAAACGACAAACAACATGGAAACTTAATGTAGGACTGTTAAATGATGATAAAATGAAAGAAAGAATAAAAGTAAACATAAACGAGTATATCCAAGAGAATGACAATGAAGAAGTGGACCCAACAATACTATGGGATGCACTAAAAGCCGTGTTAAGAGGTAAATTAATTGTTGAAACAGGAAAAGCAAATAAGTCTAAACTGGAAACATATGAACAAAGATGTGAGAGACTGAGGGAATTAGAACGTAAACATCAAAGCACAAATGACCCAAAAATATATCAAGAAATTAAAGAAGAAAAAATAAAGATAAAAGAAACACAAATAGATGAAATTGAAAGGAAAAATAGATATCTAAAGCAAAAATATTATGAAACGGGACCAAAAGCCACAAAACTGCTGGCAAAACGGTTAAGAAAACAACAAACAATGAATAATGTATATAAGATTAAAGACCTCATCACAAATAAAACCACAGTTAACCCAGAAAACATCGAAGAAATATTCCATAATTTCTATCAAGAACTATACTCGCAACCTGAAGAAACAAATACTAAAGATATTAAAAAATTTCTAGGCACATTGGACTTGCCATCAATAGGAAATCAACAAAATGAAAAGCTAACAGCAGAAATAACAATACAAGAGATTAGAGATGTGATTAAGTCACTTAAAAACGGTAAATCACCAGGTGGTGATGGATACCCCTCTGAGTTTTATAAACTGTTTATAGAAGAACTCACGCCACAGCTCCTAAAGTCATTTAATTGGACGTTGAACAACAACAAAATACCTCCATCATGGAACGAAGCCATTATTTCAGTTATTTTAAAGCCAGGGAAAGATAGAGAACAATGCGGAAACTATAGACCAATCTCTTTATTAAATGTGGATTATAAAATATATACAACAATTATATGTAAACGAATAAAGACATTCTTGACGGAATTGATAGAAGATGATCAAACTGGTTTCATAGAGGGACGCCAAACACATGACAATATCAGGAGAACAATACATATAATTAATCAAATACATAAAGAAAAGAAAAGCGCAGTAATAATGAGTTTAGACGCAGAAAAAGCATTTGACAGGGTTAACTGGAAATTCCTATATAGTGTGCTGGAACGCTTTGGATTTAACGAAAAATCAGTACAATGCATAAGGACGCTATATCAAGAACCTGTGGCAAGAATCAAGATAAACGGTAGCTTAACAGACAAAGTAAATATACAAAGATCAACTAGGCAGGGATGCTGCTTATCGCCCACCTTGTTTGCTCTGTTCATAGAGCCACTGGCTCAAGCGATACGACAAAATAAGAAATTAAAAGGTGTAACAATAAAGGGAGCGGAACACAAGATTGGGCTATTTGCAGATGATATTATAGTTTACCTTGAACAACCAGATGAATCAATAATGGAAATGATGAACTTGATAGAAAATTTTGGAAAATTATCAGGATACAAGATAAACATAACAAAAACACAAATACTGACATTCCACTATAACCCTCTAAACCAGATAACTGATAAGATCAAACTAAACTGGAAACAAAAAGAAATAAAATGCCTTGGAGTGAACATACCTAAAGATCTAAGCAAAATCTATAAAGCAAACTATGATAGGTTGGAACAAGAAATAAAAAAAAAAGATATTGATAGATGGTCAATCTTAAATATGGATCTGAATTCAAAAATTGAGACAGTCAAAATCAGCATACAACCTAGATTACTTTACCTCTTCCAGGCTCTACCAACAGAGATTCCAGATGCCCAGTTCTCAGAGTGGGACAGGATGATATCGAGATTTGTTTGGGGAGGTAAAAAGCCAAGAGTGAAATATAAAACTCTCCGGTTACCAAAAGAGAAAGGAGGCATGGGCCTACCGAGTCTAAAGGAATATTACTACTCAGCACAAATAAGATATGTTATATGTTGGTGCGACGAAGGATATGAGGCAAAATGAAAAGAAATGGAAAAGGAAATTGAGGGACTCCCAGTACAAAGCATAATAGGAGATAAAGATGCATATAAGCAAATCAAACAAATAGACCCAATCACTAAATTTACTTTGGAACTGTGGTATAAAATAGTACAAAAGTATAATATAAAGGAAGACATAAAACTATTGAAATGGGTAGCATTTGACAGTCAGTTTGAACCGGCAAAACAAGATAGGGGATACAAAAATCTGGTGAACAAGGGAATCACAGCATGGGGCAATATCGGAAAAAAAGATCTCGGGAGCTTTGTAAACATCAGGAGAAAATTTAAACTAGAAAGATCGGAATTCTTCAGATATCTGCAGATGAGAGACTATTATATGAAGAAGATTAGGCATAACCTCCAAACAGATATGAGCGAGATTATACAATTCATTTTAAGCTCATATACAGGAAATAAAATAAGAATTATTTCAAAGCTATATCAGAAACTTATGGCAAACAATCATTCAAGTAACTATATAAAGGAGAAATGGGAGAAAGAGCTCAATTTAAACATAACAGAAGAAAGCTGGCAGGAAATATGGAAAACACAACACACATCAACAAATTCAAGGACATAGAGGGAATTTGGATGGAAAAACCTGATTCGCTTTTTCATTACACCACAGATTCAAGGAAAATATACAAATACCCAATCTTTATGCTGGAGGGGATGTGGGGCTCAAAATGCAGACCACTCACATATGTTTTGGAAATGCTGCAAAATCTCATCATTCTGGAAATCTATACATGTGACAATACAAAGGATATTAGGATATAATATACCACTGAACTGTAACCTGATGTACTTATGTGACCTTAAAAGAGACAATGTAATACAGGCTGAGGACAGATATCTAGTTAAATTCTTGTTGATTGCATGTAAAAAAAACAATCACAAAAAAATGGCGATCAGAAGTTCTTCCTGACCAAGAGCAATGGACTGACATTGTTGAGGACATACGTATGATGGAAAAACTAACATATCGACAAAGAATGCAAGAAGGACTATGGGGGAAAAAATGGCGGAAATGGACACACTACAAAGTGCAACAACGAGACAGAAATTGAAAGAATAACCAAAGACGCTGGAAAAACCAGAAGAATTAAGAGATGGAAACTAAAAACTTGATGCTCCAACATTTGCCCCCCCCTTTTTTTTTTTCTTTCTTACTCTAGCCCCTTTGTTTTTAAATGTAGACTGTGATCTGAATGCAATATATATGATGAAAAATGAATAAAAATCTAAGTTACAAAAAAAAAAAGTACCTAACCAACAGCGATCGGCGCTCGTGACGGACACCCACGGGCTGAATTTCCACCTACGTCAGAATACCGCTGGAATACCCCTTTAATCGGGTAGAACTGCTGCGCTCTACCCGAAGCGATTGCTAAGCTAATGCTAGTTAGCTTAACGCTGGCCCCAGTGCGCCACCTAACTCCGACACGAAGCGACTCAGTCCCCGGTGAGGGCTTACCGGAGGAACTAACCGAGGTGGCAGTTGGGCGCGAGCCGGATCAGAGCTCGGGCGCGACGTTGGTGAGAGATGGGGGCCACCTGGACCCAGCAAAACAATAGCCTGAGTCGGAGCCCAGTTGCGAGGCCCAGCTGAGGAACTACCAGACTGACGGCGGTTGGTGACGGGGCCTAGCGGAGGTGCCACCCAGGCAGACGGCGGCAGGTGGTGGTGATCAGCGGAGCATCTACCGTGACCCCAGCGGAGCTCGGCTGCACCGGCGGTGTGCGGCGTGACCCGGTGGAGGAGCTGTACAGGAGCTCGGTTGCGACAGTGGTGAGCAGAGGAACCAGCAGCGGAGCTGAGGCCCAGCTGGATTCATTGTTTTTACTATCCACAGGTCAGTAAAATGCCACCAAAGAAGGAGGAAATGGAAGAGATAAAAAAACCTCTGAACTTCGTGACAGAAGAATTGGCCAAAATGGTTAGCCAGCAGGCCAAAATAATAGGCCTAATGGAAGATGTACGAGCCCTACAATTAACAATTCAGGAAAAAGACAAAAAAATTAAGGGCTTGGAGCAATGCGTCAAGGATCTTGAACAAGGTTCTCGTATGGATGACCTAGTTATAAGCGGGCTAGACATCAAATATCAGTCATACGCCCATGCCACAATAGGACTGGGAGGTGAGGATGCTCCCATGAGTGAATCAGTCTCACTAGAAAACCAGGTGCTTCAGTTCCTGGATAGTAGAGATATTAAGGTAGAAGTAAATGCAATTTCAGCCTGTTATGCTTTACCGAAGAAAGATAACCAAACAAAGAAATCAATTGTGATGCGCTTTGTGAACAGAAGGGTAAAGAATGACATACTGAGGCAGGCCAGAAAGCTACGGGGAACACAAGTTTACCTAAATGAACACCTGACAGAAACAAACGCTGAAATAGCATGGCAAGCACGGATGCTGAAAAGGCAAAATAAGATACAGGCAACCTGGACAAGAAATTGTAGAATTTGGATTAAACTAAATGGAATACCTGAGGAAGCGAAGAGTATAATGATCAGAGATGCTACTGACTTAGATAAACACAGATGAACACTGATTAAGAAAATCATGAGTCAATGATAATCCATATTCACACACACGATAAGAATAGTTCTTTTGATACACCATGCCAAAGTACTTTAAAAAAAATAAGCAAAACAAACAAAAACTTATGACTGACTTGAGTAGACATCAATTATCCCCAGCTGGAGGAAGTCATTTGACACAGAGTGAGGAAACTCAAACTCTGAAAATATGCCGTTATGCTGAACATAAACCACAAGAGATGGAGAATGATATTGATCCTGATAACCACTTTTTCAATAATATTCATAACCACTGTGAATATTACACTGAAAAGCAATTCAAAAGTCAAGTGCAACTAGATGGTAAATTATCAATAATACACTTCAACAGCAGAAGTCTTAACAAAAACTTTCCACAGATTCAGGACTATTTAAAACAGCTAGACAGAAAATTTACAGCTATTGCAGTCTCTGAAACCTGGCTTACTGAAAAGCAGGCTCCCCTGATGGCAATAGAGGGATACCAGATGTTTCATATTAACAGATCTCAAAAAAAGGGTGGTGGTGTTGCACTGTATATTGATGACCTGTATAGGTGTAAGCTTGTAAATGGAATGTCCTTTGCACTACCAGGGATCTTGGAATGTGTTACTGTTGAGATTGACCAAGATAAAACAAAAAATCTAATTATAAGTTGTATATATAGAACGCCGGGAACTTGCATTGAGACATTCAGAGATAAATTAGTCGAGCTGTACAATAATATTACTAGTAAGAAAATGGTAGCAATTTGTGGAGATTTCAATACTGATTTACTGAATCCACATCAACAAAATGTAATTACAGAGTTCATGAACTCTATGTACAGCATGAGTCTATATCCCACAATAACACATCCCAGTAGAATCACAGCTCACACTGCTACACTTATTGACAACCTGTTTGTCAATGTTATTGATAAGAAAATAGAAAGTGGATTATTGATAAATGATATAAGTGACCACTTGCCTACCTTTGCACTTATCCATGGCCACACGGGGGCCAATACAGAAAAAATTTAAAAATCGTTCAGATACAAATCACCAAATGCAATCAGTTCTTTTAAAGAGGACTTGCTGAAGCAAGACTGGACAGAAGTCTATGTATCAGATGTAAATGAAGCCTATGACACATTTATAAACATTGTAACCACTCTTTATGAAAAAAACTGTCCATTAGTAAAAAAAAAAGCTTAAACAGAAATTTGCCGATAAGCCATGGTTAACCAAAGGACTACAAAAGGCGTGTAAAAAGAAAAATTTACTATATAAAGCTTTCCTAAAGAAAAGGATAAAAGAAGCAGAGCAGCGGTATAAAACATACAAAAATAAGTTAACATATATAATAAGATGTAGTAAAAGAGACTATTACAGTAAAGAACTGGAGAAAAACAAAGACAATATTAAAAATACATGGACAATACTTAACAGTATCCTTGGAAACAAAAGCAGAAATACAAGCAACCCAACTAATATTCCAAAAAATAATAAAACGACTCAGAGTGTGAATGTAGCTTCACCTGCAGATGAATTTAACAACTTTTTTGTTAACATTGGTCCTAATTTGGCTTGAGAAATACCCACTACGGTGCCTACAGGTGATACAATATGCAATAACACTGCTATAAAAGACTCCATTTTCATAAAGAACACAGACGAAAGAGAGGTCATTGAAATTGTCAAATCGTTTAAAAGTAAAACATCTACGGACTGTGATGGTATTGACATGCTCTTAGTCAAAACTATTATTGAATGCCTAGTAAAACCACTGACATATATCTATAACCTGTCTCTCCAAACAGGTATATTTCCCAATGCAATGAAAATAGCTAAAGTAATTCCGATATACAAGACGGGTGACAGAGGGGAATTCTCAAACTATAGACCAATTTCACTATTACCGCAATTTTCCAAGATACTTGAAAAAATATTCTATGAGAGAATTGACAACTTCATAATGAAGAATAATTTACTGTGTGAGCAGCAATATGGGTTCAGACACAAGAGGACAACTGCATTTGCTCTTATGGAATTTATAGAAAAAATATCAACAGCCATTGAAAATAAAGAGTATTCAGTTGGAGTATTCCTGGATCTTAAAAAAGCATTTGATACAGTGGATCATAATTTATTATTAAAGAAACTACAAAATTGTGGTATTAGAGGGGTAGCACTGTCCTGGTTAAGTAGTTACTTAAAGAATAGATATCAGTATGTATGTGTTAGTAACAAAAACTCACAGTTACTGAAGGTTACTTGTGGAGTCCCACAGGGTTCAGTTTTGGGGCCATTACTATTCAATATGTATATAAATGATATATGTAAAGTTTCAGAAAAAATGGACTTAATATTGTTTGCCGATGACACTAATCTATTATGCAGTGGAAACAATTTGGAACAACCTCTGGATACACTCGGAAAGGAATTAGGAAAGCTTAAACTGTGGTTTGACTCAAACAAATTAATGCTCAATTTAAGTAAGACAAAATTTATAGTCTTTAACAACCATCACAACAACCCAGTACCTAAACTCAGTGTAAATGGTGTAGAGATTGAAAGGGTATCTGAAACTAAATTTCTTGGAGTAATAATTGATAATAAACTGTGTTGGAAGTCACATATTAATTATATCAAAGGTAAAGTATCCAAATCAATTGCAATATTACACAGAGTGAAATATTTGCTGAATCAACCCACACTATACACCTTGTATCATTCATTAATACTCCCATGCATGACATATTGTAATGAAGTATGGGGAAATACATATAAAACAAACATATATCCACTCTTTATGCTTCAAAAGAGAGCTATTAGAATAATAAACGAAGCAGCTTACAGGGAACCAACAAACCCACTTTTTCTTAAACTAAAAGCTCTCAAGTTGAAAGATCTGGTAGACTTTAAAACTGCAATAATAATGTTTAAAGTGAAGAATTTATCACTGCCCGCAAATATCCAAAAGTTGTTCCAAATAAGGGAGAAACAATATCACTTCAGAGGAACATGTATATTTCAAAAGCCTATAGTGAGAACTACCACCAAGCAACACTGTGTTTCAGTGCAAGGAGTCAGATTATGGAACGATTTTGGACCTGAATTAAAGTCATGTACAACGCCTGGACAATTTAAGCAAAAACTAAAGGAAGAAATACTCCAAACATATATACAAGATGACATGTAAAATCACATTAGGATTGTCATATCCAGCCTGTGCTGTGTTGTTGCCTAGTGTTTTTTACTTTTTTCTGTCACACTTGGTCTTAGCTTTGTTCTGAATTGTAATCGCTCTTGTTTTGTTTTGTTTTTTTTCTTTTGAATTCTTGGATGGAATATGGGTGGGCAATATAAGCTGCGGCTTCAGCCATCACCCATTTCGGATAACTTTTGTTGAACTGTATAATCAGAGGAGTTATTGCCTAATTTGACCTTGTTGGATTTTATTTCCCCCTTTTGCTATACTATTCAGTTCCTTTTAACCTGTACTATCCGAAAATAAAGATTCATTCATATGGACACCCTTATGCTTGAACATGTTGTTTGCGATAGACAAACTGTGGTTAGCACAGAAGTCCAATAACTGAACACCACTCAGGTTCAGATCGGGCAGGCTGTTCCTCCCAATCAAACCCTCCCAGGTTTCACTGCCGTTGCCCACGTGTGCACTGAAGTCCCCCAGTAGGACAATGGAGTCTCCAAGAGGAGCACCCTCCAGCACCCCAGTCAGAGACTCCAAAAAGGGTGGGTACTCTGAAACATCATTTGGTGCATAGGCACAAATGATGGTCAGGACCCGTTTCCCAACCTGAAGGCACAGGGAAACAAACCTTTCGTCCACCGGGAAAAACTCCCATATAGAGGCCGCAAGGTGGAGGGATACAAGAATACCCACCCCTGCTCACCGCCTCTCGCCCGGGGCAACTCCAGAGTAGGCAAAGCTCCAGCCCCTCTCCAGGAGACTGGTTCCAGAACCGGAGCTGTATATTGAGGTGAGGCCGACTATTAGTAGTTGGTATCGTTCAACTGCATGCACCAGCTCAGCTCCTTCCCCACCAGAGAGGTGACATTCCACGTTCCAAAAGCCAGTTTAGGAAGCCTGGGATCAGACCGCCAAGGTCTCTGCCTTCGACCGCCACCTGATCCACATAGCACCGGACCTCCATGGTCCCTCCTGCAGATGGTGAGCCCACTGGAGTGCGGACCCATGTAACTCCTTTGGGCTGAGCCTGGCCGGGTCCCATGGGCTGAAACCCAGCCACCAGGCGCTAGCCATCGAGCCCCTCCCCCAGGCCTGGCTCCAGGGTAGGGCCCCGGTAACCCCATATCGAGCGGGGTACACTGAATCCTTGTTTTAGCATTCATCATGAGAGTCAGTTGGATCATTCTTAGTCTGTGCCCTGTGCGTCAGTCAAATGTAAATGTTTACAAAAGTACCGACGTGAGTGGGAAGAACTCAGTGATTGGCTTAACAGCATAAAAGACAATGAGTACAAGGCAAACTGGAAAGTATGCCAGCGGGTGTTTTCCATGGCATAGAGTGGCTTGGGAGATGTGCGGCAGCATGCTGCAGGAAAACGGCATTCTTGTAATACCAGGAGCAGAAAAACCCAAACGGAATTAATTCTTTGTCTCCCAAGCATCTCCTGAGGCTGATGTGGTTACAGCAGCTGAATTAACCCAGGTACACAGTCGTCTGTACACCTGATGATGGTGATGATGATGATGCAAATCACTCACACACTCACTTTGCGCGCACCCTCATACACGCGCATGCACACACACATACACACGTGGACAAAATTATTGGTACCCCTCTGTTAATGAAAGAAAAAACCACAATGGTCACAGAAAAACTTGAATCTGACGAAAGTGGTAATAAATAAAAATTCTATGGAAATTAACCAATGAAAATCAGACAATGCTTTTGAATTGTGGTTCAACAGAATTACTTTAAAAAAACAAACTCATGAAACAGGCCTGGACAAAAATGATGGTACCCCTAGAAAAGATTGAAAATAATGTGACCATAGGGACATGTTCAACCAAGATGTGTCCTCTAATTAACATTACAGGTGTCTACAAACTTGTAATCAGTCAGTCGGCCTATTTAAAGGGTGACAAGTAGTCACTGTGCTGTTTGTTGACATGGTGTGTACCACACTAAACATGGACCAGAGGAAGCAAAGGAGAGAGTTGTCTCAGAAGATTAGAAAGAAAATTATAGACAAGCATGTTAAAGGTAAAGGCAATAAGACCATCTCCAAGCAGCCTGATGTTCCTGTGACTACAGTTGCACATAGTCGTCATCGGCCTCCGTCGATCTACGATGACCATGGAAGAGAATCCTAAACGTCTACTCTGCTGGAACAGCACCGCCTGTGGCTGAACAGGCCGATGCGCAAATGGCAGTCCCTGTCACACAGGTCGCACTTGTGGGTGGTCTCCGTGCTGCTGAAGCTGTGGCGGTTCTTCCTGCGGGTCCTTTTTTCATTTGCTGCAGCAGTCAGTCTCTCTTCACCCACCTTGAGCTGTCTGGTCAGGGTGCCTCTCCATTTGGAGCGGTCCATTGCAAGGTCCTCCCAGCGCTCTGTGTTGATCTCTAGGGCCTTCATGTCTCTCTTGCAGACGTCTCTAAAGCGCAGCTGTGGGCGGCCAACGTCTCTCCTGCCAGTCTCCAGTTCTCCGTAGAGGACGTCTTTGGGGATTCTGCCATCCTCCATACGGTGAACATGGCCTAGCCAGCGGAGCCTGCACTGCCTGAGTAGAGTGAACATGGAGGGAAGGCCGGCGCGGGACAGAACTTCTGTGTTGGGCACTTTGTCCTGCCAGGATATATCCAGGATACGGCGAATGCAGCGCAAGTGGAAGGAGTTCAGTCTCTTTTCCTGCCGGGCGTATGTTGTCCACGTCTCACTCCCACAGAACAGTGTGCTGATGATGCAGGCATTGTACACTGCCATCTTCGTCTTGACAGAGAGTTTGGGATTCTCCTACACTCGTGTGGTGAGGCGAGCGAGTGTGGAGGCTGATTTTCCAATCCTCTTGTCGATCTCTGTATCAAGGGAGAGGTTGCTGCTGATCGTGGACCCCAGGTACGTGAACTGATTCATGACCTCCAGCTCGTAGTCGTTGATGGTGATGGTTGGTGGTGCTTTCGTGCCTTGCGCCAAGACGTTAGTCTTCTTCAGGCTGATGGTAAGCCCGAAGTCCTTGCACGCCTGGGAGAAGCGGTCCATCAGGGTCTGAAGCTCCTGCTGTGTGTGGGACGCAACTGCAGCGTCGTCTGCGAACAGCATGTCTCTGATTAGAGCCTTTCATACTTTGGTTCTGGCTTTCAGGCGGGCGAGGTTGAAAAGCCTGCCGTCAGATCTTATGTGCAGGTAGATTCCCTCTGTTGCTGTGCTGAAGGCATGCCTCAGGAGCATAGCAAAGAAAATCCCAAAGAGGGTTGGCGCAAGTACACAGTACTGTTTCAGTCCGCTGCGTATGTTGAATGGCTCTGAGATGTTGCCGTCATGCTGCACTATCCCCTGCATGTTGGTGTGAAACAATTCGATGAGGCTTTGCAACTTTGGTGGGCATCCTATCTTTGGCAGGATCTTGAAAAGGCCCTCTCTGCTGACCAGATCAAACGCTTTGGTGAGGTCGATGAAGGCGACGTACAGGGGCATGTTCTGTTCTCTGCATTTCTCCTGGAGTTGGCGGATGGAGAATATCATGTCTACCGTCGATCGCTCAGTGCGGAAGCCACACTGAGACTCAGGGTAGACACGTTCGGCAAGCTTCTGTAGACGAACGAGAACAACTCGTACGTAGACTTTGCCAACAACGCTGAGGAGGGAGATGCCCCTGTAGTTGTTGCAGTCACTTCTCTCCCCTTTGTTTTTGTAGAGGGTGATGATCTTGGCATCCCTCATGTCCTGTGGTACGGCACCTTCCTTCCAGCACTGGCAGAGTAGGGCGGTCTTGCAGTGCTTGATCAGGTCAGGGGGTATGCCGTCGTTGCCGGGTGCCTTGCCAGCGGCCAAGCTATCAATGGCCTTGCTGAGTTCGTCGATGGTTGGCTCGGCGTCAAGTTCGTCCATGGATGGCAGGCAATCGATGGCATCAAGGGCTGACGGTGTCACGGTGTTCTGTCCGGAGTAGAGGTCGGAGTAGTGCTCCACCCATCTCTCCATCTGCTTGATCTTTTCTGTGATCATCTCCCCAGTGGAGGATTTGAGGGGGGCCGTCTTGCTCTGAGCCGAACCAAGTGCTTTCTTGATGCCATCGTACATACCACGGATGTTCCCTGTTATGGCAGCTGTTTGAATGTCTTGGCTGAGCTGAGTCCAGTACTTGTTGGCACAGCGCTGAGCAGTCTGCTGAACTTTGCTTCTCGCAGCCCTGAGAATCTGGAGATTCTTCTCGTTTGGGTACTTCTTGTACTCGGCAAGAGCTGAGCGCTTGGCTTCAATGACGGGGGTCATCTCGGTCAACTTGGCATCAAACCAGTCCTGTGACTTTGAGGTCTTCCTCCCAAAGGTAGCCAAGGCTGTGCGGTGGATGGTGTTTCGCAGCTCTTCCCACTTCTGCTTTGTAGATTCTCCTTCTTGTGGTACACCAAGTTCCTTCTCAAAGGTGGAGGCAAACCGCTCAACAAGTTCTGGTTGGGCCATCATGCTGGTGTCAATCCATGCCTTTCCAGGCTGTCTAGCACGATGGAATTTCTTCAGCTGCAGCTTGACCTTGCAACACACCAATGAATGGTCTGTGTCGCAATCTGCACTCTGGAACGAACGGGTGATTAGCACGTTCTTCAGTGAGGTGCGCCTGGTCAGGATCAAGTCCAGCTGGTGCCAGTGCTTTGAGCGCGGATGTCGCCAGGAAACCTTGTGTTGGGGCTTGGTCTTGAAGAACGAGTCTGTGATGCACAGATCATGATAAGTGCAGAACTCGAGCAGCCGCTGTCCGTTGTCGTTCATTCTGCCCACGCCAAATGGTCCAAGACAGGAGGGCCAGGAGTCGCGGTCAGCACCCACTCTGGCATTGAAGTCTCCAAGGAGAATGAGTTGTTCAGAGTTAGGGATAATCCTGACAGTTGTTGCGTGATTCTCGTAGAACTCGTCTTTTGCCTCTGGTGTGGCTGTCAGTGTTGGGGCATACACACTGACGAGGGTGACTGGGCCTTGAGTGGTGTTGAGGCGGAGGGTGAGGAGTCGTGCAGAGCCATTGCTGCCCGGTTCCACCATCTTCACCAAGGTGTTCTTCACTGCGAAGCCCACTCTGTGTTCCCTGTGTTCGTCACTGCTCTTTCCCTGCCAGTAGAACGTGTAGTCCTTCTCTCTCAGTGTGCCTGCGTCAGCCAACCATGTTTCCTGGAGAGTGGCGATATCCACTTCCAGTCTCTTCAGCTCATTATTGATGATGGCAGTCTTCCTGGTGTCGTTGATGTCCTTGAGGTTAGCAGTGAGTCCTGTCATCATAGTGCGGACGTTCCAAGTTCCCAGTTTTAGAGTTGGTCTCTTTTGTTTTTTTTTTGTCTTGCCTGGTGCAAAAGTTCTCAGCCTGCCGTTCGGACTTCTCCTCATCCCCATGCACCCAATGAGGAAAGCAGGCTGTGGCGGGACAACACCTTATTGGCTGGGGGCTGCCCAGCTTGAGGCGGGCGGTAGCTGTCCAGTGAGATCCGATGATCCCTCCCACTATCGGGAACAACCCCTGGCGCCGTGCTCTACGCCAATTGAGCAGTGGCTTATAACCGGTAACTGTCATTCCCCGTGTTTTTTCTACGCCAAAGGCGAAGCTGGAGTGTCCTCTCCAGTGATCCGGTGTTCTACCTTCCAGCGTTGGGCGTTGGTAGGATTCAAGCCTGGGCAGGAAGATATGGAGGACAAGATGTTGCCCATGCAGCATGTCCCCCCTCGCCACATCACTGATGAATCCAAAGGAACAGCAGGGCTGCTACAGTTTGGCACCAGCACCGTCGCAGGAGCTGCCAGAACAATGTTGAGCACAACAGAGAACTGCCTTAGGGACTCCGACTCCGGATTTTTCCTCAGGGTTGACTCCCGAAGCCTTCCTCGTGACCAGGTGTGCCACAAGGCAGCAGAGGTTTGAAATCAGGGTTTACCTTCCCCTAGATGGGCTACCTTCCCAGGTTGATGAGCCACCATCTACCCGAAGCATCTGGTTTTAAGGCGCCAGAGATCCGCCCTCGCCCCTTCTCCTATTAGTAAAAGCAGTTCCGCTGGGCTTAGAGACTAAACCACACGGGCAGGCTAGGAGTTGGACTTAGTTGTCAGAGGCTTTTCGAGACGCACGCCATAAGGAGCATTTTATAAGCACTGGGAGCTTAACTCCAGTGCCGCTCCTGGCTATGACAGCCTTGGAACCACAGTTGCACATATTATTCAGAAATTTAAGATCCACGGGACTGTAGCCAACCTCCCTGGATGTGGCCGCAGGAGGAAATTTGATGAAGAATGGTAACAAAAGAGCCCAGAACAACCTCTAAACACATGTGACCTCCAAGGTCCAGGTACATCAGTGTCAGATCGCACCATCTGTCGTTGTTTGAGCCAAAGTGGACTTCATTGGAGATGACCAAGGAGGACACCACTGTTGAAAACAAATCATAAAAAAGCCAGACTGGAATTTGCCAAAGTGCATGTTGACAAGCCACAAAGCTTCTGGGAGAATGTCTTATGAACAGATGAGACAAAACTGGAACTTTTTGGCAAGGCACATCAGCTCTATGTTCACAGACGCAAAAATGAAGCATACCAAGAAAAGAACACTGTCCCTACTGTGAAACATGGAGGAGGTTCTGTTATGTTCTGGGGCTGCTTTGCTGCATCTGGCACAGGGTGTCTTGAATCTGTGCAGGGTACAATGAAATCTCAAGACTATCAAGGTATTCTAAAGAGAAGTGTGCTGCCCAGTGTTAGACAGCTTGGTCTCAGTCGCAGGTCATGGATCTTGCAACAGGATAATGACCCACAGCACACAGCTAAAAACATCCAAGAATGGCTAAGAGTGAAACATTGGACTATTCTAAAGTGGCCTTCTATGAGCCCTGATCTAAATCCTATTGAACATCTGTGGAAGGAGCTGAAACATGCCATCTGGAGAAGGCACCCTTCAAACCTGAGACAACTGGAGCAGTTTGCTCATGAGGAGTGGGCCAAAATACCTGCTGAGAGGTGCAGAAGTCTCATTGACAGTTACAGAAATCGTTTGATTGCAGTGATTGCCTCAAAAGGTTGTGCAACAAAATATTAAGTTAAGGGTACCATCATTTTTGTCCAGGCCTGTTTCATGAGTTTGTTTTTTAAAATAATTCTGTTGAACCACAATTCAAAAGCACTGTCTGATTTTCATTGGTTAATTTTCATAGAATTTTTATTTATTACCACTTTTGTCAGATTCAAGTTATTTCTATGACCATTGTGGGTTTTTCTTTCATTAACAGAGGGGTACCAACAATTTTGTCCACAGCTGTATGTTTTTTTACAGGTACAGATACGAGACTCGTGAGGAGACCTTTTCAGAAGAAGAAACAGTTTGTCTTCTGTTTGTTTCATTTGTGTCAGTTTGTTTTTTGTTTGTTCTTCTCTCTTTTCTCTCCCCCCCACCACCCCCTCCCTGTCAGGTCTGTCATGAGTAAAACAATTAAAGTATTAAAAGTTTTTACAAGATGAGTCTATAAATAATATACAGTACATAGATATGTGCTGTATAAAGCTCCTTTTGTCAAAGTAAATCTGTTTGACACAATAAGAGAAGCAGATTTCTGTTCTGCTTACTCTGCTGCTTGACAGGACAAGGGGGGAAAAACAAAAAAAAAACAAACAGAAACAAACACAACCTCAGCTAGTACTGATCATGGACACAAACTCAATAAAAAGATTTTGTATAATTCCAAAATAGAAAGCCTAAGTCATGCCCCCTCTAATTTCACATACTGGACCTTAAATCGAAAAAATTCTCCATTGAAATGAATGGCAAGAGCAAAATTATCTTTGGATCCAATCAAATTTTGCCATGAGATACACATATGATGTTTGTCAGTTTAAAAGATAATTTTCCATGCAGTTAAAGTTGCCGATTGTCGTATAATATTTAGTTTTTGTTTAAACGACTAGCAGACTACATCTCCCTTATCACTAAACTGCAATCGTGTTTAGTGATGTGGGATGATGGGAGACGTTGAGATCTGAACGTTCTCGAGGTAGACCGTTGCCAGCAAGCCATCCGTTATGAGAACTTTCGTCTTGTCCAGACTGAACATAAGACCATAAAGCTGACCACAGTGGGTGATGTCAAACAGAATGTCTGTAGCCTTCAGCATCGGCGAAAATAGCACTGTCATCAGCAAACATTAGATCTGACATGAACTGGTTAGTGTCATATTTGGCCTTCTAGAAAGCACACAGCAATGCAGATCCAGAAGGCAGAAACTCTGGAGTTTCTATAGAAGTGAAGAACAATCACTCAGGAGACATTTACCATACAGCAGTTACAAGGCACACAAGGACAGAAGCTAAATGATACCCTACCGACTGACTCTGACCTTCAAACTATTAAAGTCCCTGACAAGTGAATTTATCATTTTTCTTCTAAACATAATACATACAGTATGTATATTACAAATATGGTGCTTAGATCATGGTAAAAGGTTCATAAGTATGCAGAGCTAAACAGCAGAGTTCAAATGTTGAAGAGATTTCTGGCAGTTCTCTTGCCAGGATTTTTTGGGCGGGTCTAAAGCGGGGCTGCTCTAGGTAATACAGACCCAACCCCGCCCCATCAATGCGCCCAATACCAGCCGCACCTTAACTCAGAGTGATGGCCTAGTTGATAGAGCATCCGCCCCACAACTGGGAGGTTGTGGGTTCAAACCCTGGCTGAGTCATACCAAAGACCATATAAAAATGGTACTTCCCACCTTCTAGCTTGGTGCTCAGCGTAATAGAATGGGGGAAGGAAAAAGTTGTTTATGGCAGCCCCTCTCATTCTTGATGTGATTAACATTGTAGATAGGAGAAACGTAATATTGTTCTACTGTACATGATTGGCTATATGGATTGAATGACAATAAAATTGGCTTCTTCTTCTTGCACTTTAGCATATCCAGTTTGTACAGTTTCATTGCAGTTGTTCTGCTCGTGTATGATTGTTTGTGTGTTTTTGTGACCCGCTGGGGGACTACAGATGCAAATTAGCAGTATTGCTAAATCGGGTATACTTACATTTGTATTAATGTTTATTAGTATGTAATGTCCCTTTCAAATAAACATTAAACTTAAAACCGTTTAACTGTCACAGGCGCCAAATTGTGCCTTAACCCCCTAGTGGTCAAGAGTGGTCAAGATTTTTTTCAAGAAAATATTCAGATCAGATATCAAGAGATTTTCAAGACTATAACTTGAAAGTGGTAAGAGATAATGGCTTATTGTCAATTAGAAAGATGTAGAATATGATCCAAAGTTTGAGATAGAAGTAAATTTACGCATCTAATTTGCATAATGCCACTTTCAGTTAAAAGTGGACATATTTACACAAAGAATGGTTCTGCTTTTTGTTATTGTTTCTTGTGTGGGGCATTTTGTTATCTTATCTTCCAAGTATATGAACCAGAAAATCAGTACAATGCAATACAATTTAAACAAAACAATAAGCAAACACAGACATTCGTCGCTTACCACTGGCGAATGGTGGCTTTTTGCAGCATGTTGACCATTATTTTGTCTTCTGTCGGGCATTTTTGCTTTCTCTCCCACATCTGACATAACGCACGGCTCAAGAGACGCACACACACAGGCTTAGAGTAGTTCAAAGAGTTTATTAACAGCAGGAGTGAATGAGTGCGTGTCTGCGGGGTGTAAATGTGTTGGTGATGGCGTCTGCTTCAGGCACAGAGGCAGGTGACCGTTCAGCCGAGCAACCCTATGGAGAGAGCACAGGGAGAGGGTGACGGGCATACACCAACACAGGAGGGATTTTATGGCGAGAGAAGGACTTACTTGGATTGTCAGGATAGCTGGCACAACAAGGGGGCGAAGCCCGGAAGACAGCCACCTGGAGAGCTCCGTACAGCAGCGAGGAATGGGCGATGGAGTGGAGATGTCCGCCGCCAGGAAATCCACCTGTGCACAGGGGAGCAGACTGGGAAAGAGAGGTAAGGATTCTTACCCAAATAATGTTCGCTGAAGAAGGAAGTAGCTCACAACGGTGAGGGACGAAGTCTGACGGCTTCAGGCCGAGCCTCCAGGCGAGACGGCCTTTATCCCTCGCCGCTGATGATGGTCAGGTGCGTGAGCAGGTGGCGCCGCTGATGAATGGTGCGGCGTGACAGTACTCCCCCCTCTAGCAGCGCCTCCTGGCGATGGCTTATCCGGGTGCGCTCGGTGGAAGTCCGCGATGAGCGATGGGTCCAACACAAATGACGGGGGCACCCATTGTCGATGCTCGGGCCCATAGCCCTCCCAGTCCACCAAGTATTGCAACCCACGACCTCGGCGCCGGGAGTCCAGGATGGAGGAGACGGACCAGGCCGGATGGCCACCAATCATCCGGGGTGCGGGTTGCGCTGCAGGAGGAGGGCAAAGGGGGTCAGTGACTGCCAGTTTCACCTTCGACACGTGGAAAGTGGGATGGTTGCGGAGGGAGGGGGGAATAGCCACGCGCACAGCCACCGGGTTGATGATCCGGGTGATGGGAAAGGGACCCATGAATCGCTGTGCCAGCTTCCTCCTCTCGCCTTTTAATGTGACGTCCTGGGTAGACACATACACTAGTTGCCCAACTCTGTACGCTGGGACAGGTCGTCTGTGCCGGTCCGCCACGGTCCTGTTGCGCTCCGCTGTGCGTAAAAGCGCATGACGCGCGGCAGCCCAGGTGGAGCGGAACTGCCTAAGGTGCGCCCTAACAGAGGGGACAGTTACCTCGCTCTCCTGCGCTGGAAACAGCGGGGGGTCGTAACCCAGGGACGCCTTGAAGGGGGACATCCCCGTTGCAGAAGAGCGGGCGGTGTTGTGGGCATACTCCACCCAGGCGAGATGGTTGCTCCAGGACGTCGGCTTGGATCTGGTAACACAGCGGAGCACAGCCTCCAGCTCCTGATTGGTCCTCTCACACTGCCCGTTAGACTGGGGGTGATGGCCGGAGGAGAGGCTCACCTTGGCTCCGATGGCGTTACAAAAGGACTTCCAAACCTCGGATGAAAATTGGGGGCCCCGGTCCGAGACCACGTCCACCGGAATTCCGTGCAGCCTGACCACGTGTTGGACGAGGAGGCCCGCCGTCTCCAGGGCGGTAGGGAGACCTTGCAGGGGGACAAAGTGTGCCGCCTTGGAGAAACGGTCCACGATGGTCAGGACGGTGTCAAAAGAGTTGGAAACGGGGAGTCCGGTGACGAAATCCAGTGCGATGTGCGACCAGGGCCTGCCGGGGACGGGCAGAGGCTGGAGCAGACCCGCTGGAGGGGCATTTCCCAACTTGCTGGTGGCACAGATTGGGCAAGCCCGGGTGTAGCGGGCTGCATCCCTCCGCAGGCCTGGCCACCAAAAGGACCGTTGGAGGAGGCTGATCATCCGAGAGGTGCCGGGATGACAGGTGAGCCGGGAGGTGTGGAGCCAGTGGATGACCTCTCCTCGGACCGCAGATGGGACGAACAGTCTTCCCTCTGGTCCGCCGCCAGGATCAGGTTCCACCTCCTGCGCCTTCCAGATCTTGTCTTCAATGTCCCAAGAGATGGCTCCCACGACGCACGACCTGGGCAGGATAGTGTGGGGCGTCTCCTCAGCCTCCATGGGGGTGAACTGCCTAGAGAGGGCGTCAGGCAGGCCATTCTTGGAGCCTGGCCTGAAGGTGATTGAAAAGCGGAACCTGGCGAAGAACAAAGACCAGCGCGCCTGGCGGGCATTCAGGCGCTTGGCAGATCGTAGGTATTCTAAGTTCTTATGGTCTGTCAGGACCACAAACGGCAGGTCCGCCCCCTCTAGCCAGTGGCACCACTCCTGTAAGGCGAGTTTGATGGCCAGGAGCTCTCTGTCCCCCACATCGTAGTTCCTCTCCGCCGGGGACAGGCGCCGGGAGAAGAAGGCGCAAGGTCGTTTGGCGCCATCGTCAGGTGACCGCTGGGATAATACTGCTCCCACTCCCGTGTCCGATGCATCCACCTCCACAATGCACTGCAGCCCGGGGTCGACCTGGCGAAGGACCCGGGAGGAGGAGAACACCGCCTTCAGCGCCTTAAAGGTAGCAGCGACCTCTTCAGTCCACCGGAACGGGACCTTCGGGGACGTGAGGCGGGTCAGCGGTCCGACGATCGAGCTGAAATTTGGGACAAAGCGGCGGTAAAAATTGGCGAAGCCAACAAATTGTTACACCTGCTTCCGGGATGCGGGAGTAGGCCACTCCACCACCGCCTTCACCTTCTCTGGGTCTGGGAGCACCTGGTCTTGAGCGATGATGAATCCCAGGAAGGATGTGGTCCTAGCGTAGAATTCGCATTTCTCAGCCTTCACGTACAGACGATTCTCCAGCAGTCTTTGGAGGACCCGCCTCACATGGACCTGGTGCTCGTCCCTGGACCTGGAGAAGATTAGAATGTCGTCCAGGTAGACGAACACAAAGAGGCCGATGAAATCCCGGAGGACGTCATTAATGAGGCGCTGAAAGACGGCAGGAGCGTTGGTCAACCCGAACGGCATGACAAGATACTCAAAGTGGCCGTTCGGGGTACGGAAGGCTGTTTTCCATTCATCTCCCTCCCGGATCCGGACGAGGTGGTAAGCGCTGCGTAAATCCAGCTTGGTAAACCAGGTCGCCCCCTGGAGGGAGTGAAAGGCAGTGTCCATGAGGGGCAGGGTGTAACGGTCCCTCTCAGTGATGTCATTTAGCGCTCGGTAGTCTATGCAGGGGCGGAGGGATCCGTCCTTTTTCCCGACAAAGAAAAACCCTGCCCCCACGGGTGACGACGATGGGCGAATAATCCCAGCGCTCAGTGATTCCTTCAGGTAAGTATTCATGGTCTCCTTCTCCGGCGCCGACAGGCTGTAGAGCCGACCAGAAGGCAGGGGAGCCCCCTGGCGGAGGTTGATAGCACAGTCATAGGGTTGATGCGGGGGAAGAGACATAGCTTTCGATTTACTAAATACCATACCCAGGTCGTGAAATTCTGGAGGCACCAGCGACAGGTCCGGAGGTGCTGTATCCGCCACAGGGGGAGCCGCGGACGGGGAGCAGGCAGCGGACTGAAGGCAGGTGCCCATACAGAAGGTACTCCACGCCGATACCCCAGCTGACCTCCAGTCCAGGACAGGGTTGTGGAGGCGTAGCCAGGGATACCCCAGGATGACGGGCGACACAGAGTTGGGCAGGACGTAAAATACCATCTCCTCCCGGTGGTTCCCTGAGATGATGACAGGGACAGGCATGGTTTGGTGAGAAACTCTCCCAAGGGAGGCACGGGAGAGATGGACCAGGGAGATGGGGTGTTTTAATGCCTGACAGCGGATGCCCAATCGGGTTGCCAGGCCTTGTGAAATGAAGCTGCCCTCTGCGCCCGAATCCACTAGTGCGTGGGTGAGGTGCCCAGTGGGATTGTGGCAGAAACGGATGGGCAGCTTTAATTGGGTGAGGGGACTTTGCCGATTGACGTCTGCGAGGCCCCCTACAGTGACTCGCGGACCCCGCCGTTTGGCTTTTGTGGGCAAAGCTCTACCGTGTGTTGACTGTCTCCGCAATACATGCAGAGACCCAACTCACGGCGGCGCTGTTTCTCTGCCGAGGAGAGCTTTGCCCAGCCCGTCACCATCGGCTCCGACTCCTCGGGGCACGATGGTGGCGGCGTCGCCAGGGGGCGAGCTTGGGGCAGGCGTAGCGGGGCTCCCCGAGGGCGAGAAACAGACGGCTTCCGTCCTGAGGAGCGCTCACGCAGCCTGTTGTCCAAGCTGATTGCCAGTGAGGTTAGCTCCGCTAACGTTCCGGGGATATCCCGTCCAGCCAGATCATCCCTCAGGTCACTATTGAGGCTGCGGAGAAACAGGCCGCAGAGGGAGCGCTCCTCCCAGCCCAATTCCTCCGCCGCTACCCGGTATTCGATGGCATAATCCGCGGCCGACCGGTTTCCCTGCTGCAGAGCGAGAAGCCGATCGACCTGGACCGCCTCGGAACAAGAATGATCGAACACCTCCAGGAAGTGCCTCACGAACTCGGCATAGGTGAGGGTGGCATAACTGGGTCTCGCCATAATAGCGTAGGCCCAAGTTAAAGCGCGCCCCTCCAGGAGGTTCCCTATGTAGCCGATTCGGCTGTGATCTGAGGGGAAGTCTCCGGGCACACGGTCAAACACGGACTCGCACTGCATCACAAACCCCCGCGCTCCGCCGAGCTTTCCGCTAAAGCGAGCGGGGGTCGGAATCGGTGTGAGTCGGGCCGGTGCCACCGGAGCTGGCTGGACGGCCACCGGAACAGCAGGAGCTGCGCCACCCTGAGGAGCCGGGGGGAACGGCTGCTGGGGGTCCAGGCGGTCCAATCGGCCAGTGATAGTTATCAATTGATTCAGGATAACCTGCTGTTGATAAGCTATTTGATCCACTCTAGCCTCGAGAGTGGTAAGCCGGTGTGCGAGCCCGCCATCCGCCGAGCCGCTCAGCTGAAGCCGTACTGACATAACGCACGGCTCAGGAGACGCACACACACAGGCTTAGAGTAGTTCAAAGAGTTTATTAACAGCAGGAGTGAATGAGTGCGTGTCTGCGGGATGTAAATGTGTTGGTGATGGCGTCTGCTTCAGGCACAGAGGCAGGTGACCGTTCAGCCGAGCAACCCTATGGAGAGAGCACAGGGAGAGGGTGACGGGCATACACCAACACAGGAGGGATTTTATGGCGAGAGAAGGACTTACTTGGATTGTCAGGATAGGATTGTCAACAAGGGGGCGAAGCCCGGAAGACAGCCACCTGGAGAGCTCCGTACAGCAGCGAGGAATGGGCGATGGAGTGGAGATGTCCGCCGCCGGGAAATCCACCTGTGCACAGGGGAGCAGACTGGGAAAGAGAGGTAAGGATTCTTACCCAAATAATGTTCGCTGAAGAAGGAAGTAGCTCACAACGGTGAGGGACGAAGTCTGACGGCTTCAGGCCGAGCCTCCGGGCGAGACGGCCTTTATCCCTCGCCGCTGATGATGGTCAGGTGCGTGAGCAGGTGGCGCTGCTGATGAATGGCGCGGCGTGACAACATCTACAAACGGTTAGGATTATTGCACCTCAATTTCGCTTTTATTCAATTTATTCTATATGATGAGATGCAACTTGGGGCAATTGTTCTCTAATCACATGGTGCTGGGAGCGGCAGCAGGTGAATACCAGGCAGCTTCGCTTCACCCTCTGTTATAACAAAATGTTAACATTTACCTTCATAAGCTAAATAATCTCTTTTTAGAATCATACTTGGTACATTCAGGAGCAAATGCTCCTTCATCAATCAGTAACATCCGTTTGCATTTATTTAATCGAAAAGAAGACAAAGAAGAAAAATTTCCTCCTCTTTGGTGTAAATATGGATGCTTCTATGTCGGCCATGACTCCTCCAAGGTAAAAGCCATAAATTATGTGTGTGTGCCACCTTGTGAGGTGAAATCATCAGTACAAATCCTTGGTACAACTGGGGAGTGTTTGGCACATCATATCACTCAACAGGTGCAGCGCTGCACTGTGCCACTAGGGGCGCAATCTGTCCATGAAATCTTGACAGTTAAATGGTTAAATTTAAACACACATGCACTCCAGGATTTCACAGGAATTTTTTTTTTTTTTTTTGATAGTGTGGCTCTAGTTGCAGGGCTGTCCTTGTCATGGGTTCTGACTTATTGTTATGATTTGTCCTAGTTTCCTCCTGACAGCTCTGGCACGCCCCCTTCTCCTGTCAAACGCCGTCAGCTGCACTGTAACAGGTGCTCACACACATACACACACCCACACGCACACACACACATGCACACGCTCCATTCACTCTCATTCCCACGCTCTCTCACACATCGGGTGCCAATCAGGTCTGCCCACGCATTCTCACACCAGCAATCTCTTTCCTCGTTAGCTTCAGGAGTATTTGTTGGCTGCTCCAGAGGAAAGAGATTGTTGGGGCATTCCCCTTCATACGTGGCAGCGTGTTCCTCCACGGATGTTAATTCACTCCCTGCGTACTACCCAGCCTGACATTTGAAGATGGTCCATTCCTTGGTATTTCGGCTGGTCCCGCTTCTCTGCCTCATCCTGCAGACTGCATGGGTCGCCCCAGATTAGCTCCAGACCTGTAAGTGTCCTTAGCCTTTTCTCTTGTGCTAGTAGCCCTGCGGCACTAGGCTGCTCGCCTTTCCTGTTTTGTGCCCAATGCAGCCCTGCAGCACCAGGTTCAATATTCACCAGGCTGTAGAGCATTCAGCAAGTGCCCTGTATGTGTGGTGGCCAATCCTGTCATCACACCTGTCCATAATCTTGTGTGGGTTAACTGAACTGTACGTGGTGATTACTGGATTTGTCATTTTGTGACCTTTAATAAACATGACATGCTCTACTCCTGTGATTGGGTTTTTCATTCCCTCCCTCGTGCGCTGTGTATTGGCGCACAGGGATTTGTGACAGTCCTGGGGATTTGCCTGAATTGTGCATTGGCCCATGTCCAGACCGGAGATTCACAGCTTTAAAACTCATTGACAAGATGTAGCAATGACCTTTACCTCTAAAGGTGTATAAAATGTTACAACACTGGTTGTAGTGCTAAGATGCGCTCAGACCAAACACGAACAGGCGGAACAAATACATACAAAGTCAATGGAAAGAGGCAAGCACATGTGAATCTCATCAGTGTTGCCAGAAAAATGATAATTATCACATTTATATGACAATTTTAGGGCCTATATGATATACGATTGATAGTTTTAAAAAAGGCCAAATATACAATGGTTTTGCCATTTCTGTGCACCCCCAAAAAATGTAATTTAGATTTACAGGGGGGAAAATAAGTATTGAACACATCAACATTTTTCTCATTAAACATATTTGTGATGGAGCCATTGATCTGAGATTTTCACCAGATATCAGTATCAACCCAAGTAATCCATACATACAAAGAAATCAAGGCAACTGTGTTCACAAAACAAGTTATATTTAATAAAGTGGAATGACACAGGGACTAAGTATTGAACATGCTTGGTGAAATTAATTTAATATTTAGTAGAAAAGCCTTTGTTGGTAATAACAGCTTCCAGACCCCTCCAATATGGAGAAACTAGACCCAGGCATTGCTCAGGAGGGATTTTAGCCCATTCTTCCACACAAACTGCCTTCAGATCTTGAAGGTTTGTAGGCGTCTTCTATGAAACTCTGAAAAGGAACGAAGATTAATGAAAAGACAAATGCATTTTAAGTTCTAAAAGGAGTTTGAAGATCTTAAGTTTATAGAACCTATACCAGGAATATTCTGAAGCAGTTTAAATTGGACAACAGACCTTCAGCACAGCAGAGTCTGATTGTGTCCCATGTGGTAGCAGGCGGTCCACTGGATTTTGTTCCATCTGGACAGACTTGGATTCTGTTGTGAGAACTGGCAGACAGGTTCTGTCTCACGGCTCAGCCTACTCCAGAGATCACAACTGTAGAAGTTGGAAGATGTTTTTATTTTTTTATCTACAGCAAAGGGAATTTGGCCAGGTGGTCAAATTCCAAATAATATTTATTTATTGTTCAAAGTCCAATCAGAAAATCGAACTGAAAAAAACCCCACCAAACAAACAACCCACAAATCCGTTTCTTCCGATGTATTGTGGTCAGAACAATGTAATGTAATGTAAAGTACTTTATTTATATAGCCCTTTAAAACAACCCGTAGGTGGCCAAAGTGCTTTACAGAAAATTAAACAACATTAAAAACACACATAGCATTAAAAACAAAAAACATAAAAAAAGAAATAAGAATAAATACCTAAAAATAAGAATAAACTAAAAACAAATGCCAAGACAAATATCACCACTACTGGGTATTAAAAGCCATCCTAAACAAATATGTCTTAAGTTCTGATTTAAAAAGGGCCAGGTCAGAGATAGCACGTAGGTCAGGGGGGAGATTATTCCAGAGCCTGGGGGCGACAACAGAAAAGGCTCGGTCACCCCAGTGTTTATACCTTGACCTGGGCACATCCAGCAAAAGCTGATTGGATGACCTCAAAGCCCTGACTTGGTCACGGACAGTCAAAATCTCAGACAGATAAACCGGAGCAAGGCCATTAAGAGCTTTAAAAACAAAAAGCAAAAGTTTAAAATTAATTCTAAAATGGACTAGAAGCCAATGAAGTGAAAAAAGGATCGGAGTAATGTGCTCTCGCCTAGGTGTGTTGGTCAAAAGATTGGCCACTGCATTTTGCACAAGTTGAAGGCGGCTGAGAGAAGACTGAGAGATGCCAACATAAAGTGCATTGCAGTAATCAAGTCGAGAAGTGATTAAAGCATGGATGGCTATCTCAAGATCATGACGAGAACAAGATGATTTAAGCTTAGTAAAAATCAAACAAAATCTTCTTAACATGGTAATTTAACCCCTTGCACTCTGGTCAATTTCCCTAAAAACGCAAAAAAATAACATACCCAAAGTAAATCAAAAGCTGTTCTTCAACCCTTTGCAGCATCTTCATGGGGTTGGTCTCATTTAAAAGAAAACACTTTGAAATTTTTGGCAAAACAGTCATAATCTCTCTAAGTGCTCCGGCCACTGAGTAACAGTCGTCTAAACATACTGAACTTGAAGAAAATAAATTTCGCCTGGGTGTTTTTTTTGGATGCAAATGCTTGCAAATAACACACAGCTTCAGATCCGGGCTGGAAAATGCAACAGAAATGTTGAACCAAGTGTTATCCAGCTGAGGTCAAAATTTTGTAACAATACCACAAAAAGTGAATATATTACACAGCTTTTTCCTCAGGTAGTTCCCAGGCGTTTTTGAACTGTGCCAAATTGTGCCAAATGGCAGAGTTTGGAAAAACGTCTGTAACTTTTGAATGCTTCAATGTAGAAGCTTCATCTTGGGCTCTAATGAAAGGTGACACTCAGGGCTGTGTGTGTGTGTGTGGGGGGGTTGTCCCCCCCCCCCTGACTGCTACAGACGATGGACATCGCCCGGTACGCCGCGGTCACAGTGCGCCGCGGTCTACTATGCACAGCTGTAATTTACCGATCGATCAAAAGTCATTTTTGATTACAATTTTCAGGGATAAAGAATAATTTAGCTTATAACACTTACCTGTTCACAACAGCAGCGTAGCTGGCGAACTTCTCTTCCTCATTGTCAGACGAACATGAAGCTGGTCCGCTTGTTACGGACTCGTGGTTCTGCTCACGCGACCCGGTCAAACCATAATTCCATTATTGCGGTTTTGCGCTTCCATGATTGCGGTTTTGGCGAACGATTTTTCAAAACAAATAACAACAGTAATAAGAAAAAAAGACGGGCGAATGCCTGTGTGTCACCCAGCTTTACACAAAACAGCTTTCGAACTTCTGTGCTTCAATTGGCTGGCTGCATTCGCAGCTGTTGGTAGGCGGGTCCTTCTTGCTAGGTTTTCAGTCACTGGTTCTTCAAGGTTTCAGAAACCCAATTCAAGGCTCTTATTAGTCGAATGAGAGGTCAATCACATCTAAACCAATCAAAGCACTCCTTTGGCTTTCTGTTCGCGGCTGTGTATGTAGTGGAAGAACGGAAATGCAGGTGTTTTTTTTTTTTTCAGTGCCTCCTAGGACGCACAGTGTGCATACTAGGACACCCTCGTGCCTCCTAGGATGCAGAGACGTGCCCGCCCGCGGTACACCGAAGTGCAACAGGTTAAGGAAAAGGAAAAAGTGAATTTTAAAGAAAAGAAAAAGAATTTACACAAAGCATGGGCTGTGGGCCTACTTAGAAAGAGGAAAAAATGGAGAGAACAGAAAATGCTCCTTCCAAGAGTCACTCCCTGCTGGTCAGGCTGCAACCCTCCAACTGATGAACAAAGGAAAGTTTTCTCAGGGTGTGGCAGGATGGCACAAGAAATTTCATGACAACTGAGCTTGACCAATTACATTCAAAGATCAGGGTTGGATCTTCCCATTAGCGTAAACTTTTGACCACTTGCATTGAGTTTCTTTGTTTGGCAGATGTCAAAAACTAACTAAAAAAGGAAATGCAGGGAGACTTGGAAGCCGATTGGTCAGTTCAAAGTTGTGAAGTGTGTGCCTCCCACAGAAAGGGGTGATAGAATTTGATATGAAATGTGCAGTCCTCCTAAAGTATGTATGCTGCCTATTAAATCATAAAGTCTTTAAAACTTTAGTGACTAACATATTCTACTTAATAAAGGAATAATGTGTCTACATTGTAAATGTGATCATTTCTTTATGGTGGGCATGCAAAAATTAACTTCTTTCTGAAAATAAAACAACACATATCAAATCATATCAATTAAAACATTTCAAACCACAACTGCCCATCATACAAAGATATAGAGTGATAGAATTATATATAGAGTGATAAAGACAGATGATGATACGACCATATAGAGTGAAGTACGTGGTGGTAATGCACCTGTAAACTGGTTGCCAACCGCCAATCAAATCTAAAAGAGGAGAGAGGACAATTGCCCATCACAGGGTCCGGCCATATTTTCAGTAGTGTCCTGAGAAATATCTTCTGAAAAATGAGAGTCTTGAGGAGAACAGTGTGAGTTAATTCATTGTTCACAATTTATAATTTAACCACTTGCGCTCCGTTGTTCCACGGGCGGGCAAGTCTCTGCGTCCTAGGGCGCACGAGGGCACACGAGAGCGCACTCGTGTGCGCTCAGATGCATGACGCATGATAGAGATACTGATGGTGGTGATGTAGGTGGTGTGGCCTCCAAGCGCCACTGGAAAAAAAAGCTGCAGTCACAGCCGCAAACAGATTAGTTCATCTGATTGACCTCTCATTCGACTAATAAGAGCCTTGAATTGGGTTTCTGAAACCATGAAGAGCCAATGAATGAAAACCTAGGAAGGAGGACCCGCCTACTGTGAATGCAGGAGCCAATTGAAGCACAGAAATTTGGGCTGGTGAAGAGATATTTACTGTTGCAGCAGATGAAAACAAAGGACGCTGGACGAACCTGCTACAGACCCAGGCTCACCCAGCAGCATGGAGAACACCCACAAGTGGGACCTGCACTCATTCCAGCAGAATAGACGTTTAGGATTCTCTTCCGTCATCATAGACCGACGGAGGCCGACGACAAAGGTTGTAAATCATTCACCAAAACCACAATATTGGAATTATGTTTTGATCGGGATCCACGAGTGGACCAGCGTCGCGTTCGTCTGACAATGGGGAAGAGAAGTTCGCCAAGACTCTGCTGCTGTGAAGAGGTAAGGTGTTATAAGCTAAATTATTATTTATCCCTGAAAACTGTAATCCAAAAATGACTTTTGACCGATCGGTAAATTACAACTGTACTGCGCACAAAGTACGAAGTGCGTGTGCCGCGATAAACGGTTCATTTGCCGTTTTCGGACCGTGAATGCCCCCCCCCCCCGCTGCAGAAGAGGAGCGGGGGGGGGAGCGTTCACGGTCCGAACGCCCCCCGGTCTGCGGGGGGAAGCATATGAGTCTATTCCGTCATGTAGCGATGGCCGTCTTCTGTAGCGAGGGGGGGGGACAACCCCCCCACACACACACGCACAGTAGCGAGGGGGGGGGAGCCGCTGTGAAAACATGCAAGGAGTGTAATCCGTCATGCAGCAAGGGCCGAACTCCGTCTTTTGTAGCGGGGAGGGGGGAACAACCCCCCCCACACACACACACACACACAGACACAGCCCTGAATGTGACCTTTCATTAGAGCCCAAAATGAAGATTCTACATTGAATTATTCAAAAGTTACAGACGTTTTTCCAAACTGTGCCATTTGGCACAATTTGGCACAGTTCCAAAACGCCTGGGAACAGCCTGAGAACAAAGCTGTGTAAAATATTCATTTTTTGTGGTATTGTTACCAAATTTGGATCTCAGCTTGATAACACTTGGTTCTACATTTCTGTTGCATTTTCCAGCCAGATCGGACAGCTGTGTGTTATTTGCAAGCATTTGTATCCAAAAAAACACCGTGTCCAAATTTATTTTCTTCAAGTTCAGTATGTTTAGATGACTGTAACTCAGTGGCCGGAGCACGTAGAGAGATTGTGGTTTTTTGGCCAATAAATTCAAAGTGTTTTCTTTTAAATGAGACCAACCTCATGAAGATGCTGCAAAGGGTTGCATAACAGCTTTCGATTTACTTTGGGCACGGTTTTTTTTTTTTTGGCATTTTTAGGAAAATTGCCCGGAGTGCAAGGGGTTAACTTCAGAGAGAGAAATATTCCTGTGTAATCCATTGGAGGGCAATGTTGGACTTTTTTTGAGCTTCAATGAGGAATCTTGGTGGTCATGTCTGTGGAACATCAGGCCATAAACCTTTTATTTGGGGCATTCCTTTGGCAAATGGATCTGATGGGAAATGACTGCAGGTCTGGAGCAGGGATTAACTTCAAGACTTTTATGGCCGATGGCGTAGGTTTCACAGCTCCTATCTTGGGTGAAGAAAAGCAATTAATTTCCAGACTTTTGGGTGAAACAATTTCTCCTCAGCAAAGAATGATTTTATAAATTGGAACTCAGCGGTTAACGTTACATGTGTTTGGGATCATTGTCTTGCTGAAATCTTCACCCTCGTTTCATCTTCAGCATCTTGGCAGATGGTAACAGGCTATTATCAAGGATGTCTCTGTACATTTGTCCATTCATCTTTCCATCAATTTTGGACAGTCTGCTTGTACCTTGTGCTGAAAAAACACCCACACACCATGATGGGATGTGCAGTGCCATTTCTCCTCCAAACATGCTGTGTGTTGTAACATCCAAAAAGTTCAATTTTGGTCTTATCTAACCAGACTATATTCTCTCATGATATTACTGGCTTGCCCAAATGTTGTGCAGCAAACTTTAAACAAGCTTCAACATGCTTTTTCTTTAGCAATGGAGCCTTGCGAGGGGAGCAGCTATAGAGCCCATGTCAGTTGAGTGCATTACTTATTGTTTTCTTTGAAACAGCAGTACTTCTTAACTATGCTTCTGTCTATGGCGCACCGGCGCTCTCGTCACCCTCCACCCCCTCTGGTAGTCAAGGTTTATTTCAAGAAAATATTCAGTTTAGATATCACAAATTCCAAAGGCTGTAACTTGAAAGTGGTAAGAGATAATGGCTTACTGTCAGACAGAAAGATGTAGAACAGGGGTGTCCAACCATGTGCCATGGAGAGCCAAGACCCTGCAGGTTTTCTCTTCTACCCAGTCTCTTCAGCAGGTGTTTTCACTTATCAGCAATCAGTGGGAAGAAGTTCACTGAAATCTGCTGTTGAAGACACTGGTTGGAGGTAAAACCTG
Organism: Pholidichthys leucotaenia; assembly: GCA_020510985.1. Taxonomy (NCBI): domain Eukaryota; kingdom Metazoa; phylum Chordata; class Actinopteri; order Cichliformes; family Pholidichthyidae; genus Pholidichthys; species Pholidichthys leucotaenia. Next base: position 34,903,764 of record CM035848.1, read on the forward strand.
CAGGGTCTTGGCTCTCCATGGCACATGGTTGGACACCCCTGATGTAGAATATGATCCAAAGTTTGTGATAGGAGTAAATTTACACATCTAATTTGCATAATGCGACAGCAGCCATGTTGACTTACATAACTTTCAGTCAAAAGTGGACTTTGGACATATTTACTCAAAGGATGATTTGGGGGTTTTTTTGTCACCGTTTTGTTTTTGTTTTTTGTTATCTTCAAAATATACACTACCGTTCAAAAGTTTGGGGTCACTTAGAAATATCCTTATTTTTGAAAGAAAGGCACTTTTTTTCAATAAAGATAACTTTAAACTAATCAGAAATACACTCTATACATTGTTAATGTGGTAAATGATTATTCTAGCTGTTTATGTCTGGTTTTTGGTGCAATATCTACATAGGTGTATAGAGGCCCATTTCCAGCAACTATCACTCCAGTGTTCTAATGGTACAATGTGTTTGCTCATTGCGTCAGAAGGCTAATGGATGATTAGAAAACCCTTGTGCAATCATGTTAGGTCTGCAATGCTGTAATTGCTGCAAATGGAGGATTCTTTGACGAAAGCAAAGTTTGAAGGAAAAAATTATTATTTCAAATACAAATCATTATTTCTAACCTTGTCAATGTCTTGACTATATTTTCTATTCATTTTACAACTCATGGTGGTAAATAAGTGTGACTTTTCATGGAAAACACGAAATAATTGTCTGGGTGACCCCAAACTTTTGTGTATGAACCAGAAAATCAGAAGCAGGTCAACAAACAATAAAATACATCGGACCTACCGTTCCCCAGGCATCTTCATTCATTCATTTTCTTCATCCCCGGTCCTATTTTCATCTTCTGCCAGTCATTTTCGCTTTCTCTTCAACATCCAGAAGCTCTCATATGTAAATTATGAATTATTCCACCTCAATTTCAGTTACATAATGCCACCGAACCAGCGCTATTGTTCTATCCAGTCACGTGGAGTTCCGTCGATGGTAGACAAAACTGTACATGCTTTGGCCATCCTCTGTTGTCACAGAAGGAAGATATTTCCCTTCAGAAGCTACATAATCTCTTTTTAGAATCATAGTTGGCAAAATTTGGAGCAAATGCTTCCTCCATGTAGATATATTGTATATGCTGCAACGGAGCATTTGTTTACGTTCCTCCTCGTGGTCCCGGAAGTGATGTTCAAAGTAGTTCGCATTGGGTGATATCACTTCTCCAGGGAAGACCAGTGAGCTACAGTGTCATGTTCAGGGTCGTCACCCCGAGCATGACTTGTGGCTGTTGGGTTTAATTATTGATTATTAATTCCAGCTGATGGATTGAGCCTTGCTCTCCATCAGTCCCACAGCCATGCCTCCTCCTCACCAGGCATCCACCAGTGGTATGGTTCACCACATACACACTCACACACTCATGCACCCACACACACTCGTGCACGCACGCACACATACACACACACTCACATTCATACTCACGCACGCACACACACACACTTGTTCAATCAGTCAGGCACCGGGTGGCCACACAGCTGTGTCCATTTGCCCTCATTCTGGATTTGTGTATTTATAGGGTAGAATGTGACCAGCTGTTAGGGGCAACTTAGCAATGTCAACCTTGGACATCCAGACTCGCTTATGATGGTTTCCCCTCGGACTGAATCGTGTAGTTCCCTTAGAGCCTTTCTGCTCCAACGCCATAGTAAGTCCTGTGCCTTTTTCTCCGCTCCTGCCTGTTTGGAATGCGTTAGGCATCCTTTGTACTAACCAAGCTTGTAGCCGGGTGTCTTCCCTTCCATTGTGACTGTTTTTGGACATTCAACCCATTCATCCATCCATTGTAAATAAACACGTTACTTACTCTGTGTTTTGGGCTCGTTGCTATTTCATATGTTCGCTGCGCAGTTTCCAAAGTGAACATGGCATACAGTCCAGCCATTTCTCGCATGAGGATGGATAATTTTTTCACACATAAGAAGTTGTTCAGAACTCCTTATAAGAACTCCTTATACAAAGATACAGAGTGATGATAATCAAGTTAGTGACGGCAATGCGCCTGTAAGCTGGTTGCCAACCACCAATCAAATCTAAAAGAAGAAGAAGACCAGTGAGCTATATGTCTGCCATCTTGTGATGTGGAATGCTTGGTACAGCTGGGCTTTTACTGTGTTTTCTGGACATATCATGTGACAGGCGCAGACCCGTGACTTAGGCAGCAGGTGACGCACATGTTTTATGACAGCCAGAAAGTTAACTCCAGGTCTTTCTGGAGCTCTTCACGAGTGTTCTTTGGCTCTTGGATAACTCTTCTGATAATTATTTTGACTCCTCTGTCAGAAATCTTGTGAGGATCTCCTAGTCGTGGTCGGTTTATGGTAAAATGATGTTCTTTCCACTTCCGAATGATGGCTCCAACAGTGCTCACTGGAACATTCACTAGTTGAGAAGTATGCCTGTAACTAATGCCATCATTATATTTTGCAACAATAATGTTGCAGCGGTCTAGAGAGAGCTTTTTGTTTTTACCCATCCTGAGTTCTTTGTGGTGTGACAATCTGATATTCACAGACCTTTTTAAAGGCTATCAGTCAGGACTTAACCAGCTGAAATTAATTTGCACTGATGGAGGATGGGATGACTTCCTAAATTCTAATGGATTTCAGCTGGTTTCTTGGCTTTCTATGCATTTTTGCACCTCTTTTTTCATGTGTCCAATACTTATTCCCTGTGTCATTCCACTTTATTAAATATAACTTGTTTTGTGAACAGAGTTGACTTGATTTCTTTGTATGTATGGATTATTTGGGTTGTTACTGATATCTGGTGAAAATCTCAGGTCAGTGTTTCCATTAGAAATATGTTTAATGAGAAGAATGTTGACATGCTCAATATTTATTTTCCCCACTGTATGTGAACACCCGTACACCAACAGAAACTGATGCTCATAGCTGATCAGCTCATACCAGGCTGGTGCCTCCTCACCACCAAATGTGCCAATCACATCAGCAGTGCTTAACTCACATTTGTTTGTGCAGCTGCCATGGCACCACAACAAATAAAAAAAAAAAAAATAAAATAGTGAACATGAGTTCAGACTGAGAGGAAAAAGTATTAAAAGAAAAGAGTCCAGCAGCACAGACACTGCTAAGAAGACAAAGCAACTCCACCGGGCAGAGCAGCAGCCTTATCGCTCTGCCCGGATGTTAGACCCTACGTTTAAGGACAGAAGCAGTGGTAGTACAAAGAGGTGCAATTCACTGTGTGTGTTTCAGTGTGACAGTGCATAAAGCAGTCGTTTCATTCAAATGGCTGAGCCTCTGCATTTATTCCTTAGGTTACTGCAGTTCCATACATATAGAATAACTTTGTTTTTACTGTCCTAGCCTGTGATTTTCCAAGTTATTTTAGTACATATGATAGTTTGGGTCAAAATACGATAATTTTAAAGCGACAGTATGATAGTTCTTCATTTTCCATCTGGCAACACTGAATCTCATGCATTTGCACTTTCACGTCTGAGGGATAGCGCTAGCCTTGAGATTCTCCTGTCACTGGAGTAAAAGTATCAACATTGAAGAGAAAACTAGTTTGAAAATGAGACTGACACTTACCTGGAGACAGAAGGACCAGGAGCTCTGCAGCTGAGTTGGAGTGTGGCAGTTTTTCACCCCCAGACTCCTGCCATGGACGTGCTAACAAGGCTAGCAGACTAGCAGTGTAAACAACCCATCATCCAGGTTAAAGTCTGGAGGCAGAGACAATTTTTTCAGGTGAGACCCCGTCAGATAATGTAAACCTACTTAAGCATGATGGTGTTTTGGGAATTTCGTCAACAGGTTGAACACAGCTGCAGAAGTTATAAAGGCAACTTTGCCTGTCTGCAACTCACTCAAACGTATTCGCGTCTTTATATTGAGTTAAAATATTTCACGTTGCGTGAAAAATTTGCCTGTTCGCATTTGGTCTGAACGTACCTTTATATTTGCTCATTTGTTTGTGGTTTTTCGTATGTCTCCTCACTCATCTCAGAGCTGCTTTTAGGCAGGCTGACTTTTTCCAACATAAACCCGGTATTTTGTACACGCAGTCAGCACGGGGGCTCGAGGAGACTTTCATCAGCGGGCCAGGGGAGATGGGGGAAGGGATGGTGTGGGAAAACTCGTGGGTGTTTTATTAAATCATACACCTTGTTTTTTGCTGACGTGTTGTGTTTATACTCATTGTAAACATGGAAGTGAGTGTGGTGCAGCAACGCATTTGATTGGTTAGACTGTTGATGTACACGTTCAAGCGCTACTCAGGCACAAATTTGATTGGCAAAATTGGCCGAAGTTGATGACGATTGACCAAAATTGTGGGAAAGTTGCGGTGATTGGACAAAATTCAAATTTTGAAGGAATTGCTGCGATTGCAACATCACGAAATACTGGAGGGATTGTTTAGAAATAATGTTAGCTTATGTGGCTCTTCAGGCTCAAAAGTCAGACTTCGCCACATAATTATTATGGTTATGACGGGCCATTTGATGAAAGCCTATTGTTTGTATAACAGAAACAGATAAGTATCAGTTTAAAAAGATACACTGTATATTTACGATTCTTTCCGCACTTTTTTTTATTGAAGAAAATTTTACAAGCTGCATAAATCAAATTATGAGCACATTATAAACAAGACACTTGACACTGTTCCAGAAGTGGGCGTGGTTTCAGCACCTGCTGCAGACACGCCCCTACCATCTCAGAGCAGACAGGGCTGGCTGATTTTTAAAACCGTTTCTACATAATTGCCGATATTTTGAAACATTCAAATTTGGCTGGAAAGTTAATAGCACAGTTTTCTTTGGTCTGGTGGACTCAAAACACATTTACTGATTCACTTGTCAGGGTCTTTACGCTGATTTGTTTCCGTCTCCTTTGTTCTCAGACATCCTGCCCAAGCCTGCCATCACCTTCTACAGTGGAATCAATAAAAGAGGAGTGCGAGTAAACAGGACCAGAAAAGGCTACAGCTTCACCCTCAGCTGCTCCGTGGAGCCGCGGTACAATGGCGGCAACTTCACCCTCGTCTTTACCGGTGTGATGCGAAACCACAGCTGGACCCAGCCAGCTTTTAGTCACGCCGCCATCTTCCCATTCAAGGCTGCGGACGAGACGCACGAGGGGAACTACCGCTGCCTTTACCACCACGAAGTTTTTAATCACAGCTTCACTACTGAAAGTGGAAATCTCTCTGTGACTGTCGACAGTAGGGTCAAGGAACCACGATTTTGATCCTAACCCTAACAACACACATATGTTGGGCTAATGTCATCAAGTTTGCATCGGGAATGCATCTTATAGAGGTTGTCTGCACATTGGCAAGACATATGCCGATGTCTAGCCAATACAAACTTTGTACGTTGGGCAGACATAGGCCAGACGTATATGTGCTGTTGGGGAAAGATCACCTTCTACAAGAACATAGGGGCTTTATAGTATACTGGGTCACTATATTAACTCATCTTTGCTTTTCTTGGCAGCATTTCCAGATGTGCGTCTGGATGATGGCATGGCCAGAGGTGACGACAGCTACACAGCCTGTTCAGGGAAACTGCTGCTTTATCGAGAAGAAAAGCCGCTGAGTGCAGAGTCCAAAGTGTGGGACCTGAAGCATGCATCGCTGGTGTGCAGACAGCTGGGCTGTGGTTCTGCTGTTTCAACACAAGAAATCAAACTTCCAAAGGTGGAACCCGCGTTTCTTCTCTTCTCTGACTGTGACGAATCTGATTCCGTTCTGCTGGACTGTGCAACTGTGAGGTCATGGGCTTCTTCTGTGGTAGTTGGTGTGAACTGCACAGGTGAGGTTTTACTGAAGCTGTAACAGCACGTTTGCTTCAGGTTCTTCTTGTGCAGCATTGAGGTTTCTGACATTGGTGAGCTTTTATTTTATAATTCATACCATAGGTGTAACTCAACCTGGAAAAAAAGAAATGTCCTCCCCAATATCATCATAAACCTTTCTATATCATGGTACAGAACTGAACAAAATGCATTTTAAGCACAAATGCTAACGATACATGCAAAACAAATAGTTTTTTAGGGAAAGTTGCAACTTTTCTTATACATTGATTTTTTTCTCATAAATTTGCAACTTTTTTCATGTAAATTTGCAACTTTTTCCTCATTAATTTGCAACTTTTTTCAAGTAAATTTGTTAACTTTTTCTCGTTAATTTGCCAACTTTTTTCTCATTAATTTAGTTTTCTTTCTGATAATTTTCAACTTTTTTTCTCATTAATCTGCAATTTTTCAAGTAAATTTGCAACTTTTTCTCATTAATTTGGAACTTATTCTCAATCTGGAGCTTTTTTCTCATTATTTTGAATCTTTTTTCTCATTAATTTATAACACTGTCATTAATCTGTAACTTTTTTCATGTAATTTTGCAACATTTTTCATAAATTTGCATTAATCTAACTTTTTTCTCATTAATTTGCAACTTTTTCATGTAAATTTGCAACTTTTTCTCACTGATCTACAAGTTTTTCTCATTAATTTGCAACAATTTTTGATGTTTCATCTTGTAAATTTGTGACTTTTTTCTTAAATTTTATTCACATGGATGCTAATTTGTCTGGAGAATGACCCCATTTTATTTTAAGTTTTTATGAGAAAAAAGTTGAAAACATACAGGAAAAAAAATTGCAAATTTGAGAAAAAGTCACATTTTTAAGAGAAAAGTTGCAATTTTTTTCTGCAAATTTATGAGAAAAAAGTAACAAAATTATGAAAAAGTTGCAAATTTACAGGAAAAAAGTTAAATTTACAAGAAAAAAATGTAAATTTAAGAGAAAAGTCAAGACTTTGAGGAAAAAGTTTCAAATTTATAAGGAAATAGTCACAAATTTGGAAGAAAAAAGTTGCAAATTTATGCAAAAAAGTTTGAAAATTACAGGAAGAAATTGCTAATTTACAAGAAAAAAATTAACAAATTTACAGAAAATTTATAGCAAATTTGGAACTGAACCTGGAACCTTCTACCTATGAGGCAACAGTGCTAACCACTGTTCCACCACTTATCTTCCTCCTTAATGCTGAGTTAAAAACCCGTGTTGCATCAGCTGAAGCAGCTGCCCACTTTTTATACTGCAGATGTTCAGCCACAGGCGGTGCTGTTCCAGCAGAGTAGATGTTTAGGATTCTCTTCCATGGTCATCATAGACCAACGGAGGCTGACGAAAACAGGCAAAGACTACGATGAATCACTAGTTACTGTATTCACAGATACCACACTCTCTCTCTCGCATAATATTGCTTAATTTTGTAGTTGAACTTGTAATTTGTTTTCTACGGACATCTCCTTTATCTTTTACATGCATAACTTAAATATTTGTCTTCTTTTTCCAGGCCAACAGGGGGCAACAAACAGGAAGTAACGACGTGACACCACAGCCCTGTACAGAAATAGAAAAGATGTCCGCATTATGAAGTTTTATCATTAGAATCAGAATGGAATTAAATTTGAATCTATGATACTTATTCTTCTTGTTCCTTTTGTTTTTTTAACACTGTATACCTTGTTCCAGTTAATGTGTGGGTTAAAGAATAATGAAGTCAATGTATGTGCAGTAATCCATGTCCAGTGTTCTTACACACAGCTGAGTATGATCTGCATGAAAATTTAGAGATACAAAGCATTTTCTAACAAGTTTAACCAAGGTGAAAAGAACCCAACATAGAACCCTGTGGTATTCCGTAAATTTTAGGATCTTTTCGTGTACATTTTCAACTTTTTTTTCTTGTAAATTTGCTGCTTTTTTCCTGATAAATTAGCAACATTTTTCTCATAAATTCTTATCTTTTTTCCTCATAAATTTTCAACTTTTTTTCCCAAGTAAATGTTCTACCTTTTTTCATAAATTTGCTATATTAAATTTATCTTTTTTCTGGAAATTTTCATCCTTTCTTGAAATTTGCAGCTTTTTACCCCTTGTAATTTTGCAACTTTTTGCTGATAAATGTGCAACTTTCTCATAAATTTTTGACCTTTTTTTCTGTAACTTTTCTGTTTTCCTGTAAATCTTCCCATTTTTTTTCATAAATTTGCAACTTCTTTCTCATAAATTTTCAATCCTTAGGTATGACTGTGAGAGTAAATTTGCAACATTTCTGACGAAATTTCTTTCTTGAAATTTTTCTACATACTGTATTTCTATAAATCAATTTTTTTCATAAATTTGCAACTTATGTTCGTTTTTTATAAATTTGAATTTTATGAAATTTCATAAACTTTCTCATGAATGTTCAACTTTTTTGATAAATTTGCAGCTTCTTTCTCATAAATTTTCTTTTTTTTTTGCTTTTTTCCATTAAATAGTCAACTTTTTCCTTCTGAATTTGTAACTTCTCATACTTTCTTTTTTTCCTGTAAAATTTTCTTTTTTTTTCCAGTAAATCTCTAGGTTTTTTCATAAATTTGCAGCTTTCTCATAAACGTTCAACTTTTTTTCCTTCAAATTTCCAACTTTTTTTCTTGTAAATTTGCAGCTTTTTTCCTCTCATAATTTTGGAACTTTTTTCTGATAAATTTAGAACTTTGTTCTCATAAATTTTCTACTTTTCTCCTGTAACTAACTTTTTTCATATGGATTTTCGACTTTTTTCTTCTGACTTTGCAACTTTTCTCAAACTTCCAGTAAATCTGCAGCTTTTCCCCCCCATAATTTTGCAACTTCTTTCTGACAAATTTCAACCTTTTTCTTGTAAATTTGCAACATTTTTCCTCTCATAACTTCAATTTTTGTGGGGATAAATTTCCATCTTTTTTGTCAAATTTTAAACTTTTATCATGTAAATGTTCACCTTTTCTCTTGTAAATTTTCAATGCTCATCCAGCTACTGGTTAAAGTTTTATTCTGTGTAATTGTAATTTGTGACTTTTCATTTTTAGGTTGGCATTTTTTAATTTTACTTGTGCAGCTTTATTCTTGCAAATTTATACCTATACGCTGCAGGCCATCCCTAATTTTGGGGGACCTACAGCATACTGTTGCCTTCATTGAAGAGGTGGGCGTGTCCATCTGACGAACGAGAAGATTTATATTTATACAGCAGGGAATATAAGTATTTGAACACGTTGTGGGACACATATGTTGATTGCATATGCTCCACAAATATGTTACTGTATGTTTATTGTGTGCTGCACATCTCAGGGGAACAAAGGGACTGAGCCTCCTAGAAGTAACGGGAGGGTGTGAGATTTGGCCTTTTGTTTCAAGGAGATGATCTTGAGAGATTTCCTGACCACTGTAGACTAGGGGGTGGATGGTGTTGAGATCGGGGGAAGTTACATTGTAACTGGGATTAAGTACCATGTGACTGTATGTTTGATTAAACACCATGTGACTGTAGTTTTGATGTCCGGGGTATAAAAGGACAGATGTGAGAAGATTCATTCTCTTTTTCCTGCTTTGAAATGTTGGAGTATGTGATTGTGAATAAAGCTGAATCTGAGGAATAAACTCAGTCTCATCCTTCAACACATTCTCCACACTGGTGACCTTACGACGAAGCATGAGCAGAGATAATTCTCCCGAGCCGAGCTCGTCAGAAGCCAGCCTGACGAATGCCGCCACGTTCCAGCTGCCGGACTTCTGGCAGAATAGTCCGCGCTCCTGGTTTAGCGCGGTCGAGGCGCAGTTCAACGTCCGGAGAATCTCGAGAGACGACACAAAATTCTACCATGTGGTGGCAAAGCTGGACAACCACACAGTCCAGAGGGTGGAGAACCTGGTCAACCACCCGCCGGACAGCGACAAGTACAGCGCATTGAAGGCTGCGCTTATCAGCCACTTCACCCCCTCGGTGCAACAGCGAGCAGAGGGGCTCCTAGCGTCGACGGAGTTTGAGAACGACAGACCCACAGACCTGATGGGGAAAATGCTGAGGTTGAGAGACACTGAAGATGACAGCTTTATCTTCGCCCACCTTTTCCTCAGGACCCTGCCGCCAGCGGTGAGAGTGACCCTGGCAGGATCACCTCTGTTGGCCCGGCGAGACTACCACGAGCTGAGCCAGGAGGCGCAATGACTCGTCGATGCCCACAAACGGAGTGCAGCTTCGGCCGCGGCAGCAGAGCTAGGCGCAACGTCCGGAGATGGCATGGGGCCAGAGGCTGCAGCACCAGACTCACCGACGACGGCAGCAGCAAGGGCCAGGCGACACGGAGCGGACGACGTCCTTTGCTTCTACCATCGCCGCTTTGCAGAGAGGGCGTGCAAGTGCATTCCACCGTGCCATTTCAAGCGCTCGGGAAACGCCAAGACCGGGGGTTGGTAGCAGCTGCGGCCCTCGGGGAGGAGAACAAGCTGCTCTACCTGACGGATGCACGCTCGGGGAGGCATTTCCTCGTGGACACAGGCTCCCAGCTGAGCTTCATCACGCCTTCCTACGCGGACCGGCTGGCGCCTTCCAGGGGTCCCCGGGTGTCAGCAGCGAACGGCTCAGTGATTAAGACCTTCGGTGAGAGGACTCTGCTTCTGTCTTTGCAGGGCCGTGCATTTGAGTGGACTTTTGTTGTAGCGGCAGTCAATTTCAACATGTTAGGGGCTGATTTTTTGTGCTCACATGGTTTATTGGTTGATCTTGCTAATAGACGTCTGGTTAATGCACTCTCCTTTCACTCTATTCCCTGCACAGCTCGAGTGGCCCCGCCAACTGCACAAGCCAACGTCACAGCTGCAGGTGGTAAGTTCCACGCACTCCTCACTCAGTTCCCAGCACTCACGGTCCCAACGTTTTCGGCGACAGTGGCTAAACATGGGGTGGAACATTTTATTACTACCACCGGCCCGCCCGTTTTTGCAAAAGCTCGGCGCTTGGACTCAGCTAAACTGACCATAGCGCGCGAGGAGTTCGCCAACCTGGAAAAACTGGGCATCATCAGGCGTTCGAAGAGCCCCTGGGCTTCACCACTGCACATGGTCCCAAAGGCTGATGGCTCGTAGCGACCTTGCGGTGATTTCCGCAGGTTGAATAACGCCACAGCGCACGACCGCTACCCGATTCCGCATATCCAGGATTTTTCGGTTCATTTGGCGGGGGTGCGCATTTTTTCTAAAATAGACTTAGTACGCGGTTACCACCAGGTTCCAGTACGCGCTGAGGACATACCCCAAACAGCGGTAATAACTCCTTTCGGGCTTTTTGAGTTTTTGCGCATGCCGTTTGGGCTTAAGGGAGCAGCGCAGACGTTCCAACGCATGATGGACGCGGTCCTACGCGATCTCCCTTTCGTGTTCGTCTACTTGGATGACATTTTGGTAGCCAGCGCATCCGAAGATGAACACGAAAGCCACCTCACAGCAGTTTTCCGGAGGTTGGCAGAGCACGGGTTAATAATTAACCCAGCGAAGTGTCAGTTCGGGGTGGCGCAGATTGATTTTTTGGGGCATCGCGTTTCGCCAGAAGGAGCGGTCCCTCTGCCCGATAAGGTGCGCGCAATAACAAATTTTCCCCAACCACAAACGGTCAAAGCGTTACAGGAGTTTTTGGGAATGGTTAATTTTAATAACCGTTTCCTCCCCCGCGCAGCGCAGCTCATGCAACCATTGTATGCTGCACTAAAAAACAAAAATCCACGAATAAAATCGAATGGTCTCCCAAGCGGGAGCACGCATTCTCTCAAGTCAAATCAGCCCTGGCAAACGCTGCGTTGTTGGCACACCCAGTCCCAACGGCCCGCATGGCGCTCACTACTGACGCGTCAGATGTGGCCATAGGGGCGGTCGTTGAACAGTACGTGGCTGGGGCCTGGCAACCGCTCGCGTTTTTCAGCAAAACCTTGCGCGATAGCGAACGAAAATACAGCGCGTTCGACAGGGAGTTGTTAGCTCTACACTTGGCCATCCGCCACTTCCAGTTCTGGCTGGAAGGACGCCGTTTCACCACGTTTGTGGACCACAAACCGCTGACTTTCGCGATGGCCAAGATTGCGGAACCTTGGTTGGGCCGGCAGCAGAGACAGCTGGCCGCAATATCGGAGTTTACCACCGATATCCAACATGTGGCAGGTAAATATAACGTAGTGACAGACTGCCTCTCACGTGCTGTGGCGGCTCCAGGCCCTGTGGGGGCAGACTCTGCAGTCATGGCCACAGACCAGGGTAGCGACGCGGAAGTGCGCGCTGCCCCGGTCCGCGTAGGGATAGATTATGCAGCCATGGCCGCGGAGCAGGTTAGCGACGCGGACGTGCGCACGCTCCAGTCTGGACCAACAGGGTTAAGGCTGGAGAACAGGGTGCTGCAAGACGGTATGCCCCCCCTAACTTGCGATGTCTCCACTGGACGACCGTGTTCGGTTGTACCAGCCGCGTGGCGCTGCCGCGTTTTTGACTCAATCCATTCTCTGGCGCACCCGGGGGTGCGCGCGTCGGTCAAAATGGTAGGAGAGAAATTTGTATGGCCGGGCCTGCGCAAACAGGTCAAGGAGTGGGTGACAGCCTGCGTGGCTTGTCAGCGAGCCAAAATACATAAACACACTAGAGCTCCCTTGGAGCCTTTTCACATCCCGGCTAAGCGGTTTGATCATGTGCATGTCGACCTCGTAGGCCCCCTTCCGCCATCATCACAGGGATGCACACACCTTTTGACAATGGTGGACCGCACCATGCGTTGGCCGGAAGTGGTCCCACTGGCATCAACCACAGCCGAGGAGGTGGCACGCGCATTTTTAACAGCATGGGTAGCGCGCTTCGGAGTTCCGTCGGATATTACGTCCGACAGAGGTCCTCAATTTGTGTCCGAGCTCTGGTCAGCGATGGCCCGCAGCCTGGGGGTAACGATTCACTGCACTACCGCGTACAACCCGCAGGCTAATGGTTTATGCGAACGTTTCCATAGGTCATTGAAAGCAGCCCTCAGAGCGTCGCTTACGGATGCAAATTGGGTAGACAGGCTACCATGGGTTTTATTGGGGTTGCGTTCTGCACCTAAGGAGGATTTAAAAGCCTCCCCAGGTGAGTTAGTTTTTGCGCAACCACTCCAGCTGCCCGGGGAGTTTCTCCCGGATAATCCTGCGCCAGAGTGCCCCCCCGCTCAGCGGTTGCAGAGCGACACGGGTTCGAGCACGCTTCCTGGCCCAGTTCATCACAGCTTCCCGCGCGTTTTTGTGCCGAAAGCTTTAAAAAATGCGGAGTTTGTTTTTGTCAGACATGATGCCCATCGCCCAAACTTGCGACCACCTTATGATGGCCCATTTAGAGTGCTGAAAACAGGAGAGAAGCATTTTTTGCTGGATTTGGGAGGCAGAAAGGAAGTGATTGGCATAAGCAGGCTCAAACCCACTTTTGTTATGGCTGACGAAGCTGTGCAGTTGGCGAGGGCCCCCCGTCGCGGCAGACCCCCTAGAGGGCAGTCTCCAGAACACCCACAGAGATTGAATAACAGTTCTAATCCACAGGCAGCAGCCCCACAGCAGGGGGACACCGCGGAGGCAGTAAAGCCGGCTTACAGCAAATACGGCAGAAGACTAAGGCCTAAGCGGCATGTGGATTGATATGTAGTGATTTTATTATGACATGCATCTTTAGTTATGATTGTTTCATCTTAGACGTTTGGGGGGGGTCATGTGGGACACATATGTTGATTGCATATGCTCCACAAATATGTTACTGTATGTTTATTGTGTGCTGCACATCTCAGGGGAACAAAGGGACTGAGCCTCCTAGAAGTAACGGGAGGGTGTGAGATTTGGCCTTTTGTTTCAAGGAGGTGATCTTGAGAGATTTCCTGACCACCGGAGACTAGGGGGTGGATGGTGTTAAGATCGGGGGAAGTTACATTGTGACTGGGATTAAGTACCATGTGACTGTATGTTTGATTAAACACCATGTGACTGTAGTTTTGATGTCCGGGGTATAAAAGGACAGATGTGAGAAGATTCATTCTCTTTTTCCTGCTTTGAAATGTTGGAGTATGTGATTGTGAATAAAGCTGAATCTGAGGAATAAACTCAGTCTCATCCTTCAACACATTCTCCACGTCAACATTTGTCTCAAACACATTTCTGATGGAGCATTGATTTGAGATTTTCACCAGATATCAATAACAACCCAAGTAATCCATACATACAAAGAAATCAAGGCAACTGTGTTCACAAAGCAAGTTGTATTTACTAAAGTGGAATGACACAGGGAAAAAAGTATTGAACACATGAAGAAAAGAGGTGCAAAAAGCCATAGAAAGCTGAGAAACCAGCTGAAATCCATCAGAATTTAGGAAGCCATCCCATCCCCATCACTGCAAACTAATTTCAGCTGGTTAAGTCCTGACTGATAGCCTTTTAACCCTCTAATTGCCCTAGGTGCCGTGTGGTGCCTGGGGCAACACAAGGCCTCCCCCCTCCCAGTGGTCAAGAGTGGTAAAAAAAATTTGTCAATAAAATAGTTCAGATTTCCAAGGCTATAACTTAAAAGTTACAAGAGATAATGGCTTACTGTCAATTTGAAAGATGTAGAATATGATCCAAAGTTTCAGAAATAAATTTATGCTGTGGCACATATATTGAGTTCATATCTCCCACAAATGTATGGCTGTATGTGTATTGGGGGCTTCAGTCTCGCGGGACAAAGAAGGTCTGGGTCTGCAGAGATCTACAGGAGATGACGAGGAAGTGCAAGTTTTGGCCTTTGTCTCAGAGAGGATGCCCCAGAAGGATTCCCGGAACATAGAGGGATAAGAGACAGACATCAAAGAGTTGCATTGTGACTGGGAATTAAGTACCATGTGATTGTATGTTTGCTAAAGCACCATGTGACTTAGGCAGTATAAGAGTGTGGTATTTCATTGCTCGGTCTCTTTTCTTGTTTGGAGATTGCTAGAGAATGTGTTCTCATAATAAAGCTGACCCTGAGAAATAAACTCAGCCTCATCCTTGAATGCATTCTCTACAATGCATCTAATTTGCATAATGTTGCAGCAGCTATATAAATGACATAATTCAGTCAAAAGTGGACTTTGGACACATTTACATAAAGAATGGTCCGGTTTTTTTTGACGCCGATTTGTCTACAGGGGGTATGTTTTTATCTAATCTTCAAAGTATATGAACCAGAAAATCAATAAAATGTCAAAACAACAACATATTTCTCGCTCGCCCACGTGACTGGTCCGTTTTCGTCCATCGTGGCCGATGTTTGGCGTTTACTTAGTAATTTACACCCGCTTACACATCTACAAACCGTTATGATTATCCCACGTGAGTTTCGTTTGTATTATGTGGCTATTTTTTCTGTCTGATGCATTTTTCCTGTGGGAATCCAGCTCCTCGCGGGCGCCGCCATCTTGGTAATGGGAGCTCAGTTTTTCGTCCATTGTGGCCGATGTTTTGCATTTACTTAGTAATTTACACCCGGTTTCACATCTACAAACTCTTATGATTATCCCACGTGAATTTCGTTTGTATTACGTCGCTATTTTTCCCGTTTCATGCAGTTTAAGTCATCACCGCTTCTGCGATGACCAAACATGGCAGCATCCACATTGGTGTGTGAGCTCAAAGCGGAAAAAGGAAGAATAATGAGGATTTCTTCTTCTTTAGTATATTCCATGTCAGCCATGATTCCTTCGGCGCGTGTCTGTCACCTTCTAAACTGTCAGATCAATAGAGATTAGTACAAATTCTCAGTCTAGCCGGGGGACGTCAATAAGTTGATACATGCAGTTGCTGCTCTGTGCCACTGGGGGTGCGTGACCCGTCCATAAAATGTGGACAGTTAAAGGGTGAAAAGGTCTGTGAATATCAGATTGTCACAACACAAAGAACTCATGATGGGAAGAAGCAAAGAGTTCTCTCTAGACCTTCAGAACGTTATTGTTGCAAAACATGATGGTATTCGTTACAGGCGCATGAGAGTCTCATTACCGTCTTGTAAAACTTCCCTTTCACTCTTGCTGCTACCTTTCTGTCACAAATCACTCGATACTCTTCTCCATCCACTCCACCCTGGCTGCACCCTCTTCTTCACCTCTCTTGTGCATTTTCCATTGCTTTGGATGGTTGTCCCCAGGTATTTAAAGTCATCTACTTTCACTACTGCTACTCCTATCTTCACCGTTGCACCTGCCTCTCTCTCCTTCACACTCATGGATTCTGTCTTGCTTCTGCTGGCTTTCATTCTTCTTCTGTCCAGAGCATACCTCCACCTCTCCAGGTTCTCTTGCACGTGCTCCCAATTCTCTCCAGATCACAATGTCGTCTGCAAACATCATGGTCAACGGAGACTCAAGCCTGACCTCGTCTGTCAGCCTGTCCATCACCATGGCAAACAAGAAGGGGCTCAGAGCCGATCCCTGATGTAATCCCACCTCCCCCTTGAATCCCTCCGTCACTCCTACAGCATGCTTCTCCACCGTCTTGCTGTCCTCAGACGGTTAGCACTGCGGCAGCACAGTTTACCCTTGGCCGGGGGATTGTGGGGATCGTGGGATCGTGGGTTCGATCCCAGCCCCCGACCAACAGTGATCTGTGTGGAGTTTGCATGTTCTCCCCGTGTTGCGTGGGTTTACTCCGGGATTTCTCCGGTTTCCTCCCACATGCCAAAGACATGTATGTTAGGTTAATTGGCTGTTCTAAATTGTCCCTAGATATCTGTTTCCTATAGGCCCTTAGAATAGAGGGTTAGTATTAATGAAAGCGCTTTGAGTGGTCTTTGTGACTAGAAAAGCGCTATATAAGTGCAGGTTAGTTAGTTAGTTAGACATGTCCTGCACCACCCTCACATACTTCTCTGCCACTCCTGACTTTCTCATACAGTATCACACTTCCTCTCTTGGCACCCTATCATATGCTTTCTCTAGATCCACAAAGACACAGTGCAACTCCTCCTGACCTCCCCTATACTTCTCCATCAACACTCTAAAAGCAAACATTTCATCTGTAGTACTCTTTCTTGGCATGAAACCATACTTCCGCTCACTGATTGTCACCTCTTCTCTTAACCTAGTTTCAGCAACTCTTTCCCATATCCTCATAGTGTGGCTGATCAATTTTAAGCCACTGTAGTTACTACAGCTCTGAGCATCACCTTTGTTCTTGAAAATTGGTACAAAACACTTCTCCACTCCTTGGGCCTCCTCTCACTCTCCAAGATTGTGTTAAACAATCTGGATAAAAAGTCCACTGCCATCTCTCCTAAACATCTCCATACCTCCACAGGTATGTCATCTGGACCGCCTTTTTATTCATTCTTCATCTTCTTCAAAGCTGCCCTCATTTCCGCCTTGCTAATCCTCAGGACTTCCTTGTTCACCATCTTTCCTTCATCCATCCTCTTCTCTTTCATTTTCTTTATTCATCAGCTCTTCAATGTACTCCTTCCACCTTCTTAACACACTCTCGTCATTTGTTAGTACATTACCATTTCTGTCCTTAATCAACCTAACCTGCTGTACATCCTTTCCAGCTCGATCTCTCCGTCTAGCCAGTCGATACAAGTCCTTTTCTCCTTCCTTAGTATCCAGCCTCTCATACAACTCACTATGCACCTTTTCCTTTGCCACCTCTCTTTACTATGTGCCTAGATTCCAAATACTTCTACTTTCTTCATCTCCCTATCCAACTTTCTTTGCTAATCTCTTCCTTCGAATACTTTCCTGTACCTCCTCATTCCTCCATTCTTCCCTACCACCCAGAGCCTATATCAACTCCTTCCTTAACTCTGTACAACCTTCTTCCTTCTGTAACTTCCCCCACTTAATCTTTGGCTCTGCCTTCACTGTTTTCTTCTTTTTGCTTTGCCAAGTCATCCTACAGACTACCATCCAATGCTGTCTAGCGACATTCTCCCCTGCCACCACCTTGCAGCCTTCTCTTTCAGATTTTTCCTACTGTATAAGATGTAGTCCACCTGTGTGCACCTTCCTCCACTCTTGCAAGTCACCCTATGTTCCTCTCTCTTCTTGAAGTACTGTATGTGTTCACCACAGCCATTTCCACCCTTTTAGCAAAATCCACAACCATCTGTCCTTCCACATTTCTCTCCTTAAGACCATACCTAACCAGGACCAGGACCTCGTCATC
This sequence comes from Pholidichthys leucotaenia, assembly GCA_020510985.1. Lineage (NCBI taxonomy): Eukaryota > Metazoa > Chordata > Actinopteri > Cichliformes > Pholidichthyidae > Pholidichthys > Pholidichthys leucotaenia. The sequence goes on from CM035848.1 coordinate 34,921,819, forward strand.
ACCTCTGTTCCCTTCACCTACATGTCCATGAAAGTCCGCTCCAATCACCACGGGCATGGGAATAACTTAAACTTAACCAGTCACCACTCCCTCCCCCCTGGGAACACTACCACTCCATCCAACTTACTCCAGAGTTGCTCTTTCTCTTCTGACATCCAACTTGTGGGGCATACACACTGACAACATTTAACATCACACCTTTGACTTCTAGTTTCAAACTCATGATTCTGACTCCCTCTTTACCTCCTGAACACTCCACATACTTTTCCTTCAAGATCACTCCAACTTCCATTTCTCTTCCTATCTATGCCATGGTATAACAGTTTAAATCCACCTCCAATGCTCCTAGCCTTGCTTCCCTTCCATCTGGCTTCTTGAACACAGTTTATCTACCTTTCTTTTCTCCATCATATCAGCCAACTCTCTGCCTTTACCAGTCATAGCCCCTACATTTAACATCCCTACTCTTACCTCCACACTTATACCTTTCCTTTTCGCTCTCTCCCTCCTAACACGCCTTCCCCCTCGCCGCCTCCTCCTCCTCCTCGATCTTCGACCGACAGTAGCCCAATTTTCACCAGCACCCCATTGGATAACAGCACCAGTGGCGGTCATTGTTAACCCGGGCCTCGACTGATCCAGTATGAAAATCTCATTTGTCATGATCTGCATGTTTGACATTTCAGCAAGACAATGATCTCAAACTCACAGCCAAGGAAACACTCAGCTGGCTTCAGAGAAGGAAACTAAAGTTGCTCGAATGGCCCAGTCAGTCACCTTACTTGAGTTCAATTGAAAATCGTGGAACGAACTGAAGATCGGCGTTCATAGAAGACACCCAGGGAACCTTCAAGATTTGAAGACAGTTTGTGTGGAAGAATGGGCTAAAATCACTCCTGAGCAATGCCTGCATCTAGTTTCTCTGTTATTACCAACAAAGGCTTTTCTACTAAATATTAAATGAATTTCACCAAGCGTGTTCAATACTTATTTCCTGTGTCATTCCACTTTATTAAATATAACTTGTTTTGTGAACACAGTTGCCTTGATTTCTTTGCATGTATGGATTACTTGGGTTGTTACTGATATCTGGTGAAAATCTCAGTCGTTGGCTCCATCAGAAATATGTTTAATGAGGAAAATGTTGACATGTGTTCAATACTTATTTTTCCTGCTGTACATGTGTACCTTATGCTAAATTGGAGAATCCCCATAACTCCTTGTTAAAAGATAAACCACCTCTGCTCATTTCCAGGAAATCAAATCAAAATGAAATAAATTTAAATACAAAAAAAGTCCGACCACATTTTTATTTAATAGAAATACTTTTTATTTGAAGGTTCATCACAGGCATAATTCGTAAACAAGATATTTTCAAAACTCAAAATTAATTTTATTATTTCATTCAGACCATTTCTCTCTCAAACAAACAGAAAAAGTGACTGAAGATTCTTCTGGATTCAGTGATCCAGCTCATGATCACACAAACACACGAGTCATTCACACAAACGCACACACACAGAGAGGTTGAGGGTCTGCGTGGATTCTGGAGTCACTTCTACCTGGACAGAGCCGAGATCCTGAAAAACACACACACCCACCGCACAGTTCAGCATTTCACTTTTCACTTTCCTTCATAACTGCTACCACTAGGGCCCTGTGCAAGGTCATTATCGGGCTCCTAATTCTGCAATGGGGGAGAGTTCAGACACTAATATGGGGAAAAAATGGTTGATAATTTACAAGAAAAATTCACAAATTTATTAGGAACAAGAGCACTGAGGCAAGTGCAATAACCCCTGCCTCCATTTTCTTAGAAGATGCCAATGCTGACAGAGAGCAGTTTTCAGCTTTTCAATATAATGACTGGCAGAACCAAATTATCATAAACCCATTGTCCACGAATATACAACAAAGTATACAACCCATAGCTGTAGGTCAGGATCCTAAGGGGAACCTGTGTAGCAAGTTCAGTGACCGTAGAGAGCTTTACATGTTCTACAGTAAGAGATCATAGGGAGTGCCAACCTTGACCTTTTGACCCTAAATCTGTAGTCAGAGGTCATGGTCTCAGAGTGAACCTGTGGCCCAGGTTTGGTGACCCTAGCTTTCTTTGTTATTGAGATATAGTTTACAGTGGGGCAAAAAAGTATTTAGTCAACCACCAATTGTGCAAGTTCTCCCACTGTAAAAGATGAGAGAGGTCTCCAGTTTTCATCATAGGTATACCTCAACTATGAGAGACAAAATGAGAAAAAAAAAATCCAGAAAATCACATTGTCTGATTTTTAAATAATTTATTTGCAAATTATGGTGGAAAATAAGTATTTGGTCAATAACAAAAGTTCATCTCAATACTTTGTTATATACCCTTTGTTGGCAATGACAGAGGTCAAACGTTTTCTGTAACTCTTCACAAGGTTTTCACACACTGTTGCTGGTATTTTGGCCCGTTCCTCCATGCAGATCTCTTCTAGAGCAGTGATGTTTTGGGGCTGTCGCTGGGCAACACGGACTTTCAACTCCCTCCAAAGATTTTCTATGGGGTTGAGATCTGGAGACTGGCTAGGCCACTCCAGGACCTTGAAATGCTTCTTACGAAGCCACTCCCTTTGTTTCCCGGGCGGTGTGTTTGGGATCATTGTCATGCTGAAAGACCCAGCCACGTTTCATTTTCAATGCCCTTGCTGATGGAAGGAGGTTTTCACTCAAAATCTCACGATACATGGCCCCATTCATTCTTTCCTTTACACGGATCAGTTGTCCTGGTCCCTTTGCAGAAAAACAGCCCCAAAGCATGTTTCCACCCCCATGCTTCACAGTAGGTATGATGTTCTTTGGATGTAACTCAGCATTCTTTCTCCTCCAAACACGACAAGTTGAGTTTTTACCAAAAAGTTCTATTTTGGTTTCATCTGACCATATGACATTCTCCCAGTCCTCTTCTGGATCATCCAAATGCTCTCTAGCAAACTTCAGATGGGCCTGGACATGTACTGGCTTAAGCAGGAGGACACGTCTGGCACTGCAGGATTTGAGTCCCTGGCGGTGTAGTGTGTTACTGATGGTAGCCTTTGTTACTTTGGTCCCAGCTCTCTGCAGGTCATTCACTAGGTCCCCCTGTGTGGTTCTGGGATTTTTGCTCACCGTTCTTGTGATCATTTTGACCCCACGGGGTGAGATCTTGTGTGGAGCCCCAGATCGAGGGAGATTATCAGTGGTCTTGTATGTCTTCCATTTTCTAATAATTGCTCCCACAGTTGATTTCTTCACACCAAGCTGCTTACCTATTGCAGATTCAGTCTTCCCAGCCTGGTGCAGGTCTACAATTTTGTTTCTGGTGTCCTTTGACAGCTCTTTGGTCTTGGCCATAGTGGAGTTTGGAGTCTGACTGTTTGAGGTTGTGGACAGGTGTCTTTTATACTGATAACGAGTTCAAACAGGTGCCATTAATACAGGTAACAAGTGGAGGACAGAGGAGCCTCTTAAAGAAGTTGTTACAGGTCTGTGAGAGCCAGAAATCTTGCTTGTTTGTAGGTGACCAAATACTTATTTTCAACCATAATTTGCAAATAAATTCTTTAAAAATCCTTCAATGTGATTTTCTGGATTTTTTTTTCTCATTTTGTCTCTCATAGTTGAGGTATACCTATGATGAAAATTGGAGACCTCTCTCATCTTTTAAGTGGGAGAACTTGCACAATTGGTGGCTGACTAAATACTTTTTTGCCCCACTGCATAAGCCATGTTGATGTTGTTTTGATGTTGACTTTTGACTTTACGATCCCAAAACCATAGTCGCATTTCAGGGTAACATGGTGAACTTGTGTACCAAGTTTGGTGACCTAGCTTTACTCATTTTATAGTAACAGTAAATGTAGAATTTACCATTCACCACAGTGCAACTGCAATGCCAACTTTGAACTCTGACCCCTTGGCCCCAAACCCATAGTTAGGTGAAGGTGTAAGTCATCCAAGATGTGTATTAGATACAACTACTGTATCGATTTGAAAAGCCTGCATCGTTTCTTTCAGTAGCTATTGTGTTTATTAGATTTAGGGAAAATCTGACCTTTGACCTCAAGGTCATCCGATGAAAGTGAAATTGCAATATGTGCATCATCAGAGTATAAAACCCTGGTACCAAGTTTCAAAACAATTGGAACAAAACTTTAGGAAGAGTTGATTTCACAAGACAGTTACTGTCTAGGTGAGGTGAAACAGGAGGTCAGAGGTCAGGGGCTACAACTCCTGCAAAAATCATCCCATCAGGACCAAATTGCAATATGCACATCCTCAGTACATATCAAACCATGGTACTAAGTCTCAGAACAATTGGAATCAAACTGCAGGAGGAGTTAATTTCACAAAAGTGGGACAGATGGATGGACAGACTGACCCGTAACATAATCCCCCTTTCAGTCTTCGCCCAAAAGTGTCGACAAGCCCTTTGGGTGAAGACCAGTGGGGGAGAAGAAAAGCTGCAAAGATTTATGTGGGGAAAGCATTGGTTATTTATAAAAATTTCACAAATTTATATGAAAATTTTGCTAAACTTGGAGAAAAAAGATAAAAAATTTACAAGAAAAACGTCACAAATATATTGGGGGGGGGGCTGCACAGACTTAGGAGGGGAAAATGTCAGCAACTTTTAATAAAAATGTCAAATTCATTAGAAAAATTTGCAAATATTTATGAAGGAAAAATGATGGCCATTTATAAAAATTTCACAAATTTATGTTAAAAAGGTTACAAAATTATGAGGAAAAAAGATGCAAATTTGCAAGAAAAACATCACAAATTCATGAGAAAAAGCTCCATAATAATTAGAAAAAGTTGTTAATTTACAAGGTAAAATTATCAGAAACATGCTGCAAAGTTACAAGAAAAAAAGCTACCACTTAAAAAATTGGAGGAAAAAAGTCAAAATTTATTTGAAAAATACCACAAATCTAAGAGAAAAAGTGGTAAACCTATGAGGAAACGGTCACAAATTTACGAGAAAAAAGCTGCAAAATAAGGAGAAAAAGCTACAAATTTATGGGGAAAACAAAGAAAATTCATAAGGAAAAAAATTCTAATTTACAAGAAAAAAAAGCTCAAATTTTTGAGAAAAATATGTAAATTGGGGGGGGTTGCAAATTTAATAGAAAAGAGCCACAAATTTACAGAGAAAAAAGTTGCTAATTATTTTTTTTAAAAGTCACAAATTTATGTGAACAATTTTGCAAATTTCCTGGAAAAAAGTAACAAAAGAAAGCCTTCCATACAAACAAGTATTCTGACCCCGACAGCCTTCCGTACGTGTGCCCCTCTCTGACTCACTGTAGCTTGTCCTGCAGCAGCTCCAGCCTCTGCCGGTCTACGTAGCGGGAAAAGAGGGAGAGCAGGTTCGGGGGGGTGAAGAGGGGAGGGGAGAGGGACGAGGGGGGGACACTGAGCAGCTCCCTTGTCACTGAAAACACCAACTCAGTCCTGAGGACAGAAAAAAGAAATGGAGAGTGACGCCCAGTGTGACGGCGCGGAGGAAAACAGCGGAGGAAGCGGACTCACCATCGATTGTCGTCCATGAGCTGACAGTCCGGGTCGGAGCTCTGCATCCTCTCCCCCTCACTCAGGATCAGGTACAGCAGCGTCACGCCAAACTGGATGGGAAAAACAAAAGAAGACATGCGTGTTAAATGGCCAAAGTCTCCTCTAAAATCTGAACCGTTTATTCCTTCTTGTTGTTTTGGTCGATCTCAAAAGGACTGAAGTCCTGCATCGTTATCGTCACAGCAACGTCTATGCACAGACACAGCATCAGTAAGCACAGCTGGCTTAGTACAACACCTGGATGAAAACAGCTCCGAAAATGCTAGAAAACAAGATTCAACATGAAAAAATCTCAATGCAAAATATACCAGTACTACTTTTGGCTACTAGGGTGTTATGAGAAGGGGTTATAAGCTGAGACACTGAACTGAACTTGAGGCAAAGATCCCTACAAGATGCATTCCATTTAACCTTCCCCAAACCAAAATTCTCATTAGACTAACCCCATAGTTTTGTTTGGATTAGCTAGGTAAATTTCAAAGGTGAAAGCTTTGAAACAGTCACACCTTTAAAGCTTTGAAGCTGTAAACGATTTGCTGCTTCGCTCTTCCCTCTGCTTGCACTTTGTCAATATTCTTATTTTCCTCTGCAACAAATTTATGGGCAGCTCCTCCACATACTCATAAATCACTGGGACTATATTTCACTGAAGATATAGCTTACTATGACTATGTTCTAACACTTTTTTGGATCTTATCAGTGCTATGTGAGTGTGGCCTACAAGCAGCTGAAGCCTGAACTACAGCAACTGACGAGGTAAAGCTAAGTAGTAACAAGATGCCTCCCCTTTCAAGAGATGACCTCCACAAACTTCTCCAGAAAGCGCGTAGAAGTGAATTGTATTTGTGGAAATGATACAACCCTACCAGTGACTAAATACAGTGGGCGAGACCCTGCTAACTCACAGCTATCCAGCGCTAACATGGCTGATAGGAAACGGGAGGATTGTGTACACAGAAATAAATCCTAAAGTGATAGTCCTCCCTGGAATGCCCTTGATGCACAGCCCAAGATGGTTGAGTTGAACTAGGAGTGATAACTGACACCGCCGAGGACACAGTCCAAGGACGGATCATTTCTTCACACTAAAGGAGTTGTTCAGAACTCCTTATACAAAGATATACTGTAGAGTGATGATAATCAAGTCAGTGGCGGTAATGCACCTGTAAGCTGGTTGCCAAATGCCAATCAAATCTAAAAGAAGAAGAAGAAATCATTTCACAGGGTAAAGAGAGGACGAGCAACAGACACAGCCCAACTTGGTGAGCTCTGTGATGCGAAACAGTCGTGCAGGAAACCGTCGTGGATAGCTGTCCAAAAAAAAAAAAAAAAAAAAAAAAAAAAAAGCCTAAAAAGAAGCCTCTTCCTGAGCAACTAACATGCCACTTCAGAATAGATTTAGGCGCTACTGCAGACTCTGGATCTAGGGATGGGAATTGTTACGATTTTATCAATATCAATGGCATTGTCGATTTTGCTTATCGATCTGATTCTTTATTGATTCCCTGACCAATTCTTGATTAGTTTTCTCTGTGGAAAAAAGCAGGCCTTCACAGGATTTCAGCATCAATGCAGGAGTCCTTAGAAAAATGGGCATTTATGCCTTGTAACATTTGTAATGTTTAAAAACTGAAAAGCAATATAAATAAAAGCAGTATAAATGAAATACTGAAATCATTAGAAACACCTACACAATTATGTTATTTTAGCAGTCAAAAACATGCATGCTGTACATAGGTGTAATTCTTGAATGTTTTCTAAAATATATGCAGTATATACACTACCGTTCAAAAGTTTGGGGTCACCCAGACAATTATTTTGTGTTTTCAATGAAAAGTCACACTTATTTACCACCATGAGTTGTAAAATGAATAGAAAATATAGTCAAGACATTGACAAGGTTAGAAATAATGATTTGTATTTGAAATAATATTTTTTTCCAGATACTCAACCTGCTCAAAGGAAGGTCAGTCTTACAACTTCTCTAACCAGCTAAACTGTTTTCAGCTGTGCTAACATGATTGCACAAGGGTTTTCTAATTATCCATTAGCGGGCCTCTATACACCTATGTAGATATTGCACCAAAAACCAGACATTTGCAGCTAGAATAGTCATTTACCACATTAGCAATGTATATTAGATTTTAGAGTGTATTTCTGATTAGTTCCAAGTTATCTTCATTGAAAAAAAACAGTGCTTTTCTTTCAAAAATAAGGAAATTTCTAAGTGACCCCAAACTTTTGAACGGTAGTGTATATGCACAGTGTATATACACCCACATGCATAAAATACTCAATTGTAGATCAACATACTGGTAAAAAAGTATGTTTTACTGGATCCTAGCCTTTAAATACAAACTTCATTACAGGTCCACGTGCAGCTAGTGTCAGTGGATTTTTCTGGCAAGAGCGAAGAGGCTGGTAAAACCTCAGAGCTACCTATTGCTGTCATCGCCTAAAAAGAATGACCTCATATTTAAATACCCAACATTTTTAGTTGGGTTTTGAGAGTTTAAAAAAACAGATTAAACTTAACCTGCAAGGCTGCTAGCATTGCACTAATCACTCTTCACTCACTAAAAGCAAGAAATCTCTGTGTGTGTGTCTGTCTGTCACGTTTATAGGAAATCATAGGACAGCCTATGATCTCTGCCTGAACATCACAGGATGGCCTATGAACTCAGGCATCATAGGACACACAGACAAATGTGTCTTTATGATATCATATAGACAATGAGGTCAGATATCATAGGATGACTCGCAATGCCTATATGACGGCACATAGACAAATGTGTCTTTATGATGTCATATACATCAAGCCTGCCCTCATGTCTTTATGATGTCATATACAGTGAGTCCATGCCGGAAAGCCTCTTTTGCTCAGATCTATTTTCATGATCCTGTCCATGAACTGGAATTACCACACACCTATCCCTCAACCAGTGGTCTCAACGAAGAAGCAGAATAATAATAATAAGAAGACCCACCAGATGGAGAGCAATAGAATGACGACAACTGCTGCACGTCAGAAAAGATGCCATGAAGATGAATACCTGAGGTTCCAGCAGTACATCACACCCATCTGAGACAGGAGGACACCCTTCACCAGCATAGGGTACAACAGACTTTAAAGCACGTTTCTAGGACATCATAGGATGGCCTATGATCTCTGCCTCATTATCATAGCATGTCCTATGATCTCAGGCATCATAGGACGACTCACCATGCCTACATGACGGCAAATGTGAAACATCATAGGACGACTCACCATACCTATATGACAGCAAATGTGTAACCTTGACGAATGCCAGTCTACACTAAAAATGTGTAAAATGCCAAGCAAAGCGCTGATTTTCCCCGGGTGCTCTGGTTTCTTGGTTTCTACAGGCATGCAGGGGCCTTCCTGAACAGGGTTGAAAGCCACTTTTTCAGGATCGTGCCCATGAACTGGAATTACGACACACCTATCCCTCAACCAGTGGTCTGGACGAAGAAGAAGACCCACCAGATGGAGAGCAATAGAATGAGGAGAACTGCTGCACGTCAGAAAGGATGCCATGAACATGAAACACCTCAGGTTCCACCAGTACGCCGCAGGCATGACTGTGAACAACACAGTCGTCTGAGACAGAAGGAGACCCTTCAGTGGTCTGAACGAACAAGAAGACGACCCACCAGATGATGTCTATATGACGGCACAAAGACAGAGCACATGACTCCCTACAAGATATACAGTGGGTAAAGAAAGTATTTAGTCAGCCACCAATTGTGCAAGTTCTCCCACTTAAAAGATGAGAGAGATCTCCAATTTTCATCATAGGTATACCTCAACTATGAGAAACAAAATGAGAAAAAAAAAATCCAGAAAATCACATTGAAGGATTTTTAATTAATTAATTGGTAAATTCCTTGGTAAAATAAGTATTTGGTCAATAACAAAAGTTCATCTCAATACTTTGTTATATACCCTTTGTTGGCAATGACAGAGGTCAAACGTTTTCTGTAAGTCTTCACAAGGTTTTCACACACTGTTGCTGGTATTTTGGCCCGTTCCTCCATGCAGATCTCTTCTAGAGCAGTGATGTTTTGGGGCTGTCGCTGGGCAACACGGACTTTCAACTCCCTCCAAAGATTTTCTATGGGATTGAGATCTGGAGACTGGCTAGGCCACTCCAGGACCTTGAAATGCTTCTTACAAAGCCACTCCTTCGTTTCCCGGGCAGTGTGTTTGGGATCATTGTCATGCTGAAAGACCCAGCAACGTTTCATCTTCAATGCCCTTGCTGATGGAAGGAGGTTTTCACTCAAAATCTCACGATACATGGCCCCATTCATTCTTTCCTTTACACAGATCAGTCGTCCTGGTCCCTTTGCAGAAAAACAGCCCCAAAGTATGATGTTTTCACCCCCATGCTTCACAGTAGGTATGGTGTTCTTTCTCCTCCAAACACGACAAGTTGAGTTTTTACCAAAAAGTTCTATTTTGGTTTCATCTGACCATATGACATTCTCCCAATCCTCTTCTGGATCATCCAAATGCTCTCTAGCAAACTTCTGATGGGCCTGGACACGTACTGGCTTAAGCAGGGGGACACGTCTGGCACTGCAGGATTTGAGTCCTTGGTGGCGTAGTGTGTTACTGATGGTAGCCTTTGTTACTTTGGTCCCAGCTCTCTGCAGGTCATTCACTAGGTCCCCCCGTGTGGTTCTGGGATTTTTGCTCACCGTTCTCGTGATCATTTTGACCCCACGGGGTGAGATCTTGTGTGGAGCCCCAGATCGAGGGAGATTATCAGTGGTCTTGTATGTCTTCCATTTTCTAATAATTGCTCCCACAGTTGATTTCTTCACACCAAGCTGCTTACCTATTGCAGATTCAGTCTTCCCAGCCTGGTGCAGGTCTACAATTTTGTTTCTGGTGTCCTTTGACAGCTCTTTGGTCTTGGCCATAGTGGAGTTTGGAGTCTGACTGTTTGAGGTTGTGGACAGGTGTCTTTTATACTGATAACGCGTTCAAACAGGTGCCATTAATACAGGTAACGAGTGGAGAACAGAGGAGCCTCTTAAAGCATACCTGTGGTGGTCGTGAAAAAAAAGATATATTGAGCCCCTGTCTCACGTTCTAGTACAAGTTTAAGTTGAAATTCAAGTTCAAAGCAATGTGATATAAATCCATTGCTGATGTGCTGGTTCAGCTATGTCAACAAAACATGGGTGCAGCCATACTAGCGGCTACATGGCCTGCCAGGACGCTTCCTGTGACATAATTTCGTTGACACCGCGATCTGGATCAATATTGGCTGAGCCTGGAGTGCCCGGATGAGCAGTGGCTTTCAGGATATTCAAATTCAAACGTTTATTTCAAACTCAGGGTTCATATTAAATGCAGAACTAAAACGAGTACAAAATAAATAAATAAATGCTTAAATTCAGCGGGTCGTCTCGTCTGATCTGAGGTCGTAACGGCCGCCAGACGGCAGATGATTCGGCTCCTCCCTCGCTGCTATACAGAGCAGCAGACACTCGGCGCTCTTGTAACAACAAAAACATACAATGCGATATGGATATCGCAACATGGCGGAATGTAAAGCCTTTGGATGTCTCAATAATAAGCGAAAAAACAAAGATAAACACTTCTTTTGTGTACCCAAACCCAGCTCACCTTGTCAGAAGATCGTAGCGGAAAAGTGATTGCGCAATCTCGGAACAGGGCACAGACGAATCCTTTCAGACGAAATTGTGTTGCGTGTGAGGACCACTTCGTCACTTTCACCCTCAGAAGACCTTTCTGGCTCAAACCTGTAGCCATGTTGGACGAATTCTTCCTCAGAGTCCGACAATTCAGCCATAATAGAATAAAAACACTCACAACAGCACCCTAGTCTCTCATACAGGCGGAGTATTGACTGTTCAGTATCAACGAAGTGACGTCACATCCGCATGTGTCATGGCTGCGCGCAGAGTTTTCATTGGCTGGCCATGCCTGTGGTCGTATTTGCGTATTTCTCTGTGGTATATGGCTGGCAATAATTATTTAACCAAATAACGAATACTTTGCCTCATGTTTTCAAGTTGAATGCATTTAGACGACCACCACAGGTACGCTTTAAAGAAGAAGTTACAGGTCTGTGAGAGCCAGAAATCTTGCTTGTTTGTAGGTGACCAAATACTTATTTTCCACCATAATTTGCAAATAAATTCTTCAAAAATCAGACAGTGTGATTTTCTGGATTTTTTTTTTTCTCATTTTGTCTCTCATAGTTGAGGTATACCTATGATGAAAATTGGAGACCTCTCTCATCTTTTAAGTGGGAGAACTTGCACAATTGGTGGCTGACTAAATACTTTTTTGCCCCACTGTATAACAACTGTCCTGTAACTGGCAAGAATTCTGTTCCAATGCATCCCCTCTACGGGCATGCACGGGTTTCTACATGCATGCACTGGTATGCACTAGTATATATCATTCAAGAAAATCTGTGTGTCTGTCTGTGTGTCACGATCATAGGACTCGCTATGACATCATCAAAGGCAGGCATCACTGAACGAGTGGTGACGTCAAAGATCAAAGGCAGGTTTCACCATGGTTACTGTTGCCATGGTATCCATGTCAAAGATCAAAAGCAGGCATCACTGAATGAGTGATGACATCAAAGATCAAAGGCAGGCATCACCATGGTTACTGCTGCCATGGTAACAGTAATTTTCTACGGGCATGCAGAAGTGCTTGCTTACACCTGCTTTCTACGGGCATGCAGAAATACTTGCTTATACTTGGTTTCTACGGGCATGCACTAGTATTCTACTAATAATAATAAGCTAATATTACCGTCACTAACAGAGTTGCTCCTTTTTGGGAATCAGGAGCGGGAGCACTTCAAAGGATGCCGAACACATTGCAGTCTTTCATTGTATCCATGCTGCCGCATCAGCAGACGCTTCTGCTCATGTTTACCAAACACTTTCGTCATTATCCTGCTGTAGTGACGGCGTCATGGTGTTGCTTGCTAACGGCAGCATGTGATGTCATGACATATGCAATTTGTAAAAACAAACAAACAAAAAAAAAACAGAAAAAAAAAACCAGAAAAAACACCGACGTGTTTAAACCCACAGCATCGATAAGAGGAATTGATAACATCAGTGACATACGATTCTGGGGGCTCCAACAAAAAATTTATAACCGGTTCCCAACAGGAAAATTTTCAGGGGTGGCGGAGCGCCACCCAGAAATGTTGCAAAAGGAAACCCTGCTGCTGTTTCACAACATCATTTGAGCCTATGTGTAATATGAGAGTTTTCACTGTTGGATGATCAGCCATAATTGACAAGATTTTGTTTCTCACATCAGACAACATATCCCTGGGAAACCACATGATTTTTGTGCGTGTACCACATAACGTTTCTCACATCTCTCACAGTGGAGTCACCAATAATCAGAGTCGCAGGAACAGCTGTGAGCTTTCTCTGTAGCCTTATACCTTCTGAGTTGTTTTTCTGATCCAGGTCATCAGATGGAGATCCAGATAGGCATGGGAATTGAGACAGAAGAGGGGAGCCAAGGAGAGGAAAGTGTTCAGGTAGAGGGTCCAGGATTGGTGGGAGAAGGATGACACCAGTAAAAAGTCCAAACACAGGACGTCTGGGTGGGACCCCAACTGGCCCAATATTCCAACATTCAAGTCTCGATTGTACAATACTTCAAATGTTAAGTTCCATATGCAAAGTTACTGTGCAAAATTTTTAAACAAGAAATAAATGGTATAAAATTAACATATTCCGGTTACAACAGTGTCATGTGTTTTCTGTCTTCCCCGGAAAAATATGCTGCTACCGCACCAAGGTCTTTAAGCCAGAGGAAACACTGAGGTACTGAAGAGTGAAGTGACTGAAGTGACACTCTGCCAAAAATCCCCCCCCAACCCCCGTTAACATGTTTGTGACTTACAAGACACATCAAGAGCAAAATCACTCAAATGTCTCATATCTGTTTTTTTTTTTTCCTGTAAAGTTTAACTTTATTGGACAAAGGCGTGGGGTAAGATCTCCACAGGTTTCCTAAATTATGACTTTTCTTTTATATTTGAACCTATTATAAATTTGTGGATTATTTTATGGCTAATTTTTGTCTATTTTTTTTAAATAAAATTACTGTTTTTTTAATAAATTTGAAACAGAATGTGGTATAAATTTTTACTTTTGTTCCTCATACAATTTAAACTTTTGATCATAATTTTGCAGAGCCAGAAAAGAACAATAATTTAACTGATTTCAAAGAAACATAATTAATAAAATTATATTTAATGGAATAAATTAACTAAAATGACCAAATATGCTGTTATTTCTGTTCAAATATTTCTATATATTTATAGTTTTTTTTAGAAATCTCCTCACCACCCAGACAACAGGTAACATCTCCCTTATTTTCAAGTCCAAATGGCAGGTTTAGTTTGTCTGAAGACTGGAGGATGTTGTAAATTGCTGTTTGTAAGGACAGTGCAAGCTGATGAACATTGATACCAATGTAAACTTGCCAGATTGTAACCAGTGGCCAATTTCCATCTGATGACGGATTTAAGTCACTGACTTTGTGAATTTCAATTATTTTAACTTGCCAGGTACATAATAATGAACATAAATTACTTACTATTGTTCTGGTTGGTGAAGTAAATCCTCAGCAATTCAGTCACCCCTGCCTTTCCCTCAATTAGCCTGCATACAGTGGATATAAAAAAATCTACATACCCCTGTTCAAATGCCAGGTTTTTGTGATGTAAAAAAATAAGACCAAGATAAATCATTTCAAAACTTTTTCCACCATTAATGTGACCTATAACCTGTACAGCCCAACTGAAAAGCAAACTGAAATCTTTTAAGGGGGGGAAAAAAAACTTACAATAACCTGGTGGCATAAATATGCATACTCTTAACCCTTTAACCTTTTAACTGTCCACGTTTTCACGTGCCCCCTAGTGGCGCAGCGCTGCAACTGCGCCTGTCAATTGAATCTTGACATCCCTTTAACTCCCCAGCTGTACCAGCACTTGTACTGATCGTGCCAGTTCAGAAGGTGGCAGGCACACGTTGCAGGACTCATGGCTGACACGGAATACAGTAAAGAAGAAGAATTCTTCCTTTTCCTGCTTTGAGCTCACAAGATCAATATCGCCGCCATGATCGTCATGGATCGTCACAGAAAACTGCATCATACAGGAAAAATAGCCGCGTAATACAAACGAAATTTACATGGGATAATCATAAGAGATTGTAGATGTGGTAGAGAGCGCAAATGACCAATAAAATGCAAACCAACAACCATGATGGGCGAAAACGGACCGACCACGCAAGCAAGCCCCGCCACCGGTAAGTGACAAATTTATTTATTTATTTATTTTTTTAAATTGTACTGATTTTCTGGTTCATATACTTTTGAAGATACGATAAAAACATACCCCTGTAGACAAAACGGTGTCAAAAAAATGAACCATTCTCTGTGTAAATATGTGCAAAGTCCACTTTTGACTGAGTTATATAATTTATATAGCTGCTGTGACATTATGCAAATTAGATACATAAATTTATTCCCATCTGAAACTTTGGATCATATTCTACATCTTTCTAATAGACAGTAAGCCATCATCTCTTGCAACTTTCTATAGCCTTGGAAATCTGAACTATTTTCTTGACAAAAAATCATTACCACTCTTGACCACTAGGGGTTATGTCACCATACGGCGACTGGGACAGTGAATGGGTTAAGTGTCCGGCTGTCATAAAACATGTGCATCACCTGCTGCCTATGTTGCAGGTCCATGCCTGTGACGTGATGTGTCCAAAAAGCACAGAAAACCCAGTTGTACCAAGCATTTCACATCACAAGATGTCAGACACGTATAGCTTACTGCTCTTCATTGGAGGATTGGAGGACTTCACCCAAACGAACCGCCTCAAACATAATTTCCGGAAACGCGAAGAAGAGAATGTAAATAAAGGCTCCATCCCAACATATATTTCCACATGGAGGAAGCATTTGCTTCAAATTTTGCAAACTATGATTCTAAAAAGAGATTATTTAGCTTCTGAAGGGAAATATTTACCTTCTGTGATAACAGAGGATGGCCAAAGCAGGTACAGTTTCGTCTGCTATTGACCGGAGCTGCACGTGACTGGAGAGAACAATAGCGCCGGTTCGGCCGCATTATATAAGCAAAATTGAGGTGGAATAATTCACAACATACATGTGACAGTTTCTGGATGTGGGAGAGAAAGCGAAAATGGCTGGCAGAAGATGAAATAAGGACCATGGATGACCAAAACGGATGAATGAAGACACGATGAGCAGTAGGTCTGATTGTTTTTTATCGATTTGTGTACATTCTACTGATTTTCTGGTTCTTATATTTTGAAGATAACAAAAAAAAAACAAAAACAAAAACGTGACAAAAAAACAAAGCCATCCTTTGTGTAAATATGTCCGAAGTCCACTTTTGAACGAAAGTTATGTAATTCAATACAGCTGCTATCGCATTATGCAAATTAGATGCATACATTTACTTCTATCTCAAACTTTGGATCATATTCTACATCTTTCTAATTGACAGTAAGCCATATCTCTTACCACTTTCAAGTTACAGCCTTTGGAATTTGTCATATCTAAACTGAATATTTCCTTGAAAAAACGATCGCCAGAGGGTGGTGAACTGACGGGAGCACTCCTGCACCGTAGACAGAAAATGGGTTAAACTAATATGTTGTTGCAGCACCTTTATCTTTTATTCCAGCACTCAGTCTTTTTGGGTAGGAGCCTATCAGTGTGGCATATCTTGATGTGACAATATTTGCCCACTCTTCTTTGCAAATCTGTCAGATTGCGAGGGCATCTTCTGTGCACAGCACTCTTCAGATCACCTCACAGATGTTCAATCAGATTCAGGTCTGAACTATGACTGGGCCATTCCAAAACCTTAATCTTCTTCTGGTGAAGCCATTGTTTTGTTGATTTGGATGTGTGCTATGGATCATTATCGTGCTGAAAGATGAAGTTCTTCTTCATCTTCACCTTTCTAGCAGAAGCCTGAAGGTTTTGTGCCAACACTGATTGGTATTTGAAACTGCTGAAAATTCACTCCACCTTGACTAAGGTCCCAGTTCTAGATCAAGAAAAACAGCCCCAAAGCATGATGATGCCACCACCATGCTTCACTGTAGGTATGGTGTTTTTTTTGGTGATGAGCAGTGTTGTGTTTGCGCCAAATATACCTTCTGGAATTATGGCCAAAAAAATTCAACCTTGGTTTCAGTGGACCATAACACATTTTCCCACATGGGTTTGGAGTAAACCTATCCAAACAGATATCAATTGAAGGAGTTGTAGTAGTTGCTGTACTTAAGTTTACGGTGGGAAGAATATGACTGATTTTATCTCTAATAGATGAAATTTTATGATTGAAGAAGTTCATAAAGTCCTGACTAGTAAGCTCTAGGGGGATGTGAGGATTGACAGAGTCCTGACTCTTTGTCAGCCTGGCAACAGTGCTGAAAAGAAACCTGGGATTATTCTTGTTCTCTTCTATTAATGCAGAGTAATAACTTGTTCTAGCTTTTCAAAGAGGTTTTTTTATATAAATTAAAAGATGATTTCTCCAAGCTAAATAGATTTCATCTAAATTAGTGGAACGCCATTTTCTTTCTAATTGACGAGTCTTCTGTTTTAAGTTACGAGTTTCTGTGATAAACCAAGGGTTAGAAATCTGATTGGACTTTTTCTTTTTTAAAGGGGCCACCAAGTCTCGAGTCTGATGCAGAGAAGCTGTAACACTATCTACCATGCTATCAATTACGGAAGGAGCAAGCTCTCCATCACTTATTTCCATTATGTTGACATGGCATAGAGGAGACAATCTGCATAAATTTGGTAACAACATCATCTGAAAGACATCTGCTGTAGTAATATTTTTCTTTAGGAGTCAAATAGTCAGGAATAGTGAAATCAACGGTTAACAGACAATGGTCTGACAGTACAGGACTATGAGGAGACACTACCAGATTTTCTATTTCTATACCATATGTTAGAACAAGGTCCAATGCGTGGTGGAGATAATGGGTAGAATTTTCTACTTTCTGGGAAAACCCCATCGAGTCTAATATTGAACTGAATGCCTTATTAAGACAGTCACTACCTACATTAACATGTATATTAAAATCCCCTACTATAATTATTCTATCTGATTTCAGCACTAAATCAGCTAAGAATTCGGCAAATTCAGATAAAAACTCTGAGTAGGCTGAGGGAGGACGGTAAACTATGGCAAAGAAAATTGGGTTTAAGCTAAGTTTGCTAACCTGCCCCATACTGAGGATCAGGCCCTCAAAGTTAAATTAAAACATGTTTTTTGCTTTACATCAACTAGTAATTTAGAATGGTAAATTGATGCTACTCCACCTCCACAACCAGAACTTCTGGGATTATGATAGTTTAGATAACCAGAGGGAGTTGATTCCTTTAAACCAACATAATCATCTTGCCCTAGCCAAGTCTCTGTAAGGGATATTAAATCAATCTGATGATCAATTAACAGATCATGGACTAGTAGACACTTGGGAGTTAGAGACCTAATATTTAACAAACCGCATTTATTTTTTAAATTATGAGGAGGAAGAGAGGCCAAATCATTAAATTTAGAAACTTGATGCTTAATTTGAGTTTTACCAACTTTTTGTTTAATCACTTTGGGATGTTTATACATTATATTTTTATTACTTTTGGGGGGAGTAGACAAAGGTTCTCTGAAGGGGAAGATAGAGGCTAAGTTAAGGGGTGGCGGATGAGGAGGAGCTGCAGAAAGGCGTGTATTTATCAAGTTATGTTGTATTTGTCTTGGGTTATAATATTTTGGGTAACGGGAGACAGATACAATCTCTAGGGGGTTATGAATTGAAGACTGATCTAAACAGTGAGGATTATTTGAATTAATTGGATTAATATGAGAAGTGGAAACAAAGAAGGGCTGGCTGTCAGACCCAGGAACTGCGGGGTGAGTTAACGCACCAGATTTCTGTCACTGTACTAAAAAACGCTGAATGGAATAGAACAGATTGTCCCTTAAAACACGTGTACCAAGTCTATTTGGATGGATGCCATCTGGCCTTATAAGTGATGGGCGGTTCCAAAACAGGTTGAAACTGTCTACAAAAATCATCACCTGATTGCTGGGGTCTTTCTGCAACTGTGGGGGTTCCCCCCTACAGTTGATAGTGCTATGAGATGACTGTTGTTGTGAAATGGCGCTATATAAATAAAGTTGAATTGAATTGAATTGAAAAACCAGTGTTAAAAGCAGGACATGTAGAACACAACCAGGTATTAAGGCTGAGAGTTCTGCTAAAATAATATTGCAACCTTGTCTGAAAGGTGCCAATGGCCCAGAAATAAACACACGTCTGCCACAGTTCATAAGAGTGGACAGAAGGCTCCTGAAGTCACTCTTTAAGATCTCCGATGCTTCATCTGGGATGTTGTTGCATCCAGCATGTACAATGACAGTTTTAGCGTGGGGGAATTAATTTAATAGGTCAGGGATAAGAGCCTCAATGTCTGACACTTTAGCCCCAGGAAAAAATTTAGTGACACAGTACCTGCTTCTGACGTTCCTCATTATCGAATCACCAATTACCAGCGTTGTCGGGGGGGGGGGGGGTGGCTTTGCCGATGGCTTCTGAAATGGTGGATATTTTTGCCGTTGTTGCAGTGATGACGGGGTGATGCGCGCTCTTGTTTTTGGAGCTGGTGTATAGTTTGGCACACCTAAAGTAGTTTTAATCCGGGGCTTGCGGGTTTGGGCCACTGCTGAAGGAGGAGGGGCAGCCATGGGAGGATGATTGACGTCCAGGTGGGGGAAATCTTCCAGGGGAAGGATGTCGAATCTGTTTTCCAGCAACAGGGGAAGGGACGAGGCGCGGCCATGTCTGGTCAATCCCCGATGTTTGCTAGTTGGCCCAACCAAGGTCCAGGGCGCGCATTGACGCTGTGAAAAACCACCCGGGGCTTTGGGTTTAGCACCGAGCTGAAGCCAGTATTTACTGCTGGGGTCCTGGACAGCTGAGGTGACCGGAGCAGGGGTGGACGTGGATGGCGATGTGCTAATTTCACCCAGGTAAGTAGCCGCCTCTGCTAGCTCCGAGTCGGTTGCCGGGGCCGATATCCGCCCAAGAAATATAGTATCTAGGTGGTCTTCAGCCTCCCGACTCTTATAGAGGTTGGAGAGTCTCAATTCCAATTCAGAAACCCTCCTAAGGAGGAACACACAGCTGACACACGTCGGGGATGGAGTCATGGTGTTCCAGGCGAGAAGTGGATAGCTAGCTAGCTAAAAACAGGTTAGCCTAACCTGGTGAAACAGCCCTGCCCGGGGTCTGATTCATCTGTGTGCCTGATCGGGCTTTTGAACTAAGCTAACACTAAGTAAAACGCTAATATCAGTAAAAGAGAGATAAAAAATTAAAAACAGAGTGATTAAAACAAACAAAAGCAGACAAGATAACGCTTTGACAGTGACGTGACATTTACAGATGCCAAGTACACCCCACACGACAGATATACACATACTTTTCTTAGCTGTTCGTACTTTAGGTTTTGTAAAGTTTAAGTCTCCTATCAAATTATAATCATTGTCTCTTTTTTTGAATATTTTTTGTATATTAGTTGGGAGTTGATTATTAATTGTCCTGTACATTACTTGTGCTGCCTTAAATTTAACTAAATCCATGAACTTTATGACATATGACTTTAAAAACGAGTTGGTATGGTCTCTATATCCAACATTATTTATTATCCTTATAGCTTTTTTTTGTAATGTGCATACTGGCTGTAGGTTGGTCCTGTAGGTGCTTCCCCAGACCTCTACACAGTAGTTAAGATATGGTACAAACAGTGAATTGTACAGTAAGAACAATGATTTATAGTCCAAGATGTGTCTTGTTTTCCCCAGTATCCCTACACATTTTGCCAACTTGGCCCGGATGTGACTGATGTGAGGTTTCCAGCAGATTTTATTGTCTAGCGTCACCCCCAGAAACTTATTTTCCTGTACTGTTTCTATTCTGGTATCATCTATTAATCTTCCACAGTGCACTGGAACTTTTATTTCTTGCACTTTATCCATCTTATTCTATTTTAGCTTGTTTCTGTTTCTCTTTAATTTAATTTTGAGTTTGCTTTTAAATTCGTATGCATTTCTTTTGCAACTTGCTGTAATGTTTTGTTTTATGTAAACCACTTTGAATTGTTTTGTACATGAAATCTGGTACACAGATAGACTTGCCTTGCCTCAAGCAGTCACACCTTCAATGCTTTCAAGCTGTGACTCAAAGTTTTCAATCACTTTCAAGCTGTCAGTCACAATACAGCTAAAAAAAAATTCTCTATCTCATGATACAAGACACATATGGGGATATGCATTTTGTGTACTGAATATCCTTCAAAATTTGGTTTTACTTACATTTTTATTTGTGTGTGTATATACACAGTGGGGCAAAAAAGTATTTAGTCAGCCACCAATTGTGCAAGTTCTCCCACTTAAAAGATGAGAGAGGTCTCCAATTTTCATCATAGGTATACCTCAACTATGAGAGACAAAATGAGAAAAAAAAATCCAGAAAATCACATTGAAGGATTTTTAATGAATTAATTGGTAAATTCCTCGGTAAAATAAGTATTTGGTCACCTACAAACAAGCAAGATCTCTGGCTCTCACAGACATGTAACTTCTTCTTTAAGAGGCTCCTCTGTCCTCCACTCGTTACCTGTATTAATGGCACCTGTTTGAACTCATTATCAGTATAAAAGACACCTGTCCACAACCTCAAACAGTCAGACTCCAAACTCCACTATGGCCAAGACCAAAGAGCTGTCAAAGGACACCAGAAACCAAACTGTAGACCTGCACCAGGCTGGGAAGACTGAATCTGCAATAGGTAAGCAGCTTGGTGTGAAGAAATCAACTGTGGGAGCAATTATTAGAAAATGGAAGACATACAAGACCACTGATAATCTCCCTCGATCTGGAGCTCCACACAAGATCTCACCCTGTAGGGTCAAAATGATCACGAGAATGGTGAGCAAAAATCCCAGAACCACACGGGGGGACCTAGTGAATGACCTGCAGAGAGCTGGGACCAAAGTAACAAAGGCCACATCAGAAACACACTATGCCGCCAGAGACTCAAATCCTGCAGTGCCAGATGTGTCCCCCTGCTTAAGCCAGTACACGTCCAGGCCCGTCTGAAGTTTGCTAGAGAGCATTTGGATGATCCAGAAGAGGATTGGGAGAATGTCATATGGTCAGATGAAACCAAAATAGAACTTTTTGGTAAAAACTCAACTTGTCGTGTTTGGAGGAGAAAGAACACTATACCTACTGTGAAGCATGGGGGTGGAAACATCATGCTTTGGGGCTGTTTTTCTGCAAAGGGACCAGGACAACTGATCCGTGTAAAGGAAAGAATGAATGGGGCCATGTATCGTGAGATTTTGAGTGAAAACCTCCTTCCATCATCAAGGGCATTGAAGATGAAACGTGCCTGGGTCTTTCAGCATGACAATGATCCCAAACACACCACCCGGGAAACAAAGGAGTGGCTTCGTAAGAAGCATTTCAAGGTCCTGGAGTGGCCTAGCCAGTCTCCAGTTCTCAATCCCATCAAAAATCTTTGGAGGGAGTTGAAAGTCCGTGTTGCCCAGCGATGGCCCCAAAACATCACTGCTCTAGAGGAGATCTGCATGGAGGAAGGGGCCAAAATACCAGCAACAGTGTGTGAAAACCTTGTGAAGACTTACAGAAAACGTTTGACCTCTGTCATTGCCAACAAAGAGTATATAACAAAGTACTGAGATGAACTTTTGTTATTGACCAAATACTTATTTTACCGAGGAATTTACCAATTAATTCATTAAAAATCCTTCATTGTGATTTTCTGGATTTTTTTTTTCCTCATTTTGTCTCTCATAGTTGAGGTATACCTATGATGAAAATTGGAGACCTCTCTCATCTTTTAAGTGGGAGAACTTGCACAATTGGTGGCTGACTAAATACTTTTTTGCCCCACTGTATATATATATATATATATATATATATATATATATATATATATATACTGTATATATATATATATATATATATACTGTATATATATATATATATATATATATATATGAACATGTCAGAGAAAATTCTTCAGAACAATATGTAACTGAGCAAAGTGTCTTTTTTCCGTTGTTTAACAGAACTAACATTATCAAGTGATCAAGTTTATCCACATAGGTACAAATGTTTCAGTTTACCACACAGTTAATACTTGCCAGGCTAATAATCAGAATCAGAATCAGCTTTATTGGCCAAGTATGCACAACACATACAAGGAATTTGACTTTGGCTAAAACTTGCTCTCGTTGCTCAGGTGTAAGATTTAACCTCTTGCACTCCGGGATACCGCGGGCGGTCACGTCTCTGCGTCCTAGTGCGTCTCAGTGCGCACTGAAAAAAGAAAAAAAAAAAAAAAACTGCATTTCCGTTCTTCCAGTACAGACACAGCCGCGAACAGAAAGCCAAAGGAGTGTTTTGATTGGTTTAGATTTGATTGACCTCTCATTCGACTAATAAGAGCCTTGAATTGGATTTCTGAAACCTTGAAGAACCAATGTCTGAAAACCTAGCAAGAAGGACCTGCCTACCAACGACCGCAAATACAACGAGCCAATTGAAGCAGAGAAGTTCGACGACTGAAACGCGTGCGTCCCGTGCGTAAAATCTGTTTTGTGTAAGCCGTTGGATGACACACATTGAGAGCTGTGTGTAACGGTAGCGTTTGCCAGTCTTTTTTTTATTACTACTGTTCTTATTTGTTTTGAAAAATCGTTCGCCAAAACCGCAATCATGGAAGCGCAAAACCGCAATAATGGAATCATGGTTTGACCGGGTCGGGTGACCAGAACGAGAACGAGAAGAATGAGGAATAGATGTTCGCCAACGACACTGCTGTTGTGGACAGGTAAGTGTTATAAGCTAAATTATTCTTTATCACTGAAAATAGTAATAAAAATGACTTTTGACCGATAGCCACATGACGGACCGTTTTTTGTGCGTCGAGCTCCTCCATAGCGGGGGGGGGGGGTGTTATCCTCTACATTGCGGATATTTTAGTATAATTTTTATTGCACTGTAGGTTATTTTTTCTTGGAAAAAAAGGCCACACATTTTTTACGTGGCATGCTTATTTGTGTGTGGGGGGTTTGTTCATTCATTCATTCATGAATGAATAACCCCCCCCCCCACAACACACACACACACACACACACACACACACACACACACACACACACACACACACACACACACACACACACAGCCCTGAGTGTCACCTTTCATTAGAGCCCAAGATGGAGCTTCTATGTTTCAGCATTCAAAAGTTATAGACGTTTTTCCAAACTGTGCCATTTGGCACAATTTGGCACAGTTCAAAAATGCCTGGGAACAGACTTCCGGTTATGGCCGCCGCGCAGAAGGACGTGCTTCACTCTACTCTGCTCCTAAAAAAAAAAAAAAAATCGGCAAATAACTCTCTCAATTGGAACAAAACCTATCCCAACGTTTGGGCGAGGACATGCCGGTAAAGCCTAAGGCTGGGAAATCAGGTGGAGGAAAAACTGAATCGCCGAAACGGTCCAAGTTAACGGACTTTCACGTCCATGACGAAGCAGAAAAATCCCCAAATATGGCGGAGAAAGCTAGTGGAGGAGCGGTGACTACTGGCGACGGCACAGGTGTGGTGCTCGCTGCCATTAGTTCAATGAGAGCAGACTTTTCCTCTAAACTCGACGGGATTATTGCAGCGATTGAAGGAATGAAAAAGGAGTTAAGCGACTGTATGGAACGAGTTTCGCAGGTGGAGCTCCGAATTTCCAGTGCTGAGGATGACGTCTCCGGCCTACAATTAAAGGTGCGCACATTGGAATTAAAAAATAAACGTCTGGAAGATACAGAAGAGAGTTAATGTTACGTCATTAAAAGCAGTAGAGTTAGGGTGATTGCGAGGAGAAAGAAAGAGTGGGTTTGACTGATCCTCGTGGGTGTGGAGCAGTCAATGGCTATAGCGGGAGACGGAATTTTTTTTTTGATTTTGGGGGGATTACCACGAATGTGGGAAGGGGGAATTTGTTTGTGTGTAGTTTGTAGGATGAATGTTCAACCACTCGTGTTTTTGCTTCTCTGTGTGAGCATGTTTACATTGAGAGGTAATCTCAAACTCCTTATTGATCATAGACCAAAGCGTTAATCTCAATTTAACCTCGTGGAATTGCAGAGGTCTACAAAATTTAAAAAAAACTTAAACAAGTTATGAATAAAATAAAAGACATGGGTTCAAAAATTGTGTTTTTACAAGAAACTCATCTAATAGAGGAGGATGTAAAAAGAATTAGGAGAAGATGGCAAGGAAGTGTATTCACCTCATCATTTTCATCCCGAGCCAGGGGAGTTATGACTCTCTTACATAAATCAGTCCCATTTCAAGTGAAAAATGTAATTGGTGACAAATTTGGAAGATATCTAATCATTCAAGGATCTTTGTTATTAGAAAATATAAATTTGGTGAACTTATACGGTCCCAATATAGATGATCAAAATTTCTTAACTAATCTATTCCTTATTTTATCTTCACTTACAGGGCAACATATAATAGCAGGGGATTTTAATTGTACATTGAATCCCGGTATAGATAGATCAACAGGACTAGACTGTACGCACAATGGATGCAGGATGATCATTAATCATTTTATGAAAGAATTGAGATTGCTAGATATATGGAGAGAAATGAAACCACAAGTTAAAGCCTATTCTTGTTATTCTATTATCTACAAGACATTCTCACGTATTGACTATTTTTTGATCTCCACAGAATTAAGGTCCAAGATTCAAAACTGCTTCTATGATAATATTGTGATCTCTGATCATGCACCCTGCTGTCTAATATATGTAGATAAGAAACTGACAAAGGAACCAGGTAGGTGGCAATTTCAGCATAAATGGCTTCAGGATGAGGAATTTATTAAGTACATAGAAAAACAGATAGATGAGTTCTTTGATATCAATACTACACAAACATCAGCATGTATAAAGTGGGAGGCTTTCAAAGCTTTTATTAGGGGGCATATTATTAGTTATACAGGTTCAAAATCTAAGAAGACTCGAGAGGAGAGAGTCCAATTGGAACATAAAATAAAAATTCTTCAAGAAAAAGTGTATGCAGGAAGTGACCCAAAGTTAGAGAACGAATTACTGATTCTGAGAGCTGAATATGACAAAAAATCAGCGAATAGAGCTGCCTCGAGTCTTCTAAGATTGAAGCAATCTTTTTATGAACAAGGTGAAAAATCAGGAAAATTATTGGCATGGCAGATTAAACAATTAGAATTTAAAACACCAATTACCAGTATTATAAGTAACGGACAGCCAGTTGCAGATCCTTTAGAAGTTAATAGAGCCTTTACAGATTATTATGAAAAATTATATAATACAAAAAATGAAACTGACTTAACAAAACTAAATGGGTTTTTGGACGGATTATCTATACCGTGTATTCCAAATGAAAACAGGGAGATACTGGAGTCTAAAATTAGTCAAGAAGAAGTTGGGCTAGCCATTGATAATATGAAATCAGGAAAAAGTGCAGGACCAGATGGTCTTCCAGTTGACCTCTATAAAAAATTTAAGAATAAATTAATAAAACCATTTTTGGAAATGGTTTTAGAAGCATTTCAAAATAGTAATTTACCACCATACATGAATAATGCCTTAATTATACTATTGCCAAAACCAGGTAAACCCTCTAATAAATGTGGAAAATATGAGACCAATAAGCCTATTAAATGCTGACCTTAAGATAATCTGTAAAATTTTAGCAAGACGACTACAAGAAATATTACCAAACATTATTAACCAAGATCAGAATGGCTTTATCAAGGGAAGACAAGGCTTCCATAATGTAAGAAGACTATTTAACAGACTATATAACAGCTAGCATTGAGTTGCTAGCTGTTAGCATGAGGCCTACATATCTCCCGAGAGAACACTCACACGTGATCTGCATTGTTGTTTATGCAAATCCGACGGCGAACGCTGGGACAGCGCGTGACGTCATCCATTCAGTAACCAGCAGGCTGCAGACAGAACACCCAGATGCTCTTCTCCTCATCTCAGGCGATTTCAACCATGTTTCACTATCTCCCATTCTACCCACGTTCACCCAGTATGTCACATGCCACACTAGAGACAATAAAACACTGGACTTATTCTACGCAAACACTAAGGAGGCGTACACCTCATCACAACTCCCCCCACTCGGGAGATCGGATCACAACTTGGTTCATCTCCGGCCGGTGTACAAACCCCTAGTACACAGACAGCCTCCGGCCATGCACACTGTGGAATTATGGTCTGAGGAGACAATGGACACTCTAAAGGGCTGTTTTGAAGCCACAGCCTGGAAGCAGCTCTGCGATCCACATGGTGAGGACATCGATGGCCTCATTCACACCTTCACGGACTACCTCAGCTTCTGTGTGGACAAATCCGTTCCCACCAAGACCATATGGCGTCACTCAAACAACAAACCCTGGATCAACCCTGAGATAAAAACACTTCTGAGAGAGAAGAAGAGGATCTTCAGGTCGGGGAACAGGGAGATGTTGAAGTCCGTACAGAGGGAGCTGAGGAGAAAGATCAGAGAAGGCAAGGACAGCTTCAGGAAGAAGATGGAGGACAAGCTGCAACAGAGCGACATCAGCGGGATCTGGAGAAACCTCAAAATCATCTCTGGGCTCCAGAATACCTCCCCCCAGGCCACGGGGGGCAGGGAGTGGGCGAACAACCTGAATCTGTTTTTCAATAGGTTTGACCAACCGCCCTCCCCCCTGTCTGCACAACAACCACTGCTGCCTCTAAAGAAATCAAGTCCTGTTGCCCACTCCCCACTCCACCAACACCCCCCCACTCCCAACACACAGCCCCCCATCCTGACCCTGACCAGGACCCAGGTGAGGACGGAGCTGAGGAAGATAAAGGCGAGGAAGGCGTCGGGACCGGACGGCATCAGCGCAAAGCTCCTCAAGTCCTGTGCAGACCAGCTGTGTGGGATTGTGATGTATATCTTCAACCTGAGCCTGAAACTGGGGAGGGTACCACAGCTGTGGAAAACATCTTGTGTGGTACCTGTACCAAAAACTTCCCACCCCAAAGACCTGAACAGCTACAGACCGGTGGCCTTGACGTCCCACTTGATGAAGACCCTGGAGAGACTGCTCCTTGCTCACCTCTGCCCCCTGGTGGAACCAGCGATGGATCCACTCCAGTTCGCCTACCAGCATGGCATTGGGGTGGAGGATGCGGTGATCTTCCTCCTTCACCGTTCTCTGTCCCACCTGGAGAAGCCCGGGAATATGGTGAGGATCATGTTCTTTGACTTCTCCAGTGCTTTCAACACCATCCAACCGATGATCCTGAAGGACAAGCTGCTGCGCGCAGGGGTGGACCAGCACCTGTCATCATGGATCCTGGACTACCTCACGAACCGGCCTCAGTTTGTGAGAACCCGGGACTGTGTGTCCGACACGATCATCGGCAGCACAGGGGCCCCCCAGGGAACGGTGCTGGCTCCCTTCCTGTTCACTCTTTATACTGCGGACTTCTCACACAACACAACACACTGCCATCTACAGAAGTTCTCTGATGACTCTGCGATCGTTGGCCTCATCTCCAATGGACATGAAGCTGAGTACAGAGGGCTTATCCAGGACTTCATGGACTGGTGCCATCGGAACTGCCTCCAGATCAACGCGAGAAAAACTAAGGAGCTGGTGGTGGACTGCTGCAGGCAAGGACAACCCCTCACAGCACCAGTAAATATACAGGGAACAGACATCGAGATGGTGACAGCCTATAAGTACCTGGGTGTTCATCTGAACAATAAACTAGACTGGTCACACAATACTGATGCACTCTACAAGAAGGGACAGCGCAGGCTGTTCCTGCTGAGGAGACTCAGGTCTTTTGGTGTACAAGGCGCGCTGCTGAAGACATTCTATGACACGGTGGTGGCATCAGCCATCACTTTTGGAGTGGTCTGCTGGGGCAGTGGCATTACTGCAGCCGATAGGAAGAGACTGAACAAACTGATCAAGAAAGCTAGCTCTGTCCTGGGGCAGCGCCTTGATCCGGTGGAGGAGATAGGAGAGAGAAGGACGGTGGCTAAACTGTCATCTCTGCTGGAGTCCGAGTTCCACCCTATGCAGGACATACTGAATGCACTGAGGAGCTCATTTAGCAGCAGACTACATCATCCCAGGTGCACAACCGAGAGGTTTCGCAGGACCTTCCTACCAACGGCTGTCAGACTGTACAACCTAAGCAGGGCTGCTCGCAGAGATAGCAAAAAGACGTAACAAACTAATAGTTTTTTGAATGCAAAAGATGCAATAGACTTACACAGTGGTCCCCCTCCGGCATACAACTAGGAAAATACCGGTCGCTATGGAGAGTGAGAATATGTATGGGCACATAATCATACCATGTAGGATAACTAAGTAGACGGTTGTGCTGTTTCATCCCATCTAGCAACAATGCTCTGCACTGTGTGTGTTTATATATTTACATATTTATTCCATCTAGCTACAATGCTCCGCACTGGGTGTGTTTATGTTTATATATCTATATATTTATTCCATCTAGCTACAATGCTCCGCACTGTGTGTTTATATATCTACATATTATTCCATCTAGCTACATTGCTCCGCACTGTGTTTACATATTCATATATTTATTCCATCCAGCTACAATGCTCTGCACTGTGTGTCTCTGTGTGTGTATATATATATTTTATAGTAATATGTACATATGTATATTAGCTGCTCTTGCTTGCTTGTTTTTTTTCTTGCCTTCTGATTGTTGCTCTGAGTGTTGTTATCCCTGTGCTGTTGCAATCCTGGAATTTCTCCGTTGTGGGACTAATAAAGGCTTATCTTATCTTATCTTATCTTATTTAATATTATATATTCTAATAAAGAAGCACCGGATACAGCTCTCCTATCATTGGATGCCGAAAAGGCCTTTGATAGGGTCGAATGGTCCTTTCTTTTTGAAGTTTTACAAAGGTTTGGAATTGGAAATAATTTCATAAAATGGGTTCAGATAATATACAATAATGCTACAGCAGAAATCCTAACAAACAGCAATATTTCAAAATCAATAAATATCAATAGAGGATGTCGACAAGGCTGCCCACTTTCACCTTTACTGTTTACTATGGCAATTGAACCTTTAGTGATGGCAGTACATTTACATCCACAAATATATGGAATTAAAGTAGGACCAACAGAACATAAAATCTCCCTGTATGCCGATGACATAATTTTGTTTATGTCGAATCTTAAAAAATCAATTCCGACCTTGCTGAATTTAATAAAGAATTTTGGGGAAATATCAGGATATAAAATAAATAAAACTAAATCTTCAATATTAATGCTAAATGAGACCCAGAGAAATCACCCAGCTCCTGAGGTAAATCAATTCAATGTTGTAAATCAGTTTAAATATTTAGGAATCCAAATTGTGCCTAAGCTAGAATTAGTCGCCAGTACCAACTATGAAGCCTTAATGACAGACATTAATGAGTTACTTCAGAGATGGATGTCATTACCAATGTCGATGATCGGGAGAATCAATATACTTAAAAGTAATATTTTACCCAAAATACTTTATTTATTTCAATACATTCCTTTACCACCACCTTCAGATCTATTCTCAAGAATTAAAAAAAAGTTAGTGGAATTTTTATGGAACAATAGGAAGGCTAGATTACGTCTGTCCTTACTATATTTACCATTTCATCGTGGAGGTCTGAAATGTCCAAACTTTATGTTGTATTACTGGTCAGCACAACTGAGGTCTATGACATATTATTTTTCATCAAATGATCTCCCTCACTGGACTGAAATGGAATCATACAATTTACCTTTACCTCTTCCCATATTCATATACTCAGACTCGGCAAAAAAATTACAGGAACAAGTTAAAAATCCATTTGTAAAGCATATGATCAAAATATGGTGTGAAACCACAAAATATTTAAAAGAACCACACTTACTGTCACAGTTTAGCCCAATATGGGGTAATCAATATTTTAAACCAGGGAGAGCGGATGCTGTATTTAAAGTATGGAATTTAAAAGGGATACAAAAGATTCAAGATTTATATCTGTCATGTTCAGATAACATAATGTCTTTTGAAGAACTGAGGATCAAATTTAATCTTAATAGAACACACATTTTTTTTTAAATATCTTCAGCTTAGGAACTTTATTCGATCAAATCAAAATAATGCTCTCATCCGACCTACTTATTCATCCTTGGAAAAAATTTTGACGAAAGATAGTAAGAGAAAGGGTATTATTTCAGAGTTTTATAACTCATTGACACTATTCTCAAGTGAAAACTCACAGAAAAGATTGAATTATTGGAAAGAAGACCTGCAAACTGAAATTTCAGAGGAACAATGGGAATTGGCTTGTACAGAAGCTCAAACCAAATCAATAAATGTATGTCTTAAATTGATACATTTTAAATGGTTAATGCAGATGTATGTTACACCGGTGGAGTTAAATAGATATAACAAAAACGTACCAGATACGTGCACAAAATGTATGGAAAGTAAAGGAACCCTATTTCATTGTTTATGGGAATGTAGAAAAATTACAATGTTTTGGGAAGAGGTGAGGGTAACAATTGAAAAAAATAATTTCAAAACAAATCATATTGAATCCTAAATTGTTTTTGTTGGGTCTGTATCCAGAAAAGCATAGCTTTAATAAGAGTGAAAGAGCATTCATAGACCTCAGTTTGCTTAACACCAAAAAATGTATTGCACTACTGTGGAAAAAGACTCATAGACCAGATGTGACTCAGTGGTTAAGACAGATGTTAACAAACCTTCCACTAGAAAGAATAACATACATACTGAAATCAAAGGAAATTGTGTTTGAGAATATATGGAGACCTTTCATTGATTATGTAAAGAATTTAAACATAACTTTTGAAGAAGAAGGTGAATGATGTGTGTGGACCTTGTAAATTCCAAACTGGTGAATGTATAATATGTATACTTATGTAATGGATTGCCTAGACTAAACAGAGGAGCATTGTTGAAGACTTGTCTTTGTTAGTGGTTGTTGGTGTTTTTTAGTACAATTTTTTTTTTTTTTTAATTACTTTAGTGTTAGTGTTTGATTGTTTGTGTTGTGTTTGTAAAAAAGGTTCAATAAAAAATATTGTGGAAAAAAATGCCTGGGAACAACCTGAGAAAAAAGCTGTGTAATGTATTCATTTTTTTGTGGTATTGTTACAAAATTTTGACCTCAGCTTGATAACACTTGATTCTACATTTCTGTTGCATTTTCCAGCCAGTATCTGACAGCTGTGTGTTATTTCCAAGCATTTGTATCTAAAAAAACACCCAGGCGAACTTTATTTTCTTCAGATTCAGTATGTTTAGATGACTGTTACTCAGTGGCAGGAGCACTTAGAGAGATTATGACTGTTTTGCTAAAAAATTCAAAGTGTTTTCTTTTAAATGAGACCAACCCCATGAAGATGCTGCAAAGGTTGAAGAACAGCTTTTGATTTACTTTAGGTATGTTATTTTTAGGCGTATTTAGGGAAATTGACCAGAGTGCAAGGGGTTAAATAAGATTTCAATGACCACAGAGTATGTACAGTAAATTACAGTCTGTCCACGTTTCTATAAAAGGATGCAAATATATACAGGAATATATGCAGTTATTTACTCAGACTATCCACACTTTGGAAAAATATATGAAAAAATATACAGTCATACAGTACTTCAATGTGAACTCAGATTCAGTAATATAATGTGAATGGAGTAAAAATGCAGTGTGAGAGTTATGTGCAATCTAAGAATGAATGAAAAGTCATGAGTACAGCAACAGGTAGGACTAGGTGAATGTTAGGAGTTCATCAGAGTGATGGCTTGAGGAAAGAAACTGTTCCTGTGACGGGTGGTTTTGGCCTTCAGTGATCTGTAACGTCGACCAGAAGGGAGAAGTTCAAACAGTTTGTGGCCGGGGTGTGACGGGTCAGCAGAGATGTTTCCCGCTCGTTTCCTGGTTATGGACCGATATAAGTTCTCAATGGAGGGTAGGTCGGTACCAATGATCCTCTCCGCAAACTTAATGATCCGCTGCAGTCTGGTCTTGTCCTGTTTAGTGGCAGATCCAAACCAGACAGTGATGGAAAAGCAGAGGACAGATTGGATGATGGCGGTGTAGAAGACAACCAGCAGCTCCTGAGGCAAATCAATCTTCTTGAGCTGACGCAGAAAAAACAACCTCTGCTGGGCCTTTTTCCGGACAGTGTCTATATGGGAGGACCACTTCAGGTTCCGGGAGATCGTGGTACCCAGAAACTTGAAGGAATCCACAGTGGACACTGTGCTGTTGAGGATGGTGAGTGGGGGGAATGAAGGAGGGTGTCGCCTGAAATCCACAATCATCTCCACTGTTTTGGCTGGGTTAAGTTCAAGATGGTTCCGGCCGCACCAGAGGATCAGCTGCTCCACCTCCCGCCTGTATGCAGACTCATCACCATCCCGGATCAAACCGATGACTGTGGTGTCGTCCGCAAACTTCAGGAGCTTCACCGAAGGTCCTCTGAGGTGCAGTCGTTGGAGTAGAGGGAGAAGAGCAGTGGGGAAAGGACACACCCTTGGGGGGCGCCAGTACTAATTTTTCGGGAGCTGGATGTAATTCTCCCTAGCTTCACCTGTTGCCACCTGACAGTCAGAAAGCTGGAGATCCACTGGCAGGTGGAGGGGGGCACCTTGAGCTGGAGGAGTTTCTGATGAAGGATGCTTGGGATGATGGTGTTGGATGTCGAGTTGAAGTCGACAAACAGGATCCTGGCGTACGTCCCTGGGGAGTCGAGGTGTTGCAGGATGTAAGGTAGTCCCATATTTACTGCATCGTCCACTGACCTGTTTGACCGGTAGGCAAACTGCAGTGGGTCCATCAGGAGGCCTGTGACGACCTTCAGGTGGTTCAGCACCAATCTCCCCAAGGATTTCATGACCACAGAGGTCAAGGCAACAGGTCTGTAGTCGTTTAATCCTGTAACAGAGGGTTTCTTGGGAACTGGAATGATGATGGAGCGTTTGAAGCAGGAAGGCACTTCACACAGCTCCAGTGATCTTTTAAAGATCTGGGTGTATATGGGGGCCAACTCGTCGGAGCAGACTCTCAGGCAGGACGGAGACACACCATCAGGTCCTGCAGCCTTCTTGATCTTTTGCCTCCGAAAGACCCGGCGCACCTCCTCTTCGCAGATCGTTAGTGCTGGTGGGAGGTCAGAGTGGAGGAGGGATGGAGTTCCTGGGGCTGCAGATAATCCTTTTGTGTGGGTGGGAGGTGAGAACTGTAGGTTCTTTTCAAACCTACAGTAAAAGCTGATGAGGTCGTTAGCCAGCTAGAGGTTTTCCACAGGGTGGGGGGATGGTCTCCTGTAGTTGGTGATACTCTGCAGGCCTCTCCAAACAGAAGCAGAGTTGTTGGCTGAGAAGTTTTGTTGTAACTTCTCACTGTAGCTCCTCTTAGCAAGCCTGGTCTCCTTCATCAGCATGTTTCTGGCCCGCTTGTACAGAGTCCAGTCACCAGTCCTGTAGGCCTCCTCCTTGGTCTGACGTAGCTGCTTGAGTTTAGGAGTGAACCAGGGTTTATTGTTGTTGTATGTGCAGAAGGTCTTGGTCTGCACACACGTCCTCGCAGAAACTGATGTATGATGTCACAGTGTCAGTGAGTTCATTTAGGTTAATGGCTGCATCTTCAAAAACACTCCAATCTGTGCAGTCAAAGCAGGCTTGTAACTCCAGCTTTGATTCCTCAGTCCATTTCTTCACAGTCCTTACAACAGACTTGGAAGTTTTTAGTTTCTGTCTGTATGTTGGAATAAGATGAAGCAGACAGTGGTCAGAAAAACCCAGAGCTGCATGAGGGACAGCATGATAGGCATTTCTTAAAACTGTGTAACAGTGGTTGAGTGTATTTGTGTCCCTGGTGGGACATTTAATATGCTGTCTGTATTTAGGAAGTTCATTTGTGAGATTAGCTCTATTGAAATCACCCAGAATGATAAGCAGAGAGTCTGGATGTTTTTCCTCCACATATGCTATCTGGTCAGCGAGGAGCTGCAGGGCCTCCGTTGTACAAGCAACAGGCGGGATGTAAATTCCGACCAGAATAAACGAGGAGAACTCTTGCGGTGAATAAAAGGGTTTACAGTTTATGAACAGTGACTCTAGGTTAGGGCTACAAAACTTCTTCAACACTGTGACATCAGTATACCAACCTCTGTGGGGGGCAATGGATCAGCGTTCTCGTCGCGCCCTCCGCCAGTACCCGGGCTTGCCTGGGGAAGCTAATGATCCTACCAGCAGACTAAATTCAAAGAGACGACGCCTCTGTGCCAAGTCAAAGAAGAATCCTAGTCACAGTCCTAAAGCCGAAAGCAAACAGCCCCAAGAGCACTTTGTGGTAGGATCTGCCCTTCGCATATTACAACTAAACGTTGAAGGCCTATCTGCAGCCAAGCGAAGCCTTATCGAAGTCCTCGCCTTCCAACATTCGATTGATGTAATCTGCCTCCAAGAGACTCATATTGGCACAGAGGAAGCTGGCCGCTTCACCATCAAAGGCTTTGACCTCCTGTGCTATGTTCTACATGCTAAACATGGACGTGCCACCTATGTGCGTTCTGACATAGTTGAAGCAAATCACCTGATAACAACACATTTCTCAGACACCATAATCATTGGTGGCTTCCATATTGTCAATGTGTACAAGCCCCCTAATGCCAACTGGGATCTGCAGGTCTTACCCACCCTACCCCACCCTGCCATCTATGTGGGGGACTTTAACAGCCATCACCCTGACTGGGGGTACCCAGCAGTGGACAATGATGGGGAGGCACTTTCAGACTGGGCATCCAGAAATGACCTCGCTTTGATATACGACCCCAAACAAAGAGGAACCTTCCACTCTGCTAGGTGGAAGAAGGACTATTCTCCTGACCTGTGTTGGGTCAGCTCTTTGAATGGGGAGCCATATCCTACACAGATCCTCATTCTTGATGATTTTCCACACAGCCAACACCGGCCCCTGCTTGTACACATTGGCCTACAACTTCCAGTCATATACAGCCCAAGGAAGATGCGCTGGAACTTCCGCAAAGCCAACTGGAAGAAATTCAGTGAAACTCTGGACCGGAGCAT
The DNA here is from genome assembly GCA_020510985.1 of Pholidichthys leucotaenia. Classification (NCBI taxonomy): domain Eukaryota; kingdom Metazoa; phylum Chordata; class Actinopteri; order Cichliformes; family Pholidichthyidae; genus Pholidichthys; species Pholidichthys leucotaenia. The sequence goes on from CM035848.1 coordinate 34,957,794, forward strand.
TGTTACCATCCCACTCCACACCATCACTGTAGATGAAGCATACAACCGCTTCTGCAGCGCAATCTTCAAGGCTGCCCATACTGCAATCCCACGAGGCTACCGACCCCTCTATGTCCCATGTTTGGACGGAGAAAGTGCTGCCCTCCTACAATCCTATCAAACATCAGGGGACCCAGAGATAGCAGACCATCTCATTGAATCGCTAAATACAGCCCGGCGAAAGAAATGGGAGGAGACAGTTGCTGACCGGAGCTTTACCCACTCTAGCAGGAAATGTTGGAGCCTCATCCGTCGCCTAGGAGCTGCACAGAAGCCCCCTAGCCAAAGCCGAGCATCCGTCACACCCAACCAAGTTGCATCCCACCTACTGACTATCGCCAAAGCACCCCAAGACAAAGACACCAGAAGAGCAGTTACAACTGAGCTAAAAAAACACCAAAAAATGCCTGTAGAGGAAACGAACCCTGAACCCTTCGAGGCTGCTGAACTGGAGAAAGTCCTACAGGGCCTGAAATGTGGAAAGGCAGCAGGATACGATAACATCTTCCCAGAATTCATGAAGAATCTTGGCCCCCGAGCCCTAACCTGGTTGACACAATTCTACACAAGGATCACACAAACGAACTCGATCCCAAAGAAATGGCGGACAGCAAAGGTCATTGCCATCCCAAAACCTGGCAAAGACCACAAACTACCAGCAAGCTACCGCCCAATCTCCCTACTCAGCGTTCCTTACAAAATCATGGAGCGCCTAATACTGCAACGCATTTCCCCAGAAATAGAGGATATTCTAAGTGTGGATCAAGCAGGTTTCCGCAAGGACCGCAGTACAGGAGAACAAGTACTGGCCCTAACCACCTTCATTGAAAATGGCTTCGAGAGCAGACTGAAGACAGGGGCTGTGTTTCTCGATCTTACAGCCGCCTATGATACGGTCTGGCACAAAGGCCTCCTCCTGAAACTTATAAAGGCGATCCCTGCTTGGGCAACAGCAATTATAAAAACCCTGCTGACCAACCGAAGGTTCAGAGTCCACCTCAGTCAGAACACAAGTCCATGGAGAATGCAGAAAAACGGACTCCCACAAGGCTCAGTTCTAGCTCCAACTCTGTTCAACCTCTACATAAACGACCTGCCTACTACAAAATCCCGCAAATTCATCTATGCAGACGACATCTGTTTGGCATTCCAAGCACCAGACTTTGAACCACTGGAACGGGTGCTCACGGAAGATCTTGCTAAACTGGACCAGTTCTGCAAAACCTGGCGCCTAAAACCAAGCCCAGCAAAAACCGTCTCCAGTGTATTTCATCTCCACAATGCAAAAGCTGCCAGAGAACTAAACATCCACCTGAGCGGACTCAAGCTTAAGCATGCCCCAAATCCAACTTATCTTGGAGTGACCCTTGATAGGACCTTATCCTTCAAGGAACATCTAAAGGGGACGGCTGCTAAGGTGAAAGTACGAAACAACCTGCTCTGCAAGCTCGCTGGTGCAAAATGGGGGGCGGCAGTCTCCACCCTGCGCACCTCAGCACTGGCCCTTTCATACTCTGTAGCAGAATATTGTGCCCCTGTCTGGTCCAGGTCATCTTACACACACCATGTAGACACCCAGCTCAACTCAACCATGAGAACTATAACTGGAACAATCCGCTCAACACCTCTCCCCTGGCTCTCTGTACTGTCAAACATAGCCCCTCCACACATCCGGCGAGCAGCATTAACTCAAAGGATGCTCCAAAAAGTTAAAGATTTTCCTCACTTACCAATCCATGCAGATATCTACACCCCACCCACTGCCCGACTTTCATCCAGACAGCCGATTTGGAAAAACCCTCCCCCAGCTGACTTTACCATCCAGACAGCTTGGCAAGAGGAATGGGAAACCAAGGAGGTCCCAAACAAACAGCTGGTGATAAACCCCAACCAACAGGTCCCGGGCACCAACCTCCCAAGGAGACAGTGGTCTACACTCAATCGCTTCAGGACTGGACATGGCCCCTGCTTGGCCAGCCTTCACAGATGGGGCAGTAGCCCTAGCCCACTGTGCGCATGTGGAGAGGAGCAAACTATGGAACACATCATAGAGGCTTGCCCGCTCCAAAGACTGGAAGGAGGATTACACACCCTCCATACAGCAAACCAGGAGGCAACTGCTTGGCTTAAGGACTTTGCATTCGCTAAATAAATAACCAACCTCTGTTTATGTAGAAGCAGCTTCCGCCACCTTTAGTCTTTCCAGAGAATTCTTGGCTGCGATCAGCGCGGAGCAGTTGGAATCCGTCCAGGCGAACCGCGCTGTCCGGGATGTGTTCACTAAGCCAGGATTCTGTGAAACACAGGGCGGCCGATCTGCTAAAATCCGGGTTTTTGTGAGTCAGGAGCAGCAGCACCGTCCATTTTATTCGCCAAAGAGCGGACATTCACCAGATGGATCGTTGGAGCGGCGTGCGATATCCTCGTTTCTTCAGCCTGACTAGCGCACCGGCACGTTTACCATGCCGCCTTCGTTTCCGGCCAGTGCCAATAGCTGCTGCTCCTACAGCTAAGATCGCCTGAAAAAACTTCAGATCAGCAGCAGAAACTGGCGGAGAAGTTGCATTGGAAGATAGTCTGAGTGAAAATAGTTCCTCCCTTGAAAAGGTGACCCGGACGGAAGAGCAGAAGACCAAAAAAACACACAAAATTATCAAAAACATCAGAGAGCAGAAGCCAGTGGCTGCCATCCGCGGCGCCATCTTGGATCTTAATTGACAGAAGTATAATTTGTCGCTTATTTTTGTATTTATTTTCTGTCTGCATTTCATCAGTTCTCTATCTGGCGAGCCACTCGTTCTTATTTTGAAGGGTTGCAAGAATGGACAGGAGCTCTTACTTTGAAAGTTTGTTCGCTAAGTGAGCAGTTACCTGCAGAGTTCAAACTCTAATGTTTATCTTCTCCTGCCCTCCCCCCCCCCCCACCGTTCCCTTTGCTTACTGTAAGCCTTACAGTGAGCCTACGTTTATTCTGTCATCTTCTGCACTGAACTCTTGCTGAGACAACAGCAGTGGCCAAGCTGCAGACAGACCAGTCTCGCCGCAGCAGAGGCTCATATTAACATGATAAATATCTGAATATGTGCAATACAACTATTTTATATATCGCAGGCACCAAGTATAACAATACAACAAATATATTCGGTGTATCGCCCAGCCCTACTTCGAAGCTTTCAAACAGTCACACTTTCGGCAATAGTTAAATGACCTGTCTTGATTATGTGGGACTGCCATCACGTGCATCTAGGAGCCTTCCCATTAGCCAATCACCCTTTGAAAACTTGAGCAAATCTAGTGATCAGCTCAACGTATTGACATAAAATCACTGGATTTTGCCACGCAGTCATTACATGTCTCAGATGTCACAGAGAGTTGATCAATACCAACTATAAATACGTTTCATCAGTACAACTCAATCGTCTCAGTGGAACTGAACTGGGATTGATAATTAAAAGTTCAGAAGTGAAACTGCAAAACGAGAATTGACCCCCAACCCTGGTAGCGATGTAGAAGTGATGTCGGTCCACGGGGACTCGTATGGGGGGTGATGACGTCGTTAGTGTTACCTTGTTGTGCAGCACGGCAGTCAGCTGACCCTCACTGCTTCCTTGTAGCTCCTGGAGCAGATCGGTGAGGGCAGAGCTGGACAACGACTGGATCACCGTGGAAACGGGCTCCACCAACCAGCACAGCACCTGCATGGATTATGTAGAAGGGTACTTACTATATAATCAGAAATACAGAAACAGTTTAGAAACTTCAGCTCATTCGTGACTCACCTGGTCCTGTTTGTCTTTCTTGGCCAAGGCAAAGAGATTCCGGGCTATCGCCATGACGACGGCAGCAGCCTGCGGCGGTGGCAGGAAGGGGAGGAGCCTGGCGATGAGCCGCTTCCCCTTCCTCACGGACATGATCATCACACACTGCTCGTCACTCACGCTGATGGAGAGAAACACCAGAAGTTTTCACTGGTTTTCAAAAATGTAACGCTCCATCTGTGCACGATTTCCATCAACTAATAAAGTTTGGAGCCATATGCAACTCTTTTACCCACTTCTGTTAAAATTCACAAATTCACACAAAAAGTTTGCAAATATTGCCGAAAAAAAATATGCAGCTTTTTGATCCCCAAATTTAGCAAATTTAGGGAAACAAATCAGGAAAAAGATGCAAAAGAAAACTTCAAACTTTATTTATATAACACTTTTCAAACATTGAATGCTGCGCAAAGTGCTTTACATAGATAAAAACAGTAGACAAATTTAATTACACTAGTGCATACCTGTGCATGTCCGTGGAAACCAAGTATAAGCAGGTATTTCTGCATGCCTGCAGAAAGCAGTTGTAAGCAAGGGTGTAAGCAAGCACGTCAGCACTTGTTCAGTGATGCCTGACTTTGATCTTTGGTGTCAGAGTGAGTCCTATGATCTTTGATGATGTCATAGCAAGTCCTATGATCGTGAGTGATGACTGCCTTTGATCTGTGATGATGTCATAGTGAGTCCTATGATCTTTGACGATGGCATAACGAGTCCTATGATCGTGAGTGATGCCTGTGTTTGATCTTTGATGATGCCATAGTGACTGCTATGATCGTGAGTGATGCCTGCCTTTGATTTCTGATGTCCTATGATCGTGAGTAAGCGTGAGTGATTTCTGCCTTTGATCTCATAGTGAGTCCTATGATCATGACATCGTGACATAAAGGGTTTGATGATGTCAGCTATGACATCAGGCATCACTGAGGCCTATGATGTGCATATGATGTCTACAGTCCTATGATTGTGAGTGAAGCCTGCCTTTGATCTTTGATGATGTCATAGCGAGTCCTATGATCTTTAAGCGAGTCCTATGATCTTGTAGTGAGTCCTATGATCGTGATATAGCAAGTCCTATGATCTTTGATGATGTCTGCGAGTCCTATGATAGTGAATGAAGGCTACCTTTGATCTTTTGGTGTCTACATGACGCCATATAGACATCATAGGACCTATGACCACCTATGATCACCTATGACATAGGTGATCCAATGATCTTTTAGCGAGTCCTATGGTCGTGACAGACAGACACACAAACAGAGATTTCTTGAATTACATATAGAAGTGACGAATGCATACCTGTAGAAACCAAGTATAAGCAAGTATTTCTGCATGCCTGTAGAAAGCAGGTGTAAGCAAGGGTGTAAGCAAGCACATCAGCACTCGTTCAGTGATGCCTACCTTTGATCTTTGTGGTGTCATAGCAAGTCCTACGACATTTGATGATGTCATAGCAAGTCCTATGATCATGATGACTGCCTTTGATCTTTGACGATGCCATGGTGAGTCCTATGATCTTTGACGATGGCATAGACGGTCCTATGATGCCTGCCTTTGATCTTTGATGATGTCATAGTGAGTCTTATGATCTTTGACGATGTCATAGCAAACCCTATGATCCTGAGTGATGCCTGCCTTTGATCTTTGATGATGTCATAGTGAGTCCTATGATTGTGAGTGATGACTGCCTTTGATCTTTGATGATGTCATAGTGAGTCCTATGATATTTGATGATGTCATAGCGAGTCCTATGATCTTTGATGATGTCATAGCAAGTCCTATGATTGTGAGTGATGCCTGCCTTTGAACTTTGATGTATTATGATCGTGAGTCCTATGATGCCTGTATTTGATCTTTGATGATGTCATAGCAAAGCCTACGATCCTGAGTGATGCGTGCGTTTGATCTTTGATGATATTATAGTGAGTCCTATGATCGTGAGTGATGCCCGCCTTTGATCTTTGATGTCCTATGATCGTGAGTGAGCGTAGGTAATGCCTGCGTTTGACCTTTGATGATGTCATAGCGAGTCTTATGATCGTGAGTAAAGGCTGCCTTTGATCTTTTGGTGTCTATATGACATCATACAGACATCATAGGTGATCCTATGATCTTTTAGCGAGTCCCATGGTTGTGACAGACATAATTTCTTGAATTATATACAGTATATAGAGTGATGATGGTGCCTATATGACATCATATAGACATCATGTAGAGATCATAGACACATCATAGGTGATCCTATCTTTTAGTGAGTCCTATGGTCATGACAGACACACAGAGATTTCTTGAATTATATAGAGTGAAGTGATGATAATATCCATCCATCTTCTTCCGCTTAATCCTTTTCCGGTCGTGGGGGGGGGGGGGCTGGAGCCTATCCCAGCATCTTTGGGCGAGAGGCAGGGTACACCCTGGACAGATCGCCAGTCCATTGCAGGGCCAACACAGAGAGACAGACAACCATTCACTCTCACAGTCATACGTAAGGACAATTTTTAGAATCCCCAGTTGATGCCAATTAACTTAACTTGCATGTTTTTGGGATATGAGAGGAAACCGGAGAAATCCCGGAGTAAACCCACGCAGAGTGATATATAGAGTGCCAACCGCCAATGAAATCTAAAAGAAGAAGTGATATGCTCACACAATACATCCCACCCCTCCCATACACACACAGGCACATGCACCACTCCCTACTTCTCTCACACACATCATCACTCTATATACAATTCAAGAAATCTCTGTATGTGTGTGCGTCTGTCTGTCTGTCATGACCATGGGACAAGAGTTGCAAATTAGCTAATAGCTATACACTCTATGTGCAACACATCAGATTGATTGTTTTTGATTAATTGTCTATGTTTATTGCACTGTCCCTGTCAAATAAACTAATCTACTACTACTACTACCATAAGACTCGCTAAAAGATCATAGGATTGCCTATGATGTTCCTATGATCTCTACATGCTGTCTATATGATGTCATATAGACACCACAGCATAGAGTGATTCAAGAAAATCTGTGTGTCTGTGTGTGATCAAAGGCAGGCATCACTCATGATCATAGAACTCACTATGACATCATCAAAGATCAAAGGCAGGCATCACTCAAGCTCACTAACGATCATTGGACATCAAAGATCAAAGGCAGGAATCACTCATGATCATAGGACTCGCTATGGCATCATCAAAGATCATAGGACTCATGATGACATCAAAGATCAAAGGCAGTCATCACTCATGATCATAGGAATCGCTATGACGTCTTCAAAGATCATAGGACTCGCTATAACACCATCAAAGATCAAAGGCAGGCATCACTGAACGAGTGCTGACGTGCTTGCTTACACCCTGGCTTACACCTGCTTTCTACGGGCATGCAGAAATACTTGCTTATACTTGGTTTCTACGGGCATGCACAGGTATGCACTAGTCATCACTCTATAGAAGTCAAGAAACCTGTGTGTCTGTGTGTGTGTCACGTTTATAGGACATCATAGGACGGCCTATGATGTCTGCCTGATGTCCTATGATGATCCTATGATCTCAGGCGTCAAAGATATGATGTCTATATGATGGCACATAGAGCACATGATGTAGACATAGCACATCATACAACGCCTTATGAGGACTCTCAATGCCATCATAAAGATATATGGCTCAAAATTGGCAAGGTTAATAAGTCACAGGGCCAGTCTTTACAGCGCATTCGTGTTTTCTGCACAACAGATTTCTGCAGCCATGGCCAATTCTACGTTGCCACATCAAGCAGTCTTCGTATTCTTGCTCAAGATGAAGAAACTAAGAAAAAGCGTTGCTTCTTCTTCTTCTACTACTTTTAGATTTGATTGGCGGTTGGCAACCAGCTTACAGGTGCATTACCGCCACTGACTAGATTATAATCACTCTATATCTTTGTATAAGGAGTTCTGAACAACTCCTTATATGTGAAAAAATTAACTGTTCTTGGACTGTATCCTGGACTGGTCCTAATGCCACTCCACTCAGCGTTTCTGGTCGAAAGCTTTCTCAGCAATGCCGTTTTTAAAGAGGTGCTGACACAGTAAAAATGTGTAACCTTGAAGAAAGCCAGTCTACACTACAAATGTGTAAAATGTCAAGCAAAATGCTGATTTTCTCCGGGTGCTCCAGTTTCTTGGTTTCTACGGGCATGCACGGGCCTTCCTGAACAGGGTTTAAAGCCACGTTTTGCTCAGATCTATTTTCATGATCCTGCCCATGAACTGGAATTACAACACACCTATCCCTCAACCAGTGGTCTGAATGAAGAAGAAGAAGACCCACCAGATGTCATAAAGATATGACGTCTAAATGATGGCACATAGACAGAGCACATGACATAGACAGGCATCATAGGACTCGCGATGCCGTCAAAGATATGATGTCTATATGACGGCACATAGACAGAGCACATGATATAGACATAGCACATCATACAACACCCTATGAGGACTCGCAATGCCGTTATAAAGCTACATGGCTCAAAATTGGCAAGGTGAATAAGTCACAGGGCCAGTCTTTACAGCGTATTTGTTTTCTGCACAACAGATTTCTGCAGCCATGGCCAATCCTACGTTGCCGCGAGCAGAGTTGCCAGATCAAGCAGTCTTCGTATTCTTGCTCAAGATGAAGAAACTAAGCGACTGGCATGAGCTTCTTCTTCTTTTAGATTTGACTGGTGGTTGGCAACAAGCTTACAGGTGCATTACCGCCACCTACTTCTTCTAGATTTGATTGGCGGTTGGCAACCAGCTTACAGGTGCATTACCGCCACATACTTCACTTTATATCACTCTTCTTCTTCTTCTAGATCTGATTGCCGGCTGGCAACCAGCTCACAGGTGCACCACTGCCACCCACCGGGTTGGAGTGTGGACAAGAGAATGGCAGGGAAAATAAAAACTAAATTCTGTTAATTAATCCAGTTGCACTTAAATATCTAAACAGACCTACATATATTTCTTTGAAGTTCTTAAAGGGTACCTGTGGTGGTCGTCTAAACGCATTCAACTTGAAAACATTAGGCAAAGTATTCGTTATTTGGTTAAATAATTATTGCCAGCCATATACCACCAGAGAAATATGCAAATACGACCGCAGGCATGGCCAGCCAATGAAAACTCTGCGCGCAGCCATGACACATGCGGATGTGACGTCACGTCGTTGGGACTGAAAAGTCAATACTCCGCCTGTATGAGCGACTAGGGTGCTTTTGTGAGTGTTTTTATTCTATTATGGCTGAATTGTCGGACTCTGAGGAAGAATTCGTCCAACATGGCTACAAGTTTGAGCCAGAAAGGTCTTCTGAGGGTGAAAGTGACGAAATGGTCCTCACACACAACGCAATTTCGTCTGAAAGGAAACGTTTGCCCTGTTCCGAGATTGGGAACAGATCACTTTTCCGCTACGATCTTCTGACAAGGTGAGCTGGGTTTGGGTACACAAAAAAAGTGTTTATCTTTGTTTTTTCGCTTATTATTGAGACATCCAAAGGCTTTACATTCCGCCATGTTGCGATATCCACATCGCATTGTATGTTTTTGTTGTTACAAGAGCGCCGAGTGTCTGCTGCTCTGTATATAGTTTTAGCGGCATCATTGGCCGTCTGGCGGCCGTTACGACCTCAGATCAGACGAGACGACCCGCTGAATTTAAGCATTTATTTATTTATTTATTTTCTACTCGTTTTAGTTCTGCATTTAATATGAACCCTGAGTTTGAAATAAACGTTTGAATTTGAATTTGAATATCCTGAAAGCCACTGCTCATCCGGGCACTCCAGGCTCAGCCAATATTGATCCAGACAGTATCCACGACACTACATCACAGGAAGTGTCCTGGCAGGCCATGTAGCTGCCAATATGGCTGCTCGCATGTTTTGCTGACATAGCTGAACCAGCACATCAGCAATGGATTTATATCACATTGCTTTGAACTTGAACTTATACTTGAACTAGAACGTGAGACAGGGGCTCAATATAATATCTTTTTTTCACGACCACCACAGGTACGCTTTAATGTTTTCCAAAACAAAACTAAAATTAGCCCTGTCCATTACTGCAATCAGATGTTTCCTTTGTTCCTGGTATCCCTGACATTCCAACAAAATGTGCTGAACTTTTTTCCAGAGAACCACAATGTGCACAGCTGCCAATTGGGTGTTTACCTATTCTATGTATGTAGCGTCTGGTTCAAAGTAGTATGTCCTATTCTTAATCGGGTGATGAGTATTTCCTCTTTCCCATTTCTGCCAACTCCCATTCCAGAGTCCACCTACTTCTTCTTCTTTTAGATTTGATTGGCGGTTGGCAAGCAGATTACAGGTACATTACCACCACTGACTTGATTATCATCACTCTATATCTTAGCATAAGGAGTTTTGAACAACTCCTTATGTGTGAAAAAATTATGTGTCCTTGGACTTCTTCTTTTAGATTTGATTGGCGGTTGGCAACCAGCTTACAGGTGCATTACCGCCACGTACTTCACTCTATATCATCACTCATTACTCTATAAGGAGTTCTTATAAGGAGTTCTTTACAATCTTCTTCTTCAAACAGTGAGAGTTCCATGTCTACAATGATGTCTATAACACTATCTGGTCCCCACCCTTGGCCTCAACACATCATCATCACTCTATCTTCATTACTTCACTCTATAAAAGCAAGAAATCTCTGTGTATGTGTCTGTGTGTGTGTGTCTGTCACGTTTATAGGACATCATAGGACAGTCTATGATCTCTGCCTGAACAACATAGGATGTCCTATAAATCAAAGCAGCATAGGACACATAGACAAATGTGTCTTTATGATGTCATATAGACCATGTGTCTTTGAACTCAGGCATCATAGGACACATACACAAATGATGTCTTTATAATGTCAGATAGACCATGAACTCAGGCATCATAGGACGACTCACAATGCCCATATGACGGCACACAGACAATTGTGTCTTTATGATGTCATATACATCAAGCCTGCCTTCATGTCTTTATGATATATACAGTGGAAACCCTTAGATCTATTTTCATGATCCTGTCCATGAACTGGAATTACCACGCACCTATCCCTCAACCAGTGGTCAAGAAGAAGAAGAAGAAGAAGAAGAAGAGTTTGAGTTTTAAAAAATAGCTTTATTGTAAAATTCAAAAATGTAAGAATACCAATATCACGCCCCCAAGTGTGTCACATCTCAAAAGTGCAAACATAACTCATCCTCCTCTCCCACAGAACACAAAACATTCCCTACAGTCCATCTATTGGTGAATGCCTCCAAATTGTCCACCATTTGATAGTAAGAGAACTCCACCTGGAGTCTGACTTTCAACAAGGACTTGAAAGCAGACACAGGATCCACATTGCCAGCGTTGGTAGTCCGATTTTTCCTTGTCAGCCAGATTGCAAGTTTAGCAGTTCCAGATAGGAAGTTCATCAAAGTGTGCGCAGACTTCTTTGCCACTTTATACTTTGGACCGTAAATGAACAAACCAAAAGAGAAACATTCACCCAAAGCCTGAAACCACACTCGCAAAAGATCAAAAAGGCCAGATAAACGAAAACATTGAACAAACAAATGCTCCAGAGTCTCAACTTGGGAACAAAACAAACATTCCTCCCCCACAGTGCTCTGTATTTATTCGTAGCTATTTCCCCATGAACAATCCTCCACTGGAGATCTGCCGTCCGTTTCTCAATAGGGAGCTTGTACATGCACCGCCAGCTGCCTTTCGGGGAGACCTCTGGCCCCAAAAAACCCGCCCACTTCGACTCTCTCACGTCCATCAGAGAGCGCAGATTCAGAACTTTCACACAGATGTGATACACCGTCTTCGTCCCCACAAACTGGAACCTGCCCAGACGAGGATTTCTGAAGGCCAGCAGGTGATCCTCTCCCCCCTGCCACTCCCCCACAGCTGGACTTATGGAAATGGCAGGAAAGTTGGACACAGTGTCGTCATCCCATTGAGTGGAAAGAGTCCGGTTTTTCGCAAACGCTCGAAGCGGTTGTGGCAGGGCGGCGCACACTTCCCCCACCACCCTCTGCAGCAGTCTGACAGATGTAATATTGGCACTCCGCCTCAGCGTTTCCATCGATGTGGTCGACATACTCATAAGATGACCAAGCTTGCTTGGTACAGTGTGCCTCTCGTAAACAAGTCTGCAGACTGACCGACTGCAGCACCTGAGTGTCGATGAATTGATTGAAAAACAGTGGTTCCTCGAACAGCCACATGCCCGGTGTCTCGTCAGGGAAGCGGGCTACGGTGGAGACTCGCCATGCATGCAAGACAGATGAGTAAAAAGCAGAAAGTCCAGTAAGGTCCACCTCCCCAGATGTCACGAGGAAGAGCTGCTTATCATAGCCCAAGCAGCCAACTCTCCTCAGGAGCAATTTTGCAGTGTCCATCCAGCAGGGGCCGCATCCGTAAAGGAGGCGTTGTGCAGTCTGAAGCCTAAAGCAGGCGATCTTGGAGTGTATGTCCACCAGGCCCTGTCCCCCCTCGGCAACAGGCAGGTAGAGAACAGCCGCACGGACCCAATGCCGACCAGACCAAAAGAAATCCACAATGATCTTCTGAACCTCCTCCACGAGGCTCCTGGGCGGTCATCGACCCCCTGCTCCCCCGGTCATCGACCCCCTGCCTAGACTTATAGCCCATTAGTGTCCGAACTCCCTGCCACATCTGCTTGGTGTTCCTAGTGTCACAGAGGTGTCCCTGGATTTTCTCCGCATAGGTGCGCTTCACCGCCTTAATTCCCTTTGAGAGCGCAGACCTGGCTGAGCGGAGGGCAATCCTGTCCTTCGCTCTGAAGGCTGCATCCCTGGCTGTAAGCAGCGAGCGCACCTCTGCAGTCGTCCAGGGCTTATGGTTACCCCTCATAGTGATGGTCTTCACTGTAGTGACATCCTCTGTGCACTTCGCGATGTAGCTGGTGACCATTTCAGCATACTCCTCCACATCTGTCTTGTCTTCCTGGGAGGCTGCTATTTTGAAGACCTCCCAGTCTATGTGCAGAAAACAGTCTTTCAATGCAGAGGTTGCACTCTCTGGCCAAATTCTGATTAGTTTCACTGCTGGCCTGCTGCGCTTCAATAAAGGTTTGTAGGCAGGCAGCAGCATCACGGATATATGGTCAGAAAGGCCGAGATGGGGGCCGGGTATCGCCTTATATGCACCTGTGTTTGTGTACACTAAGTCCAACATATTCTCTCCTCTGGTCTTAAAGTCTACACATTGTTTAAACTTGGGGAGCACAAGTATGCTTGGACACTTTGGTTGAACAGTGGGTGTGCCACCCTTCTTCAATGTGCAGGATGTCTTCATCCATTATGCTATTGTCCCACATGTTTGAGTCCTCCTCCCCGGGAAAATAATTTTGTCTTATTTGTGGTAGATGTGATAAACTGCACTACGCAGACTTCCAAGAAAACAGAAAAGAATCAATCATTGTGAAAGGAGCAAAAAAATACCTTGGCATTAAGGGACTACATTGGGAAGTAGTTGAGGATTTGTTAAGTGGGGGATCGTTAAGTTCACAGACATCATGGGCTAGTGGTCATAATGGTAATCACGATTTTGCAGTGGAATGCCAGGAGTTTAATATCAAATGGGCAAGAATTCAAAAAGTTTATATCTGATATGCAAGACAAACCCCAGGTAATCTGTATACAGGAAACATGGCTAAAACCTCAGTTGGATTTTGTCATTCAAGGATACGCATCTATAAGGAACGACTGGGAAACTGGTAGAGGAGGAGGTGTAGCAACTTTTGTGCATAATGGAACAAATTACAAAATATTGGACATAGGGAAAGAACATGAATCAATAATGGTAAAAATATGGGCAGTAAAAGATGAAATCATCATCACTCTATGAATTCAAGAAACCTCTGTCAGTGTGTCACGATCATAGGACCGCCAATGATGTTCCTAGGATATCTGCATGATGTCCTATGATGTTCCTATGATCTCAGGCATCATAGGACTCACAATACCATCATATAGACAATAGGACACGCTGAAAGATCATAGCATTGGCTACGATGTTTCTATGACATCTACATGCTGTCTATATGACGTCAGACACCATAGTATATAGTCACCTATTATATTCCTATGAAGTCTACATGATGTCTATATGACGTCATATAGACACCGTATAGACTGATCCCAGAAAATCTGTGTGTGTGTCACAGTGTCTATGCTTACGGTGTCTATATGATGTCATAAAGACACCATAGGGTCAGTGAAACATCAAAACTTTGGTAAACAAGTAAAACAATACAACGAAGAGGAAAATGTCACAAAGCTGAGGAAATATCACAAAGCGATGAGGAAAATGTCACAAAGCTATGAGGAAAATGTCACAAAGTTATTAAGAAAAACAGACACACAGAAAGAAAGTGAAGTATGTGGCGGTAAAGCACCTGTAAAGCTGGTTGCTATCCGCCAGTCAAATCTAAAAGAAGAAGAAGAGGATTCTGGGAACAGATGGAGGTGGAGAGGCAATAAGAATCACGAGAAGGGCTCTCTTCTCTTTTTTAAATAACACAGGATTAGGTCATAGAATTTAGGGGTCGGGCTCAGATGATAATGTTACACACTCTTGTACAGAAGGTGGCAGTATGCACCTTTCAGTTGTTTGCTATCTGCCAGTAACCGAGAGGAGAAGAAGAAGAAGAAGAAGAAGAAGAAGAAGAAGAAGAAAGTGTGTGGCGTAATGCACCTGTAGGCGAGACTGGCCTGGGTGGCCGACATCTTGGCTGTGGCGTGTAGAGTTATGATACAGAGTGAAGTGATGATATAAAGTATGAGGAGACGAAGAAGAGTGATGTCTGGATCACACAGGTTTAAACGGCACTTTATCCATCATGGGGAAAAGCCAAAGTGACAAATGTAGAGCATGTGGAGTAAAAGAAAATGTCGAGCACAACTTATTATACTGTCACAAATACGGAAATGAAAGACAGATAATGGAAAATGAAGTTCGAGAGGCCGGTAGGGAATGGGATTTAACTGGGATTCTGGGAACAGATGGAGAGGCATTAAGAATCATGAGAAAGGCTCTTTTCTCTTTTTTAAATAACACAGGATTAAGTCATAGAATTTAGGGGTCGGGCTCAGATGATATAATGTTACACACTCTTGTACAGTAGGTGGCGGTATGCCCCTTTCAGTTGTTTGCTATCTGCCAGTAACCGAGAGAAGAAGAAGAACAGTGACGTTTGAAGATACTGAGTTGAGGTTCGATTGGACACTGCAATGATGACGAAGGACTGCAGCTCCTGACCAGATAGAGTGATGACACAGAGTGAAGTACGTGGCTGTAATGCACCTGTAAGCTGGTTGCCAACTGCCAATCAAATCTAAAAGAAGAAAAAGAAGAAGAAAACAATACAACAATGTATTGGCAATGGCAAGTATTGGCATTAAGGAGATTCCTGCTTCAACCCAGGCATATGTATGCAAGGTAAGGTTTATCATTCTATCACTCTATATATAATTCAAGAAATCTGTCTGTGCGATTATAATAGAGTCTGCAAATCAAACAACAGTAAAAAGTACAGGTTATAGACAACGAAAGAATCTTACTTGGTGGGATGATTGTAAAAAAGCTATTAAAAATAGAAATAGGGAGAGACCTGGTGCACGCCATGAAGGCAACAGCATAGAACTTCTGCTCCCAGCACGTTCATACTGAAAAAGCCCTTAAAACGCGAAAACCTACAGAACTACCAGCTCAAGACGATCAACTAAAAGGGCAATGGTAAAAGGCAAGTCAAAAACCAAGAAACAGGCTGAAACTACGGAGTTTGATACCGAAGAAACTGAAGCTAACGACGACAGCATCGGTTTGGCTAGTACTGATGCTAGCAAAATGGAGGAAGACGACAGCATTGATTTGAAGGCGATACTGATGGAAATCAGGGACTTCAGGAAAGAAAACACGCAACAGTTTAATGAAGTTAAAGCAGAAATCAGCAAGATTAATGCAAGCCTCAAAACAGCGGAGGGACGCATTTTGGAAACGGAGGAACGAGTGGAAACAACAGAGGAGGTGGTTACAGAGCTCGTGAAACTCCAGTCTAAGCTACAGGCCCAAATCACCGACCAGGAGGGGCGATCTCGTAGAAATAATGTACGGATATATGGTGTGATTGAAAACGAAGAGAAAGGTGCTCCGACTATCATAGATTTTGTCGAAAATCTTCTGAGGGAAAAGCTCCAACTGCCCTCGACACTGGACTTGCATATTGAACGCGCACACCGCGCCCTGGCGGCAGTTCCCCCGGCCGGAGCACCACCTCGGTCCATCATTGTACGCTTTACCAGTTACAAGAGCAAGGAAGAGGTGCTCAGGAAAACTTGGCAAATGAGGGGATTCCAGTGGAAGGGCAAACAGATTAACCTTGATCACGATTATGCACCCGACGTCCTTAAACAGAGAGACATACGCAGAGGCTAAAAGGATCCTAAAACAACGAGGGATACGTTTCCAGACCCCGTTCCCAGCTAAACTCCAAGTGTTCTACTCAGACGAAACAAAACTTTATAACACCGCTGAAGATGCAACTAAAGACATGTTCGACAGAGGATTCCCAGTCACTGTCTACAAGCCACTGGAGACACTGACGGCGCGGATTCAGAAAACAGCATGGACCACTAAAGGAAGTACAAGAGGAAAGCGACGCATACTGCTGGATCCGGGTCAGACGGGACCATCATCAATAAAGGAGAGACTGCAACAATACAGAAGGGAATCCATGTAAAAACGCCAATATACACTACTGTTCAAAAGTTTGGGGTCACCCAGACAATTATTTTGTGTTTTCCATGAAAAGTCACACTTATTTACCACCATGAGTTGTAAAATGAATAGAAAATATAGTCAAGACATTGACAAGGTTAGAAATAATGATTTGTATTTGAAATAATAATTTTTTCCTTCAAACTTTGCTTTCGTCAAAGAATCCTCCATTTGCAGCAATTACAGCATTGCACACCTAACATGATTGCACAAGGGTTTTCTAATCATCCATTAGCCTTCTGATGCAATGAGCAAACACATTGTACCATTAGAACACTGGAGTGATAGCTGCTGGAAATGGGCCTCTATACACCTGTCTAGATATTGCACCAAAAACCAGACATTTGCAGCTAGAATAGTCATTTACCACATTAGCAATGTATAGAGTGTATTTCTGATTAGTTTAAAGTTATCTTCATTGAAAAAAAGTGCTTTTCTTTCAAAAATAAGGAAATTTCTAAGTGACCCCAAACTTTTGAATGGTAGTGTAAATCTGCTGTTCAATTTATAACCCAGTTACAGGTAATCTGATTTAACAATGGCTTATCCGTGGTTTATTTTATTTTATTTTATTTTTTTTATATACATGGTTTTTCTATTAAGAGATAATACAATAACTAAACACGAGAAATGAGTGAAACCTAAGACTTATTGCCAATCTAAATCAGCTGCCGGGAAATGACTGTTCAGGCATAATATGGAGGAATTGCGTGACGATGGACGCTCCACTAGAGGGCCCACCCTGACGCAAGTGGCTTACCCTCTTAAAGGCTCACAACATCAGGTCTTACAGGGTTTGTTTTTCTTTAAACCCCACAAACGGAAATCCTGGTTTATTTCCTCAAATGTTTGTTACTGTTTTGTTTTGCTGCAGTTCAGAGCAGCACTGTTTGGACAAGTGGTATACTTATGTTTATTCCGATTAATGAGGAAGGAAGAGAAAAAGAAAAAGAAATTATAGCCAACAATCAGACTATCAATGTCATCTCCTTTAACGTAAATGGAATTATCAGCCCACAAAAAAGGTCCAAAATACTCTCCAAACTCAAAAAAGAAAAGATACATGTGGCCCTTCTACAAGAAATGCATGTATTACACCAAGAACTCAAAAAGCTTAAACGAGGTTTTTATAAGTATGTCTATGGATCAGCATACAAACTTGGCCACCGTAGAGGTGTCGCAATTCTCATTTCACGACAGATTTGTTTTGAATATTTATCTGACAAGAAGGATAAAGAGGGGCAATATATATTGGTAAAAGGAAAAATTGATGGCTCGTTAGTAACTATTCTCAATGTATACGCACCACCAGGAAGTAATTGGAATTTTTATAAACAGATGTTTGAAATGATGGTATCTGAAACTGAAGGAATGTTGATATGTGGAGGGGACATGAATATACGGTTGTCAAAACTGGACAGTTCTAAGAATGATCTAGCACAAAAAAAATCAATAATAAAGAAAATAAACAGTATCATGAGTGAAACCGGAATTATCGATATCTGGAGAGATTTTAACCCTTCTGGACGCGATTATACACATTTTTCTGCCCCCGATTCTACATATTCGAGAACTGATTACTTCTTCACATTTAATAAAGACAGATATAAGATTAAAACAAGTGATATTGGCACAATTGATCTGTCAGATCACTCTCCAATATATTTATCTATCTGTATGAATGATACTCGCAAAACCACAACTTGGAAACTTAATTCCAATATTCTGAATGATTCAAAAATAAAAGAGAAATTAAAAGAAGAAATTGATGAATACTTTAAGGAAAATGATAATGGGGAAGTGTCACCATCCATTTTATGGGATGCTTTTAAAGCGGTTATAAGAGGCAAAATTATTGCCAGCACCTCTTTCATTAAAAAGCAAAAAAAAGAAAAACTCGAAAAATTACAAATGGACCTTAAAGAATTACAAAGACAACACAAAATTACTTTAAACAATGACAAACAATATGAAATAAAAAGATTACAAAAATAAATTGATAACATATATTCTGATGAAACGCAAAAAAAGCTTATCTATAACAAAATTATTATGAGGCTGGAGGGAAGTCAACAAAATGGCTAGCTTTTAAACTAAGAAAACAACAGGCTGATAACACAATTTATAGAATAAAAAATCCCAAAACTGGGATTACACATGATGATATTACAGAAATTCAGGAGAGTTTTGTAACCTATTACAAAGACCTTTACTCACAGCCTAAATTAAACAATTGTGACCACATTGAAATCTTTTTAAGTTCACTAAATCTCCCCGGTGTTACCGAACAGGAGAACAGTAACCTAATAAAAGAAATCACAAATAAAGAAATCAATGATGCAATTACAAGACTAAAACCACATACAAGCCTTGGCCCAGACGGCTACTCTGGTGAATGGTATAAGACCTACAGGGAGGAATTAATTCCAAGACTGAGGGAAGTGTGTAACTGGGTGTTGAAGGGAGGGGATCCACCCCCCTCATGGAAAGAAGTGATTATCACTGTCATCCCAAAAGAGGGAAAAGATAAATTGAATTGTAGCCAGTATCGACCAATATCAGTCTTAAACCTAGACTACAAAATATACACGTCCATAATAGCAAAACGACTTGACAATATTATACCCAGACTTATTAATCATGATCAAACTGGTTTTATCCGCCAGAGGCAGACTCAAGACAGTGTTAGAAGGACCCTCCACGTTATACACCATATTAAAAAAAAATAAGATTGAGGCATTGCTTATGGGTTTAGATGCGGAAAAAGCATTTGACTCAGTGAGATGGTCATTTCTTTATAAAGTTTTGAATAAATTTGGATTTCACCATATAATCATTAAGGCCATCCAGGCAATTTACCACAAACCAACAGCCAAAATAAAAATAAATGGTAGTCTTTCAAAGCCAGTCTCACTTGAAAGATCATGTCGCCAGGGCTGCCCCCTTTCACCAATTTTATTCACTTTATTTATTGAACCGCTTAGCCAATACATTAGACAAGATAACTTAATTGAGGGAATTGATATACATGGGGACATTCAGAAGATATCACTTTTTGCAGACGATGTCCTAATTTATTTAGGTCAACCAAATAAATCTTTACCTAGATTGATGGAGATATTAGAGCAGTTTGGATCACTTTCAGGTTACAAATTAAATATTGGAAAAAACACAAATTATGACCTTAAATTACCAACCCTCAATGGAGTTAAAAAGTAAATACAATTTTAAATGGGACAAAGACTCCATGAAATATCTTGGCGTGATACTAAGTAGAGACACTGGAAAGTTGTTTGAAAAGAATTATGGCCCATTAAATTCCAAAATAAAATCGGATTTAAGAAAATAGTCTAATACCAACTTTAGGACTAATTAATAGAATAGAATCAATAAAAATACACATTACTTTACCTTTTCCAAACTCTCCCAACTGAAGTGTCAAAACAACAATTTGTAGAATGGGACAAGTTGATTTCTCGCTATATATGGCTCGGGAAAAAACCTCGAATAAGATACAGTACATTACAACTGCCAAAGGACAGAGGTGGCTTATCTTTGCCATGTATGAGGGACTACTACAACTCTGCCCAATTAAGACCATTGGTTTGCTTATGTGATCCAATGTTCAAATCTAGGTGGAAAGATATAGAGGAAAAAACCACCAAGGGCCCCCCTATACAAGCAATGATAGCAGACAGGAAATTGCAATCACATTTGAAAGACCCGGATAATCCCTGGCTAAAATTCACTTTTAAGATTTGGAATGATGTAAGTAGAGAGAACAAACTAACCAAGACTGAAATGATGTTAAGATGGTGCGCTTACGACACAGAATTTCTACCAAACCGTAATGACACAAGATTTCAAAAATGGACGTCAATGGGGCTCACTTCATACTTCACATTTAACCACAAGGGGGAGCTGGCAGACTTCCAAACCCTTAAGTCAAAAAATGGGTTAAATAACCAAGACTTTTTTAGGTACCTACAGTTGAGACATAGATATAATGAAATTATAAGGACCAAGACTGATAAGAAGGATAATAAAATTCTAAATATATTCCAAATGGCCTTTAGCACTATTACTGTTCAGAAAATTATAGCAAGATTTTATCAGGGATTTCAAGCAAACAAATCCACCAATACCCTATATTAAGAAGAAATGGGAAAAAGAAACAGGATCAGCAGTAGATGATAGTGACTGAGAATCAGTATGTACAGTGCAATGGAAAGCTACTTATTCAACTATCTGGAGGGAATTTGGATGGAAAAATTTAATTTGTTTCTTTATTACCCCAGTCCAAAAAAAACAACAAAATTTAGGTACCGGTTGTTGGAGACTATGTGGAAATGAAGAGGCTAATCATTATCATGTATTCTGGGCCTGCCCAAAAGTTGCCCCATTTTGGAAAGACACACATAAGTGCCTGGAAAAGGTTTTCTCTACCCATGTCCCCTTTGACTTCCTGTACATGTTCTTAGGTTTGGAAATTCCTAACATAGCCTCATTTGCAGATAAATACTTAATGAGAATTGTACTATTGTCAGCAAAGAAAGTCTTAATCTAATTTGTCAATTAGACAAAGCAGGGAAAGCACTTTATCCAAACACCCACATGTAAACATAAGGAAGAATACTTCAAGGGACACAACAGATTTGTCATTCACTCTATGGGAATTGAAAAGGGCTATTCTGAAATCGAAGCAGTCTTCACCAGGGAAGGATGGCATATGTTATAGGATGTTGTCGCACATGGAGGAGAGTTCACTTCAACCAATATTAAAGCAATTTAATAAAGTTTGGGAAACTGGGAAGATTCTAAGGGCATGGAAGCAATTAGCTATAGTACCAGTCTTAAAGCCAGGGAAAGATTCATCAGATCCCAGTAATTATAGGCCGATAGCATTTACCTCACAGTTAGGGAAAACAATGGAACGAATGGTGACTGAAAGGCTGAATTACATTTTGGAAGGGAGGGAATGTGTTTCTCCTTTTCAAAGTGGGTTCAGAAAAGGGAGAAATACTATGGATTCCATTCTGCACCTAGAATCTGAAATTAGGAAAACCCAGGTGGATAGGGAAAATGTGATAGCTGCCTTTTTTGATGTAGAAAAAGCGTATGACATGCTGTGGAAGGAAGGATTGCTGATTAAATCAATTTAGTATTGAAGGTAAATTATACAATTGGGTACTAGATTTCCTGTATGATAGAACGATTGAGGGAAGAGTTGGTACAGAGTACTCCAAAATATATCAAGTTGAAAATGGTACCCCCCCAAGGCAGCATGTGTAGCCCTGTTTTGTTTAATATTATGATTAATGATATTTTTGAAGGAATTGAGAGTGGAATAGGGAGGGCCTTGTATGCAGATGATGGGGCCTTATGGATAAGATGACGTAATCTTGTGTACATTCAGAGGAAAATGCAGGCAGCAATAGACTAGGTTGAACAATGGGCAAACCGGTGGGTCTCAAAGACACAATTTGCTTCTGTAAAGGTCACAAAGAAATTTCTTTAAAACTTTATGGCCAAAAGTTAGAGCAAGTAAAGGTAGTTCGGTATTTAGGTGTGTTGTTTGATAAAAAACTTAACTTTGAAGCAGCACATTGAAAAAACTAAAGGAAAATGTAAGAAAATAAATAATATTTTGAGATGTCCGGCAGGATGGGACTGGGGGGCCTCTAGGGCCTCTCTGTTGAGGGTATATCAAGGTCAAATGAGAGCTACACTAGACTATGGATGTGTTGCATTCATGTCGGCTGCTGATGACTGTCACCTGAACCAACTAGACATAGAGCAGACAAAGGCTCTTAGGATATGCTGTGGTGAATTTAAAATTTCTCCAGTATCAGCGATCCAAGTAGAGAAGGGCGAAATGCCCTTAAGATTAAGAAGAACCAAATGCTGGCATACTGGATTAACTTGAAGGTGCATAAGAGGTCACATCCTGCAAAAGCTATTCCTAATGCATACCTGCCAACTTTTCAAACCTGAAAAGCCTAGTAGCTAGCCGGGGTCCAGGGGCCGATGCTAATGCTAATAACGCTAATGCTAATAATAATAATAATGCTAATATTTGCCAAACAAATATTAGCATTAAATCAAGTTAGAATGTAGCTAACAACCTCATATTTCTTCAACTTTCAAATCTGAAAAGCCTAGTAGCTAGCCGGCGTCCAGGGGCCGCAGTGTCAAACAAATATTAGCATTTGACATAGAAGTCACATATTAATTATATTAAAGATAAAATATCTAAATCAATTGCAATACTACACAGAGCGAAATATTTGCTGAATCAACAACCCACATTATATACTTTGTATCATTCATTAATACTCCCATACATGACATATTGTACTGAAGTATGGGGAAATACATATAAAACAAACATATATCCAGTCTTTAAGCTTCAGAAGAGAGCTATTAGAATAATAAACAAAGCTGCTTACAGGGAACCAACAAACCCACTTTTTCTTAAATTAAAAGCTCTCAAGTTGAAAGATCTGGTTGACTTTAAAACTGCAGTAATAATGTTTAAAGCTAAGAATCTATCACTGCCCGCAAATATCCAAAAGCTGTTCCAAATAAGGGAGAAACAATATCATTTCAGAGGAACATTTCAATTCAATTCAATTCAACTTTATTTATATAGCGCCATTTCACAACAACAGTCATTTCATGTATATTTCAAAAACCTTCAGTGAGAACTACCACCAAGCAACACTGTGTTTCAGTGCAAGGAGTCAGATTATGGAACGATTTTGGACCTGAATTAAAATCATGTACAACGCTTGGACAATTTAAGCAAAAACTAAAGGAAGAAATACTCCAAACATATATACAAGATGACATGTAAAATCACATAAGGACTGTCATATCCAGTCTGTGTTGTGTTGTTACTTAGTTTTTTTTTTTTTTTTGTCGTCACATTTTGTCTTAGCTTTGTTCTGAATTGTAATCGCTCTTGTTTTGTTTTTCTTTTGAATTCTTGGATGGAATATGAGTGGGCAATATAAGCTGCGGCTTCAGCCATCACCCATTTCAGATAACTTATGTTGAACTGTATAATCAGAGGAGTTATTGTTTAATTTGACCTTGTTGGATTTTTTCGCCTTTGTTATATTATTCTGTTTCTTTTTAATCTTTACTTTTAATCTATCCGAAATAAAGATTCATTCATTCATTAAATTTGCATTCAAAAGACTATCTTAACACTGCATAGAACTTTGAATAGGCCAAATGTGATGTATTATGAATACTAGAAAAGCACTCGGACAGCGCAGACCTACGCAAAGCGCCACAGTTCCCCCCATACAGTGTTTAACATCATAAATAAAATATTGAAAATGGCCCTATCTCGCAATGTTAAATTAAAAAAAAAAGAAAAAAAGAATCCTTTAAAAAAATTCCTGGATCCAGACGGTGATCCGGATCACCACCAAAATCTAATCATCTGTAGGATACCCCATTTCTGACAATCTGTGAAAATTTCATGAAAATCCGTCCATAACTTTTTGAGTTATCTTGCTAACAAACAAACAGACAAACCAACGCTGATGATCACATAACCTCCTTGGCGGAGGTAACCAGAAGACTAGAGATATCAGCAGGCACAGGCACGTGCGTAATGACGGCAAAATCGCTCTGGTATTTTATGTGTTTACATGATACACCAAGCATGACAAGGCTTGCAATTACACAGCACATGTTCTTCAGAATCTTAGGCATTATATAAAATGTATTCTCCCTTTAGATGTCTAATCCATGGTCCATTTGCCAGGGCTGAAGTGCAGTCTTGCGAACGTCTGCAGCAGTTTACATCGTGCTTACATCTCGCCATGTACGCACGCCTCTCCGGGATTTCGCGCAAGAATAGAAACCTCAATACCCTCAATAGCGATAGCGTTAGCTTAGCAAATGCTTCAGGTAAAGCGTAGCAGCGAACCACGAAAAGAAGCGCTACTGACGCTACTATGTTCCAAATTTAGATACGATTCCTAGCGATCTCGTGTTTGGAATTGCTTTCATGTTTTTTTTACGATTTAAAATTTTTGACTGAATTTTTAGTGAAAAACCGTAATTTTGATTAATAAAGCCGTAAACCCGGAATGGGGTCTTGAAAACCGTAACCATTACGGTAAAACCGGAGTAGTTGGCAGGTATGCTAATGATTGCTGGGAACACGAGTCCAACATTGGTAGCTTTGGATGGATAAGTGATGCCATTGCTGAGCAGGCAGGATTAAAATACATACATTTTAGCCCAACAGTCATGTGGTCTGTTATTCCTCCATGGCTGTTTGAGATGCCACTGGTAGATTTTGAAATACAACAACTGAGGAGGCAACAAAAACAATCAGCAACAGATTATGTAGTGCATAAATATATTGAACAGAACTTCAGAAACAGGCTGATAGTATTTACCAATGGTTCCAAGGATCCTACAACTGGTCACAGTGGAGCTGCGGTATACATTCCTCAGGATAAAATATCTATCAATAAAAGAACCAAGTAATCACTTATCAGTATACACAGTTGAGGTAGTTGCCATTATATTAGCTTCACAGTGGTTGGAGATAAGTTATAGGAAAAATGCAGTCATTGCTTCAGATAGATGGGCAGCTCTCAAGAGTGTTCAGTCACTGCAGTTGTGTAGGCAGGACCTAATTGTAGAAATCCACTCCTTAATTTACAATCTCTACAGTAAAGGTCAGTCAATAAACTTTCTTTGGGTTCCAGCCCACGTTGGGATAGAGGGTAATGAGGATGTGGATTTATTAGCAAAACAATCATTAAAATTCGAAACGATAAATCTGGAAATCTCACTCAGTAAGGCAGAAGGCAAATCAATAACTAGAAAAATTTGCATTTCCTAGCGGAAATGCGGTGTGAATGCTGCTAGCTGAAAATGCATTCCTGAAATGCTTAAAAATGTAGAAAGATGCTGGCCAGGGTTTAGTAAATCTGGAAATCTAGTAAATCTGAAAATCTCACTCAGTAAGGCAGAAGGCAACTCAATAATAAAAAATTATATAGTGGAAAAGTGTCAAGAATACTGGAACTCAATAGATACAGGAAGACATCTTTATGACATTCAAAAGCAGGTAAACTCTGGAATGGGAGTTGGCAGAAACAGGAAAGAAGAGATAATCATCACCTGATTAAGAAGAGGACACACTACTTCAAACCAGACGCTACATAGAATAGGTAAACACCCAACTGGCAGCTGTGCACATTGTGGTTCTCTGGAAACAGTTCAGCACGTTTTGTTGGAATGTCAGGGATACCAGGAACAAAGGAAACGTGATTGCAGTAATGGAAAGGGGGCTAATTTAAGTTTTGTTTGGGAAAACATGTTAAGAACTACAGTCAAAGAAATATCTATAGATCTATTTAGATATTTAAGTGCAACTGGATTAACCACTTGCGCACCGTTGTTCCGCGGGCGGGCAAGTCTCTGCATCCTAAGACGCACGAGGGCGCACCCGTGCGCACTCTGACGCATAAGACCAGATTGTGGTGATGTAGGTGATGATGGTGATGTAGTGGCGTCCAAGCGCCACTAAAAAAAAAACTGCAGAGACAGCCGCGAACAGATTAGTTCATCTGATTGACCTCTCATTCGACTAGTAAGAGCCTTGAATTGGGTTTCTGAAACCTTGAAGAGCCAATGAATGAAAACCTAGGAAGGAGGACCCGCCTACTGTGAACGCAGGAGCCAATTGAAGCACAGAAATTCAGGCTGGGTGAAGAGAGATTTACTGCTGCAGCAGATGAAAACAAAGGACGCTGGACGAATCTACTACAGACCCCGCAGCATGGAGACCACCCACAAGTGGGACCTGCACTCATTCCAGCAGAATAGACGTTTAGGATTCTCTTCCGTCATCATAGACCGACGGAGGCCGACGACAAAGGTCGTAAATCATTGACCAAAACCGCAATAATGGAATTATGTTTTGATCGGGATCCACGAGCCGAGCAGCGTCGCGTTCGTCTTACAATGGGGAAGAGAAGTTCGCCAGGACTCTGCTGCTGTGAAGAGGTAAGGTGTTATAAGCTAAATTATTATTTCTCCCTGAAAACTGTAATCCAAAAATGACTTTTGACCGATCGGTAAATTACAACTGTACTGCGCACGAAGTACGAAGTGCGTGCGCCGCGATAAACGGTTCATTTGCTGTGTTCGGACCGTGAACGCCCCCCCGCTGCAGAAGAGGAGCGGGGGGGGGGGGCGTTCACGGTCTGAACGCCCCCGGTCCGCGGGGGGAAGCATATGAGTCTATTCCTTCATGTAGGGGACAACCCCCCCCCCACACACACACACACACACACACAGACACAGCCCTGAGTGTGACCTTTCATTAGAGCCCAAAATGAAGATTCTACATTGAATTATTCAAAAGTTACAGATGTTTTTCCAAACTGTGCCATTTGGCACAATTTGGCACAGTTCCAAAACGCCTGGGAACCACCTGAGAACAAAGCTGTGTAAAATATTCATTTTTTGTGGTATTGTTACCAAATTTGGATCTTAGCTTGATAACACTTGGTTCTACATTTCTGTTGCATTTTCCAGCCGGATCGGATAGCTGTGTGTTATTTGTAAGCATTTGTATCCAAAAAAACACTGTGTCCAAATTTATTTTCTTCAAGTTCAGTATGTTTAGATGACTGTAACTCGGTGGCCGGAGCACGTAGAGAGATTATGTTTTTTTTGCCCAAAAATTCAAAGTGTTTTCTTTTAAATGAGACCAACCCCATGAAGATGCTGCAAAGGGTTGAATAACAGCTTTCGATTTACTTTGGGCACGTTATTTTTTGTCATTTTTAGGAAAATTGCCCGGAGTGCAAGGGGTTAATTAAAAGAATTTTTGTTTTTTCTGCCATTCTCTTGTCCACACTCCAACCCGGTAGGTGGTGGTGGTAATGCACCTGTAAGCTGGTTGCCAACCGCCAATCAAATCTAAAAGAAGAAGAGAGTGGTGATGTCAAAGATCAAAGGCAGGTTTCACCATGTTTACTGTTGCCATGGTAACACTAACTTTCTACGGGCATGCACGGGTATGCACTATTAAAACACAAAATGAAATAACAACACATAAAACAAAGGGAACTAAAAACCCATACCTAGAAAAAGATTGTTAATTTATAAGGAAGCTTTTACAAATTTTGAAAATAAAAAGTTAAATTTACAAGAAAATCCTCACATTTGTTTTGGAAATTAAAAAAAAAGAGGATAATTTAAATATGAAGGTGTTAAATTTTGTAATTAAAAACAAAATTGAAAAATTAGTAGAAAAGTAACAAAATTCCAAAAGTTAAAAAAAGCCTCAAAAAATACGAAAATCCTTAGAAAAACGTTGTAAATTACCATGGGGGGGGGGGGGGGGGTTGCAAAAAAGCTCAAATTCTCACAAATTTATTTGGGAATTTTTAAAAAAAAAGGCTACGTAATTTAAATACATATATGTTAAATTTTTACATGGAAAAAATCTAAAAAGTAACAAAAAAAAGTCTCAAAAGATGAAAAAAAAAATAATTAAAATAAATAAATTCAAAGAGAAAAATCGTGCAAGTTTATAAAAAAGGGAAAATGTTCTAACTTTTCTTCACGAGTCCTCCAATTTCACAGAAAAAAGTACATATTTCAGGAAAAATTGACTCCACTGTTCCTGATCACCAGGTTGGCCAGTTTTCATTGAGAATAAGCCCCGCCCGCCCCCTCCCCGTCTCCCACCTGTCGTTCCACTCCTTCTCACGCAGACAGCTGCAGAGCTGCTCCGTGTTGGTCTTGTGCTGCTCGAGCAGGGTGTCCCGGTCCTCCTCAGGGGCCTGAACGAACCGTTTCTCAAAGTCCTGAACCTCCAGCAGCAGTGTGTACATCTGAGGGAGGAAAGAAAAGCAAAAAACGTCTCAGCATGTTTAAATAATTAAATAAATCACAGCATCAACTTAGAAACTTTATTCGATCAAATCAAAATAAAGCTCTCACTCGACCTATTTATTCATCCTTGGAAAAAATGATGATGAAAGATAGTAAAAGAAAGGGTATTATTTCAGAGTTTTATAACTCATTGACACTATCTTCAAGTGAAAATTCACTGAAAAGATTAAACTACTGGAAAGAAGATCTGCAAACTGAAATTTCAGAGGAACAATGGGAATTGGCTTGTACAGAAGCTCAAACCAAATCAATAAATGCACGCCTTAAATTGATACATTTCAAATGGTTAATGCGGATGTATGTTACACCGGAGGAGTTAAATAGATATAACAAAAATATACCAGATACATGCACAAAATGCATGGAAAGTAAAGGAACCCTATTTCATTGTTTATGGGAATGTAGATTAATAAGAATGTTTTGGGAAGAGGTGAGGGTAACAATTGAAAAAATAATCTCAAAACAAATCATATTGAATCCTAAACTGTTTTTGTTGGGTCTGTACCCAGAAAAGCATAATTTTAATAAAAGTGAAAGAACATTCATAGACCTCAGTTTGCTTAATGCCAAAAAATGTATTGCACTATTATGGAAAAAGACTCATAGACCAGATGTGACTCAGTGGTTAAGACAGATGTTAACAAACCTTCCATTAGAAAGAATAACATATATACTGAAATCAAAGGAAATTGTGTTTGAGAATATATGGAGACCTTTTATTGATTATGTAAAAATTTAAACATAACTCTTGAAGAAGAAGGTGAATGATGTGTGTGGACCTTGTAAATTCCAAACTGGTGAACATAATATGTATACTTATGTATTGGATTGTCTAGACTAAACAGAGGAGCATTGTTGAAGATTTGATTTTGTTGGTGGTTGTTGGTGTTTTTAGTGCATTTTTTTTTTTTTGTAGTACTTTAGTGTTAGTAGTGTTTGATTGTTTGTATCATGTTTGTTAAAAAAAAAAAAAGGTTCAATAAAGATATTGTGGAAAAAAATAAATAAATCACAGCACCACAACACTCCTACCTTCTCCACTGTGTAGAGGATCTGACGCCTCTTATTCCAAACCTGCTTCTCTCTTTTCTCCTGCAGAAGCAAATAACAGACGGGATGTAAACATTCTCATTCCTGTCTATCATAACTGAGAACAACTCAGTTACTGAAACCCGCTGAACACAGAGGTAATAGAGGCTCTGAACTGACCTCATCGTCGGAGCGAGTTGTCACCACGGCGTCAATCATCTTACGAGGGTTGTTGACACTGGAGACGGTCAGCTTACCCAGAGATCCTGCAAACTGAACTGTAGATGCACAACAAAACCACAGATGAATCAAGGGGCTGTCTGACACGTGGTTAGGGTGTAGAAGATCATCACTGCTGGTCTTCACCTGGTCTACAGATACTGCATGTTCACCTGGTCTGCAGGTGTGTTTGCCTGGTCTACAGATACTGCATGTTCACCTGGTCTGCAGGTGCGTGTTCACCAGGGGCCTCATGTACAAAGGGTACTTGCGCACAAAAACATGGCATACACCCTTTTCCACAGAAAAGTTCAGATGTATCAACAATGAAATGACCGTGGAAATATGCGCAGCCCCACACCAACTTCATGACTGGTGTACGTACGTTTCTACTGTTATTGGTCTGTTGGCGACACTTAGAGGTGATGTTGGGAGACTAATAATGACGTGAAAATTGTAGACACCAGAGACACATGATGAACATCTAAGTGTGCACAATTAGATGAGTTGATATAAAAGCAAGCATACAGAAGTGCAGAAAATGCCTCGAACAACAGAGGATTAGAGGACATTGCAAATTGTGCAGTGAGAAGACAAAGGCTATTTTAGAGACGGAAGATTTTCTGGCTCAGGATGATGACTGGCTTGTCCAGCCAGTTTAGGTTACCACTGGCAGTTCTTGTGGAACGTGCCTGTGCACCACAAAAATATCACCCTGTCTTCAAGGCTTCATTACAACTCAGTGATTTGAGTAAGTGACTTTCTATTTTTGCTGATTAAACTACAGTTTCACAGAATTCTACCAAGCCCCCAAATGCCTCTGTGTGTACGGCTGTTATGTCAATAAACACATGCGTAAAGTATGAAATGCAACAGTCTCAACCATTCCCCAGCGCCCTTCCATTTATTTACTAGTGCATACCTGCGCATGCCCATAGGAACCATGTATAAGCAAGCATTACTGCATGCCTGTAGAAAGCAGGTGTAAGCAAGCACGGCACTATGCGTTCAGTGATGCCTGCCTTTGATCTTTGATGACATTACAGTGAGTCCTCCTTCTTCTCTTAGATTTGAGTGGCAGTTGGCAACCAGCTTACAGGTGCATTACCACCACCTACCGGGTTGCAATGTGGACAAGAGAATGGAAGGGGAAAAAAAAGAAACCTAAATTCTTTTAATCAGTCCAGTTGCACTTAAATATCTAAATAGACCTACATATATTTCTCTGACTGTAGCACCCAAAATGTTTTCCAAAACAAAACTTAAATTAGCTCTTTCCATTACTGCAATCAGATGTTTCCTTTGTTCCTTTGTTTTTAATTATTGATTTGCCTTCTGCCTTACTGAGTGAGATTTCCAGATTTATTACGCTTATCATCACTACATAAATTCAAGAAATCTCTTTGCGTCTGTCACTATCATATGTGCCTATGATGTCTGCATCATAGGACAGCCTCTGCTGTCTTGATGTCGGCTTCATAGGACATTGATGCCGGCCATGATGTCTTTATGATGTCATATAGACCATCACTCACCAAAGAAGAAATACTCATCACCCAATGCCTGCCTTCATGACTATATGATGTTATAAAGACCATCACTCACCAAAGAGTACAATTTCAAATCCCATTTAAGGGACAGTCAATGCTTCACAAACAAACAAAGCAAGTGGAAATCTGACAAGAAAGAAAGAATAGTGAAGATGTAATGCTTAAAAAATTAAGACTATAATGTTGCCGTGATTTCATACATCTATCTATAAATTCAAGAAATCTGTGTGTGTGTGTGTCACGATCATCGGACATCATAGGACAGCCTATGATGTGCCTGTGCTCGCCCTATGAAGTCTGCATCATAGAACAGCCTATAGGACACACTAATTCAAACCGGGATCCAAAAAACGTAAGTGAAAAGTGACAAATCTGACAAGAAAGAAAGAATAGTGAGGATGTAATGCTTAAAAAATTATAATGTTGCCATGACTGCATACATAGAATATCATCTATCACTCTATAAAATCAAGAAATCTGTGTCTGTCACACTTCAGAGGACATCACAGGATGGTCTATGATCTCTGCCTGAACATCATAGGACGTCCTATGAACTCAGGCATCATAGGACACATAGACAAATGTCTTTATGATGTCATATAGACCATGTGTCTGAACTCAGGCATCACAGGACACATAGACAAATGTGTCTTTAAACTCAGGCATCATAGGACACATAGAAAAATGTGTCTATGATGTCATATAGACCATGTGTCTGAGCTCAGGCATCATAGGACACATAGACAAATGTGTCTAAACTCAGGCATCATAGGACACAGACAAATGTGTCTATGATGTCATATAGACCATGAACTCAGGCATCATAGGACGACTCGCGATGCCTAGATGACGGCACATATACAAATGTGTCTTTATGATGTCATATACATCAAGCCTGCCTTCATGTCTTTATGATGTCATATACAGTGGTAGACATCAGGCAACATGTCTTTATGATGTCATATACATCAAGGCTGCCTTCATGTCTTTGATGCCATATACAGTGAGTCCATGCCAGAAAGCCTCCGTTTGCCCAGATCTATTTTCATGATCCTGTCCATGAACTGGAATTACCACGCACCGATCCCTCAACCAGTGGTCTCAATGAAGAAGACGACGACGACCCACCAGATGGAGAGCAATAGAATGACGACAACTGCTGCACGTCAGAAAAGATACCATGAAGATGAAACACCGGAGATTCCAGCAGTACATCGCACCAGTCTTGAGACAGGACACCCTTCACAAGCCCACGGCACATACACTACCATTCAAAAGTTTGGGGTCACTTAGAAATTTCCTTATTTTTGAAAGAAAAGCACTTTTTTTCAATGAAGATAACTTTAAACTAATCAGAAATACACTCTATACATTGCTAATGTGGTAAACAGGGATGAGAATGGGGTTTGGGAAAAAAAGAGGAAACTAAGCCGGGGGTCTTAGTTAGGCCTCCGTTCCCCAAGCCGGATCCAAGGCGGAGCCTTGGTGGGGGGTCTGTGGGGCAACGCCCCCCAGAAGCTAACGGAATCTGGTGTTTTAGAATGCTCAAATGTGGTCTTATATTTAAAGTTAGAAGTAAGTACAAATGCATTTATAGTTTACCTTTTTAATCTGCTGCTGCATCACGTGTAAATTTATGATATCTGAATGGTATGTTGATGTAATAATACTAACTTATATTTTACTACTATTTAATATGTTTAGAATGGTAAATGGCATTCACTTATATAGCGCTTTTTCTCATCTCTGGATGACCAAAGCGTTTTACAGATCCTCTATCCACCCATTCACGCACACATTCACACACTGATGGCGGCAGAGCCGCCATACACACACAGGCGCTAGCCTGGCCACCAGGAGCAACTGGGGGTTCAGTGTCTTGCTCAAGGACACTTTGACATGCAGACTTCAGACAGAGTGGGAATCGAACCAATGACCCTCCGATCAGTAGTCGGTCACACTACACCTGCGCCACAGCCACCCCTAGAACTGACACAGAATTACATTTACATAGTTCTAGAACAGACAAAATAATTTAACCAAGTAAAATAAATTATAAATATTAACAAAATTCCATCACCCATTTATTAAAATATACTGACATTCTGCAAGCATTTTGATTTATTAATGTGTGCATTTGTTAGTGTTACTAGGAATATAAAAAAGTTGCATATTAGTATATTTTAATATTTGATAGATAATCTAAGAAAGTAAGTAAAACCTAAAAGATGTTTAGTGTTTCAAATTATCAATAGTGTTTCAAAACAGGCATGACGTCACAACTTACACATGCTATTTCATAACAAATTCATTACGCGAAAATTCTCAAGTACATTACTTATAACGAGAAAAAAATCTTACCTCAGAATGTGTCTTCCGATCACTAATTGCTGTAATCGGGGCCGATTGTGATGAACTTTGACTGGCATCTGAAGTTAACCATGTCCATCGATCGTTTTGAACACAGCACGAGTGAGTAATTCGATCTCCTTGTAGCCACAATTTTGAGATGTTCTGTTTTTTTTCGAGCCATTCCCAACGAAACTTGTTCCTTATCCCTTTGTCTTCTTGCTTTGTTGTCTTTCGTGAGTTTTAGGTTCACCATTTTCACGAAATCGGGAAAACTCGGTTGATTGAATTGTCCGCCATTTGCATTTCGCTCCGCGTGTGGGATATATGACAAAGGAATAACAAAATCGTCGATTGGTTGCTTCAATAAGTATCAGCCAATCAGTGGCCTTGTTACATTACATTACTGATCTCGCTGGGTAGTGCGTTCTGCTTGGTGGATTTGAGCAGCCGATCGAAAATACGACTCGCCGCTCATAAAAGACCCCCCCACCCCCCCAAAAAAATTCTCCTCGAATTTAGACGATTCACGAGAATGACCCTAGACATGATCAAATCCGAGGAATTCCTCGGATCCGCGGAGGATTCTCATCCCTGGGTAAATGACTATTCTAGCTGCAAATGTCTGGTTTTTGGTGCAATATCTACATAGGTGTATAGAGGCCCATTTCCAGCAACTATCACTCCAGTGTTCTAATGGTACAATGTGTTTGCTCATTGCGTCAGAAGGCTAACGGATGATTAGAAAACCCTTGTGCAATCATGTTAGGTCTGCAATGCTGTAATTGCTGCAACTGGAGGATTCTTTGATGAAAGCAAAGTTTGAAGGAAAAAATTATTATTTCAAATACAAATCATTATTTCTAACCTTGTCAATGTCTTGACTATATTTTCTATTCCTTTTACAACTCATGGTGGTAAATAAGTGTGACTTTTCATGGAAAACACAAAATAACTGTCTGGGTGACCCCAAACTTTTGAACGGTAGTGTAGACAATAAGTCTTTATGATGTCGTATACATCAAGGCTGCCTTCATGTTTTTATGATATCATATACAGTGAGTCCATGCCGGAAAGCCTCTTTTTGCTCAGATCTACACTACCGTGCAAAAGTTTGGGGTCAGTAGTAGTTAATTGTAGTTAATTGTTCCTGAGATAAATACTTGTTTGAACACCAACTTCACCCATATGCCAATCCTTTTTCCTCATTACCAGACTGACGTCTACTTCTTTTCCAGGAAACAGCCAAGGGGGAACATTACTTACTGGACTGGCGTTAGCTATATCAACAGTGTTTAGTCCATACATTCTGGCCTTTTTTTCAATTGTCCACACAAACCCGTGTCCCTGGAAGTTACAATATTCCCAGCAGTCTTGTAGTGTTGTTTTTGAAATGTTTGCTTCCTCACTTCCTTTCAGCTTGACCCAGTATGATAATGTGAGTTTATCTCTTCTCAAATCCACTGGCATTTCTCCAGCTTCTGTTAAAACTGCATTGTTTGGTGTTGTTTTGACGGCTCCAATGCACAGGTGAAGCACTCTATGCTGCATTCTATTTTTTCCAGAGTCGTCTTTGCTGCTGCTCCATAAATCATGCATCCATAGTCTGTTGTTGATCTCATTAGTGCTCTGTAAATGTCAATTAACGCCTGTCTATCTGCACCCCATTCACGTCCAGCTACAGCTTTTATGAGATTAATGACTTTTTTGCACTTTGTCTCCAGATTTTCAACATGAACTCTCCATGTGTATGCACTATCAAACCACAGTCCTAGATACTTGAACCCACTCACTTTCTCTATTGGTTGATAGTGCTGTTTTGATGGATCCCTCTTGATCCCCAAACATGTCATTAATCATTACATTGAATATAACTGGGCTTATCACACTCTCCTGAGGAACACCATTTTCTATTTCAAAGTCATTAGAAACTTCTGATCCTACTTTAACCCTAATTTTCCTGTTTGTTAAAAAATCCATTATCCAATTATACATCCTATCACCAATGCACATTTTATTCAGTTTGATAAGAAGTCCATCCCTCCACAGTGAGTCATAAGCCTTTTCAATATCCAGCTAAACTATAACCATTACTTCTTTCATTTTGAGAGTCTTTTCAATATCATTACTTACCCTAACTAGAGCATCCACTGTGGTTCTTCGTTCTCTAAAACCATTCTGATAGTTGTGGATTAATCGTCTTTGCTCTAGTACATATGACAGTCTGTAAACTTAACACCTTCTCCATCCATTTCCCTAAGTGTGACGTTAAGGCTATTGGCCTGTAGTTGCCTGGATGAGCTGGATCTTTCCCTGGCTTATTAAATGGTAAAATTACAGCCTTTTTCCACCCACTTGGGATAACCCCCTCCTTCCATATTCTGTTAAACAATTTCAGCACCAGTTCCATTGATTGCATAGGTAACTGCTGGAACATAGCATAGCTTAACTGATCATATACAGTATATGCTGAAGCTGTGTATCCCCTACCTTGCAAAGCTCTCTTAAGTTCTGACATTGTGAGCTCAAGGTGTAACGTAGTCATATCTTCTTTCCTTTCCTTTTTTAAGTTTCCTTTGTTGCTTCTTCTTCATTTAGATTTGACTGGCAGTTGGCAACCAGCCGACAGGTGCATTACCGCCACTGACTTGATTATCATCACTCTATATCTTTGTATAAGGAGTTCTGAACAACTCGTGTGAAAAAATTATCCGTCCTTGGACTGCGTCCCAGGTACGGCCGTTTCTCTTCTTCTTTTAGATTTGATTGGCAGTTGGCAACCAGCAAGTGCAACAACAAGTGCATTACCGCCACTTACTTCACTCCACATCATCACTCTATTTGGTCAGGAGCTGTAGTCCTTTTTGCCACGTACTTCACTAGGTAAACAACACTATGTATCAAAAGTCAGAATTCTTCTCGGTTGGCAACCTCTCTTCGTCTTCTTCACTCTATATCTTTATATAAGGAGTTCTTATAAGGAGGTCTGAACAAGCTTCTTCTTCTTCAAACAGTGAGATTTCCATGTCTACATGATGTCTAGAACACTCTATCTGGACCCCGGCCATTTCTCAGATTCCTGTGTTGCTTCTTCGTCTTTTAGATTCGATTGGCGGTTGGCAACCAGCCTACAGATGCATTACCGCCACCTACTCCATCTTCAGACATCACTCTACATATAATTCAAGCGACTGTAGTTCAGATCATCACTCTATATGTACTTCACTCTATATCATCACTCTATCTAGTCAGGAGCTGTAGTCCGTCCTGTGTGTCGTCTTCTTTTAGATTTGATTGGCGGTTGGCAACCAGCTTACAGGTGCATTACCGCCACGTACTTCACTCTATATCATCACTCTTATCTGGTCAGGAGCTGTAGTCCTTACCGCCACGTACTTCACTCAGTAAACATTATTCTGTGTCAAAAATCAGAATAGAGGAAGAAGAAATGCTTGCTTACACCTGCTTTCTACGGGCATGCAGAAATACTTGCTTATATTTGGTTTCTACGGGTATGCACTAGTGATTCTAATGAACAGCTTTGTTGGGAACAAACTACAAGCTGGCACTGTGCAGATGGGTGGCTTCTTGGTGACAGGGATGGCAACAGGAAATTCTGATTTCAGCTGAAATCTAATTTGGTCGATTGACTTATGGGGGGGCCGGAGGGGCACAGCCCCCCTGAAGCTGAGAGGTTTTCAGTAAAACAGAAGTAATTTAGACTGAAAAAAATGATTAAAAAAAATGAAATACTAGACTTAGATAAATTATTAAATTTAATGAAAAGTTAACTTACTTTCTTCAATGTTGTCTCACTGTCTTTAGTCCAACATATTAACAGTTCTATAAGAGTTTATTACACTATTTACACTGGTCACCAAGTCACTTCTAATGTGAAACTTTCTTCCTTTTGGCAGCAAGCTGTGTCAGTCTCTGAACTTTGAACTTCATCTCCTTTTCTGGTTTCTTCAGAAATTGTCCGAGTGTTTCTGTTACCTTGTCGAACTTTGAGCCAATTTTCACCTTTATCGTCACTTTTCTCTCAAGCCAATTCCATCGGAACTTATTTTTGACACTTTTGTCTATTTCTAGCACTGATGACTCCTGATCCTTCGATAAAAATCTCATAATTCCGCTGAAAAAGATACCGAAAGCTCAGAATTCCAACACGAACCAGGGATGTGATTTGGGGTTGGGGAAATTATCTATTTAGCAGGGGGTCTGGGGGACATAGTCCCCCAGCGAGGTCCGGGGCAGAGCCCTGGTGGGGGGGCAAGGGGGGCGAAGCCCCCCGAAGCTCCTTGGTTTTTATGATTTTTAAGTACCAGAACTGTGCTTAAATGACATAAAACAAACAGCTGAATGCCACTTATTACTGTATAATATTGACTTATGTTCCAAGAAGATAGCATTCCTAAAATATTCCAACAAGCATTATCCATCACATGCTTTAACACTTGATCAAATCAAAATCAGTTAATTTTATCTATTCCATAATAGAAATAAAATTCATTCATACCATTACTTTCTATAATTTCAGCATTCATTTCAGATCACCAGTTTCAATCTCCATTGAGTCTTGAGCAGTTCATTTTGCACAATCACTGATGCAGCCAAGTCTTAGAAATATTCAAAAGTTATGAGTCAATGTCCACTGTGCACTGTCAATTTCAAACTGTTTGGAATCATAAAAGTAATGTAACTAAATTGTTTTGCTATTTTTTTCTCCTCAACATCAATGTCTGGGCGCTGCAGGAGTTTTTGGAGATGGTTAACTTTTATTACCGTT
This sequence comes from Pholidichthys leucotaenia, assembly GCA_020510985.1. Lineage (NCBI taxonomy): Eukaryota > Metazoa > Chordata > Actinopteri > Cichliformes > Pholidichthyidae > Pholidichthys > Pholidichthys leucotaenia. Next base: position 34,996,367 of record CM035848.1, read on the forward strand.
TCCTCCCCCGCGCAGCCCAGCTCATACAGCCGTTGTACGCCGCACTCAAGAAACGGAAACCGGCGGACTCCCTGAGCGGGAGCAGGCGTTCTCTTTAAAACAGCTCTGGTAAACGCCGCACTACTGGCGCACCCAGACCCGGTGGCTCGGATAGCGCTCACTACCAACGCCTCGGACAATGCCATAGCGGCCGTCGTGGAACAATGCGTTGCCGGTTCTTGGCAGCCGCTCACCTTTTTTAGCAGGTCTTTGCACGACAGTGAGCGTAAATACAGTGTGTTCGACAGAGAGTTAATGGCTCTCCACCTGGCCATACGCCACTTCCAGTTCTGCCTGAAAGGGCGCACCTTCACAGCGTTTGTGGACCACAAGCCGCTAACGTACTTAACGTACTTTATCTTCCTGGAAGATTAAAAAAAAAAAAAAGGCGGAATTCCGCGAATTAGAGGAAAAATCACATCCCTGACAAACACGCCGCCATGAATTTTTGGCAAAGCATACAATGAGCCATTTGATTGGTCCAATCGTTTGCAACTATCCAATCGCAGGGCTGTTTACAATACAGCAGCAGCTTGAGTACAAAACATCCGGGTTTCCGCGGGAGACTTGACCCGGGGAAGCGCCGAGCGCTTATGTAATCGTATTGATTTTCGCTAAAATCGGTAACAATAAGGTACCTTACCCCCCCCCCCCCTAAAATTTTGTCAACGGATTTAGACGATTCACAGAAATGATCAATTTGAAAATAAATCGGCGGAAATCCGCGGATCAGTGGAAAATTGCCATCCCTGTGGTGAGTAAATTCATGCAATTGTCCAGATAATAACCCACCTCATGCGCAACGCACCTGTGCACCCCCAAATATCACCTTGTCTTCAAGGCTTCATTGTAACTCCGTGGTTTGAGTAAGTGACTTTCTTCAATAGTTGATTAAGCTACAGTTTCACAGCATTCTACCAAGCCCCGAATTACCTCTGTGTGTACAGCAGTTATGTCAATAAACACATGCATAAAGTTTGAAATGCAACAGTCTCCCGCGTTCCCCTGGCGCACTTCATTCATTTACATAGTAGTGTGTAATCCATGTAAGTTGTATATACAGTGGTGTGAAAGTGTTTGCCTCCTTCTTGATTTCTCTTTTCTTTTGTATGTTTGTCACACTTAAATGTTTCAGAGCATCAAACAAATTTAAATATTAGACTAAGATAACACAAGTAAACACAAAATGCAGTTTTAAATGATGGTGTTTATTATTAAGGGGAAAAAAATCAAAACCTACATGGCCCTGTGTGAAAAAGTGATTGCCCTCTAAACCTAATAAGGGATAAGGAGGAGGATAAGGACCTGTACTTGTATAGCGCTTTTCGAGTCTCAAAGACCACTCAAAGCGCTTCACTAGTACTAACCCTCTATTCTAAGGGTCTATAAAAGACAGATATCTAGGGACAATTTTTTTAGAACAACCAATTAACCTAACATGCATGTCTATGGATAGTGGGAGGAAACCGGGGCCCTTGGAGTAAACCCACACAGCACAGGAAGAACATGTAAACTCCACACAGAAAGGTTCCTACCCCTGCCAGCCTGGGGATTCGAACCTTGAACCTTCTAGCTGTTAGGCAACAGTGCTAACCACTGCACCACCTTGCTGCCCATAACTGGTTGGGCCACCCTTAGCAGCAACAACTGAATCAAGTGTTTGCAATAACTGGCAATGAGTCGTTTACAGCGCTGTGGAGGAATTTTGGCCAACTCATCTTTGCAGAATTACTGTAATTCAGCCAGCCACATTGGAGGGTTTTCGAGCATGAACCGCCTTTTTAAGGTCACGCTACAGCATCTTAATTGGATTCAGGTAAGGACTTTGACTAGGCCACTCCAAAGTCTTCATTTTGTTTTTCTTAAACCATTCAGAGGTGGACTTACTGTTGTTTTGGATCATTGTCCTGCTACAGAACCCAAGTGCGCTTCAGCTTGAGGTCATGAACAGATGGCCGGACATTCTCCTTCAGGATTTTTGGGTAGACAGCAGAATTCATGGTTCCATTTACCACAGCAAGTCTTCCAGGTCCTGAAGTAGCAAAACAGCCCCAGACCATCACATTACCACCACCATATTTCACTGTTGGTATGATGTTCCTTTTCTGAAATGCTGTGTTAACTTTTACGCAAGATGTAATGGGACACACACCTTCCAAAAAGCACAACTTCTGTCTCAATTACTTTGTTTCTCATTTGTTTCTAAAGTGCTATGGACTGCATCATGATGTCTAGCTCTTGAGGATCTTTTGGTCGACTTCACTTTGTCAGGCAGGTCCTATTTGAGTGATTTCTTGATTGAGAACAGGTGTGGCAGTAATCAGGCCTGGGTGTGGCTAGAGAAATTTAACTCAGCTTTCCAAAGATGTGATAAACCACGGTTCATGTTTTAACAGGGGGGCAATCATTTTTCACACAGGGCCATGTAGGTTTGGCTTTTTTTTTTTTACCCTTAATAATAAACACCTTGATTTAAAAACTGCATTTTGTGTTTAATTGTGTTACATTTGTCTAATATTTAAATTTGTTTCATGATCTGAAACATATAAGTGTGACAAACTTAAAAAAAAAAGAGAAATCAGGAAGAGGGCAAACACTTCTTCACACCACTGTAACTAAAGACCGTGGCTACCCACTAAATAGGTTCATATTGTCTTCTTTTTCGTGACTGTTTTCCTATATTCAACCAGCTGATCCACCCATCTGGTCACAAATTGATTGATTTATTCATTGTTTAAAATAACATTGTATAAAAGATACAACATACATCTAAAAACAATGGGATGACAAAAAAGTGCACAGACTTATTTCCATTGCGGTCGCTAAAAGAGAGCACAGTTGGTCTCATACCTGCAACCTTCTGCTTTGAAATCTGGCAGTTTAACCATTGAGCTATACATGGTGACAGTCACAGCACTCAGCTGACGTTTCCGAGGATGACGACAGACGTCAGTCTAAACATGTCAAACTTCAATAAAGTTCTCCTTATCCCTGTCTGAATAAAGGAAACAAACTAACATTCTACGGCTGTGAGCTGTGTACGTTTAAGTCAAGAAAACACCGTAAGCAAAAAAAAAAAAAAAAAATCCACATGTATGAAACCGTCCTTACGCAGGAATCCAAGCACATTTCCTTTGTACATTCCAATCTGCTTGAAAATGAACGCACGTGAGGAAATACCGGACTCCTCCCTAGACATGCCTCCATTTGAATATGCCATTAGATGCAAATATGTATGCAAATAAATAAATACAAGCCCAGCACGTTTGATTCTCCTGTATCCACGATCAGAAATAATGGATTTAATGAAATTTCACAGAATGTGAGGTGGAGGCGCTCCTGAATGAGGTAGAGGCACGTAAAAACATTTTGTTTGGTACGCTGTCCTCCGGCATTAGTGCCGGATACAGGGAATTCAATAGCCTGCTCACAGCCATAGATTAGTTTATCGTTTGCTTTATTCAGACAGGGATAAGGAAATGTTCATTTAAACTTGACATGTTTAGACTGGCGTGTGCAGTCATCCTCAGAAGTGTCAGCTGAGCGCTGTGATTTGGAGCACCTCTGATTAAACTGCCAGATTTCAAAGCAAAAGGTTGCAGGTACGAGACCAACTGGGCTCTCTTTTAGGGACCACAATGGAAATAAGTGTGCGCACTTTCTTGTGTCATCCCATTGTTTTTAAATGTATGTTGTATCTTTTATACAATGTTATTTTAAACAATGAATAAATCACTTCATTTGTGACCAGCCGGGTGGATCAGCTGGTTGAATAAAGGAAAACAGTAACGAAAAAGAAGATGATATGAACCTCTTTAATGGGTAGCCACGGTCACCTGTCAGTTGAAAGCAGATCATATTGGACTCGACAAGTACATATTTTTATGTCCAAAATGCAAATCTCATCCTTTATAGTGATATACAACTTACATGGATTACACACACACTATTGTAAATGAATGAAGTGCGCTGGGGAACGCATGAGACTGTTGCATTTCAAACTTTACGCATGTGTTTATTGACATAACTACTGTACACACAGAGGCAGTTGGGGGCTTGGAAGAATGCTGTCAAACTGTAGTTTAATCAGCAAAAAAAGAAAGTCACTTCCTCAAATCACTGAGTTGTAATGAAGCCTTGAAGACAGGGTGATATTTGGGAGCGTACAGGCGCGCTCCACAGGGACTGCCTGTAGAAACCTAAACCGACTGACAAGCCAGTCACCATCCTGAGCCAGAAATTCTGTCTCTAAATATCCTTTCTCTTCTCACTGCGAGATTTGCAATATCCTCTAATCCTCTGTTGTTAGAGGCATTTTCTGCACTTCTTTGCACTTGCTTTTATATCCACTCATGTAATTGCGCACACTTGGATCTTTGTTCATCATGTGTTTCTGATGTCTACAATAATTTTGATGTCAGTCTCCCGACATCACCTCTTAAGTGTCGCCAACGGACCAATAACAGCAGAAACGTACGTACGCCAACCATGAAGTTGGCGTGGGGCTGCGCATATTCCCACAGTCTTTTCATTCTTGATACATCTGAAGTTTTCTGTGGAAAAGGACGTACGCCATGTTTTTGTGTGCAAGTACCCTTTGTACATGAGGCCCCAGGTCTGCAGGTGCGTGTTCACCTGGTCTGTAGACGCGTGTTCACCTGGTCTGTAGGTATGTTCCACCTTGGCCACTTGAGGAGTGATCAGTTTGGTGGTGTGTTCCTTCCTGCTGCTGTCCCGCTCTCTCTCCTGACGTTTCTCCATCTTCTCATAGTAGTTCTACCAGAGAAGAACCCATGATGGAACAATAAACTCCCTCTGTCAACCACCCATCACTACATCAGGGACAGGTAACATCTACTATGTAAGCTGAACAGGAAGCTAATTAACTCCAGTTAACGAGGCGTTACCTGGTAGTAGTAGTCGTCCAGGTATGGGTCGGTGCTCTGCAGCTGCATCATCTGGATCTTGGTGACCCACTCTTTCTCCTTCTGTGTCATCAAGTTACTATAGGGGTCCCTGCTGCGACGCTCCATCCCCGTCCTGCCGCGCTCTCTGCACACGCAGAACAAAAAGATTCACTTAGTTCAGCTGATTAATGACTCCAGACCTCGGTGGCGGCCTCGCTCCTCACCCTCCTCGGCTCTGCATGCGCTGGGTCAGCATGCGGCGGTGCTGTGGGTGGAGGTGGGTGGTGTTGTGCCGGATGGGCGGGGCATGACCGTGGGGCAGCGGCGGGCCCATCCGGTGGCTGTGAGGAGGAGGAGGGGGGCCGCCGAAATACGGCCTGAAACCTCCGCCGCCCGGTAACAGGGGAGGAGCCGGACCACCACGGGGAAATCCACCGACCTGTGGAGAGATGAGAAGAGGCGGGGTTTCGAGGAGGAGAATGATGTCATAACTTAATTAGCAGGGTTTTTTTCATAATTTTTTTTTTAGTTTTTTCCAATTTGTTGAAAAATCCACAAATACAAATAAAACAGTGTTATGGATGAATAAATATACACAGCATGAAGCTGCAGGTTATACCATACTAGCTTCATATTCAGCATCATGGTTTTCCATAGAATAAAGTGCATGTTAAGCCTCAATTCAAGCGATACATGCACAACAAATTTTTTTCTCAATTTGCAACTTTTTTCCTCATTGATTTGCAACCTTTTTCATATAAATTTGCAACTTTTTCCATTAATTTGCAACTTTTTTCTCATTCATCATAACTTTTTTAATGTGCAAGTTCTTTGTCGTTAATCTACAACTTTTTTCTCATTACTTTGCAATTTTTTTCTTGTTAATTCACAGCAATTTTTGGACATTTTTCTTGTACATTTTGCAAAGTTCACATGGATTCTGGTTAAATTTTTATTCTATGTAATCGTTCATTTTTTAACGTTTGTCTTGACAATGACCCCATTTTATTTTATATACAGATGTTTTTCCCCACATTTTATAGGGTTTGTATTCTTCCCCATTATAAAATCTTGGATATTGCCCCCAAAAACCCAGGAATGGACCTGACTAAAATAATACTGACAGTGTCCCCCTCAATCTTTCCTCTGGAGAAAATGTTGTGTTTGTTGAGTGTGTGGTACCTGGGAGTTTAGCAACTGGGCCCTCTGAATCTGAGACAGAACCGGACCGACCCTGGGGGGAAACGGGGCTCGACACAGAGGAGAGTTCTGCAACCACACAATACGACATCAGACAGGCTAAATAACAAGAACAAAATATGTGAAGCTGCGAACAGATGTGACAAACTTTAAAAACCTCTGCTGGGCACTGAAAAGCAAAATCAATACCTCAGCCACAAAGTTAAAACCACTGGCAGGTAAAGCTAACCTGGTGCAGCTGATTATACTGTTACTGTGGCAACAAACAGTACTGGTAGTACTCAATCTAAAACTGGTGACTTCTGATTTTCCCATGTTTATGCGCAGGTAAAGGCCCTGTCGCACCTAGACGATTTAGCGTTTGCTAAACGTATGAAAAATTTGGAGAATACGCTGGTGTAAGTGCAATCAGTAATGGGTAAGTTTTGTATTAGTCAAGAGCATGCTGAAGAACACTGGTATACAGCATTGTACGGCGAGTAACAATGTATTCAGCGAATGGTTGATACGTCCCGCATTCGTGGAGCAGAGGTTGCAGGTAGGGCTGTCACGATAACCGCAATTATGTAATACCACGGTATAGACATGCCTACTGCAGAGGAAAATGACCAACCGCAGCAACTGCGGTGTTCACTTTTTTTGTGTATGTGTGGCTATATCTCGTTGTTCACTTACAGTACGTGCCCCTATTGATTATTAAATAAACTGCTAAGGCAGGCAGTTGGTGTTGCAAGCGTTTGGACTCCTTGTTAAATACAACCGTAACAGTGAGCACTGAAAGGGCACAAAGCGTGTTATTTTCCTTCTGAGCGGAGTGTGTATGCTCCTGACTGTGTATGAGCTACGAGAGCTGCTTGTTTGAATGAGATTTTGCTAGCTAGCTAGCGGACGGAGTAAAATTATCACCACTGCAGAGTAAACTAGTTAGAAAATGAAACTCACTCACTGGGAGACAGGAGGACCGGAAACTCTTCAGCTGAATCGGATTTTGGAGTTATTTACCCACGGTTTCCGGCCACGGACGTCGTAGCAAGCTAGCAAGCAAGCAGCGAAAACACCCATGTTTTGGAGACCTGAGACGACATTTTGAGGTTAACCCCCGAGTCGGATAATGTAAACCTAAACGTGACGTTATTTTGGGAATTTCCACAGCAGGTTCAACACAGCTGCAGAAGTTATAAAGGCAACTTCACCTGTCTGCAACTCACTCAGAAGGGGAAGTCATGTCTGTTTGTGTGTTTACATTGAGTTATATTGTAATAGTGCAGCGCGAAAAATTCATCCGTTCGTGTTTGGTGTGAACGCACCTTTAGTTACTGCCACAGCTTTATGAAAATTATCGTTTTGTTGTTTTTTTTTTTTTAAACAGAATCAGCAGTTCATGCCTGCATAAAGAGCGGCACTCCGCACAGTTGTACAACACGCGCATAAAGTTGAGAGCGAGTTGCAGCGAGACTTACAGCTTCCCTCATTTGCCACCTAAGTTATAAACCCTGTTTAAATTACGAATCCACAGGGTCCTAAAACCATTTGAAATAATACCACGATACTGAGCTGTCCACCGTCACCGCAGGGGAAATTCCTCATCCGCAACAGCCCTAGATGTAGGGAAGTTATGCATTCGCTTACACGTTACTTGTCAGCGACTCAGTTACTCCAAGTCGAAATACGTTGAGATTAATGTCTAGCGTACCCCAAAATTATTTCTAACATATGAGCAACGCTCTTTGAACCTATGTGTAACTTACTGAATGGGTTTCTAACTTACAACTACCCTATAATAGTGTATTTGCAGCGTTGATTCACAGGAAAAACCCATACAGAGCTTTGCCTGCAGCGCACGCGTGCATGCGCACACACACACACACACACACACACACACACACACACACAGAGCTAAACACAAATAATTGTTCGTATGATGGGATCTGTCGGGGATGTGTCTGAGCACTTTCAAGCTACAGGACAAAGATCCAAATCACTGCTCAGCCCTCCCCCAATGTTTTTTACCTTTGACTGGTCTGTACCATCAGCTGTCCAGCGCTGTTCTGATAGATATGCCAAAATGTCAGAACACTGGAGGAGGAGGATCCAATCAGCTGATTGCCCAAAGCACAAAACTCAGCTGTTTTTCCATGATAAATCACACTTTTGGCTCCAGGCAAAAGCACACTCCATACATTATCTTTTTATTTATTTATTTTTTTCACTTTGCTGAAAATAAACTTTATCATCATCAATTCGCGTGCCTAGGGTGGCACGGTGGTGGAGTGGTTAGCACTGTGGCAGCACAGCAACTCACCCTTGGCCGGGGGTCCTGGGTTCGATCCCAGCCCCCGATCAACAGTGATCTGTGTGGAGTTTGCATGTTCTCCCCGTGTCTGCATGGGTTTACTCCGGGATTTCTCCAGTTTCCTCCCACATGCCAAAAACATGCAAGTTAGGTTAATTGGCATCAAACTGGGGATTCTAAATTGTCCTTAGGTATGACTGTGAGAGTGAATGGTTGTCTGTCTCTCTGTGTTGGCCCTGCAATGGACTGGCGATCTGTCCAGGGTGTACCCTAACTCTTGCCCAAAGATGCTGGGATAGGCTCCAGCCCCCCGTGACCTGAAAAGGATTAAGCGGAAGAAGATGCATGAATGAATGAATTTGCGTGCCTTTGAGCCTGGCTGTGACAACTGTTACCTGATGGTCCTGATGTGTCACATCAGCTTTTAGCTGTGACTGACCTGACAGATTTGACAGCTCTGCCAGGTCGGTCACGCCCCCCACCATGGTCTTTGGAGGGGAGAATCATCTCGGTTAAACAGAGGTGATCTCTCGCACACCTAGGATTCACGGATCGGGAGGCAATGGCAGTTTGGCATGACTGCGCTATGCAGAAGTTAGGATAAGCTATGCAGAAGTTAGACTTGTTGCGCACAAGTTGTGAATGTTGGCAACATGCTAAGCATTCACTGGTTGAAGTTATTTATAAATTAAGGAAACATTCCATTTAACTTACTAATACATTATGTATACGTCAAACTCGTTATGGATACACGGTGCCTACGGCCAAAAGTGAAAATTTTGATGTATGCCAGAGATTTAGACCAATTTTTATACGTTTGGCAAATGCTGCCTAAATCGTCAAGGTGTGATGGGGCCTTTACTTCAAGCAACATTCTGGGATAAAAGTTTTTAAACTGGAAGCTCCTGGTATGAAGTTGACATAACTCAGGTGGTTTTAATGCTGTGGATAACTGGTGGGGTTAAAACAGAAGTACCAGAGGCTGCACAATATGATACTATTCAATTCAACTTTATTTATATAGCACCATTTCACAACAACAGTCATCTCACAGCACTATCACCATACTTGAGCTGCAAAGTGATACTATTGCAATCTTGTGAAAAAACATTACATTTCAGTATATATTTCTTTCACTATAACACATGGCTTCGATCTCTCACTACTCATAGAAAAAAAAACCTGTGACATTTTGTCACAGTTTACAGCTCTCTCTGCAATAAAAGGCCAGGCAATCACCTTAAACTTTTCTGAGCAGCCGAGTACGGTGACATATATTTTGATTTCCCATCCAGATTTTTGGCTTGTTAAACTCCCGGACAGTTCTCAGGAGTCACTCCTCTGCTGTGCTTATCTAACCAGACAGTGAGCCTTTAGCACCATCAAATGGACATGACATGGCTTCTTCTTCTTCTTAATGGGAAAAAATAAAAAAACTTACAATAACCTGGTTGCATAAATATACACACCCTTAAACTAATACTTTGTTGCAGCACCTTTGGCTTTTACATCTTGATGTGGCAATATTTACTTATTCTTCTTTGCAAAAACACTCCAAATCTGTCAGAATGCCAGGACATCTCCTGTCCACAGCACTCTTTAGATCACCCCACAGATGTTCAATCGGATTCAGGTCTGGACTCTGGCTGGGCCATTTGTAAACCTTAATCTTCTTCTGGTGAAGCCATTCTATTGTTGATTTTGATGTGTGCTTTGGGTCCATTGTCATGCTGAAAGATGAAGTTCATCTTCAGCTCTCTAGCAGAAGCCTGAAGGTTTTGTGCCAACACTGACTGGTATTTGGAACTGTTCATAATCCCCTCCACCTTGATTAAAGCCCCAGTTCTAGCTCAAGAAAAACTGCCCCAAAGCATGACGCTGCCACCACCACACTTCACTGTAGATATGATGTTCTTTTAGTGAGGAGCAGTGTTGTGTTTGCACCAAATATACCTTTTGGAATTATGGCCAAAAAGTTCAACCTTTGTTTCATCAGACCATAACACATTTTCCCACATGCATTTGGGAGATTTCAAATGTGTTTTTGCAAAATGTAGCCAGGCTTGGATGTTTTTCTTCATAAGATAAGGCTTCTGTCTTGCCAACCTACCCCATAGCCCAGACATATGAAGAACACGAGAGACTGCTGTCACATGTACTAAACAGCCAGTACTTGCCAGAAATTCCTGCAGCTTTTTCAACATTGCTGTCGGCCTCTTGGCAGTCTCCCTGACCAGTTTCTCTTCTTTCAGTTTTGGAGGCACATCCAGTTCTTGGTAATGTCACTGTTGTGCCACATTATCTCCACTTGATGATGACTGTCTTCACTGTGTTCCGTGGTATATTAATGCCTTGGAAATTCTTTTGTACCCTTCTCCTGACTGATACCTTTGAACAATGAGATCCCTCTGATGCTTTCGAAGCTCTCTGTGGACCATTGCTTGTGCGTTTGTGAGATTCCGTGTGCCCCTAGTGGCAGAGCGCGGCACTGTGCCTGTCAACTGATTCTACTTTCCGAAACACTGTTCACCTTTACTGAAGATTTGTACTGATCATGCCAGTTCACAAGGTGGCAGGCATGCGTTGGAGGACTCATGGATGACAAGTAATACACCAGAGAAGAAGAAATCCTCCTTCTTTTTCGTTGTCTTGGAGATATCCGCACAAGATGGACGCAGACCGTCATTGTGGACATTTGCGATTGCCCACGGATGAGGAAATTCGGAGGATTTGGTCCCGAATTTGCCAACTATGATTCTAAAAAGAGATTATAAGAAGGCAGATGTTGACATGTTCTTATAACACAGGGAGTGTGAGGCTCGTTGAGTTCACCTGCTGGTACCCGGACCGCCATGTGACTGGAGGACAATCACCGGTTGTATGTCGTCAATATAAGATAAATTGCCGCGGAGTAAAAGCGAAATGATGGTGAATAATCAATAACAGTTTCTGGATGTAGGACAGAAAGCTAAAATGACCGGGAGAGGAAAACATAACCACTAAAACGCCGCTAAAGGACGCTGCTTTGCCAGAGTTAAGTGACAAATGTCTTTGTTTGTTTGTATACAAATCAGATGGGTAAATTCACTCCTATCTGAAACTTTGGATCATATTGTGTCTAATTGACAGTAAGCCATTATCTCTTAACACTTTAAAGTTATAGCCTTGGAAAGTTCTAACATGTGATCTGACTAGTTTACTGAAAAAAATCTTTACCACTGTTGACCACAAGGAGTTATGTCGCAGTTTGGCGACAGTTACACTCTAAACGGTTAAGATGTGACGACAGAAATGTCAGTGGAAGCCGACTAAAAAGCTGAACTTTATTTGGCTTTAATCACAGGCACTTTCAATGGTGGCAGGTGTGTGCTGAATCCCATTTAACACGAGTCTGAATGTGATTGGTTAATTCTGAACACAGCCATATGCCCACTTATAACAGGGTGTGCATATTTATGCAACCAGGTTATTATAAGTTTTTCATTTTTTATTTTTCCCCTTAAAAGATTTCAGTTTGCTTTTCCAATTGGGTGTACAGGTTATAGGTCACATTAATGGTGGAAAAAGTTTTGAAATTATTTATCTTGGTCTCATTTTTTAACATCACAAAAATCTGGCAATTGAATAGGGATGTGTAGACTTTATTTCCACTGCAACTCTTTTTCACCACTCAGGCAAGGTAGACTCACACCTAGTATCCAAGGCTGAGATTCAAACCCACGACACCGTGATGTGAAACTTCTTACTCTACCACTGAGCCAAAGAGGAATTCCTCTCTAGCATTTGGCTTGTAGTGAAGGTGTACTGTATGGTGTCAGTGACTGCACCACTGACTAATTCCCTATGGAGGGGTTCAGGTTCAGGTTCGGGTTCAGGTTACTTTATTTGTACCCGTAGGTAGATTTGTTTTGCAGTCAGGTGACATCCATATTTACAAACCACAATTACATTCAACATAAACACAAACACAGGCACACATGAAGCTGACTATAAACATGATAAAAATACTCAAGGCTCCATCAATCAGGATATAAAGACAAAGAGATGAGAGAAAAACCAGAGGTAAGAGAGAAGGGTCATATTAAAAAGTTAAAGACTAGTCAAAGAGGTTAAAAACTCAAAGGTCTAAAACCCAATAAAAGATTTAGAACCCAAATAAAAATCCTACAAAAATAAGTAAATATAAAATGGAATTAACAAATAGGTAACTAAATTATGTGCAATATATTGTTACAACTTGTTCAACTCTGACAGCAGCAGGAACAAAGCTGTTTTTGTAGCGCTGGGTTTTACTTTTTGGGACAGCAAACCTCTGTCTTGAGGGAAGAAGCTGAAAGTGGCAGTGTAAAGGGTGGGAGTCATCATTTAAAATGGAGGTAGCCATCCTCTGTACTTGTTTGGTGTACAGGGATGTCAGGCTCAGCTGTGACTCACCAAGCAAACGACTGGACCATCTAACTACCTGATCCAAGGATTTCCTCTGTTTCAGTTTTATCTGACCAAACCATGACACTAAAGAAAAGGATAAAACAGATTCAATAAAAGCCCGATAAAACATTGTCATTATGGTTCGGTCAATTTGGAAGCGTGCAAGTTTCCTCAAACAATGCAAATGTTGCTGACCCTTTTTGCACACCCTTTCACAGTTTTCTTCAAAGTTTAAATTACTATCAATAATCGTTCCAAGATATTTGTAGGATTGTACACATTCAGTGGTCTGGCCTTTTAGTACGGTGACTTTGTGCCTGGGAGTTTCCTCCTAAAGTCAATAATCATATCTTTAGTTTTTGTCGTATTCAGCTGCAGGCAGGAATCCTCACACCAGTGAACAAAATCATCAACTACTGGGCCGTGGCCACTCTCACCATCCTGGAGGAGCCTGACAATAACTGAATCATCAGCATACTTTATAATGTGTCTGTTGTCATGTCTGCTCCGACACATGTTTGTGTACAGGATGAAGAGTAGTGGTGACAACACACACCCCTGAGGAGAGCCAGTCGAAAAGCACTTTTGGTCAGACAATGTACCATTGACCCTTACCCTCTGTGTCCTGTTGGTTAAGAAATCCAGAATCCAACCCACCAGATTATTGCTCAAATCAAATTGTTGCAGGAGCCTTACAACTAAAATATGAGGTTGGATTGTATTAAAGGCGGAGGAAAAGTCCACAAATAAAAGCCTGGCGTGTGTCCCATTAAAATCCAGATGTTTAAAAAGCATGTTAAACAGAGTGACAGTGGCGTCCTCCACTCCTTTGTGAGGCCTATATGCAAAATGCAAAGGATCCAATGCATGTTCAGTCTGCTTTAGGACCTCACATCTGACCAGTTTTTAAAAAATTTTCATTAAAATTGAAGTCAAAGCAACTGGTCTAAAGTCGTTTACCATTTTAGGACAGCTGGATTTTGGAATGGGGACAACCACGGCATCTTTCCAGATCTTAGGCACATATTGTGTCTGTAAGGACTTATTGAAAATGTAATGAAATACAGGACTCAATTCCCGTGCACAGGAATTTACCAATCGCCCACATTTATTATCAGGGCCCTGACTTTTCTTCACTTTTACAGCACAGAACTCCCTTTTAATATCCTGCACCTCAATATTAAAGTGCTGATTGTCTTTGAGTTTCTGTTTCAAATCTTGGGTTTCTGTGCTAAAATCAGAGGAATCAAAACAACCATAAAAACAATTAAGAGCATTAGCCAGCTCTGTGTCTGAATTAAAACCCTCTAAAAACACACAATTACTGCACTCTGTGCTCTGAAGGCCTGCAATAGTTTTCATACTGGCCCAGGCTGAACCAAGTTTCTTTGTTGCCATCTTGCTTTCCAATTCTGATTTATAATTCTGTTTTGCTCTTAAAATTTCGACCTTCAGCTCTTTTGTGTGTAGCTCAGAAACAGACCCCTGTTTAAAGGCAAGTGCTTTCCTCTGTAAGCAGGATTTAACTGATTTTGTAACCCATGGCTTGTTGTTGGGATATATTTTGACATGTTTACGTAGAACGATCATATTTTTACAGAAAGCCATGTATGCGCATGCGGCGTCTACCAAAGAGTCCAAATCATCCCCACAGGACAGTGTGAAAACCTCCCAGTCCGTACAGTTAAAGCATTCCTGGAGGCTGTGCACTGAATCCTCTGTCCACACATCTATGGTGACATCCTATAAGTACCTGGGTGTTCATCTGAACAATAAACTAGACTGGTCACACAATACTGACGCACTCTACAAGAAGGGACAGCGCAGGCTGTTCCTGCTGAGGAGACTCAGGTCTTTTGGTGTACAAGGGGCGCTGCTGAAGTCATTCTATGACACGGTGGTGGCATCAGCCATCACTTTTGGAGTGGTCTGCTGGGGCAGTGGCATTACTGCAGCCGATAGGAAGAGACTGAACAAACTGATTAAGAAAGCTAGCTCTGTCCTGGGGCAGCGCCTTGATCCGATGGAGGAGATAGGAGAGAGAAGGACGGTGGCTAAACTGTCATCTCTGCTGGAGTCCGAGTTCCACCCTATGCAGGACATACTGGATGCACTGAGGAGCTCATTTAGCAGCAGACTACATCATCCCAGGTGCACAACCGAGAGGTTTCGCAGGTCCTTCCTACCAACGGCTGTCAGACTGTACAACCTAAGCAGGGCTGCTCGCAGAGATAGCAAAAAGACGTAACAAACTAATAGGTTTTTGAATGCAAAAGATGCAATAGACTTACACAATGGTCCTCTCCGGCATACAACTAGGAACATACCGGTCGCTATGGAGGGTGAGAATATGTATGGGCACATAATCATACCATGTAGGATAACTAAGTAGTCGGTTATGCTGTTTCATCCCATCTAGCAACAATGCTCTGCACTGTGTGTGTTTATATATTTACATATTTATTCCATCTAGCTACAATGCTCCGCACTGTGTTTTTATATATCTACATATTATTCCATCTAGCTACATTGCTCCGCACTGTGTGTGTTTATATACTTGCATATTTATTCCACCTAGCTGCAATGCTCCGTACTGTGGGTGTTTATATATTTACATATTTATTCCATCTAGCTACAATGCTCTGCACTGTGTGTTCATATATTCATATATTTATTCCATCCAGCTACAATGCTCTGCACTGTGTGTCTGTGTGTGTGTGTGTGTGTGTGTGTATATATATCTTATAGTAATATGTACATATGTATATTAGCTGCTCTTGCTTGCTTGTTTTTTTTCTTGCCTTCTGATTGTTGCTCTGAGTGTTGCTATCCCTGTGCTGTTGCAATCCTGGAATTTCCCCGTTGTGGGACTAATAAAGGCTTATCTTATCTTATCTTATGTCTCTGGTCTTCACCTTGCCTCTTCTGAGAGCAGTTTTATATGTGGGCAGCAAATGTACACAGTTGTGATCTGAGGATCCTAAAGGAGGAAGGGGAATAGATTTATAGGCCCTCTCAATGGATCCATAGCACAGGTCCAATGTCTTTTTTTGCCTGGTTGGGCAGGAGACATACTGATAAAAGTTTTAAAGTGTCTTCTTTAAAGAAACATGGTTAAAATCCCCCCCAAGAATAAAGTTTGGAGCCTCTGGGGAAATTGACTGCAGCCGCTGTACCACATCAAAGATGGTGCTGGAGGCGGAGTCAGCGTCTGCCCTTGGGTGAATGTACACAGTCGTTATGAAAAGTTGGGGGAACTCGCAGGGCAGATAAAAGGGGCGTAGTGACACGGACAGAAGCTCCACATCGGGTGTACAGATGCACTCTCTGACCGTGACAGATGTGCAGTACTGTTTATTAATATATAAACATAGTCAAACAGTATCACCATCAACAACACTACTGTTTCCCCCCTCCCCTCAAGTCAAAAACCTTGGGGTAATTTTAGACACCACCCTCTCCTACAAATCCCACATCAATAATGTCACCCGGTCAGCATTTTTCCATCTACGTAACATCAACCGTCTCCGTCCCTCCCTCACCCCTGCCAGCACAGCCATCCTGGTCCATTCTCTCGTTACCTCCCGCCTGGATTATTGTAACTCCCTTCTTTCTGGTCTCCCCCTCAAATCTCTTAAAAAACTTCAACTGGTTCAGAATGCTGCCGTCCCGGATCATTACCAGAACTCCATTCACCCATCATATCACCCCGGTTCAGCAGCACAGCACCTCCATTGGCTCCCCATCAAACACCGCATTGACTATAAAATCATCCTCCTCACTTACAAAGCCCTCCACGGCCTCACCCCCGCATACCTGGCTGCACTCCTCTCCGTCCATACACCATCCAGAACTCTCAGATCATCAATTACCATCAACCTCATTGTCCCTCCTGCACGCATGACCACCATGGGCTTCCGATCATTCAGCTGCACCGCCCCCCGCCTCTGGAACTCCCTCCCACCGGACCTCAGGAATTTAAACTCTACTCTCCACCTTCAAATCCCGCCTCAAGACTTTTCTGTTCACTAAGGCCTATTCTTTGTGATTCTTGTACTTGTGATGTGTTTTTAAATGTGTTTTATTGATTGTTTTATTCTTGTACAGCGTCCTTGAGTGCCTTGAAAGGCGCCTTAAATAAAATGTATTATTATTATTATTATTATACGCCGCCCCCCTGACGTTTTCCCGTTACCTCTTCCTGCCGATCCGAGCGAAGTGGGGCTCCAAAGCCGTCAATCCACAGGTCCGCATCTGGGTCTGGCACCGTAAGCCACGTCTCCGTGTAAGCCATAACACAGCAGTTCTTGAAGTCCTTCTGATAATATCTGATATTCCCTTGAATTTCATCCACTTTATTTCTCAGGGATCGTACGTTCCCCAAAATCATGGAAGGAAGAGGAATGCTGTTAAACTGACGTCTCCTCAGGCTTAATTTCACACCTCCACGCTTTCCGCGTTTCCTCCTCTTGTCTCTCTTTTCATCGCTGTGTCCATGAAAGTCTCTTAAAATAAAGTCCGGCAGTTGCGGCATAGACTCAATCACAGATGCTGCATTATCTGTGTTTAAATGCAGTAACTTGTCTCTGGAATATTGTATTCTCCCTGGCATGATCGTGATTGCGCTTACCTCAGAGATAAAGAGGCGGTGGGAAAGAGCAGCAGTGCAAAAGTAAGGAGGAAATCCATATTGATGGAACCAGGGAGCTTTTCGTTATACAGTTCACAATCATTCAAGGACAAAAACGACAGAGAATTTCATTTAAACACATTAAAGTTCGTAAAAACAGAGACACAGACGACGGACTTTTTTCACCAGCTGTCGGTCGCTGCGTGCGCATGCACCCCTTAAGGGTGAGTAAGAGCAGTGTTTCTTCTACCATTATACTAGGGTAATATGTCACGTCAACCACCTAAAGGAGCACTCTGAGGCAAATACAATATCTCCAACTTCAAGATCCCAATACTTACTGACAGAGAGGAGTTTTCAACTTTACAGTATAATTTCTGTGGGTGGTTGGGTGGATGGATGGATGGATAGATAGATAAACAGATAAAAGTCTGATAGAGAGATTGAATCTGATAGATAGACTTTACTGATCACAAACTGGGAAATTACAGTGTAAAAGAAGCATGACAAAAGATGACCACAATGACAAACGCACACAGCGTAACAGAAAAAGGAATTACTCAGGAAAAGTAAAAACTGCCTAGATAACTTTAAATGCATCGCAGATGATGACCTATATAGATACATGAAGCGTACTTGCTGCACAATGCAGGACTATCGGGTGCAGGATGAAATGTGAGGTACCAATTAGACTGCAAGGTGCAGTATGGCAGCATTCTTATGACAACAATTCAACATTAGAGTGAGTTATTATACAATGAAATGGCATGTGGCAGGAAGGATTTCCTGTACCCAACTATTCGGCAGCGAAGCTGTAGAAGTCTGCTGGAGAAAGTGCTCTGCTGTCAGTCCAGGGTGTGGTGGAGGGGGTGATTGGGATTGTCCATGATAGATACCAGTTTGTTCAGTGTCCTCCTCTCCAACACATTCTCAAAAGTCTCCAGCCTGAGACCAATTACAGAGCCAGCCTTCTTGATAATCTTGTCAAGTCTGTTGGTGTCACTGGCTCTGATACTGCTACCCCTGCAGATAGCAGCAAAGATGATGGCACTGGCAATGAAGGTCTGGTAGAAAAGTTCCAGCACCTTACTGCACACGTTGAAGGATCTCAGCTTCCTCAGAAAGTAGTTTGCTCATCCCCTTCTTGTACAGATCGCATTGTTAGATTTCTAGTCCAGTCCATTGCTGATCATGACAACCAGGTATTTGTAGTCCTCCACTACCTCCACATCCTCTCCCCTAATCTGCAATGGCTGTGAAGGTGTCTTCTTCCTGAAGCCAATCACCATCTCTGTGGTCTTGCTGATGTTCATCCTCAAGTGATTCTGCTCGATCCACTACACAACACAAATCTGTCTACCAGTGCCCTGTACTCCCCGCTCCTCTCCCCCTCTCGTACACCCAACAACAGCTGAGTCATCAAGAGAATTTCAGCAGGTGGCATGACCTGGAGTTGTACTGAAAGTCAGTGGTGTATATGGTGAGGAGAAAAGGAGAAAGCACAATCCCCTGTGGAGCTCACGTATCACTAACCACCACATCAGACAAGACACTTCCCAGCCAGACAAACTGTGGCCTGCCTATCAGGTAGTCAGTAATCCAGGAGATCACAGAGCTGTTGACCCCCATCCCCCGCAGCTTCTCACCCAACAGCAGTGGCTGGATGGTGTTAATGGCAATGGAGAAATCAAAGAATGTGATTCTCACAGTGTCTCCTCCACCATCCAGGTGCAAATGGGTTCGTTGTAGCAGGTAGATGACAGCACCTTCAACTTCTAAATGGGCCTGATATGCAAATTGCAGAGGGTCCAGCCACGTCTTCACCTGCCTCAGGTGGGCTAAGACCAATCTCTCCAGGACCTTCATCACATGTGATGTGAGGGCAACTGGTCGATATTTACTCAACTTCATTTATATAGCGCCATTTCACAACAACAGTCGTCTCATAGCACTTTCAAATGTAGGGGAAACCCCCACAATTGCAGAAAGACCCCAGCAATCAGGCGATCCCCTGTGAGCAAGTACTTGGTGACGGCAGAGAGGAAAAACTCCCTTTTAACAGGAAGAAACCTCTAGCAGAACCAGGCTCAGGGAGGGGCAGTCATCTACTGCGATTGGCTGGGGGGTGAGGGGATAGAGAAGCTGAAAAGAACAGACATAGAGAGCAAACATTCAGGTCCGATGGAGACAACTTCTTGGGGACAGGAACCAGGCATGACATCTTCCAAAGCACCGGTACTCTCTCCAGCCTCAGGCTCAGGTTGTACAGGTGTTTCAACATTGGAGCTAGCTGGTTGGTGCAAGTCCTCAGGATCTTGGCGAAGATGCCATCAGGGCCTGCAGCCTTCCGCTGACGGAGTCTCTCCAGCTGTTTCTTAACCTGGTCTGTAGTCATAGTGATGTGGGGGTTGGTGTTGATGTCCTCAGAGGAGGGGGTGGGGGGAGAGGTGCTGCACAGGAGGGTGAGGGGTGTGTGTGGGTCTGGTTGTGTTGTGGGGGTGACAGACGGTGAGTTGAACCTATTAAAAAAACAGATTCAGCTCATCAGCTCTCTCAAGGCTTCCCAATGTCTGTCTGTCTCTCCCCTTACACCCAGTGATGTTCTTCATTCCCGTCCACACATCCTTCACATTGGTTTGCCTGAGTTTATCCTCCAACTTCCTCCTGTAATTGTCTTTACACCTCCTCAGCATCTCTGTTCACGCTGCACTCTCCTCAGTTCCTCCCTGTCTCCAGACCTAAAAATCCCCTTCTTCTTGTTAAGAAGTGCTTTCAGGTCACTGGTGATCCATGGTCTGTTGTTGAGGAAATAGCGCACAGTCTGGGCTGGCATGATTGTGTTTTCACAGAATCTTATGTATTCTGTGATGCAGTCAGTCATACTGTCTATGCCCACCGCATGTAGTCCACAGAGTACATCCCAGTCCGTCGTCTCAAAGCAGTCCTGTAGTGCATCAGCAGCCTCCGGTGTAAGCAGGCTGCCTTTGCACAAGGGGAACGCACTTGGGGGATAACAGCACCAGGTTGTGATTTGATCTGCCCAGTGGGGGTAGAGCTGTGGTGCTGGATGCATCTCTGACATTAGCATACAGTAGATCCAGTGTTTTATTTTCTCTGGTGGGACACTCAACAAACTGGCGGAAACTGTGATGGACATAAATGCATCAGCATGCTGCACCACTAAAATGGCAGTAGTGGAGCTGATGACGTCACAGGCCACCACTGCATCAGCTAACGGAGGGACATAAACAGTAATCACAATGGCACACGTGAACTCTTGCGGCATATAATAAGGTTGCATACTCACAGCAAGCAGTTCAATGTCCGGGCTGTAGTGCCGTTCCTTCACATAAATGTGTCCAGGATTACACCACCTCTCATTCACAAAAAGTGTCCATCCTTCTTCCCTCCTTTTCCCACGGCTTATAATGTCTCTGTCCGGCCCCATAGTCTTAAAACTAGGCACTGCTACATTGTTGTCCAGGATCTATGAGTGTAACCACATCTCAGTAAAACACATGATACTACACTCACAACATTCCCTTTGTGTCCTGGCCAGCTGTCAGCTCATCCGCCTCGTTTCCCAGTGACCTCATGCTACCCATGATGAACATCGGTATTTATGATAAACCCATCATCCACGAATATACAACAAAGCATATAACCCATAGATGTAGGACAAGATCCCGAGGTGAACCTGTGTAGCAAGTTTGGTGACCCTAGAGAGCTTTACACATTCTATAGTAAGAGGGCATAGGGAGTGCCAGCCTTGACTTTTGGATCCCAAAAATGTAGTCACGGGTCATGGCCTCAGAGTGAACCTGTGTACTAGGTTTGGTGATCCTAGCTTTACTCGTTGTACAGTAATAGGGCATAGCAGGCAGGGTTTTTGCTGGTAACATTTCTCCATGGTGGACCGCCATGCCAAAAACAGAGCCGCTACGCTAAGAAAAAAATATGTAATTTAAAAAAGGCGCACAGAGGAGCCAATTTAAAAAAAACTAGAAAAGAGCCGCATGTTTGCCACCCCTGACACATATATATATATATATATATATATATGTTGTTGGGGTTTTTTTTTTCGCTAAGAAAATAAATAATAAAAAAAAGATTCCAAGATTTTATTCGTCAATACTACTATACGTACAGGACATACAGGAGAATTGAAATTCTGTTTCTCTCTCTTCAGTTAAGGACTGTCACTACGTAGGCACACAGGCGAACAACATGAGTCAAAACAGTCACTCCCGGCATCGGGTGCTGTCGGAATTCTGGAGCATGCGCTCTCAGTTCCAGCCAACAGCAGTGTATCTAGCGTCACTGTCCGAGACAAAACTGAATCCATGTACTCGCTCCCCTGATGTCAGAGTGAAGCATGAGCATACTTTCAAAGGAGGAAAAAAAGCAGAAAGCAGTGGAGGTAGTGATGGGCAAATGACACTGATGTGTCAGAGCTTCTCTCATGCCTCCCGAAGTGCAGTGATTAGAAATACTGTGTTGGAGCTCGCATCAAAACACCAATGGGCTTCACTTCATGCTTTATTGGCTTATTATGTTTTGAAGTTTTCATCGGTTCAGAGTGTCTTGCTGTTCGTATAGACTTAGTCCAGTTTTGAAATAAAGTTTTATAAATGAACCTAAATAGGGATGGGAACTGGGAACCAGTTCTAAATTTTTTGAGCCCCTGAAATCATACATCGTTGATGTTATCAATTCCTCTTATCGACGCTGCAGGTTTAGACACTTCTGTGGGGTTTTTTTTTTGGGGTTTTTTTTTTTTTTTTTTTAAATGGTATGCGTCATGACATCCCACGCCGTCATTGCCAAGTAACGTCTTGATGCCATTGCTACCGCAGGATAATGGTGGAAGCATATGGTGAACACTAGCAGCATGGTGTATGATAACCATGAGTTGAAACATCTCGACGCGGCAGCATGGGATAAAATGAAAGACAGCAATGTGTTCAACAGTCTACGAAGTGCGCCCGCACCTGATATCCAAACAGCAGCACCTCCATTAGTGACGGTAATATTAGCTTATTATTATTAGTAGAATATCAGTGCAATGCTAGCAGCCTTGCAGGAAAAGTTTAATCCATTTTTTAACTCACAAAACCCAACGAAAAATATCTGATATTTAAATACAATCTTATTCTTTTTAGATGATGACAGCAACAGGTAGCTCTGAGGTTTTACCAACCTGCTTGTCCTACGCTCCTTGCCAGGATAATCTACTGATGTTAGTTGCACATGGAGCTGTAATTAAGTGTGTGGTGCAAAGCTTGCATCTATTCAAGACCACAGAGCAGCTGGAGTTTGGGTAGGTGTGGTACATGTGATGTAGGTTACAGACTAATACTGAATTAGTCTTTCCCAGACTGAGTAATGCCTTGAGGTTTTACGAGTATGTTAATATACAATTATGTTATACACTTTACGAGTATGTTAATATACAATTATGTTATACATGTGTGGGTGTATATACAGTACACTGTGCATGTATCTGTACTGGGGTGGATTCAAAAGATCGATACAACAATATGGATTGATACACATTTGACTGAACCGATATCAATCCACAAAATCTGCCGATCGATCTTTTGATATAATGCTTTAATGCATGTGAACGTCTGCCGAGTCTGATCGGGTTGAAGCCGGGTCAGTGAGCCAGGAACCACAGCCACGAACCAGAAACACCCAGAGTGCTAAGGGAGCTAAAAAGCTAATGGATATGCTAGTTCTTCTTCTGTGGTGTTAAAACGGTTCTCATCTGGCAAAAGTTCCCTGTGGCGCGTGTGCACATCTTTACTTCCATGTTTACATGCATGTCTCTTAATTTATCAACAAAAGTAACCGTAAAGACTGTCCTCGACAGCTTCCGAATATTTTTCATAAAGCAGGGATAAACGGTTTTGTACTACGTGCAGCAGTGAGTTGGAACACAAAGTTGATAATTACTAAACTGAAAATGCACGGAGACTGGCTGAAACCCGGAAAGAGAGATAGACTTGGAGCTACTGAAATTGAAAGTAAAACATCATTTGTTTGCTTTAACATTTGTGTCGTAAATTAATAATTTACCTGGCATGATGGTGTTTTACAAACTATGGATACAGAGGCAACTGTTGGTTAAGTGCTGTGAATAAATGCAGAATAAAGGTATATTTTATGAGATTATGGACTTCTAGCACTTAAGTGCGAGATTTGAAGATAATAATGAATCACAATAAAATGAAAATGGCAGAATTAATACAGGCTGCAGTACAACGAGCTATTTTTACTCAATAGAACTTCAGAACAAATCTTCCCAGGAAATGAATCGAAACCCTTTTCGAAAACTGAAAGCTAATTTGTAGTTAAAATATAAACAACAAAAAAATAAAAGAAACTAAATTATTAAAAGAGTCTGTGACATCCTTTTCAAGTGAAAAATGTAATTGGAGACAAGTTTGGAAGATATGTAATCATTCAAGGTTCTTTGCTATTAGAAAATATAAATCTTGTGAACTTATATGGTCCCAATATAGATGATCAGAAGTTCTTTGCTAATTTATTTCTCATCTTATCATCACTTACAGGGCAACATATAATAGCAGGGGATTTTAATTGTACATTGAATCCAGGTGTGGATAGATCAACAGGACTGGATTGTACGCACATTGGATGCAGGATGACTATTAACCATTTTATGAAAGAATTGAGATTGTTAGATATATGGAGAGAAATGAAACCACAAGTTAAAGCCTATTCTTGTTATTCCAGTACCTACAAGACATTCTCACGTATTGATTATTTTTTGATTTCCACAGAATTAAGGTCCAAGATTCAAAACTGCTTTTATGATAACATCGTGATCTCTGATCATGCACCCTGTTGTCTAATATATGTAGATAAAAAATTGACAAAGGAATCAGGTAGATGGCAATTTCAGCATAAATGGCTTCAGGATGAGGAATTTGTCAAGTATATAGAAAAACAGATAGACGAGTTCTTTGACATCAATACTACACAAACATCAGCATGTGTAAAGTGGGAGGCTTTCAAAGCTTTTATTAGGGGACATATTATTAGTTATACAGGATCAAAATCTAAGAAGACTCGAGAGGAGAGAGCTAAATTGGAACATAAAATAAAAAGTCTTCAGGAAAAAGTGTATGCAGGAAGTGACCCAAGGTTGGAGAATGAATTACTGATTTTGAGAGCTGAATACGACAAAAAATCAGCGAATAGAGCTGCCTCGAGTCTTCTAAGATTGAAACAATCTTTTTATGAACAAGGTGAAAAATCAGGAAAATTATTAGCATGGCAGATTAAACAATTGGAAATTAAAACACCAACTACCAGTATTATAAGTAACGGACAGGTAGTTATAGATCCTTTAGAAATTAATAGAGCCTTTAGAGATTACTATGAAAAATTATATGATACCAAAAATGAACCTGATTTAACAAAACTAAATGGGTTTTTGAACGAACTATCTATACCGTGTATTCCAAATGAAAATACGGAGATATTGGAGTCTAAAATTAGTCAAGAAGAAGTTGGGCTAGCCATTGATAATATGAAATCAGGAAAAAGTGCAGGACCAGATGGTCTTCCAGTTGACCTTTATAAAAAATTTAAGAATAAATTAATAAAACCTTTTTTGGAAATGGTTTTAGAAGCATTTCAAAATAATAATTTACCATCATACATAAATAATGCCTTAATTATACTGCTGCCAAAACCAGGTAAGCCCTCTAATAAATGTGAAAATATGAGACCAATAAGCCTATTAAACGTCGACCTTAAGATAATCTGTAAAATTTTAGCAAGACGAATACAAGAAATTTTACCAAATATTATTAATCGAGATCAGAATGGCTTTATAAAGGGTAGACAAGGCTTCCATAATGTAAGAAGACTATTTAATATTATTTATTTTAATAAAGAAGCACCGGATACAGCTCTCCTATCATTGGACGCCGAAAAGGCCTTTGATAGAGTTGAATGGCCCTTTCTTTTTGAAGTCCTACAAAGGTTTGGACTTGGAAATAATTTCATAAAATGGGTTCAAATAATATACAATAATGCTACAGCAGAAATCCTAACAAATAACAATATTTCAAAACCAATAAAAATCAATAGAGGATGTCGACAAGGCTGTCCACTTTCACCTTTACTGTTTACTATGGCAATTGAACCTTTAGCGATAGCGATACGTTTACATTCACAAATATATGGAATTAAAGTTGGACCAACAGAACATAAAATCTCCCTGTACGCCGATGACATAATTTTGTTTATGTCGAATCTAAAAAAATCAATTCCAACCTTGTTGAATTTAATAAAGAATTTTGGGGAAATATCAGGATATAAAATAAATAAAACTAAATCTTCAATATTAATGCTAAATGAGACCCAGAGAAATTACCCAGCCCCTGAGGTAAATCAATTCAATGTTGTAAATCAGTTTAAATATTTAGGAATCCAAATTATGCCTAAGCTAGAATCAGTCGCCAGTGTCAACTATGAAGCCTTAATGTCAGATATCAATGAGTTAACTCAGAGATGGATGTCACTACCAATGTCGATGATCGGGAGAATCAATATACTTAAAAGTAATATTTTACCTAAAATACTTTATTTATTTCAATACATTCCCTTATCACCACCTTTAGATCTATTCTCAAGAATAAAAAAAAAGTTAGTGGAATTTATATGGAACAACAGGAGGGCTAGATTACGTTTGTCTTTATTATATTTACCATTTGATCGTGGAGGTCTGAAATGTCCAAATTTTATGTTGTATTATTGGTCGGCACAACTGAGGTCTATGACATATTATTTTTCATCAAATGATCTCCCTCACTGGACTGAAATGGAATCATACAATTTACCTTTACCTCTTCCCATATTCATATACTCAGATTCGGCAAAAAAATTACAAAAACAAGTTAAAAATCCATTTGTAAAGCATATGATCAAAATATGGTGTGAAGCTAAAAACTATTTAAAAGAACCACAGTTACAGTCACAATTTAGTCCAATATGGGGTAATCAATATTTTAAACCAGGGAGAGCGGACGCTGTATTTAAAGTATGGAATTTAAAAGGGATACAAAAGATTCAGGATTTATATTTGCCATGTGCAGACAACATAATGTCTTTTGAAGAGCTGAGGATCAAATTTAATCTCAATAGAACACATTTTTTTAAATATCTTCAACTTAGAAACTTTATTCGATCAAATCAAAATAAAGCTCTCACTCGACCTATTTATTCATCCTTGGAAAAAATGATGATGAAAGATAGTAAAAGAAAGGGTATTATTTCAGAGTTCTATAACTCATTGACACTATCTTCAAGTGAAAATTCACTGAAAAGATTAAACTACTGGAAAGAAGATCTGCAAATTGAAATTTCAGAGGAACAATGGGAATTGGCTTGTACAGAAGCTCAAACCAAATCAATAAATGTACGCCTTAAATTGATACATTTCAAATGGCTAATGCGGATGTATGTTACACCGGAGGAGTTAAATAGATATAACAAAAATATACCAGATACATGCACAAAATGCATGGAAAGTAAAGGAACCCTATTTCATTGTTTATGGGAATGTAGATTAATAAGAATGTTTTGGGAAGAGGTGAGGGTAACAATTGAAAAAATAATCTCAAAACAAATCATATTGAATCCTAAACTGTTTTTGTTGGGTCTGTACCCAGAAAAGCATAATTTTAATAAAAGTGAAAGAACATTCATAGACCTCAGTTTGCTTAATGCCAAAAAATGTATTGCACTATTATGGAAAAAGACTCATAGACCAGATGTGACTCAGTGGTTAAGACAGATGTTAACAAACCTTCCATTAGAAAGAATAACATATATACTGAAATCGAAGGAAATTGTGTTTGAGAATATATGGAGACCTTTTATTGATTATGTAAAAAATTTAAACATAACTCTTGAAGAAGAAGGTGAATGATGTGTGTGGACCTTGTAAATTCCAAACTGGTGAACATAATATGTATACTTATGTATTGGATTGTCTAGACTAAACAGAGGAGCATTGTTGAAGACTTGATTTTGTTGGTGGTTGTTGGTGTTTTTAGTGCATTTTTTTTTTTTTGTAGTACTTTAGTGTTAGTGTTTGATTGTTTGTATTATGTTTGTTAAAAAAAAAAAAAGGTTCAATAAAGATATTGTGGAAAAAAAAAGAGTCTGTGACATAATTCAACCAAGACATCATTAGAAAGAAGAACTACTGTGTTTTTATTCTGTGTAGACAAAAAAATTCAATAAAATTTTGTTTCCATATACGACCATAAATTACATCGTGATGCAGACTGTTGCGATGTTCATTTGTCGAAATTGGGACAAACGCCGTCGCCATTTTGTTACGTAATGAGGGGAACCATGTACACAAGCATGGCTGAGTACACTGAAGTGGAGGAAGCTGTGAGCGAGTTCAGCGAAGATTTGAGCAATTGGTCAATAGTTTTTCAGGAAGAAGCAGGATTGAGTGATGAAGAAGAGCGAGTTGGTTCTAACAAAGGACTGCAACCCTATTGATTTGAACCATATCGTTCAGGAAGCCAAGATGACTCGCACGTTTCAGAGGATGAAGGGTCCGACGGTGAAGGGTTAGAGATGGTAAGCTCATGTTTCTCTCGGACAGCAATGCTACAGAGACACGCTCTGCCTGCAGAAACAGTCATGTGAGCGCCAAGCGGGCGGGGCGCTTCTGTGCAGATGACAATCTTGCGCACGCTTGCTGAGTGTTTCTTTCATATTTAATTTTTCATAAATAAATATATTTTAGGCGCGGCGGCAAACTTCCTTAGCATGGCGGGCCACCACACATAAATGTTACCAGAGGAAACCCTGCGTACTGTCACACTAGTTCCTGAAATTGGATAAAATTTCCACCTTGAATAAGATGTTCTAAGTTATTTATTCCCTTCTCTTGCCATAGTGGAAATTTTAATGTCCTCTTTTGTTGCAAGATATCAGGATTATTCCAAATGGGTGTGAGTTTACAGGGGACAAGTGAAGACCCAGTTATCTTTAAAAATTTCCACAAAGCCATCAGAGAGGAGCTGATATTTAATACTTTTAAAACAGTCATGGCGTTTAATACAGGGACTTATAAAAGGTAAGTCAGAGATATTTAGCGACCCACAGACAGCCTGTTCAGCATCTAACTATGGGTTTCCTAGTGGGGTTGATTTTGTCCATTTAGAAACAAACTGCAGTCTATTGGCTAAAAGGTAATTTAAAAAAGTTTGGTAGATCTAAGCCTCTGCACTCTTGCTTTTTGAAGAGTTTTTAAACTAATTTGTGATGGTTTATCCTTCCATAAAAATTTACTTATATTTGAGTCATTTGAGTCTAAAGACTTAAACCAGGCCATTGATGGTTGGGTAGGAATAATTGAGAACAAATAGTTGATTTTAGGAAGGATCATCATTTTTAACGGTTGTGACTCTTCCCATTAGCAATATAGGTCTTGTACGCCAGCGTGTAAGGTCATCTTGTATTGTTTTTAAAAGGGGAATGTGATTTACACACGTGGACAAAATTGTTGGTACCCCTCTGTTAATGAAAGAAAAACCCACAATGGTCACAGAAATAACTTCAATCTGACAAAAGTGGTAATAAATAAAAATTCTATGAAAATAAATCAATGAAAATCAGACAATGCTTTTGAATTGTGGTTCAACAGAATTATTTTAAAAAACAAACTCATGAAACAGGCTTGGACAAAAATGATGGTACCCCTAGAAAAGATGGTGTCTACAAACTTGTAATCAGTCAGTCGGCCTATTTAAAGGGTGACAAGTAATCACTGTGCTGTTTGGTGACATGGTGTGTACCACACTAAACATGGACCAGAGGAAGCAAAGGAGAGAGTTGTCTCAGGAGATTAGAAAGAAAATTACAGACAAGCATGTTAAAGGTAAAGGCTATTTCAGAAGCCTTCGGACTAGAACCAGCAGGTTTAGGAACAGTTTCTTTCCAACAGCTGTCACGTTATTGAACTTAGTTCCCCGCTGACTCTCTTACAATCATCTTTTACCATCCTCACCTGTACATAACTGCATAACTACATAACTACATCTAACTTATTGCACATTATTTGCACATAACAGTACTCTTAACTTTCTGCACTGCTGCATATATTTGCATATATTTGCTTAAATTGCACATACTGTTAATTACCGTATATACTGCACTGCTGTCCTTTGCACTTCTGATTGGATGCTAAACTGTGTTTCATTACCTTGTATTCATACATGTGTAATGACAATAAAGTTGAATCTAATCTAATCTAATCTAAAATATAAGACCATCTCCAGGAAGCTTGATGTTCCTGTGACTACAACCGCACATATTATTCAGAAATGTAAGATCCACGGGACTGTAGCCAACCTCCCTGGATGTGGCCACAGGAGGAGACTGATAATATGAATGGTAACAAAAAAGCCCAGAACAACCTCTTAAACACATTCATGGTAAACTCCCAAGGTCAAGGTACATCAGTGTCAGATAGCACCATCCGTCGTTGTTTGAGCCAAAGTGGACTTCATGGGAGACGACCAAGGAGGACACCACTGTTGAAAACAAATCATAAAAAAGCCAGACTGGAATTTTCCAAACTGCATGCTGACAAGCCACAAAGCATCTGGGAGAATACCCTATGGACAGACGAGACAAAACTGCAACTTTTTGGCAAGGCACATCAGCTCTATGTTCACAGACGCAAAAATGAAGCATACCAAGAAAAGAACACTGTCCCTACTGTGAAACATGGAGGAGGTTCTGTTATGTTGTGGGGCTGCTTTGCTGCATCTGGCACAGGGTGTCTTGAGTCTGTGCAGGGTACAATGAAATCTCAAGACTATCAAGGTATTCTAGAGAGAAATGTGCTGCCCAGTGTCAGACAGCTTGGTCTCAGTCGCAGGTCATGGGTCTTGCAACAGGATAATGACCCAAAACACACAGCTAAAAACACCAAAGAATGGCTAAGAGCGATACATTGGACTATTCTAAAGTGGCCTTCTACGAGCCCTGATCTAAATCCTATTGAACATCTATGGAAGGAGCTGAAACATGCCATCTGGAGAAGGCACCCTTCAAACCTGAGACAACCGGAGCAGTTTGCTCATGAGGAGTGGGCCAAAATACTTGCTGAGAGGTGCAGAAGTCTCATTGACAGTTACAGAAATCGTTTGATTGCAGTGATTGCCTCAAAAGGCTGTGCAACAAAATATTAAGTTAACCCTCAAGCGACCGAGTGGGGTCATTTACGACCCCAGCCATATAATTTAATGTGCCGTCTCTTTATTTTTTATCCAAATTTTCTTTCCTAGCATGAATTTGTCAGTCTACTAATCCTACACACTTTCATAATTTTTTGCAGGGATCAACCAATTGGTGTGGCGTAGACATCGCAAACTCTTGTGGGGTCATTTATGACCCCGAAGAGAAGCACTGGTTTTTAAACATTGGTTTTATAAATTTTATTCAAATGTTCCACTTCTCATAGTTAGTTAATCCCTTCACACCTGAAGGTGTATATGGGCGGCGCCTATCTCCGTTTCTCTGACCCCTAGGCCACACAGCTACTGTAAGTAGTGAAAGCTACAGCGGGGGGTCAGTCCTCTGGTAGCTCTGTGTGTAACTTTACTTTCCCCATTCCATTATGCGGAGCACCACGCTAGAAGGCAGAAAGCACCATTTTTATATGGTCTTTGGTATGACCTGGCCGGGATTTGAACCCCTGCCTCCCGGGTGTGGGGCGGATGCTCTACCAACTGAGCCACCACTCCGGTTTCCACTTCTAATCAGTACTTTATATTGTATTGCAGTGAACCATGGCTAACAGACCTAGGATAGCAAGATTTACATTTGTCTGTTTGTCTGTTTGTTTGTCTGTTTGTTAGCAAGATAACTCAAAAAGTTATGGACGGATTTTCATGAAATTTTCACAGATTGTCAGAAATGGGGTATCCTA
This sequence comes from Pholidichthys leucotaenia, assembly GCA_020510985.1. Taxonomy (NCBI): domain Eukaryota; kingdom Metazoa; phylum Chordata; class Actinopteri; order Cichliformes; family Pholidichthyidae; genus Pholidichthys; species Pholidichthys leucotaenia. The sequence goes on from CM035848.1 coordinate 35,027,866, forward strand.
CAGATGATTAGATTTTGGTGGTGATCCAGATCACCGTCCACAAGAAAACCGCCATTACGCAAAATGCCATAATAGGTATCATGATCATCATCGTAACTACAATAATAGGTATCATCATCATCGTGATGATGATATGATGACTATGATAACTATGATGATGATGATGATGTTCCAAGAGTGAACTGACAAGGACTGTCTAAATAAATGTAATGTTGTTCTTACAGTCTGCGTTTTGGTTATTTCTTGCAATAAAAGTATTATTAGCAAACACATTTTACATTAGATCATTATAAAATACCTGTCTTAAATACAGGGAGTAGTTTTGGTATGATAAACCTCCAACCAGCCATTTATAATAAGGATCCCTGTACAGAGCACAATGGGGTCATAAATGACCCCACTTGGTCATTTCAGTCCGTAAAATAGCTTGGTCGCTTGAGGGTTAAGGGTACCATCATTCTTGTCCAGGCCTGTTTCATGAGTTTGTTTTTTAAAATAATTCTGTTGAACCACAATTCAAAAGTACTGTCTGATTTTCATTGGTTAATTTTCACAGAATTTTTATTTATTACCACTTTTGTCAGATTGAAGTTATTTCTGTGACCATTGTGGGTTTTTCTTTGGTACCAACAACTTTGTCCACGACTGTAGTCGCAATAACTCTTGAAAGCCTGGGGGAAATATCTATTCCTAAATATTTAATATTACCTGACAGCATTGGAATAGTAGATGTATTTGGGAAATTACAATTTATACAGGGATGAGAATGGGGTTTGGGAAAAAAAGAGGAAACTAAGCCGGGGGTCTTAGTTAGGCCTCCGTTCCCCAAGCCGGATCCAAGGCAGAGCCTTGGTGGGGGGTCTGGGGGGCAACGCCCCCTAGAAGCTAACGAAATCTGGTGTTTTAGAATGCTCAAATGTGGTCTTATATTTAAAGTTAGAAGTAAGTACAAATGCATTTATAGTTTATCTTTTTAATCTGCTGCTGCATTACATGTGTAAATTTATGATATCTGAATGGTATGTTGATGTAATAATACTAAATTATATTTTACTACTATTTAATATGTTTAGAATGGTAAATGGCATTTACTTATATAGCGCTTTTTCTCATCTCTGGATGACCAAAGCGCTTTATAGATCCTGCTATCCACCCATTCACGCACACATTCACACACTGATGGCGGCAGAGCTGCCATACACACACAGGCGCTAGCCTGGCCACCAGGAGCAACTGGGGGTTCAGTGTCTTGCTCAAGGACACTTTGACATGCAGACTTCAGACAGAGTGGGAATCAAAACCCATGACCCTCCGATCAGTAGTCGGTCACACTACACCTGCGCCACAGCCACCCCTAGAACTGACACAGAATTACATTTACATAGTTCTAGAACAGACAAAATAATTTAACCAAGTAAAATAAATTATAAATATTAACAAAATTCCATCACCAAGTCCATCACCCATTTATTAAAATATACTGACATTCTGCAAACATTTTGATTTATTAATGTGTGCATTTGTTAGTGTTACTAGGAATATAAAAAAGTTGCATATTAGTATATTTTAATATTTGAAAGATAATCTAAGAAAGTAAGTAAAACCTAAAAGATGTTTAATTAGTGTTTCAAATTATCAAGTGTTTCAAAACAGGCATGACGGTCAAAACTTACACATGCTATTTCATAACAAATTCATTACGCGAAAATTCTCAAGTACATTACTTATAACGAGAAAAAAATCTTACCCCGGAATGTGTCTTCCGATCACTAATTGCTGTAATCGGGGCCGATTGTGATGAAGTTTGACTGGCATCTGAATTTAACCGTATCCATCGATCGTTTTGAATGCAGCACGAGTGAGTAATTCGATCTCCTTGTAGCCACAATTTTGAGATGCTTCTGGGTTTTTTTTTTTCGAGCCATTCCCAACGAAACTTGTTCCTTATCCCTTTGTCTTCTTGCTTTGTTGTCTTTCGTGAGTTTTAGGTTCACCATTTTCACGAAATCGGGAAAACTCGGTTGATTTGTCTGCCATTTGCATTTCGCTCCGTGTGTGGGATATGACAAAGGAATAACAAAATTGTCGATTGGTTGCTTCAATAAGTATCAGCCAATCAGTGGCCTTGTTACATTACATTACTGATCTCGCTGGGTAGCGCGTTCTGCGCGGTGGATTTGAGCAGCTGATCGAAAATACGACTCGCCGCTCATTACAGCCCCCCACACCCCACCCCAAAATTTTCTCCTCGAATTTAGACGATTCATGAGAATGACCCTAGACATGATCAAATCCGAGGAATTCCTCGGATCCGCGGAGGATTCTCATCCCTGTTTATAGGTAGGACTATTGATTTACCCCAGTTAATAGAGTAGTCTGATAATAATAATGAAGATTTATCAATGAGCGCCACTGTCTGAAGATGAGATCTTTGTGAGTTTTCAAGGAAAATCAATACATCATCAGCATACATACTTATCTTGTGTTCTTTTTCTCAAGTTTGGATACCTCTGATATCAACATTTTGTCGTATGGCTGCTGCTAATGGTTCAATAAAGATGGTAAAAAGTGAGGGTGAGAGTGGACAGCCCTGCCTAGCACCTCTCTGGAGATTGAAGCTCTGGGAAGTCTGATCATTTGTTTGCACAGATGCAGCTGGACAGCTATAGTGTTTTAATCCAGTTTAGGAAAGATGAACCAAACCCAAACTTGTTTAACACCCTAAAAAGAAACTTCCAGTTAGCAGGGTCAATGGGGCGGTGCGGTGGCACAGTGGTTTAGCGCTGCGGTTTTCAAATTTATTAAAAATAAAAAAGGAAGAAATCACATGTACATAAGTATTCACAGCCTTTGCTCAATACTTTGTTGATGCACCTTTGGCAGCAATTACAGTCTCAAGACTTTTTGAATATGATGCCACAAGCTTGGCACACCTATCTTTGGGCAGTTTCACCCATTCCTCTTTGCAGCACCTCTCAAGCTCCATCAGGTTGGATGGGAAGCATTGGTGCACAGCCATTTTCAGATCTCTCCAGAGATGTTCAGTTGGATTCAAGTCTGGGCTCTGGCTGGGCCACTCAAGGACATTCACAGAGTTGTCCTGAAGCCACTCCTTCGATATCCTCGCTGTGTGCTTAGGGTCGTTGTATTGCTGAAAGATGAACCGTCGCCCCAGTCTGAGGTCAAGAGTGCTCTGGAGCAGGTTTTCATCCAGGATGTCTCTGTACATTGCTGCATTCATCTTTCCCTCTATCCTGACTAGTCTCCCGGTTCTTGCCGCTGAAAAACATCGCCGCAGCATGATGCTGCCACCAGCACTGGCATGGTTATGAACGGTGCCTTGTTTCCTCCAAACATGACGCCTGGCATTCATGCCAAAGAGTTCAATCTTTGTCTCATCAGACCAGAGAATTTTGTTTGTCACAGTCTTTGAGAGTTCTTTAGGTGACTTTTGACAAACTCCAGATGGGCTGCCATGTGCCTTTTACTAAGGAGTGGCTTCTGTCTGGCCACTCTACCATACAGGCCTGACTGGTGGATTGCTGCAGAGATGGTTGTCCTTATGAAAGGTTCTCCTCTCTCCACAGAGGAACACTGGAGCTCTGACAGAGTGACCATCGGGTTCTTGGTCACCTCCCTAACTAAGGCCCTTCTCCCCCAGTCACTCAGTTTAGACAGCTGGCCAGCTCTAGGAAGAGTCCTGGTGGTTCTGAACTTCTTCCATTTACGGATGATGGAGGCCACTGTGCTCATTGGGACCTTCAAAGCAGCAGAATTTTTTCTCTACCCTTTCCCAGATTTGTGCCTCAAGACAATCCTGTCTTCGAGGTCTACAGACAATTCCTTTGACTTCATGCTTGGTTTGTGCTCTGACATGCACTGTCAACTGTGGAACCTTATATAGACAGGTGTGTGCCTTTCCAAATCATGTCCAATCAACTGAATTTACCACAGGTGGACCCCAATTAAGCTGTAGAAACATCTCAAGGATGATCAGTGGAAACAGGACGCACCTCAGCTCAGTTTTGAGCTTCATGGCAAATGCTGTGAATACTTATGTACATGTGGTTTTTCTTTTTTTTTTTTTTAATAAATTTGCAAACATCTCAAAAAAAAAAATAATCACATTGTCATTATGGGGTATTGTGTGTAGAATTTTGAGGGGAAAAATGCATTTAATCCATTTTGGAATAAGGCTGTAACATAAAATGTGGAAAAAGTGAAGTGTTGTGAATACTTTCTGGATGCACTGTACTTAAAAGAAGAGTGCAGTGTGTGGGGCAAGTTTTTTTTTTTTTTCTGAGGGAGCTGTCACGGACAAACAGAGGAGCAGAGGGGATGTAGAAACAAGCACAGAGTGGAGCGGCCGTTGCTAAAGTGGCCGAAAAACCCACGTGCAGGAGTGATTTTGTGCGTTTTATTGAACAAAACCCCAAAACGTATGAATGGGAATGAATGGAGTGTGGATGTGTATGTGTGTGAAACACCCAATAATGAGACACAGCTGATGGCACTGACAGGAGGAGGGGGCGTGCCCGAGGTGTCAGGGAGCGAAGGACCCAAAGGGCTCCCTGACGCGCCTGATGGAAAATAAATGAATATGTGCATTTTTTTTTGTATTTTTTTAACCAAATTAGGAGGTATTTACTTGTATTATTAGCATATTTGTAATTTGTGTGTATTTTCTACTATTGAATAAAAAAAAAAAAAAAAAAGAATCGAATTGTAGGTGTTTCCCGGCCAGATATTGTGATACTAGGAGACTGGCCCCCGGCCGTCTAGTCACTTCGGAGTGGAGCTGAACAAGGACCATGCCGAGCCGTTGTCTCCAGCAGCTGAGATGGTCGGAGAGCTGCAGACTCCATCCAGGAGTGAGTAAAAAGTTGTCTTTTTCTTCTTGCTCTCAAATGCTCCAATATTTTTGTAATTGTGACACGTTTGTCTGCTGCAGCTTCAAAATTAATCTAATGTGGCAGATTAATTTCCACTGTCACTGTGCTGTGACTGTAGTCTCTTCACCAACCACTACAATATTAACTAATATATGTTAATTTTTTTAAACTTGTAAATTAGCTTTTTTTTTTTAGTAAATTTGATATTTTTTTCTTGTAAATTTGCTGCTTCTTTCATAATTTTTTTTTCTTCTTCAGTTTCAGCTAAAATCACCAGTTGTAGAAGTTGAACAAGATTATGAGGATGAAGGGCAGAAGAATCACTCACAGCAATGTTGAGGAGGGTGTTGGGTGACAGACGCTCAGGGAACGGAGGAGGAGGGTAGCGGTGCTGGACCGGGGCTCTGACGTGGACCGCTGTGGGGTGGTGGATCTACACACACAGGACAGAAGAAGACGTTAAAGGAGGAGGAGCGGGGACATCAGCTGTGTTCTCACATACTGTATAGGACAGGATGGAGTTAACAGTAACACAACCAGAGCAGATCTAACAGGGCATCAGCTACGTTCATACGACCATTTCAGGAGAACCATCAACAGAGGAATTTTATGAGGAACTATTGGGGTCATGCAGCCATTTAAGACATTTCAAGGCCATTTCATCAAATTTAAGAGCTTGCATTTGCAAAACAGCAAAATAAAAGCTTGTGACCACATTATAATCGGGGGGGGGGGGGGGGTCACAAACTTACCGAGGAAAAATTCACATTTTCAAGGAATAAAGTTAGTAATTTACATAAAAAGTTTATAACTTTGTGGAAAAAATTATAAATTCAGATGAGAAAAAGTTGCACATTTTCAAAGAATAAACATAATTGATGTGGGGAAAAAAGCACAAACTTGTGTGAAACGGGCACATTTACAAAAGTCACAAACGTATGCCAAAAAAATCACCAAATTATATGCAAAAACTGGAAATTTACATAACAAAAACTGCATGTTTACGAAGCAAAAAGTTAACTTAAAAAGAAAACAGTTGTATATTTATGTATAAAAAAAGCTACAAACGTACATGAAAGTCACAAACTTACAAAAAAATGTTGCTATTTACCAGGAAAATATTCACAAAAATTACATGAAAAAAGTTAGAAAATTGCGTTGAAAAAATATACAAAATAATATTTAAAAAGTCAAATATTTTTGTGACAAAATTGCAAATTTATGTGAAAAAATGGCACATTTACAAGGAAAAAAGTCAAAAACTTATGTGAAAAAAGCCACCAATTTACGAGCAAAAAACCTGAAAAAAGTTGGAAATGTACACAAAAAAATAAGACGAATTTGCTAGAGAAATCTGGTTATTTATTTACCAGGAAAAATTTTTTTAAAAAATTACAGGAAAAAAGCTGGCAACTGCATGGTGAAAAATAGCAAATTAAGATGAAAAAGTCTCTAAGTTACGTATCTGACACAAATTGCAAATTCAGGAGGACAATCGGCTGTAAATGTACAAGAGGAAAAAAAATGCAGATTTATGTGGAAAAAAGTAGAATTTATGTGTTGAAAAGCTGAAAATCTACATGAGAATTACTGCATATTTATGAAGGAGAAAAGTTACAAACAGAAATAAAAATGAAGCAAAGTTGTTTAAAAAAAAATTGCAAACATGTAGGAAAAAGTGACAAACTGACCAGAGAAATTTGGATATTTCATTCCCCAAATTACATGAAAAAAGCTGGAAACTTTGCACATTAAAGTGAAAAAAGTCACAAACGTGTGAGACAAAAACTGCAAACTTATGAGGATGACGGGCCATAGTTCTTCCAAAACAGTGTTTTGTGGTGGGAACGCGGCTGTTTCATCAGTGTGAGAAAACTCTGGAATCTGAAGGTTGCTCACTATAGAGGAAAAAAGATGAACTAAAACATCAGTAAAGGTCTGAAGAGACGGTCAAACCTGGTGGTTGAGGCCATGGCTCAGGGGCTGTTTGGGCGGTGTCCCGATAGGCACCGCCCTCACCGGAGGAGAGCCAATCACAGGGGAGGACGAGCGAGGGGGCGGGACCCTCTCGGACAGGTCCCGCTCCTCGTCGCTCTGACCCTGAGGAGGCCGTTTAGGCTGACCCACATCTTTGATGATGGACATCAGGGGACTGTCCTGGAAATTAGAGGAAATCATTCATATAAGTATCAGAACGGAAGAACTTCAATAGAAAAGAAACAAACGCAGCCAATTCTCTAATTTACTGAGATGCACCAGAGTGGTGGACGCATCATTTTGATCTACAAAATGATTTATTCAAACAAATTTATATACTGAATGTATATATACATACAGTTAGGCCCAGAAATATTTGGACAGTGACCCAATCTTCATGATTTGAGCTCTGCATGCCACCACATTGGATTTGAAATGAAACAACTACAATGGAATTGAAGTGCAGACTTTAAGGTTTAATTCAAGGGGTTGAACAAAAATATATGATTAAACATGTAGGAATTGTAGCTATTTTTATACAAACGCTCCTCATTTCAGGGGCTCAAAAGTAATTGGACAAATAAACATAACCCTAAGTAAAATGTTACTTTTCAATATTTTGTTGAGAATCCTTTGCAGGCAATGACTGCCTGAAGTCTGGAACCCATGGACATCACCAAACGCTGGGTTTCCTCCTTTGTGATGCCTTGCCAGGCCTTTACTGCAGCTGTCTTCAGTTGTTGCTTGTTTGTGGGTCTTTCTGCCTTAAGTTTTGTCTTGAGCAAGTGAAATGCATGCTCGATTAGGTTGAGATCTGGTGATTGACTCGGCCATTGCAGAATATTCCACTTCGTTGCTTTAAAAAACTCCTGGGTTTCTTTTGCAGTATGTTTTGGATCATTGGTGAAGCGCTGTCCAATCAACTTTGCTGCATTTGGCTGAATCTGAGCAGAAAGTATATCCCTATACACTTCAGAATTCATCCGGCTGCTTCTGTCTTTTGTCACATCATCAATAAACACAATTGACCCAGTGCCATTGGAAGCCATGCATGCCCATGCCATCACACTGCCTCCACCATGTTTTACAGAAGATGTAGTGCTTTGGATCATGAGCTGTTCCAATTCTTCTCCAAACTTTCTTCTTCCCATCATTCTGGTACAGGTTGATCTTAGTCTCATCTGTCCAAAGAATGCTGTTCCAGAACTGGGCTGGCTTCTTCAGGTGTTTTTTTTTTGCAAAGTCAATTCTGGCCTTTCTATTTTTGAGGCTGATTAATGGTTTGCACCTTGTGGTGAATCCTTTGTATTTACTCTCATGAAGTCTTCTCTTTATGGTAGACTTAGATACTGATACACCTACTTCCTGGAGAGTGTTGTTCACTTGAGTGGATGTTGTGAAGGGGTTGTTCTTCACCATGGAAAGGATTCTGCGATCATCCACCACTGTTGTCTTCCGTGGACTTCCAGGCCTTTTTGAGTTCTCAAGCTCACCAGTGCACTCTTTTTTTCTCAGAATGTACCAAACTGTTGATTTGGCCACTCCTAACATTTCTGCTATCTCTCTGATGGATTTCTTCTTCTTTTTTTCAGCCTCAGGATGGTCTGTTTCACCTCCATTGAGAGCTCCTTTGACCGCATGTTGTGTGTTCACAGCAACAGCTTCCAGATGCAAACGCCACACCTGGAATCAACTCCAAACCTTTTAACTGCTTAATTGATGACAGGTTAACGAGGGAAGAGCCCATGCAGCCTTGTTATTATTTTTTTTTGCAGCCTTCTGAGTCAATTGTCCAATTACTTTTGGTCCCTTGAAAAAGAGGCGGCTACGTATTAAAGAGCTGTAATTCCTAAACCCTTGCTCCAATTTGGATTCCTGAATATGTTTTCTTAAACAGCTAAAATAACAAAACTTGTGTCACTGTCCAAATATTTCTGGCCCTAACTGTGTATAGTGTTTTTCTTGTTTTTAGTGTTTTGTTGTCCTTTTTGGCTGATCTGTATTTTATGTATTTTTATGGACCCTGAGTCTGCAAATAAAAGATTACTACTCATTATGCAATTTGTTTTTATATTTAAATATTTTAGTGCATTTTCACATAATAGGAAAATTAATAAGGTTATTTTACATTATTTACATTGATATCAGCATGTGGCATACTTTTTTCCAAATCACTATGAAGTTTGCAAATTTACAAGAAATAATCACAGATCAATGAGAATAAAGCTGCAAATTTATTAGGGGAAAAACTCAGATTTACAAGAAAAAAATGGCAAATTTGTAAGAAAAAAATAATAAATTAGCAAGAAAAAGGCTGCAAATCTGCAAGAAAAAAGGATGTAAATTTGCAAGAAAAGAAAGTTGCAGATTTACAACAAAAAAGCTGCAAATTTGGAAGAAAAAAAACTTGTAGAAAAACTTGCAAATTTTTTATAAAAAAATGCAATTTTGCAAGAAAGCTGCAAATTTACAAGAAAATGTGCAAATTTGCAAAAAAACTTGCAAAATTGTAAGAAAAAAATGGCTTGCAAAAACAAAACTTGTAAAATTAAAAGAAAAACTTGCAAATTTGTAAGAAAAAGTCTGCAAGTCTGCAAAAAAAGTGCAAATTTGCAAGAAAAAATGTGGCAAATTTGTAAGAAAAACTTGCAACATTACAAAAAAAATAGCAAATATTTAATAACTGCAAACTTACAAGAAAAAAATTGTAAATTTACAAGAAAAAGGCTGCAAATTTGCAAAAAAAAACTTGCGAAATTGCAAGGGTGCATATTTGAAAAAAGAAACTTGCAAATTTACAAGAAAACATTCACAAAATCATAAGAAAAAATAAATTTTTCAAAATAAGTGCAAATTTACAATAAAAAATAAATTTACAAGAAAAACACTGCAAATTTGCCAAAAAAACCCCCACAATATTATAAGAAAAATGTTGTAAATCTATGAGAAAAACTAAATTGCAAAAAATTTGCACAAATTTTTTTTTTGCAAATTTACAATGGTGCAAATTGAGAAAAAAAATCCCTGCAAATTTACAAGAAAAAAAAAATCAGTTTATGAGGAAAAAAGAGAAATTCACAAGAAAAAGCTTCTAATTCAGGAGGAAAAAGTTTGAAAAATACATGTTAATGTCAGCTAATGATAAAATTATGTACATGCACTAATGCATCTGTGGAAAAAGTTCATGTTTTTAACGATTAATAAACGTTCATATATTGAATAGTCACTAAATGGACAGTAAAACGTGATGATCATGGTCACGGTGTTTTAAAATGAAATGATAAATGAAAACACTGTAATTAAGAGACAAGCCGGTATGTTGTGATCGATCACCGGTGAACTCGAGTCTGACCTCCATGTGTGTGACGAGTCCAGGGGCCACGCTGACGGGGCCGAAACTCAAACTGTTGTCCCAGATACTGTGAGAGTTGATCTGCGGGAGCAAAAATCGGCACATCTAATAAAGCTGAGAATACAGCAGAGACCTGTCTACACTGGGCACATTTAAAATAAAACATCAGGGTTACAGTTTCATCTGGAGTTTAGTTTTCTCTAAATGATTCGATTTTTCCGTTTCAGACGTCTGCAACCTGCGGCTCTTCTGTCCAAAACCCGGGGAAAGGTGCAGCTTTAAGAAAAAACAAACAACTCACTTCTCATTCCAGCCAGTTTCCCTAAATTTAGCACATGCAAAGAAAATCTAATTCTTTCTTCACTGAGTCAATGTAGAAAATCTGAAACATCCTGCTGGCAGAACACCGGAATTTTAACATTTGAAGGTTAAGAGAAAATATTTGATAATTTACATTAAAAATCCTGCAAAAATACAAGAAAAACATCACAAATGTATAAGAAAAAAAAGCAGAAAATAAAAAAATGGCAACATTCACAGACATTGATTGCGGGCCATAGAGCTTTTGTATGCGGCTCCAGAGCCGCAGGTTGCAGACCCCTGTTCTCTCTCCCAGTGAAGACCAGTGCAGCAGCTAAACATGGATGACCTCTGACCTGGCTGATGGTGGCGCTGTTCCTGCCTCTCAGGAGAGTCTGCTGCTGCTGATAGCCGAGCATGGACGACGGAGGGAGGCCTGAGGAAGACGAGGCGTTAAAATATCACAATTAAGGTCAAAAAAACTTGACTGAACAATGAAAAACTGGGACTAAAAGGCTGAAATGATAACGGAACAGAAAAAATGTGCAAAAAGTTATAAACCTATAAGCAAAAAAGTGGCAAATTTACAAGGAAAAAAGTCACATTTCTGGGTGAAAGTCCCTAATTTACACACAAAAGTCACAAACCTGTGAGGAAAAAAGTTGTAAATTTACACAAAAAGTTTCAAGTTTACAAGAGGAAAAAATAAGTAAAAAGTTGGGGGAAAAAAACTGTTAATGAGAAAAAACCTGCAAATTTACAAGAAAAAGTTGCAAAGTTAACAGCAAAAAAGCCAACAATTGATGGGGGGGGGGGTGGGGGGTCTACTTTGGGGTAATCAGTTAATCAATGGCGTTTTCAGTCCACTAGATGGCGCAAAGCAAACAGTCAAGTGAAGTCATAGGCTACGGTCACACTGCAGGTCTTGATGCTCAATTCTGATTTTTTGCTGAGATGCAATTTTTTTGTGTAGGCGTTCACATTATTATTTAAATGCGACCCCCATCAGACTCCAGTGTGGACGGTCTACAGCTGTGAAGGGACCCGCATGCGCAGAAGAAAACGTAACGTCAGACACAGCGTTGTGTTTGGGGGACAGAACTTCTTCACCCTGATGCAGCGCAGCAAAATAAAATGTTAAAATCATAATTATGAGACCAGCTCCCTTCCTCTACACACCAGGTGACCGCTGTGATCAGCTCTGCTTTAACAGAAGTGATCCATTAAACAGCTGTCTTTAAAATGAGGCCCCGTGTCTCAATGAGATTACCTATATAAATAAGGTTAATAATAAATAATCCTCGCAATTACAGTAGGGCTCTCGCCCACTGATGTCAGTGGCTCTTGCCCTAAGAAACTGCATGGCTTGTACCAGCGGCGTAACACCGGTCCTGCACAGGAAGGAGGAGCCGTCAGACTCCCCTCTCCTGTGTCCTCCTATCTGGCCATTCCTCTCCGCAGTCATGTCCGTGTTAACTTTACATTTCAGATATTACAGCAGCCAGGACTCACGGTGTGCCGTTTACAGGAAAAAAGGAATTTGCAGCGTCCAGCAAATGTGCCGTTAGTGTGCTTGCTTCTCTGGCGGTTTCAGCCCCAAACCTTCCCCTCCCCCCCAAAAAAAAATTTTGAAGCTACTGTGCAGTTGACAAAATTACAATGCAGTGATAAAGGGAAGAAGGCTGATTAAAAAGAGAGCACAAATCAGCTGTGTCTGCTGCGCTTGCCGCATCCTCCGCCTCAGAACTGTAGCGTCTGTCTCACTTCAGTGAGGAAAAAGTCGGATGAAATGTGACACGACCGTTCAGACTGAGGTCGCTTTGGAAAATACTAGATACGTATCTGAATTAGGACCACATATGAAAGTGGCCTGGGTCTGGTGTGAAAAAAAAATCAGATCTGTGCTGTTCAGACAGTCATTTAAAAAATTAGATATGGGTCACATTTGTGTAAAAAAGATGGGAATTGAGCCTTAAAACCTGCAGTGTGACCAAAGTCATAGCTTGTCTCAGCAGCCAGATTCAAAAGTCAGGAAGCAGTTGGCTGAAATGTCGGGCCTTTCTAGGATTTTATAACAAAGATGGAAGGAAAGACCTTCACATGACACACAACCCACAAGAAGCACTGCACAAAAAAAGAAAAAAAAACCTCAGGGCAGGCCAGCACATGTCTTGGAGCAGCATTAGCAACAGCTAAGCCAAAGACGTGGAGCTTTTTGTCCCATCGCCAAGTAAGAAAGGTTTATTTATGAAGCGCTCTCCACAGACGTATAGTCACAGAGCGCTGCACAATAAAATGGAATAAAAGGAAGTGGATAGATGAAAATCATTTTAAAAATAGAAAAACAAGTTAAAAGATTAAAATAACTTCAAATATCAGATTTACAGTATCTAGGCCAGTATCTAACCGGAACCGGTTCCGCCGGACCGGCAGCGCCACACGAGTGGGCTGCCTGTTGCAACAGCCTTTTTTTTTTAAATCTTCCTTCTTCTTTCTACACCTTTCACTCTGTATATATATCACGGACGCACGGATCGCCCCGGGGGTCTCCCAGGTCGGCGGATGGAGCCACGGTTTGCAGCGGGAGACGTTACAGCGGGGAGGAGCTAGTGCTAGCTAGCACTTGGCCGCCGCCTGGTGCTAATGGGAAACTCGACATACCGGGAGCTGTAGCGAAAACGACGCGGGTGCCGGGCTGGAGTTTAGGCGGCGTGAAAGAAATATAAGACAGAATAATAAAGAGCGATGGCAAGAACCAAGCAGACCGCCCGTAAAATCTACTGGAGGAAGAAGCCCCCCAGGAGACAGCTAGCCACCAGGGCTGCTCGGAGAGGCGCTCCGGCCACCGGCAGAGTGAAGAGGCCTCGCCGTCACAGGCCCGTGGCCCTGAGAGAGATCCGTCGCTGCCAGAAATCCACGGAGCTGCTCATCTGTAAGCTGCCCGTCCAGCGCCTGGTGAGGGAGATCGCTCAGGACTTCCAAGACCGTCCTGCGTTTCCTGAGCTTCGCCGTCATGGCTCTGCAGGAGACCAGCGAGGCCCACCTGGTGGTCTCTTCTTCGCTAAGAGGGTCACCATCATGCCCAAAGACTTCCAGCTGGCCCGCTGCATCCGCAGAGAGAGAGCTTAGACTTTCTGCTGCACATTCACCAGCCATAATGCTCTGCACTGTGTGTCTATATATATACGTACATTTACAGTAATATGGACATATGTTTACTAGATGTTGTTTTTTCTTGCCTTCTGATTGTTGCTCTGAGTGTTGCTGTCCCTGTGCTGTTGCAATCCTGGAATTTCCCCATTGTGGGACTAATAAAGGTTTATCTTATCTTATCTTATCTTTATAAAGCCGTTGAAACTCAACAGAAATCCTCAAACAAAAATGTTGTCAGCTGCTTTTTAAAAGAGTCCACAGAGTCAGATAAACGTGTCTGGAGTGGGAATCCAGTGTTTCCTCTGGCTTAAAGATGTTGGCACAGTGGCAACATATTTTTCGGGGTTGGGGGGGGGCAGAAAACATGACACGATTGTAACCAGAATATGTTAATTTTACACTATTTATTTTTTTAAATTTTGCACAGTAACATTGCATAATGGAACTTACTATTTGAAGTATTGTACAACCAAGGCTTGAATGTTAGAATACTGGGCCAGTTGGGGTCCCACCCAGACGCCCTGTGTTTGGACTTTTTACTGGTGTCATCCTTCTCTCCTTCCTCTGCTCTCACCTCTCCTGGACCCTCTGCCTGAACACTTTCCTCTCCTTGGCTCTTCTCTTCTGTCTCATCTTTCCCTCTCTGAGCTCTGTCTAATTCAGCTTCTCTCTGTCTATGGTGGTATACAAACAGGTTAGAAAACATCAAGTGTCACGTTTTGTCCTGCTTTACATAAATAACCAAAATGTGTATTTTTATTCTAGTGTTTCTTTTTTGCCACTGACGAAGAGTAGGAAAGGGAAAAAAAACATTCATAATAGTAAGTTACTCATTCATACTTAAATTATATGATCAGAGGTGGGTATAGTAGCCAGAAATTCTACTCATGTAATAGCAGTGCTATGAAATTAATAATTAAAAGTAGACAACCAAAAATTTCTAGTTGAGTTAAGGGTACAAAAGCACCCACTTAAAAACTTGAGTAATGACTTCAGTCTTGAAGGTTTGAGGTTTTTCTCTAAAATTTATAACAATTTTCTTATAGTTTTCTACTTTTCTCTGTAAATTTATCTAAATTGGCAACACTTCCTCAAATTTGTAATTTTCTCTTGTAAAATTATGACTTTTCTTGTACATTTGAGACTATTATAAATTTGTGGATTTTTTATGGCTAATTTTTATTTTTTTAATCCAATCCAACTTTATTTATAAAGCTCTGTAAAAACAACAGTTGACACAAAGTGCTGTACATCAACAACAAATAAAATATAAAATCTGCTTAAGTACAAAACAGCACAAACAAAACAATCGTCATACAATAGAAACAATAAGAACAAATAAAATCAACGTCTCAAACTGGGTCAAACGCCAATGATTAAAAATGGGTTTTAAGAGGAGTTTTAAAACTGGACAGTGAAGAGGCCTGTCTGATGGACAAAGGCAGATTATTATAAAATTCCTGTTTTTCTAATAAATGTGAAACAGAATGTGGCAAATTTTTTACTTTTTTCCTCATACAATTTAAACTTTTGACCAAAATTTTGTAGAGCCAGAACAGAAATTTAAAGAAATAAATTAACTTAAATGACCAAATATGCAGTTATTTCTGTTATAATATTTCCATGTATTTATAGTTTTTTAGAAATCTCACCAACCAGACAGCAGGAAAAAACTCCCTTATTTTGAAATCCAAATGTTGGCACATGTAGTTTTTCTGAAGGCTGCTGACAAATTAAAGTCATTGACTTTGTGAATTTCAGTCATCTTAACTTGCCAGGTACATGATAGGGAACATAACTTAATATTGTAGTGGCTGGTGAAATATATCCTCAGCAATTCATCAGTCCCCCTTGCCTTTCCCTGCATATGAAGCCGGCTGCATATGAATTCTAACCACATCTCTTAGCTAAGCGACTCTTCCATTATTGTTCCCATTTCCAGTGGGTTAAAACCATGATAGATGCCGCCAGTGCTTACATACCTCTTATGATTTTTTTTCGTGTTTAAAGTACTTTAATAAACTCACGTTTCTGTCGGCCAGTCACGCTTAGCGAGACACTCTGCCTTGTAAAGCCTGCTTCATGCTGCATTTCCCCTCTAGTCCGCCTTGGTCCACGTACGCTTTGGACGAGCCTGGCACGCACGCGGCACTGGTCATGCTCACTTTTTTCATCTACCCAGGCCAAACGGTTGACGCATGCGCACAACCATCATTTGTAGTTTCACTCCTGCCTGACAGGTAGCGCCAAGGTGCTGATGCGCCAGGATTTTCACCAATGAAGAAATGGCGGACTTCACAAAGTTTCTCTTCAAATAGAGTCCATTTCTGCTGTTTGACTTCCTGGTTTTCACTCGTTTTCCACAAAGATGCTGCTGCCGCTGTGAAAGTAAGTATGTATGTATGATTCACGTATGTTTTTATTCTCGTTTTCTGACTGACTGGAAAGCTTGCGTGGGCGGGGCGCTTCTAAACTGCGCGGATGACGGCCACATACGTTGTTTGTGTGCACACTTGCGGAAAGTCATTGCTTCATATATTTTTCTTAAATTCACATCTCCTCATTAGCGTGGCGGTAATTTTTCTGGCAAGGTGGGCCGCCACCCAGAAATGTTACCAGAGGAAACACTGGAGTCTATTCCAAACAGCACCGTCCACCACCCTCCTTGTGTGCAGAGACGCGTCTCCATGGAAAATAAAGCCCAGAGAATAGTTTATTATATGAGAGATGTCAACAGCTTTACTTTACGATATGATTTGAGGTTGAATAAGGTGAAAAAAATTGAAATATATGGGATTGTGATACTCGATTATCGTAATATCGTGATTATCACTGAATCATGATAGGACCGAATCGTGACGCAAGTATCGCAATTCCCAACCCTAGTACCAGTTTGGTGACCCTAGCTCTCTTTTTTGTTGAGACAGTTTATAAGCCATTTTGATGTTGACCTGTGACCTTTTGACCCCAAATCCATAGTGAGCAGTCAGGATTCCAAGGTGAACCTGAATACCAGGTTTGGTGGCCCTACCTTTACTTGTTATACAGTAATAGTAAATGCAGCATTTACCATTTACCATAGTGCAACTGCAATGTTAACTTTGACCCCTTGACCCCAAACCCATAGTCAGGTGAGGGTTTAAGTCATTCAAGATGTGTAATAGATACAACTTCTGTATCGATTTGAAAAGCCTACATCATTTCTTTCAGTAGTTATTGTGCTTAGAAGATTTAGGGAAAAATCTGACCTCTGACCTCAAGGTCATTGGATGAGAGTGAAATTGGAATATGTGCATCATCAGAGTATATCAAACCATGGTACCAAGTTTCAAAACAATCGGACCAAAACTGTAGGAGGAGCTGATTTCACAAAAGTGGGACGGACGGACTGACCCATAACATAATCCCCCTTCGGTCTTCACCCAAAGGGCTCTTTGACCCCTTTGGACTTAGGCCCATGGGGGATTAAAAAAAATCCAATTTATGTGAAAAAAGCTGCAAAATTTATGAGAAAAAAGTTATAAATTTACAAGAAAAAGGTTATA
Organism: Pholidichthys leucotaenia; assembly: GCA_020510985.1. Taxonomy (NCBI): domain Eukaryota; kingdom Metazoa; phylum Chordata; class Actinopteri; order Cichliformes; family Pholidichthyidae; genus Pholidichthys; species Pholidichthys leucotaenia. Next base: position 35,045,085 of record CM035848.1, read on the forward strand.
AATCTATGAGCAAAAAAGTGGCAATTTTACAAAAAAAAAAAGTTGCAAATTTAACAGGAAAAAAGTCACATTTCTGAGAAACAGAGTGATAAATCTGAATGCAGATTGCTAAGAATAATGAAGATAAATGCATTAAAGAACTGTTAAAACAGCCAGTGGTCAGAGCCACAGGTTGTAGACCCTCGTTCATGCTCCCTAAAATAATCGATGCTCGTCTCACCTGAGGAGGAGGAGGGGGGCCCGGAGGGCAGGCTGGGGTGCTGCTGCAGGACTCGGGGCTGGCCTAGACCATGGAGGGCAGAGAGACTGGATCCAGAAGACCCAGGAGGCAGACCGCGCCGCTCCGTCGCTCCAACGCCAGCGATGGCCGGGTCTGCATCCAGGATGAATCGGGCCAGAGACTCGGCCAGGCCACCTTCACCCTCCTCAGCATCTGACAGCAATGTTCAACACTTTTAAAACATCACATGTGGAGAAAAAAAGAGCAAATCTGTGATGTGGAGGGATGTCACTGACCTGGAGGAGCAGGAGGGAGTCCGGAGGAAGATGAGGAGAAGCTCAGTGAGGGGTTGGGGACCTGTCTGGCTGAGGAGGGGAGACGGGAGGAGGAGGAGGAGGAGGAGAAGTGATCCTCTCCTCCTCCTCCCATCCTCAGACTCCCCACTAGCCCGTCCCGCTCATCAAGCTCGGCGAGGCGCTTGTGCTCCTCCTGCCAGTCGTCATCTGGAGGAAGAGAGGAGACAAAACCTGAGGTCTGACTAAGGATGTTAATAGTTAACCGACATTCGATTAATTGTTGATAAGAATTTAGTTGACTAAAATCAACTTAAATTAGTTGTCAATCAATTGATAACTCAGCAGTCCTTTTCAATGGGAGCTTATTCAATGAAATGTAGTGGCGGGGCTGTCCAGGTGGGGGCACACGCTGTCACCCACTGCGGCCTTTCAACCAAAACTTAAGAAAAAGCAGAAGAAGACGCCAAGGCCTCAGAGTGTAAGCGCTGTGCAGAGTGAAAAAACACACCCTTCTAGGATACACCGGAGAGACGCGCGCTTCATATCAGCAGGGCGGAGAAACAGACCGAGACAAGGACAAAAACTAAACAAGCGCAAAGACCCACCCCCACTGCGTTCACCCCCTGCTAGACGAGAAAGCAGACCGGACCCAAGTTACTGAGGTAGCATTTCAACACACAGCAGCAGAGAAGCCGGGTTGGCGTTGGCTTCACAGCATCTAGAGACAGTCAGACAGCAGCTCCCTCTGAGCTGCTGTGATATTTGTGTCATTGTTGCAGACACAGTTATCTGCTGCAACTTTGAAATTAATATAATCTGTCAGCATAATGATAGACAGTCCTCTGATTCTGTGCAGTGACGGTGACACCTACAGTGCATCCAGAAAGTATTCACAGCGCTTCACTTTTTCCACATTTTGTTATGTTACAGCCTTATTCCAAAAGGGATTAAATTCATTTTTTCCTCAATATTTTATACACAATACCCCATAATGACAATGTGAAAAAAAGTTTTTTGAGATTTTTGCAAATTTATTAAAAATAATTAAAAAAAAAAAAGAAATCACATGTACATAAGTATTCACAGCCTTTGCTCAATACTTTGTTGATGCACCTTTGGCAGCAATTACAGTCTCAAGACTTTTTGAATATGATGCCACAAGCTTGCAGCACCTCTCAAGCTCCATCAGGCTGGATGGGAAGCGTTGGTGCACAGCCTTTTTCAGATCTCTCCAGAGATGTTCAATTGGATTCAAGTCTGGGCTGTTGCTGGGCCACTCAAGGACATTCACAGAGTTGTCCTGAAGCCACTCCTTCGATATCTTGGCTGTGTGCTTAGGGTCGTTGTCCTGCTGAAAGATGAACCGTCCCCCCAGTCTGAGGTCAAGAGCGCTCTGGAGCAGGTTTTCATCCAGGATGTCTCTGTACACTGCTGCATTCATCTTTCCCTCTATCCTACGAAGGAGTGGCTTCCATCTGGCCACTCTATCATACAGGCCTGATTGGTGGACTGCTGCAGAGATCGTTGTCCTTCTGGAAGGTTCTCCTCTCTCCACAGAGGAATGCTGGAGCTCTGACACAGTGACCATTGGGTTTTTGGTCACCTCCCTAACTAAGGCCCTTCTCCCCCGATCACTCAGTGTAGATGGCCGGCCAGCTCTAGTTAGAGTCCTGGTGGTTCCGAACTTCTTCCATTTACAGATGATGGAGGCCACTGTGCTCATTTGGACCTTCACAGCAGCAAAACTTTTTCTGTACTCTTCCCCAGATTTGTGCCTCGAGACAATCCTGTCTCAGAGGTCTACAGACAATTCCTTTGTCTTCATGCTTGGTTTGTGCTCTGACATGCACTGTCAACTGTGGGACCTTATATAGACAGGTGTGTGCCTTTTCAAATCATATCCAATCAACTGAAGTTACCACAGGTGGACTCCAATGAAGCTGTAGAAACATCTCAAGGATGATCAGTGGAAACTGGATGTACCTGAGCTCAATTTTGAGCTTCATGGCAAAGGCTGTGAATACTTCTGTACATGTGATTTCTTAGTTTTTTATTTTTAATAAATTTACAAAAACCTCAAAAAAAAAATTCACATTATCATTATGGGGTACTATGTGTAGAATTTAGAGGAAAAAAATGCATTTAATCCCTTTTGGAATAAGGCTGTGGAATGTGGAAAAAGTGAAGCGCTGTGAAGACTTTGCGGATGCACTGTACTTCATTGCACGTTTATCCACTTTTCCTATTCAAACGTCCGCTGAGATGAGGTGACCAAGGACCCACAGTGCCTGCAGGGTCAACCAGCACGCATAACATCTATCATACATTAGAGGAGCCCAGATTGTTCTGGGTTTGTCTGGATTGTTGGGGTACTGTGATAATGTTTTAACATGTAACAGAGGAAGCGGCTCACAGTTGATTTTCCTGTTAAAACAGTCTGCCAGTGCATCTCAGTAAATTAGAAGGTGAAAGTTTTTTTTTTCCCTTTTGTAATATAACTGAAAAAGATAAATTTATAACATTGGTAATAGTTTTTAAAAATAAATAAAAAATCATGACATATGTAATTTACTGAGATACATCAGCACATAAATACACACTATACAGTACAACATTTGTTAAACTACAAAAAATGCCATTGTCTGTAGTAAAAAAAAATGCAAATGGTACAATAAATTATTGAGGAATGGGATGTTATTCAGTATATCAAAAACAGTAATAATTAACTTTTTATGTTAAGGATAGAAAGACCGTGTTCAGATTCTCAAGAAAATTGCCGCGTATCAATTAATCGTTAAATCGATAAGGTGAATCAATTAATAAATTAATCAATAACTTGTATCCCTAGGTCTGACATCACAACTTTGATCATTCCACACAGGGAGGAGGTGGACGTTTGATCAGGAGAAACATTAGAGGAGCATTACGTAACTGTGACAGCTGGGCTGGTCCCACCCAGAATGAGCTGGCCAGACCATTCATGATGGAGGAGATCATTCCAACCTAACCTTGGGAACAACCTGGATGAAGACCCATCTGAGGATCATTCACCAGTTTGCCCATTTGTGTGAGATCATAAAAGCCCACATCTCCGAACCTCTGACCTTGAACTCAACCTAGATGTCCTTTCAGTTTCACTGGAATGAGCAAAAATAAAAGAAAATTCTGCTGTTTGACACTACTGCAATAACAAAATACTATGTAGCTGTACGGATGCCTCCCTTTCAAATATCATATATCAGTGCCACGCTGGTGCATTATTTTTGGTGTGCACAGTTCCATTCCAGTGTTTCCTGTGGCTTAAAAATCACGTGGTGGCAACATTTGAATACTGAACCAGTTGGGATCCCACCCAGAAGTCCCATGTTTGGACTTTTTACTGGTGTCATCCTTCTCTTCTTCCTCTGCTCTCACCTCTCCTGGACCCTCTGCCTGAACACTTTCCTCTCCTTGGCTCCTCTCTTCTGTCTCATCTTGCCCTCTCTGAGTCCCGTCTAATTCAGGTTCTCTCTCTGTCTATGGTGGTATACAAACAGGTTAGAAAATATCGTGTCAAGTTTTGCCCTGCAGGATTTTTTTTTTCATGGTTTTCATAAATGACAAAAATATGTGTATGATTTTCTAGTGTTTCTTTTTATCCATTGAGAAAGAGTAGGAAAGGGAAGGGAAAAAACATTCATAATAGTAAGTTACTCATGCATACCAGGGTTTCCTCTGGTAACATTTCTCAGTGGCGGCCTGCCTCGCCAGAAATTTTACCGCCACGCCAAGGAGATATGAATTTATTAAGAAAAATACACTCACCGGCCACTTTATTAGGTACACCATGCTAGTAACGGGTTGGACCCCCTTTTGCCTTCAGAACTGCCTCAATTCTTCGTGGCATAGATTCAACAAGGTGCTGGAAGCATTCCTCAGAGAGTTTGGTCCATATTGACATGATGGCATCACACAGTTGGCGCAGATTTGTCGGCTGCACATCAATGATGCGAATCTCCCGTTCCACCACATCCCAAAGATGCTCTATTGGATTGAGATCTGGTGACTGTGGAGGCCATTTGAGTACAGTGAACTCATTGTCATGTTCAAGAAACCAGTCTTGAGATGATTCCAGCTTTATGACATGGCGCATTATCCTGCTGAAAGTAGCCATCAGAAGTTGGGTACATTGTGGTCATAAAGGGATGGACATGGTCAGCAACAATACTCAGGTAGGCTGTAGCGTTGCAACGATGCTCAATTGGTACCAAGGGGCCCAAAGAGTGCCAAGAAAATATTCCCCACACCATTACACCACCACCACCAGCCTGAACCATTGATACAAGGCAGGATGGATCCATGCTTTCATGTTGTTGACGCCAAATTCTGACCCTACCATCCGAATGTCGCAGCAGAAATCGAGACTCATCAGACCAGGCAACGTTTTTCCAATCTTCTATTGTCCAATTTCGATGAGCTTGTGCAAATTGTAGCCTCAGTTTCCTGTTCTTAGCTGAAAGGAGTGGCACCCGGCGTGGTCTTCTGCTGCTGTAGCCCATCTGCCTCAAAGTTCGACGTACTGTGCGTTCAGAGATGCTCTTCTGCCTACCTTGGTTGTAACGGGTGGTTATTTGAGTCACTGTTGCCTTTCTATCAGCTCGAACCAGTCTGGCCATTCTCCTCTGACCTCTGGCATCAACAAGGCATTTCCGCCCACAGAACTGCCGCTCACTGGATATTTTTTCTTTTTCGGACCATTCTCTGTAAACCCTAGAGATGGTTGTGCGTGAAAATCCCAGTAGATCAGCAGTTTCTGAAATACTCAGACCAGCCCTTCTGGCACCAACAACCATGCCACGTTCAAAGTCACTCAAATCACCTTTCTTCCCCATACTGATGCTCGGTTTGAACTGCAGGAGATTGTCTTGACCATGTCTACATGCCTAAATGCACTGAGTTGCCGCCATGTGATTGGCTGATTAGAAATTATGTGTTAACGAGCAGTTGGACAGGTGTACCTAATAAAGTGGCCGGTGAGTATATAAAGCAATGACTTTCTGCAAGCATGCACACGGACAACGCACGTGGCCGTCATCCACGCTGAGTTTAGAAGTGCCCCACCCATGCGAGTTTTCCAGTCAGTCAGCAAGCAGTGTCTCGCTAAGCGTGACTGTCCGACACAAAGATGAGTTTGTTAAAGTACTTTAAACGCGGAAAAAAAATCAGAAGAGGTGTGTAAGCACTGGCGTTTAACATGGTTTTAACCTGCTGGAAACAGGAGTAATAATGGAAGAGTTGCTTAGCTAACAGATGTGGTTAGAATTCATACGCAGCCAGCTTCATATGAAGGGAAAGGCAAGAGGGACTGATGAATTGCTGAGGATATATTTCACCAGTCACTACAATATTAAGTTATGTTCTGTAGGAATTGCAGGAGTAAGAGACTGGCAATTTCTCTCTTTTCTCGCATGAGCAGACGTGCAGTTTTTATTCTCCAGCAGCAGTGACAAAAAGCAACAGCTGAAAATGCTAGCTCTCTTTTCACTCTAAGCTGAGGTCCTTCAGCAGCTGCCTAGAGAGGTGCCTGATGGGAAAGCCTGAGAGCACAACTATAACTGCCTAAACAGATCATTCTGTACATGAACACATACTGTGGTGAATTATGTCTTTAGAGTCCGCTACAGTTCCCTATTATGTACCTGGCAAGTTAAGATGCCCAAAATTCACCAAGTCAATGACTTTAATCTGTCAGCAGCCTTCAGACAAACTAAACGTGTCAACATTTGATTTCAAAATAAGGGAGGTTTTTCCTGCTGTCTGGGTGGTGAGGAGATTTCTAAAAAAAAACCAAAACAATAAATATAAAGAAATATTAAAACAAATAATGGCATCCTTGGCCATTTAAGTTAATTTATTCCATTAAATACAATTTTATTATTTTTTTCTTTGTAATCAGAGAAATTATTCTTCTGTTCTGACTGCAAAATTATGGTCAAACGTGTAAATTGTTACAAGGAAAAAGTAAAAAAAAAAAAATGACCACAGTCTGTTTCAGATTTATCTAAAAAAACAGACAAAAATTAGTCATAAAATAATCCACAAATTTATAATAGAAAGTTTCAAATGTACAAGAAAAGTCAATTTTACAAGGGGAAATTACAAATTTGAGAAACATGGTTTCAACTTTAGATAGATTTACAGAGAAAAGTAGAAAACTATAAGAAAATTGTTATAAATTTTGAAGAAAAACCTCAGACCTTTAAGACTGAAGTCATTACTCAAGTTTTTAAGTGGCTGCTGTTTGTACCCTTAACTCAACTAGAAATTTTTGGTTGTCTACTTTTAATTATTAATTTCAAAGCACTGCTTTTACATGAGTAGAATTTCTGGTTACTATACCCACCTGATCATATAATTTAAGTGTGCATGAGTACTATTACTATTATGAATGTTTCTTTCCCTTCCCTACTCTCTCAATGGAAAAAAAAGAAACACTAGAATAAAAATAGAAAAATACACATATTTTTGTCATTTATGTAAACCATGACAAAAAAATCCTGCAGGACAAAACATGACACCCGATATTTTCTAGCCTGTTTGTATACCAGCATAGACAGAGAGAGAACCTGAATTAGACAGAGCTCAGAGGGCAAGATGAGACAGAAGAGAGGAGCCAAGGAGAGGGAAGTGTTTAGGCAGAGGAAGGAGAGAAGGATAAGACCACTAAAAAGTCTAAACACAGGATGTCTGGGTGGGACCCCAACTGGCCCAATATTCAAGCCTCGGTTGTACAATACTTGAATTGGTAAGTTCCATATGCAACGTTACTGTGTAAAATTAAAAAAAGAAATAAATAGTATAAAATTAACATATTCCGGTATGTTTACTGCTCCCCCCCCCACCCCGGGAAAAAATATGTTGCCACCACGCCAAGGTCTTTAAGCCAGAGAAAACACTGCATACTTAAATTATATGAAGAAATTCTACTCATGTAAAAGCAGTGTTATCTTATGAAATTAATAATTAAAGCAGACAACCCAAAATTTCTAGTTGAGTTAAAGGTACAAAGAGCACCCACTTAAAAACTTGAGTAATGACTTCAGTCTTGAAGGTTTGAGGTTTTTCTCCAAAATTTGTAACAGTTTTCTTATAGTTTTCTGCTTTTTTCAGTAAATTTATGTAAATTTGAAACCATTTTCCTCAAATTTCTTGTACATTTGAGACTTTATTATAAATTTGTGGATTATTTTATGGTTAATTTTTGTCTATTTTTTCAGTCCACCTTATTCCTAGCCCCCATGATGCCTTGCGTGAATTATGGGCACAACTTCCGGCACTAGTTTAGAACGTGGGGTTGTCACTGAAACGGGACACTTTTCCTTGTTAAAAAAACAATGACTTCGGCATCAAAAATGTGGGAACACGGCCTTTTGCACCTCAAAAACAGTAATATAATCATACCACTTCTCACGACTATCGAGGGATGAGAAGATGAGCTTAAAAAGTGGCCTGGAAGACAGTAGCTCCATTAGTTAGCTTTGCTGCTAAGATGCTAACGCTGAGCTCTGAGACATATCAATGTCTCCACCACAATAAAGTCAGTTGCATTTTGTTAAAAGATGTTGGACATAATCAAATTTCCCTTACAGCAGACGTAGAATTTAGTCAGAGCCACAAAGAACCAAAACACTGCTTGGGTGTTTTAATGTCGGGGTAAAACAGACAGCTGCAGCTGTTCATTTTACCCCGACATTAAAATGCTCCTGCTGCTGTCATGCCATGAATGCTCGTTATTTAACTTAACACGTACAGACATTTTCTGACAGTTGTTCAAAATTTTATTGATCTATATGTTGTGACAATTTAAAAATTAATGCATGCTGAAGCTGCTAATATCAAGTCCATATGGTTCCAATGCAGTGCAACGAATGCAAAAAAACCAAAAAAAAAAAACAATTTGGTATCTTTCTTAAATCGTTAAGCCTTAGAAAGCAAACAGTTACCATTTTTTGATTTATTATTTTACTTCATGCAGTCTTGCATCCGGTGACATGTCAGATCTGTGACATTCATACAAGTGAAAACATACCTGGTGCTGTTGTGTCTGTCCTGTGTCTGCACCACCGATCACACCAACAGTCCTTTTTAGTTTTCAGTGCATGATCTACTCATTGCTGTTGAAGCCACAGATTTAGCTGAGCTTTAGGAGCCTCACACTACAAACAGCAACAAGTACCAGAAGTACACAAAAACATTCAAAAATATAAAAACTACAAGTGCTGAAATTAGCTGCCACTTTGAGTGCAAAACAGGTATGTGGACTATACATTAATGAATTTGAACAACTTTTAAAAACCCTATTTTAAATGCCCCACTACTCCACTCTTACTGACTGATTTAACACTACATCAGCTGAAACCGGAAATTCCGCCCATAATCGTTCCTACAGCGGCACCCCCAGGAATAAGGTGGATAAAATTGTTTTTTGTTTTGTTTTTTATAAATTTGAAACAGATTGTGGTAAAATTTTGACTTTTTTTCTTTATACAATTTACACTTTTGACCATAATTTTGCAGAACCAGAACAGAACAATAATGTAACTGATTTCAAAGAAAAAATATTAATAAAATTACATTTATCCATCCATCCATCCATCCATCTTCTACCGCTTTTCCGGAGGTCCGGGTTGCGGAGGCAGCAGTTCAAGCAGAGAAGCCCAGACTTCCCTCTCCCCAGCCACCTGCTCCAGCTCTTCAGAGGGGATACCAAGGCGTTCCCAGACCAGCTGGGAGACATAGTCTCTCCACCGAGTCCTGGGTCTGCCCCGGGGTCTCCTCCCAGTGGGACGTGCCTGAAACACCTCAAGTGGGAGGCGTCCAGGAGGCATCCTAATCAGATGCCCATACCACCTCAACTGACTCCTTTCAATGTGGAGGAGCAGCGGTTCTACTCTGAGCCTCTCCCGGATGACTGAGCTCCTCACCCTATCTCTGAGGGTGAGTCCAGCAATCCTACAGAGAAAGCTCATTTCAGCCGCTTGTATCCGCGATCTCGTTCTTTCGGTCATTACCCAAAGCTCGTGACCATAGGTGAGAGTAGGAACGTAGATTGACTGGTAAATCGACAGCTTTGCCTTAGAACTAAGCTCCCTCTTCACCACAACAGACCGGTACAACGTCCGCATCACTGCAGATGCTGCTCCAATCCGTCTGTCGATCTCTCGCTCTATTTTCCCCTCACTCGTGAACAAGACCCCGAGATACTTAAACTCCTCCACTTGGGGCAGGAGCCTGTCCCCAACCCGGAGAGGACAATCCACCTTTTTCCGGCTGAGGACCATGGACTCGGACTTGGAGGTGCTGATTCTCATCCCAGCCGCTTCACACTCAGCGGCAAACCGTCCCAGCAAGAGCTGTAGGTCATTGCTGGATGAAGCCAACAGGACAACATCATCTGCAAACAACAGAGATGAGATCCTGTGGTCACCAAGCATGACACCCTCCATTCCCTGGCTGCGCCTAGAAATCCTGTCCATAAAAATTATGAACAGGACCGGTGACAAAGGGCAGCCCTGGCGGAGTCCAACTCTCACTGGGAATGACTCCGACCGAGTGTTGGCAATACGAACTAAACTCTCACAACGGTCGTACAGAGACCGAATAGCTCGTAACAACAAGCCCGATACCCCATACTCCCGAAGCACCCCCCACAAAAATCCACGAGGGACGCGGTCAAATGCCTTCTCCAAGTCCACAAAACACATGTAAACTGGTTGAGCAAACTCCCACGAACCCTCAAGAATTCTCGAGAGGGTAAAGAGCTGGTCCGATGTGCCACGGCCAGGACGAAAACCACATTGCTCCTCCTGAATCCGAGGTTCGACCAACGGCCGGACTCTCCTCTCCAGTACCTTGGCATAAACCTTCCCAGGGAGGCTGAGGAGTGTGATCCCTCTAAAGTTGGAGCACACCCTCCGGTCCCCTTTTTTGAAGAGAGGAACCACCACCCCGGTTTGCCATGCCAAAGGCACTGCCCCCGACCTCCACGCAATGTTGCAGAGGCGTGTCAACCATGACAACCCAACAACATCCAGGGCCTTGAGGTACTCGGGGCGAATCTCGTCCACCCCCGGGGCCCGGCCACCAAGGAGATTTTTAACCACCTTGGCGACCTCAGCCCCTGTGATAGGCGAGTCATCCCCCTCGTCCCCAAACCCTGCTTCCTAAAATTACATTTAATGAAATAAATTAACTTTAAATTACCAAAGACTAGTACATACCAGAGCATACCCATCCATGCCCGTAGAAACCAAGTATAAGCAAGTATTTCTGCATGCCCGTTGCTGAAGGGTCTCCTCCTGTCTGAGACAGCTGTGTTGTTCACAGTCATGCCTGCGGCGTACTGCTGGAACCTGAGGTGTTTCATCTTCACAGCATCTTGTCTAATGTGCAGCAGTTCTCCTCACTGTATTACTCTCCATCTGGTAGGTCTTCTTCTTCAGACCACTGGTTGAGGGATAGGTACGTTGTAATTCCAGTTCATAGACAGGATCATGAAAACAGATCTGAGCAAAAAGTGGATTTCGATCCTGTTCAGGAAGACCCGTGCATGCCCGTAGAAACCAAGAAACCGGAGCACCTGGAGAAAATCAGCGCTTTATTTATAGAGTGCCTTCTGCCTTACTGAGTGAGTTTTTCAGATTTACTGCTTCGAATGAGTGTGGTTTAAAGTAGTGTGGCCTATTCGGTCTCAGCTCGTCTGTGCCTTGCCTGGCGTGCAGCGTTGCTCGCTTTGCGGTCATTTCGGGTTTCAAGTGACTCAGCACGTACATGGCGCACTACCACACGCTTCCTGTCTGTCTGTGCGTCCCTTGTCTATCGTACCCTATGCTGGTGAAGGGTGTCCTCCTGTCTCAGACAGGTGTGTTGTTCACAGTCATGCCCGCGACGTACTGCTCAAACTTCAGGTGTTACATCTTCACAGCATCTTTTCTGACGTGCAACACAGTCATGCCTAGGAGGTACTGTTCGAACCTCAGCTGTGTTGTCTTCACGGGATCTTTCCTGACATTGAGTAGTTCTCCTCACTCTATTGCTCTCCATTTATGTAGCGTCTGGTTGGTCTATATGACATCATAGAGACATCAAGGCAGGCATCATAGGACACTACATCATAGGTAGCCAGTCGTAAAATACATCAAGGCAGGCATTGCGAATGATGGTCTATATGACATCTAAAGACATCAAGGCAGGCATCATAGGACACTACATCAAAGGTAGCCAGTCCTATTGCCTATATGATGGCATTGCGAGTCCTATGTAGCCTGAGATCATAGGGTCATCATAGGACATCATGCAGACATCATAGGCCGTCCTATGATGTCCTACGATCGTGACAGACACACAGATTTCTTAAATTTATAGAGTGATGATAATTATTGAGTGATGCAGTTATTTCTGTTAAAATATTTCTATACATCTTGTCATAAACTCCTCATGCACTTTTCCATAGAGCACGGAGGAGGGGGGAAAAAATTTGGCCAGACCTCCGGAGGTCTGGACCAGGCTCCCACTCCGCTGCAACAGCCTCCACAGCAGGCGAGACGGTGGCATCAGTCTGATGCTCCTCCTGCAGCGGCTCCAATGCAGGGGATTCCTCCGGCATGGCTGCAGGGGAACCTCTCCATGCTGGCTCCGGGAAAAGATCATCCAAGGCCACTGGCTCCTCCACCGTCTGATGGCCCTGACCTTGGGCCAACAGGCCCTCAGGGAGAATAGGAGGAGACACGGAGAGGGGAAAAAGTGAATTAATATTTGCAGCCAGAGGAGAGAACCCAGCGGACTGCTGAAACTGGGCCTCTCCCTCGGGAGACAGACAAGGTTTGTAATTAGAGTGAGTGGAATGGAAAAAAAAAGTTGCCTGTCATCCCGGTTCCCAATGTTGATGGCTGCAGACAGTTGGCAGTCACCCTTCTCCGTGTCACTGACCCCTTCAAAGGATTGTGGAGGAGCCGGCTCCGATGATGCGGAGGTGGGTGTAGACGGGACAATCTTGGAGGACCTCTTGGAGACTGGAGCGATGACGGCTGCCGAAGACGAGGGGGGGTTCCTCCGGCGAGGCTTCCTTCTCCTCGTGGGCAGTTCGAGCACCAGATAGTCCAGGATTCTGATCCCACCACCCGGCTGCAAGTAATCAAGGACGATGAACTCCGGAATATCAGGAAACGAAGGCGGTGTAGCCGCGGATGGCTTGAGCGCTGGGGGCTCCTCACCCGACACCTCGCATGGCACAGCGAAAATATCCCGGAGAATCCTGGTTGCCTCCGGATGGTCCCACGGCTATCCCGATTCATCACTCTCACTGCCGTGTCCCGAGCCCATCCAGCTGTCTCAGATGAACAGGGGTCCAGCATCTGCGAAAGTATGTCCTCCAGCAGACAAAGCGAGCGCAGCTCCCTCTCCAGCAGCTCAGCCACCGTGCCCGGAAAGCAGGTGAGTGAAAACCAAACAGTTCACAAATTGACACAAAGGGGAAAAAGGGATGTGTGGGTGAACCCGCTAAATTTTAGCCTTTTTAAAGGCTGGACCATTCTGTGATACGTAAACTCCTCGTGCGCTTTTCCATAGCGCACGGAGGAGGGGAAAAAGGACAAATGGATTTACGTGCAGGGTTTCACCAAACACACATTTATTGACACCAAAGTGAATATACAAAAAGACATGGACAGCTCGGGTTACACTTAACGAGTCCTTCAGGACGCCCCAACACACACAGGAGAATTACACTGGGCAATCAGCCAAAGCATGGCGGCCGTGCTGCACGGGGGGAAACACTGCGGAAAGCGTAGCAGCACAGTGGCGAACAGAAACACTAACAGTTACTCACAGCGAGGGGGCAGTCCGAGTAATCCCAGTGTCTTCCAGCGAGCACACACAACAACAGTCCTTAGAAGACGTGACAGTTAGGCGGCGGAGAAAAACCATCTAACTCATGCAATGGTCCAGCGGTATTTGTCTAGCAAAGAGCTGCTTAAATCCAAACACCGCTGGCCTCATAAATTGGGAACTCCTGGGTGAGGCATGGGAAAGATAGTAACCAGGGCTGGGAACAGCTGATGGAAATAAGAGGGAGAGCAAGGGGCGTGACTAGACTGACAGACTGTCAGCAGCATGAGAGAAAATAGGTCACAGAGGCTGACTAACAGCCGCTGGTCAGGCAGCGGCTATGGATATGTTGATGCATACAAAATACACATAATGGACATATACAGAAGAACCAAAACCCAAAGAGAGATCAGGGCCGAGCCAGGGAAAGCCAAGCCGGCTCAGCTCGTGACACATTTATAGTTTTTTAGAAATCTCCTCACCAACCAGACAGCAGGAAAAATCTCCCTTATTCTGCAATCCAAATGTTGGCACGTTTAGTTTGTCTGAAGGCTGCTGACGGATTAAAGTCATTAACTTGGTCAATTTCGGTCATCTTTAAAACTTGCCAGATACATAATAATGAACATAAATTATTAGTTGATATTGTAGTGGCTGGTGAAGTAACTCCTCAGCAATTCAGTCACTCTTGCCTTTCTCTGCATAGGAAGCCTAACCAGACCTGTTTGCAAAGCGACTCTTCATTACTGTTCCCGTTACCAGCGAGTTAAAACCACCATAAATGCCTCCACTGCTTACGTGCCGCTTCTGCTTTGTTTCCACGTTTAAAGTACTTTGATAAGCTCATGCTGTTCTCGGACAGTGACGCTCAGGAGAGAACGGTCACGTGGGCAGGGTGCTTCTGAACTCCATGCAGATGACGGTCATGCACATTGTTCTTGTGCGTGCTTGCGGACCATCAATCTTTCATATTTTTTTTCTTAAATTTGTATTTCCTTGGTGTGGTGACATAACTTCAAGGGTGGCAGCCCACCACGTGGAAATGTTACCAGAAGAAACCCTGCATTCTGCTCCCCTTTGGCCACTCTTTGAGCAGCATTTTTGTCTGACAGTGGAGCAGTTTGGGCATGCTAGCGCCAAACTTACTTGACATTCCCTATGAATGTCAAAAGTGATGCTAATGCTAACTGTTGATTTAAGCTCCTTTCTGAGTAAAGAGGATGATGGAAAATTCCTCAGACACCGGTGATCAGAGCAAAACAAATCGCTCAGCCTGAGGGAGCTTTCCCTTTTTCCATCAATCACAGCAGAAATGACTAACCAGCATGTTAAATTTTGATTAAACTGACCTGTCAACAGTTCTTCTGAAATGTGTGTTGGGTCGGTTTCTCATTTTGCAAAATTATATAACATTACAACAACAATTCCCATCCACCTGATACACAAAAAGATGATGTCCACTGATCACAGCTCCGTATTCCTCCATCCGTACACCAGGTACATCATCTATGACATCACCTCCTCCAAACTCGTTGTACTTGAAAGTGCATTCACATGGACTCACCGATGGCCCCAGCCCCGAAGGTGTCGTCGTTGAACTGATCGATCTCATCCTCCTCTTCGATCAGTCCTTCGTCTTCCTCCTCCAGCGTACAGTCATCGTCCAGGGACTGAAAACACAGGAGGAGCAACAGTCATTAAATAAGAGCATTAAACATTTATATTATAGGGATAGGAATGCGAGGCCCTCTACACCAGTGCCACCAACTTCTACAAAGGAAAAGGCCATTCTGAGCAGTGATATAGACCTCTGCTACGCTGTTAACACTGATATCAATCACATCAGCAACAGAATTATGCAACAGCCCGTTTATTTTCTTCAGTGCTTCCATTTGGGTATAGATCTGCATCTTTTTCCTATGTGGAACAGGCTCATCTGTGTTGTGCATTTCTGTAAACAAGAGTGGATACATCTGGAGCAGATGTTGCTGCTCGTTTTCTGTCACCTACCGTGGTTCTGCTGCCTATCGGGCTGCGGTGGGAGACCGGTCCCGCCCCAATGTGACTGACCCAGGGGAGAGTTTAAGGTCACATCACTGCCACGAGCCTGGACAAACGAAGGGGTCGGCGATTCTCAGACACCCAGAATGTCACAGAATTGTGCGCCACACAACCAGCACCAGCTCCCATGGTTTCCATCACCACATGAACCCAGTAATCAGACAGCAGACATTAATCTCCGTTCTTCCCACCACTAGGGCTGGGTGGTTAACCGAAATGATACCAAAACTAACGTACTCTTGTGTTTTGAGTTCTTCCCTTCTTCCTGTTGTGTGTGAGAACTTTCATGTGCTGCCCCTTGAAGAGTGTCCGTCCACATAGAGTGAGATGATTCGTTTCACCTGAGGATGCTGGGAGGGGGTGAACAAAGGCTTGGGTGGAGAGTGCCAAGGCTGGGTGGCTGTTGGCCTCCAACTGCTGTCAGTGCCATCTTGACCGTTTTGCAGTGGGGGTGGACAAGCTAAAGCTAAGTTCACACTGCAGGCCTTAATGCTCAATTCTGATTTTTGTTCAGATATGACTTCTTCTGCACGGTTGTTTACGTTAATAGTTTAAATGCGGCCCCCATCAGACTCTGGGGTGAACAGTCTACGGCCCTGAAGTGACCCGCATGCACAGAAGACGAAACGAGGTCGCACGCAACATGTCGTGTTTATGGAAGTAAATATGGATGTTACATGTGTGAGCGTGTGTGTACCAGTTTTGAAGTTGCTGAGCAATCGGAGCCAACAAAATTATGATCAAGAGATGAAGGGAATTAGATTGAGGAAAAAAACGGTGCACACATTTTAACGGTGGCCTTAGCTCCATCAACTGTGTCTGCCATGCTTGTTTCATTCACTGTTTACATCTGAGCTTGCCACGTCCCGCCTCCTCCGATGGAGAATTGTGACGTCACTTCAATGATGTAAAAATCGGATAAAATGCCGTTCAGACTGAGATCGCTTTGAAAAACATCAGAGATGTATCTGATTTAGGACCACATATGAAAGTGGCCTGGGTCTGATTTGAAAAAAAAAACAAACAAAAAAAACAACTGTTCTGTCAGGACTGTTATGGGTCACTGATACGGGTCACACAGAGTTTCTGATTATAATATTTCTGGCGTGGTGTACACAAAGAAAATAAATGAAGGAATGACACTCTGCAAGTGCGCATGCAAACAACGCACGTGACAGTCACCCGCATGTTGGGAGTTCAAGAGCACGCTGCCCACATGACCATTCCAGTCGGCAGGCAGACCTATCTGGCGTCGCTGTCCGAGAGACAAACCCGATTCTTCATCAGAGTAAAGCACAAGCTTATTCAAGTACTTTGAGGGGAAAAAAGCAGAATTGGTATGTAAGCAGTGGAGGCATTTATCGTGGTTTTAATCCACTAGTAATGAGTCGCTCTTAAGCAAACAGTTGTGGTTAGGCTTCATAGTTCGGCTGACTGAGGGAAAGTCAGGGGTGACTGAAAAGCTGAGGATTTACTTCACCAACCACTACAATATTAACTAATTTATGTTCATTATTATGTACCTGGCAATTTTAAATTACCAAAATTCATGAAGTCAGTGACTTTAATCTGTCAACATCCTCCAGCCTTCAGACAACTAAACCTGCCAACAATTGGATTTCAAAATAAGGGAGGTTTTTTCCTGCTGTCTGGGTGGTGAGGAGAGTTATAAAAAAAAAAAAAAACAAACTGTAAATATATAGAAATATTATAAAAGAAATAACAGCATCTTTGGTCATTTTAGAAATTTGTTTCATTCAACTAGTGCATTGCCCGTAGAACGCAAGTATTCCTGTCTGACACAGGTATCCCAGTCAGGCTTTCCAGGCCCAAATGTAGGCTGTGTTTGAAAGTGGAATACAAAGAGGTGTAGCCTACACACATGGACAAAATTGTTGGTACCCCTCTGTTAATGAAAGAAAAACCCACAATGGTTACAGAAATAACTTGAATCTGACAAAAGTGGTAAGAAATAAATGAAAATCAGACAATGCTTTTGAATTGTGGTTCAACAGAATTATTTTAAAAAACAAACTCATGAAACAGGCCTGGACAAAAATGATGGTACCCTTAACTTAATATTTTGTTGCACAACCTTTCCGGGCAATCACTGCATCAAACGATTTCTGTAACTGTCAATGAGACTTCTGCACCTCTCAGCAGGTATTTTGGCCCACTCCTCATGAGCAAACTGCTCCAGTTGTCTCAGGTTTGAAGGGTGCCTTTTCCAGACTGCTGGCATGTTTCAGCTCCTTCCACAGATGTTCAATAGGATTTACACACGTGGACAAAATTGTTGGTACCCCTCTGTTAATGAAAGAAAAACCCACAATGGTCACAGAAATAACTTGAATCTGACAAAAGTGGTAATAAATAAAAAATCTATGAAAATTAACCAATGAAAATCACACAATGCTTTTGAATTGTGGTTCAACAGAATTATACTCATGAAACAGGCCTGGACAAAAATGATGGTACCCCTAGAAAAGATTGAAAATAATGTGACCACAGGGACATGTTCAACCAAGATGTGTCCTCTAATTAACATCACAGGTGTCTACAAACTTGTAATCAGTCAGTCAGCCTATTTAAAGGGTGACAAGTAGTCACTGTGCTGTTTGGTGAAATGGTGTGTACCACACTAAACATGGACCAGAAGAAGCAAAGGAGAGAGTTGTCTCAGGAGATTAGACAGAAAATTATAGACAAGCATGTTAAAGGTAAAGGCTACAAGACCATCTCCAAGCAGCTTGATGTTCCTGTGACTACAGTTGTTATTATTCAGAAATTTAAGATCCTCGGGACTGTAGCCTAGTGTCTCGACTGCTTGGTCTCAGTCGCAGGTCATGGGTCTTGCAACAGGATAATGACCCACAGCACACAGCTAAAAACTCCCAAGAATGGCTAAGAGTGAAACATTGGACTATTCTAAAGTGGCCTTCTATGAGCCCTGATCTAAATCCTATTGAACATCTGTGGAAGGAGCTGAAACATGCCATCTGGAGAAGGCACCCTTCAAACCTGAGACAACCTGAGACAACCGAAGCAGTTTGCTCATGAGGAGTGGGCCAAAATACCTGCTGAGAGGTGCAGAAGTCTCATTGACAGTTACAGAAATCGTTTGATTGCAGTGATTGCCTCAAAAGGTTGTGCAACAAAATATTAAGTTAAGGGTACCATCATTTTTGTCCAGGCCTGTTTCATGAGTTTGTTTTTTTAAAATAATTCTGTTGAACCACAATTCAAAAGCACTGTCTGATTTTCATTAGTTAATTTTCATAGAATTTTTATTTATTACCACTTTTGTCAGATTCAAGTTATTTCTGTGACCATTGTGGGTTTTTCTTTCATTAACAGAGGGGTACCAACAATTTTGTCCACGTGTGTAGATCAGGACTCACAGAAGGCCACTTTAGAAAGTCCAATGTTTCGCTCTTAGCCATTCTTGGGTGTTTTTAGCTGTGTGTTTTGGGTCATTATCCTGTTGCCAGACCCATGACCTGCAACTGAGACCAAGCTGTCTGACACTGAGCAGCCCATTTCTCTCTACAATACCTTGATAATCTTGAGATTTCATTGTACCCTGCACAGATTCAAGACACCCTGTGACAGATGCAGCAAAGCAGCCCCAGAACATAACAGAACCTCCTCCATGTTTCACAGTAGGGACAGTGTTCTTTTCTTGGTATGCTTCATTTTTGCGTCTGTGAAGATAGAGCTGATGTGCCTTGCCAAAAAGTTCCAGTTTTGTCTCGTCTGTCTATAGGACATTCTCCCAGAAGCTTTGTGGCTTGTCAACATGCAGTTTGGCAAATTCCAGTCTGGCTTTTTTATAATTTGTTTTCAACAGTGGTGTCCTCCTTGGTCGTCTCCCATGAAGTCCACTTTGGGTCAAACAATGACGGATGGTGCGATTTAACAATGATGTACCTTGACCTTGGAGTTCACCATGAATGTGTTTTAATTAGAGGTTGTTCTGGGCTCTTTTGTTACCATTCGTATTATCCGTCTCTTCCATTTTTCATCAAGTTTCCTCCTGCGGCCACATCCAGGGAGGTTGACTACAGTCCCGTGGATCTTAAATTTCTGAATAATATGTGCAACTGTAGTCACAGGAACATCAAGCTGCTTGGAGATGGTCTCATCTTTTCTAGGGGTACCATCATTTTTGTCCAGGCCTGTTTCATGAGTTTGTTCTTTAAAGTAATTCTGTTGAACCACAATTCAAAAGCATTGTCTGATTTTCATTGGTTAATTTTCATAGAATTTTTATTTATTACCACTTCTGTCAGATTCAAGTTATTTCTGTGACCATTGTGGGTTTTTCTTTCATTAACAGAGGGGTACCAACATTTCTGTCCACGTGTGTATATGTAGGCAATCACATGTTAGACTTTGACAAATATAAAAGGGAGTAAATGGCACGAAGATTTATTTGATCGTGTGAATATTAATTACAGAATACCTAACTACTGAAAATGAATGAGACATCCAACATTGGCAACTGTTTCAGATCCCTTGTTTATTTGTTTGTCAGATCACTTATTTTTGTGATCTTTTATCACTTATTCAAGATAATAGAGTATCTTGCACTTTGAGGAATGGGAGTTGTTGAGTCATCATTATAATTATTTTAGTTTATATCACTGTTCAGTGATGGAGTTCAGTGTAATATTGAATTTCTTCTGTGTATCATCAATAAACTCATGCAGTAATAATAATAATAATAATAATAATAATAATAATAATAATAATAATTAAAGCTGCAAGTAGCTGTAAGCGGACCCTCGCCCCCTGCGCAACCGCGGACCCCGGCACCCATCGTACCTAGCTGGTTTCACAGCATCTCTCCACACGTGCACTCCCGCGACGGGGTGCTGCTGAGGAAGGTGGATGTTTTTCAACACAAACCCAGCACTTCGTACACACGGTCAGGACGGAGAAGTGGCCAGACGTCCACTGGCAGGCTGAGGGAGAAAGAGGAAGGGATGGCGTTGGAAACCTCGGGGTTAAGTGAGGTGGGTTTTTTTTTGTTTTTTTTAAACACATCACACACTCTGTTTTTGTCCGTTCTGATGTGTTCTGTTAATACTCACTGTAAACATGGAAGTGACCACAGTGCAGTGATGCATTTGATTGATTAGACTGAGGTTTTGAGCACTACTCTGGGACAAATTTGATAGGTGAAATTGGCGGAAGTTGGCGAGGATTGGCCAAAATTGTAGGAAAATTGTGGTGATTGGACAAAGTTGCAAGGTCGCACAATTGTCGCGTTGATTGGCTGATTTCGCGTGAAATGATGCAATCGCATCATCGTAAAATCCTGGAGGAAATGATTAAATGCTGTGTAGAATATGTGACATTCACTAAACACATCCAGGTCTTTTCAAATGAGAAACACTGGGTGACCAGTGATGTCCAGATTCTGATCAGAGCCCCCAACTCAGCCTTCAGGCAAAGAGACCGCTCTCTGTACAGCATCACCAGAGCCAACCTGAGAAGAGGCATCAAACATGCAAAGGCGGCCTACAGGAGGAAGATGGAGGGCTTCCTCTCAGACAACAGCCCCCGACAGATGTGGACAGGCACCAGGCTCTCAGCAACCACAGGGGCCAGAGCTACCCCACCCCACCCAACTTCAGACAGCAGCCTCACTCTGGCAGAGGAGCTTAACAGCTTCTTTGCCAGGTTTGAGACCACACTGCCCCCTCCTCTTCCCCTCTCTCTGCAGGAGTATGAGGTGAGGAGGAAACTGAGGCTGCATTCACACCAGGGTAGTCCAGGGGTCTCGGTTCGATTGGGTGGGAAATGCCGAGAATTTTGGCACCTTTGTTTGGTTTGATTTGCATTCACACTGCAGCGGACCAAAGTGCCTGGACAACGTCACACAGTTACAACAACTGCTCGTTTGGGGTGCTGTAGCCGAAACCACCACTGATCAGGAAGAAAAAATCTTGGCACAGAAGAAAACGCTAGCTCGTTGATTGGCCAGGACCAAAAATGGAAATCCGTTCCCTTCAGCCAGGTTGTTTGTCCGCCACAAACGAGACATTTTTTAACTTTTCTCCTCAGCTTTCTCTGGTAAAAGGATTTCTTGGATCCGCACAATTGTCTTTATTATTTTCTACCCAAAATGTGCTACGGTAAGTGCCACTTCCTCTTCTCAGACTATGTGCTGCCATGGTTACACAAATGCAGAGGGGCCCTTCCGCCCTTTGGTCTGCTGGATAGTCCATTTGCATTCACACTGCAAGCAAAGCGCACCAGACTTTGTTTGCAAGTGAACCGAGACCCCTGTTTTCAGGCGGACCACACTTCACTTGTTTGGTGCACACCAGAATTTGAATGTGTTTTCAGAAGGCACCAAACGAACCGAACTATCTGTGGACAGTCCTTTGGTCCAGACTAAACAGTGGCTGTGTGAATGCGGCCGAAGAGCAGTGAACCCCCAGAGAGCTGCTGGACCTGAAAGCATTCCAGGAGCGGTGGTCAAAGCATGTGCTGACCAGCTGGCAAGGATTGGCACCACGCTGTTCAATCTCTACCTGACACATGCCACCGTCCCCACATGCCTCAAGGCCTCCACCATCATCCCCATCCCCAAAAAGTCTGCAATAGACAGCCTGAACAACTACAGACCCATAGCACTCACATCTGTAGTCATGAAGTGTTTTGAGTGACTGGTGTCTCAGCACATCAGAGACTGCCACCCCCCCTCCTACAACCCCCACCAGTTCGCCTACTGAGCGAACCGGTCCACGGGAGACGCCATCGCCACCACACTTCACAGAGCGCTGAGCCAAGTGGAGAACACAAGGAGCTAAGTGAGGATGCTCTTTGTGGACTACAGCTCAGCTTTCAACACCATCATCCCAGACATCCTGATCAACAAACTGCACCTCCACCAGATCCCCCCCCCCCCCCGGCTCCTAGATAAAGAAAAAAAAAAAAAAAAGCTCTCATGAACCACCCACAAACAATCAGACTTGGCCCCCTGCTACTCCTCCACACAGTCTCTCAGCTACTGGCTCTCCCCAGGGCTGCGTGCTAAGCCCTCTACTGTACTCCCTGTATACCTCTGACTGCATTCCAACCCACCCCACCACCGTCTTCGTGAAGTACGTGGATGATACCACCTTGGTTGGGCTTATGAGGTAGAGAATCTGCTGTTGTGGTCCCCAGCAAACAACCTGAAACTGAAGGTCCACAAAACCAAAGAACTCATGATAGACTTCAGGAAGAACAGACAGAACCACACCCCATCCTCACAAATGGAGAAACACTGTCACCACCTTTAGGTTACTGGGCACCCACATCCCCTCTGACCTTTCCTGGACTGACAACACCAAGGCACTGGTGAAGAAAGCCCAGCAGCGGCTGCATTTCCTCCGTTGTCCTGAGGAAGAAAAACCTGGACCAGAAGCTGCTGCTGACCTTCTACCACTGCTCAGTGGAGAGCGTGCTCACACACTGTCTGGGTGTGTGGTACACCGGCTCCACGGCTGAGAGCAGGAAGGCTGTGCAAAGGATCATCGAACCCCCCCCCCCCCCCCAAAAAAAAAAAAAAATTATCAGCAGCCTCTGCCCTCCCTGGAGGGCATCTCCAGATCCTCCTTTCTCAGGAAGACCAAAGCCATCACAGGAGACCCTCACATCCCACCCACCACCTTTGACCTGCTTCCCTCTGGACGATGGTTCCAATCAATGAGATCCCACACCTCCAGACTGACAGTTTCATCCCCTGGGCCATCCGGACTGCTAACAGCCAGAGGTCCATCACCCTCCTCCTACATCGCTCACATGCACAGAACTGAGAGCTTTTTAATTATCATAAAAAACATCTCACCCATCTTTGCACTCCGCACTTCGATTTTATCCAAAGGCTATTTTATTTAAATGTGTTTTGCAACTCCGTTTTTATTTATATCTCTTGTCAAACCTACTGCGCAGTAGCCTGGTGGGGCACCCACAATTTTGTTGTACTTTACAACTGTACAATGAAAAAGCCTATTCTAGTCTAAACCTTAACGACTGATGTCATTACTCAAGTTTTTATATAAGTGGGTGCTTTTTGCATCCTGACTTAACTAGAAATTTTTGGGCATCTACTTTTCATTAATTTCATAAGATAACACTGCTTTTACATGAGTACAGTTTCTGGCTACTATACCCACCTCTGATCATATAATTTAAGTATGCATGAGTAAATTATTATTATGAATGTATTTCCCCCTTCTCTTTCCTACTCTCTTAAGGGAAAAAAGAAACATAAATAAAAATACAAATAAATAAAAATACAAAAAAAAGTAATATTTGTGTAATCACATATTAAAGCAAGAAACCTCTGTGTGTGTGTCCTATGATGTCCTGACCTATGATCTCTGCCTGATCATCACAGGACGTCCTATGAACTCAGGAATCATAGGACTCGCTATGCTGTCATAAAGATATGATGTCTATATGATGGCACATACACAAATGTGTCTTTATGATGTCATATAGACCACCACTCACGATGCCTAGACTATGGCCACTTCTACGTTGCCGCGAGCAGCGTTTCCAGATCAAGCAGTCTTCATATTGTTGCTCAAGGTGAAGAAACTAAGCAAAAGTGTCGCTTTCTCATCAATGTCGGTTTTAAAGAGGTGCTGACACAGTAAAAATGTGTGAACTTGAAGAATGGCAATCTACATTACACATGTGTAAAATGCCAAGCAAAGCACTGATTTTCTCCGGGTACTCCGGTTTCTTGGCTTCTACAGGCATGCACGGGCTTTCCTGAACAGGGTTGAAAGCCACTTTTTTGCTCAGATCTATTTTCATGATCCTGCCCATGAACTGGAATTACGACGCACCTATCCCTCAACCAGTGGTCTGAACCAAGAAGAAGAAGACCCACCAAATGGACAAGCAATAGAATGAGGAGAGCTGCAGCACGTCAGAAAAGATGCCGTGAACATGAAACACCTCAGGTTCCAGCAGTACGCCACAGGCATGACTGTGAGCAACACAGCCGTCTGAGACAGGAGGAGACCCTTCAGCAACGGGCATGCAGAAATACTTGCTTATACTTGGTTGCTACGGGCATGGACGGGTATGCTCGGGTATGTAATAGTATATATAGACACAGATAATCAACATAACACAGAACAGTAACAGGCAGGAGAAGTATCAAGTAGGGGCAAACAGAGACTTCAGGGCATGGTTACAGAAAACGGGATAGGTGGGGCTGCACAGATTATCACACACAGGGGACCAGAGGGGAGACAAGACCAAGGCAATAATGATAAGGACGATAATAATAATAATAATAATAATGCTGATAAACTTAAACTAAGAGGAAGACCAATGAAGAAATGAATATGCAAGACAGAATAATAATAATAAGGTGAAATACAGAAAATCCCAATTTAAAGCAAGGATGTGGGCTGGGACCCATGCCCTGGAGACAAGGAATATCACTCTATATACAGTATAATTCAAGAAATCTCTGTCACGAAGGCTGATGTTCCTATGATCTCTGAAGGATGTCTATATGACGTCAAACCGACCACAGGACTCCCTCTAAGACATACAGCCGCAGACAAAATTGTTGGTACCCCTCTGTTAATGAAAGAAAAACTCACAATGGTCACAGAAATAACTTGAATCTGACAAAAGTGGTAATAAATAAAAATTCTATGAAAATTAACCAATGAAAATCAGACAATGCTTTTGAATTGTGGTTCAACAGAATTATTTTAAAAAACAAACTCATGAAACAGGCCTGGACAAAAATGATGGTACCCCTAGAAAAGATTGAAAATAATGTGACCACAGGGACATGTTCAACCAAGATGTGTCCTCTAATTAACATCACAGGTGTCTACAAACTTGTAATCAGTCAGTCGGCCTACTTAAAGGGTGACAAGTAGTCACTGTGCTGTTTGGTAACATGGTGTATATCACACTCAACATGGACCAGAGGAAGCAAAGGAGAGAGTTGTCTCAGGAGATTAGAAAGAAAATTTGTCAAAAACTTGTCAGATTCAAGTTATTTCTGTGACCATTGTGAGTTTTTCTTTCATTAACAGAGGGGTACTAACAATTTTGTCCACGTCTATATATATAGACACAGGTAATCAACATAACACAGAACAGTAACAGGCAAGAGAAGAAGTAACAAGCAGGGGCAGAGACGGCAGGGCATGGTTACAGAAAACAGGATGAGCAGGGCTGCACAGGTAACACTGGTCAACACCAAATTTATTGTCTAATTTTTTTTTTACTGATTTAGGACAATTTTGATGTGCTGAATCCAAAAATCACATTGGTTTTGCTCAGTCAGGTCAACTTTTTGAATTATATAGCCACATGTTGTTTTATACGTTTTTGATTACATGTACGGGTATTTTCGCTTTATATGATGCAAAATTCTTTTTTATGTCTTGAAATTCTCTGAATTTTGAACAGTGATGATGTAACATTCAATTTACATGTACTTACCTTAGGTACATGCACAGTGCTAAGTAAGTACTAGGTAAGTACAGGTTTTTACTTAGCACCTGATCGAGAGAAACAGATGTCATTTTCAGATTCAGCGGTGCAAAATTGTATTAACTCAAGCTGACAGACAACTTACAAAAAAATTATTTTTGTAACCCTGTGATAATCACACACAGGGGACCACAGGGGAGACATGACCAAGGCAATAAGGATAATGACAATAATAATAATAATAATAAACTTAAACTAAGAGGAAGACCAATGAAGAAATAAATATGCAAGACAGAATAATAATAATAACAATAATAGCAACCCAGAAGAAGAATAATAAGGTGAAATACAGAAAATCCCAACTTAAAGCGAGGATGTGGGCCGGGACCCATGCCCTGGAGACAAGGAATATCACTCTATATATAATTCAAGAAATCTCTTGTCTGTCACGCTGTCATGATGTCACGATCATAGGACTTACTAAAAGATCATAGGACGTGCTATGAGATCAAAGGCAGGCTCCACTCACGATCATAGGACTCGCTATGACATCAAAAATCAAACGCAGGCATTACTCTTGCCTTGAGAGAGAGCAGTCGCATTTTCTTCCCTCTCTCCTGCCTTCCTGATCCTGATCTATTCCCAGCTTTTGCAATGTTGCGTTTTTGTCTGTGTTTAGTCGCTCTTCTTCTGCTGAATCTTAATCTAAACGGAAATTATGGATTTGGAAGCGGCTTAAATGTGCTATTGTCACTATTTTTCAACAAGAATTGGGCCAAGGGGGAGCCCATGAATTGGAACCTACGAGGAGACTCATGGACATTGGAATTCATGCGTCTGTGGAAACATTATTGGTTATGATCTCAGGACTTCTATTTTTGGCTGTGGAGTTCCCTGATGCATCAGAAATTGAAGGAAGGTGAGAGAGCTGAACAAAGCGGACCCGGCAAGCTCCTTCATCAAATTCGACCAGTTGGGGAGGGCACGAGTAGCGGCAAACGGTGAACTGAATGACAGTGATTCAGTGAAGGAATAAATCTGGAGCCCTGTGCTCTCCATGGAAAAACAGTTTAAGCCTGCACATATAATGGAAGCACAGAATTACACGGGTGAGGACAAATTCTATTCTCTGAGTGCACTGTGCTGTTTTGATTTGATTTGACCTGGTTTGCCCCGTGTTTACATTCCTCCTGATTGAGATAAGCGGAAGGACCGGCTCTTATGTCTACCCAAACAATCGACAATCAGTTGTTGTCGTATCAGCGGATTGGACCCTCAAGGACAATGCCCATGTGCCTTCTGCAAGCAAGAGAGAGAGCAAGAGAGATAGACTCTGGACTTGTTTATAAGTCACATGATTATAACATCTATCCACTGCCAGGAGGCGCCCTCTGCTGCTCACTAACAACTGTTACATTTACACTACACAATGCATACAACATTACATGCATACAATACACTGCCTCTCAACTTTTGTGTGTGATCTCCTGCTAAATGTCTGCTAAATGTGCATTGAGGTTTTTTTTGCCTGCAATCAAAATTTCGCTCACTTGCCGAGCGTCATTCTGATAAAACATGTTTTTTTTCTCTCGCCTACTGTGTCATACCCATTCTCTTTTTCTTTTTTTTTTCCTTTCTTCTTTATGACTGGCGCCTAGCGGCTGCCCCGGCCTTGGATGCGCTCTGCAGAGCGTGCCCAAATGCCAAGTCACGTTTCGTTACCTTGTATTCATACATGTGTAATGACAATAAAGTTGAATCTCATCTCATCTCATCTCTACTCATGATCATAGCACTCGCTATGACATTATCAAAGATCAAAGACAGCCATCACAGATCAAAGGCAGGCATCAACGAATGAGTGGTGACGTCAAAAGATCAAAGGCAGGTTTCACCGTGGTTGCCTGTTGCCATGGTAACAGTAACTTTCTATGGTCACGCAAAAATGTTTGCTTACACTTGCTTTCTATGGGCATGCACAGGTATGCACTAGTTTATGTAAATCATGTCAAAAAAACCATGCAGGACAAAACATGACACTTGATATTGATATTGTCTAACCTGTTTCTATACCATCATCGAAAGAGAGAGAACCTGAATTAGACCGACCTCAGAGACGAAAAGATGAGATAGAAGAAAAGAGCCAAGGAGAGGAAAATGTTAAAACTGAGGGTGCAGCAGAAGGAGAGAAGGTTAACACCAGTAAAAAGTCCAAGCACAGGACGCTTGGGTGGGAACTCAACTGGCCCATTATTCCAAGATTCAAGCCTTGGTTGTACAATGCTTCAAATGGTAAGGTGCATATGCAAAGTTACTGTCCAAAATTTAACAAAAAGCAGGTCCAGCTACAATGGTGTGAAAAAGTCTTTGCCTCTTCCTGATTTCTCATTTTTTTGTATGTCACACTTAAATGTTTCAGATCATCAAACAAATTTAAATATTAGACAAAGATAACACAAGTAAACACAAATTGCAGTGTTTAAATGAAGGTGTCTATTATTAAGGGGAAAAAAATCCAAACCTACATGGCCCTCTGTGAAAAAGTGATTGCCCCCTAAACCTAATAACTGGTTGGGCCACCCTTAGCAGCAACAACCGCAATCAAGCGTTTGCAATAACTGGCAATGAGTCTTTTACAGTGCTGTGGAGGAATTTTGGCCCACTCATCTTTGCAGAATTGTTGTAATTCAGCCACACTGGAGGGTTTTCGAGCATGAACCGCCTTTTTAAAGTCATGCTACAGCATCTCAATCAGATTCAGGTCAGGACTTTGACTAGGCCACTCCAAAGTCTTCATTTTGTTTTTCTTAAGCCATTCAGGAGTGGACCTGCTGGTGCGTTCTGGATCATTGTCCTGCTGCAGAACCCAAGTGCGCTTCAGCTTGAGGTCACGAACAGATGGCGGGACATTTTCCTTCAGGATTTTTTGGTAGACAGCAGAATTCATGGTTCCATTTACCACAGCAAGTCTTCCAGGTCCCGAAGCAGCAAAACAGCCCCAGACCATCACACTACCACCACCATATTTTACTGTTGAAATGATGTTCCTTTTCTGAAATGCTGTTATTTTTATGTCGGATGTAATGGGACACACACCATCCAAAAATTTCAACGTTTGTCTCGTCAGTCCACAGAGTATTTTCCCAAAAGTCTTGGGGATCATCAAGATGTTTTCTGGCAAAACTGAGACGAGCCTTTGTGTTCTTTTTGCTCAGCAGTGGTTTTATCTTGGAACTCTGCCATGCAGGCCATTTTTGCCCAGTCTCTTTCTTATGGTGGAGTCATGAATACTGGCCTTAACTGAGGCAAGTGAGGACTGCAGTTCTTTGGATGTTGTTGTGGGGCCTTTTGTCACCTCTTGGAGTCGTCATCGCTGTGCTCTTGGGGTAATTTTGGTGATCCAGCCACTCCTAGAAAGGTTCACCACTGTTCCATGTTTTCGCCATTTGTGGATAATGGCTCTCACTGTGGTTATCTGGAGTCCTAAAGCTTTGGAAATGGCTTTATAACCTTTTCCAGACTGATAGATCTCAATTACTTTGTTTCTCATTTTTTCGTGAATTTCTTTGGATCGCAGCATGATGTCTAGTTTTTGAGGATCTTTTGGGCTCCTTCACTTTGTCAGGTAGGTCCTATTTAAGTGATTTCTTGATTGAGAACAGGTGTGGTAGTAATAAGGCCTGGGTGTGGCTACAGAAACTGAACTCAGCTTTCCAAAGATAAGATAAACCAGTTAATTTATGTTTTAACGGGAGGGAATCACTTTTTCACACAGGGCCATGCAAGTTTTTTTTTTTTTTTTACCCTTTATAAAAACACCTTCATTTAGAAACTGCATTTTGTGTTTACTTGTGTTATCTTTGTCTAATATTTAAATTTGATGATCTGTAGGGCTGTTGCGATAACCGCAATTATGTAATATTGCACTATGGACAAGCCTACCATGGAGGAAAACAAGCAACCACGGTGTTCACTTTTTGTGTGTGTGCGTGTGTGTGTGTGGCTAAAATCTCGAACAATGAGATGTAAAGTGTATTTTTATTGCCAATAGCATGTTTGCACCCAGTACTGTGGAAGCTTTCACAGCACTGTGTGGGACACTTTCTCTCCAGACGGACTCCAGCAGGCAGTTAGTGGGGGAAGTGTTTGGACTCCTTGCTAAATACAGCCATGACAGTGCGCACTGAAAGGGCACAAAGTGTGTTATTTCCTTCTGAGTGGAGTGTGCATGAGCCTGACAATTGAGCTCCGATAGCGAAACAACTACTGAATAGTGCATTGCTTGTTTGAAAGTAATTTTTTGGACAGTGGAAAAAATTCAAAAATCACGGCGATAAGAGCCACGCAGGGTCCTGTATGGACGCTGTCCTGTTTAAATAAGCTGAATGTCACTGCAGTCTCCAGTCCACACATGCCGTAGTTAAATACTGGAGTTCCCGCCACTGCTTTATGAAAATGATTGTTTTTTTAACAGAATCAGCAGTTCATGCCTAGAAAGACCGGAGCTCCGCACAATTGTCACACACGCACATAAAGTTGAGGGCAGAGCTGCAGCAAGTTTCTCACAGCTTCCATCGTTTGCCACATAAGTTATGAACCCTGTTTAAATTACGAGACCACACGAGGGTCCTAAAAACATTTTCAATAATACCGCATATCGCAGTGTTGAGCTATCCACCATCACCGCAGGGGAAATTCCTCTACTGCGACAGCCCTAATGATCTGAAACATTTAAGCGTGACAAGTGACAAACATACAAAAAAAATGAAAAATCGGGAAGGGGGCAAACACTTTTTCACACCACTGTATGTCAAGCCACGGCTTTTCACTTATCCTGGCTTTCTTAATTCTACTTTTATGCAATATTGTTTTCGCTGCTTTTGCACAAATGTGAGTTTTGTTCAGAGAGAGAAAAAAAAAAAATCTAACTTCACTTTGATTAGTTCCACACTTACGTGAAGAACAAATAGGTTTCATTTTATCAGTGATTGAATTTTTTACTTTCATGCTGGTATGCTTTTTTCTTGTGAATTTGCATTTTTCTGCATATTTTTTTCCTGTAAATCTGCAGCTTTGTTTCTTATAAATTCCTGACTTTTTTCCATTTGTATTTGAGACTTTTTTTTTCTCTCATTCATTTAGGATCCTCCTCTCGCTCTCTTCTTTTTTTCCCCAGGTAAAAAACAGGTCACAACCATTTACTTTAAAGCAGGGGTCTCAAACTCATTCCATGGAGGGCCAAGACCCTGCAGGTTTTACCTCCACCCAGTGTCTTCAACAGGTGATTTCACTGAATTTCTTCCCACTGATTGCTGATCAATGAAAACACCTGCTGAAGACACTGGGTGGAGGTAAAACCTGCAGGGTCTTGGTTCTTCATGGAATGAGTTTGAGACCCCTACTTTAAAGGCAATCAGTGACTAATGATGACATAGCACAGCCCTGAAGGGGTGTCCCATTCCTTAGGGATAGTTTTCAACCACTACAATTTGTAACTTCATTTCAAGGGCCAAGGACAAGGAAGGGGTACCAATGAGAAATGGGACAGGGCCTTGAGCTCATAAGCTGATATGGAAGAGTTTTTGTTTAAAATATCAGACTTTTCTATATATAATTTTGAGACATTTCTTTTGAAATTTGTAGCTTTTTAACTTGTTTTTTCCCCCCTCATAAAAAAATAAAGTTGTGTACTGATCAAGACGTCACCATGTTGTTCTCTTTTGTGCACCTACAACTATCAGACACTAATGATGTTAATGCTGCCTGCTGGGTGTGTTGTTTCCAGTTTGGTCAGTTTGAGTCAACAGTACAACACCACAATGATGTTTGAACTAACGATGAATCAACTCCATATAAAGTCTTAAAACAAATATCTTGCTTTTAGTGTTTGTAGTTCTGGTTCTTTATCAGCTCCTCATTGCAGCATCTTTAAATATTAAAGGAATAGTCGCCTTCTTTGGAAGCAATGCTGTACAAATCTGCAGCGAGCTGATCCTTGCACATTTCTACTTTAATGAGAGCTTCATGGCACTATATACAGTGGGGTAAAAACGTATTTAGTCAGCCACCCATTGTGCAAGTTCTCCCACTTAAAAGATGAGAGAGGTCTCCAATTGTCATCATAGGTATACCTCAACTATGAGAGACAAAATGAGGAAAAAAAAATCCAGAAAATCATGTTGGAAGGATTTTTAATTAATTAATTGGTAAATTCCTCGATAAAATAAGTATTTGGTCACCTACAAACAAGCAAGATTTCTGGCTCTCACAGACCTGTAACAACTTCTTTGAGAGGCTCCTCTGTCCTCCACTCGTTACCTGTATTAATGGCACCTGTTTGAACTTGTTATCAGTATAAAAGACACCTGTCCACAACCTCAAACAGTCAGACTCCAAACTCCACTATGGGCAAGACCAAAGAGCTGTCAAAGGACACCAGAAACAAAATTGTAGACCTGCACCAGGCTGGGAAGACTGAATCTGCAATAGGTAAGCAGCTTGGTGTGAAGAAATCAACTGTGGGAGCAATTATTAGAAAATGGAAGACATACAAGACCACTGATAATTTCCCTCGATCTGGGGCTCCACACAAGATCTCACCCCGTGGGGTCAAAATGATCACAAGAACGGTCAGCAAAAATCCCAGAACCACATGGGGGGACCTAGTGAATGACCTGCAGAGAGCTGGGACCAAAGTAACAAAGACTACATCAGTAACACACTACGCCGCTAGGGACTCAAATCCTGCAGTGCCAGACATGTCCCCCTGCTTAAGCCAGTACAGTACATGTCCAGGCCCGTCTGAAGTTTGCTAGAGAGCATTTGGATGATCCAGCAGAGGATTGGGAGAATGTCATATGATCAGATGAAACCAAAATAGAACTTTTTGATGAAAACTCAACTTGTTGTGTTTGGAGGAGAAAGAACACCATACTTACTGTGAAGCATGGGGGGTGGAAACATCATACTTTGGGGCTGTTTTTCTGCAAAGGGACCAGGACGACTGATCCGTGTAAAGGAAAGAATGAATGGGGCCATGTATCGTGAGATTCTGAGTGAAAACCTCCTTCCATCAGCAAGGGCATTGAAGATGAAATGTGGCAGGGTCTTTCAGCATGACAATGATCCCAAACACACCGCCCGGGCAACGAAGGAGTGGCTTCATAAGAAGCATTTCAAGGTCCTGGAGTGGCCTAGCCAGTCTCCAGATCTCAACCCCATAGAAAATCTTTGGAGGGAGTTGAAAGTCCGTGTTGCCCAGCGACAGCCCCAAAACATCACTGCTCTAGAGGAGATCTGCATGAAGGAATGGGCCAAAATACCAGCAACAGTGTGTGAAAACCTTGTGAAGACTTACAGAAAACGTTTGACCTCTGTCATTGCCAACAAAGGGTATATAACAAAGTATTGAGATGAACTTTTGGGATTGACCAAATACTTATTTTACAGAGGAATTTACCAATTAATTCATTAAAAATCCTTCAATGTGATTTTCTGGATTTTTTTTTTCCTCATTTTGTCTCTCATAGTTGAGGTATACCTATGATGAAAATTGGAGACCTCTCTCATCTTTTAAGTGGGAGAACTCGCACAATTGGTGGCTGACTAAATACTTTTTTGCCCCACTGTAAATAAAGTGGAATTATTTAAATGATGTGACAACAAACATTGACCATGACAGCTGCTATTTACAGTTCAGTTATAGAAAATACCCACCAAAGTTAATTTATACACATCATAAAGAAATCATAGGACCTTTGACTGATACACACCACTATGAACAAAAACTTTGTATTTAGAGAAAATAGTCACTGCTCTACTTTGCACTGCCCAATTAAGCCACATCTGTTATCTTGTATTTTTTTTTAATCACAAAAAACATTAATTACAAACTCACAAAATTTATGAGCATTTTGCCCCATAGACACAACAAAACACAGTTATCATGTTTGTGGTATTTCTAAGTCCACTGAATGCAGATTTGAGGACTAACTGTAAATTTAAGGCTAATTAAGGAAATAAGACTTTTTAGGATCCATGGGCACCCTGCAGTTCCACTAAACAGCGAACGGGACCCAACCCCCCAGAAAACATTCAAATAATGAATGAAATAATTTTCATGGGACACCAAATGCCCACCAAACACCCCAAAAATCAATTACATTGTTTATTATTTTAACATTTAATGACAAATGGTCATTCTTGTAGTAACTAACGTTACACAAAATGCCCAAATAGCACATTAAATTATATCGAATGGGCCCAAGTAACATCAAGTTAACAGGACATGTTTACAAATATTCAAGACCCAGGGTTTCCTCTGGTAACATTTCCGGGTGGTGGCCCGCCA
Organism: Pholidichthys leucotaenia; assembly: GCA_020510985.1. Taxonomy (NCBI): domain Eukaryota; kingdom Metazoa; phylum Chordata; class Actinopteri; order Cichliformes; family Pholidichthyidae; genus Pholidichthys; species Pholidichthys leucotaenia. The sequence goes on from CM035848.1 coordinate 35,079,352, forward strand.
CGCTTGAAATTGTTCTGCCACTCTAAGAGGAAATATAAATTTAAGAAAAAAATATGAAGGAATGACAGTCCGCAAGTGTGCACACGAACAACGCACGTGACCGTCATCCGCGTGGAGTTCAGAAGCGCGCCGCCCACGTGACTTTCCAGTCGGCAGGCAGAGTGTCTCGCTAGCATCACTGCCCGAGAGAAACATGAGCTTATTAAAGTACTTTAAACATGGGAAAAACAAGCAGAAGAGGTATGTAAACAGTGGAGGCATTTATGGTGGTTTTAACCTGCTGGTATTGGGAGCAATAATGAAGAGTTGCTTAGCTAACAGGTGTGGTTAGGAGGTCAAGTTAGTTCATTTTGTCTTCTTATTAGTTTTTTGTTTTTCTTATTTCAGGCAAGAATAAAAAGGAGATGTTTTTACCTTTACCTTAGTTAATATTCATTAACTAATTTCTGTTCATTATGATGTACGGTACCTGGCAAGTTAAGATGACCAAAATTCATGAAGTCAATGACTTTAATCCATCAGCAGCCTTCAGATAAACTAAATGTGACAGTGTTGCCAGACTGAAAATGTTGAAGTATCGTACCAGCGACTTAAAACGATCATATTTTGAGGAAAATTATCGTACACACCCAGTTTTCATTCTGACGTGGCTCAGGACCATCTGCTTCAGTAACATTATCACATATCATGCCTATTACAGCCTATAACACAGTTTTACCTTTAAATAATCTAGCATACTTGTTGAAAAAAAAAAGCACCTCTACCTGTGTGGAGTACAGGATAAGCCTGTACTGAATGGCCCAAAATATCAGTCATACTTAACGATCTTCTATATGCCTTCTGTTGAATCATCATATATCAAGGTCTCGCCTCATAAATATTTTGAGAAGTAGTCCGTTTATACATTAGGAATAAATCAATCCACCTTAACTACTGCTAAAATGCCTCTGATAATTGAAGCAGAAACCTGTTTCAGTTTTATTGAGAACTAACAGTTCTGTGACATTTTTGGAGACATTTGCACGTTGCAGCAGCGGCAGAAAGCTTTAGTGCTAATGCCAACAAGAGGTTTGAACCACCCAGTACAACTGGGGTCTGCCCCTCCCATTCATTTCTCAACCTGCTTGTGATGTTGCTTACTTGTTGAGTCTGCTGTGCCTGCTGCCAGGAATCACCAGCTGAATCACCCTGAGCGGCAAACGAGCCCCGGCCACTCAATTCAGCCGACTCTCAGTTCAGCGAGTGGTAGACAGTTGGAGCTCCAGTACAACACTGAGTGACTCAGTGTACAACTATTTGTAATGGATCTTTTTAGCTTGACTCGGCATGTTTCAGTGAACTGTGGCTCCCATCACTAACCTCCATCTGAGGCCGCCTCTCTCCTACTGCAACATGAGTCTTCCGTCTCCACACATCCCGCGCACGTGAGATGATGTGTAAAAAAAACACAGTATGTATGCGCAGGATCCAGATCCTGATTGTGTTTGCTAATGTATTAACATAGCCATGTAATGAAGGGGTCAAATTATCGTACATTAGGGGATTTTTGAAATTATTGATCGTACATCGTACAGAGGGCAAACTTATCGTACAAATACAATAATTATCGTACGTCTGGCAACAATGAAATGTACCAACATTTCGATTTCAAAATAAGGGAGGTTTTTCCTGCCGTCTGGTTGGTGAGGAGAGTTCTAAAAAACTATAAATATATAGAAATATAACAAATAACTGCATCTTTGGTCATTAAACACAATTTTATTAATCTTTTTTCTTTGAAATCAGAGTTAATTTATTGTTCTGTTCTGGCTCTGCAAAATTATGGTCAAAAATGTAAATTGTTATAAGGAAAAAAGTAAAAAAAAAAATACCGCAGTCTGTTTAAAATTTATTTTAAAAAAAATAGTAATTTTACTTTTAAAAAAAAATAGACAAAAATTAGCCATAAAATAATCCACAAATAGAAGTCTCAAATGTACAAGAAAAGTCAATTTTACAAGAGGAAATTACAAATTTGAGGGAAATGATTTCAAATTTAGATGAATTTACAAAGAAAAGTAGAAAACTACAAGAAAATTGTAAATTTTGGAGAAAAACTTCAAACCTTCAAGACTGAAGTAATTACTCAAGTTTTAAAGTGGGTGCTCTTTGTAAACCTTGAACTCAACTAGAAATTTTTGGTTGTCTACTTTTAATTATTAATTTCAAAGCACTGCTTTTACACAAGTAGAATTTCTGGCTACTATACCCACCTCTGATCATATGATTTAACTATGCATGTGTAAATTACTATTACACAGGGTTACAAAAATATTTTTTTTTATAAGTTGTCTGTTTTTTCAACTGATTTGAGACCATTTTGCACCACTGAATCAGAAAATGACATCCGTTTCTCTCAATCTGGTGCTAAGTAAAAACCTGTACTTAGTACTGTGTATGTACTTACCTTTATATAAAGGTAACTACATGTAAATTGAATGTTATGTCATCATTGTTCAAAATTCAGAGAATTTCAAGACATAAAAAAGAATTTTGCATCATATAAAGCAAAAATACTTGTACATGTAAACAAAAAAAAAGTTGACCTGATTGAGCAAAACCAATGTGATTTTTGGATTCAGCACATCAAAATTGTCCTAAATCAGCTAAAAAAAAAAAAACCCAGACAATAAATTTGGTGTTGACCAGTGTTATGAATGCTTTTTCCCTTCCCTACTCTCTCAATGGAAAAAAATAAAATAAATCAATCAACTTTATTTATAAAGCACTTTTAAAAGCAACACTCGCTACACAAAATGCTGTACAGCAAGAAAACATAAAAGCAGGAAGCAGGGTACTAACACAAAAACAATATAGAACCACAGTCAAAATAAAATATAAATAAAATAAAAATCCATTTCATTCAATAAAATCAATGTCTCACAATGGGTCGAAGGCCAGGGAGTAAAGGTGTGTTTTAAGACGGGTTTTAAAAATGGACAGTGAAGGTGCCTGTCTGATGTCCAGGGGTAAATCATTCCATAACCTGGGTGCCATGATCGAAAAGGCTCTGTCCCCTCTGACAAAAAAGAAACACTAGAACAAAAATACAAAAAAAAAAAAATACACATATTTTTGTAATTTATGTAAACCATGACCAAAAAAAAACCCCTGCAGGACAAAACATGACACTTGATATTTTCTAACCTATTTGCATACCACCATAGACAGAGAGAGAAGCTGAATTAGACAGAGCTCAGAGAGGGAAAGATGAAACAGAAGAGAGGAGCCAAGGAGAGGAAAGTGTTCAGGCAGAGGGTCCTGGGGCCTCATGTACAAAGGGTACTTGCGCACAAAAACATGACATACATCCTTTTCCGAGGAAAATTTCAGGTGCATAAAGAATGAAATGACTGTGGAAATATGTGCAGCCCCACGCCAACTTCATCGCTGGCGTACGTTCGTTTCTACTGATATTGGTCCGTTGGTGACACCTGTGGTGATTTTGGGAGACTGATAAGTCAAGTCAAAGTGCCTTTATTGTCATTCCATTGCTAATAAACAATGCAACGAAATTGAGATACTGCTCCCTAAAAACAAACTTATCATTCACTCATAATGATGTGAAAATGATGGTACACACCAGGGACACCATCCATCCATCTTCTACCGCTTTTCCAGAGGTCCGGGTCGTGGAGGCAGCAGTTCAAGCAGAGAAGCCCAGACTTCCCTCTCCCCAGCCACTTGCTCCAGCTCTTCAGAGGGGATACCAAGGCGTTCCCAGACCAGCTGGGAGACAGTCTCTCCACCAAGTCCTAGGTCTTCCCCGGGGTCTTCTCCCAGTGGGACGTGCCTGAAACACCTCAAGTGGGAGGCGTCCAGGAGGCATCCTAATCAGATGCCCATACCACCTCAACTGACTCCTTTCAATGTGGAGGAGCAGCGGTTCTACTCTGAGCCTCTCCTGGATGACTGAGCTCCTCACCCTATCTCTGAGGGTGAGTCCAGCAATCCTACGGAGAAAGCTCACTTCAGCCGCTTGTATCCGCGATCTTGTTCTTTCGGTCATTACCCAAAGCTCGTGACCATAGGTGAGAGTAGGAACGTAGATTGACTGGTAAATCGACAGCTTTGCCTTAGAACTAAGCTCCCTCTTCACCACAACAGACCGGTACAACGTCCGCATCACTGCAGATGCTGCTCCAATCCGTCTGTCGATCTCTCGCTCCATTTTCCCCTCACTCGTGAATAAGACCCCAAGATACTTAAACTCCTCCACTTGGGGCAGGAGCCTGTCCCCAACCCGGAGAGGACAATCCACCTTTTCCGGCTGAGGACCATGGACTCGGACTTGGAGGTGCTGATTCTCATCCCAGCCACTTCACACTCAGCGGCAAACCGTCCCAGCAAGAGCTGTAGGTCATTGCTGGATGAAGCCAACAGGACAACATCATCTGCAAACAACAGAGATGAGATCCTGTGGTCACCAAGCATGACACCCTCCATTCCCTGGCTGCGCCTAGAAATCCTGTCCATAAAAATTATGAACAGGATCGGTGACAAAGGGCAGCCCTGGCGGAGTCCAACTCTCACTGGGAATGACTCCGACCAAGTGTTGGCAATACGAACCAAACTCTCACAACGGTCGTACAGAGACCGAATAGCTCGTAACAACAAGCCCGATACCCCAGGGACACATGATGAACAAAGATCCAAGTGTGAGCAATTAGATGAGTGGATATAAAAGCAAGCGCAAAGAAGTGCAGAAAATGCCTCCAACAACAACAGTGTTGGCATTATGAGAGGATATTGCAAATTGCGCAGTGAGAAGAGAAAGACTATTTAGAGACAGAAGATTTTCTGGTTCAGGATGATGACTGGCTTGTCATCCAGTTTAGGTTTCCACGGGCAGTCCTTGTGGAACTGTGATCAGAGCTACGGCCGCTCTTGGAGCGCGACATGGCGAGAAGCCGCCCATCCCATTGCAGGTGCTGACAACTCTGGGGTTCCTGGCAATGGGCATTCCAGAGGGAGCTGGCAGACCAATCGGGATTTTCCCAGTCGAACCTGAGCCGAGCTATGCCAGCTGTGTGGGATGACATTATCTGGGTGTCACCCAGGTACATCATATTCCCATACAATGCAGCTGAACAGGCCAACATCAAAGCATAATTTGCAGCGAGAGCCGGTTTTCCTAATTATTCTAATGAACAGCATTGTTGGGAACAAACTACAAGACAGCACTGTGCGGATGGGTGGCTTCTTGGTGAGTAAATTTATGTAATTGTCCTAATATCCCAATTCATGCGTAGCGCGCCTGTGCACCCCCAAATATCACCCTGTCTTCAAGGCTTCATTACAAGTCAGTGGGTTGAGTAAGTGACTTTCTATTTTTGCAGATTAAACTACAGTTTCACAGCATTCTGGCAAGCCCCCAATTGCCTCTGTGTACAGTAGTTATGTCAATAAACACGTGTCAAGTTTGAAATGCAACAGCCTCACCCTTCCCCGGCGTACTTCATTCATTTACAATAGTAGTGTGTGTAATCCATGAAGGCTTTCCTCTGGTTATATTTCCAGGTGGCAGCCTGCCATGCTTGAATTTATGCCGCCACTCTGAGGAAATATAAATTTAAGAAAAAAATATGAAGGAATGACGGGCCACAAACGCGCACATGAACAATGCGTGTAACAGTCATATGCGCAGAGTTCAGAAGCGCTCCACCCTTGTGACCGCTCCGGTCGCCAGGCAGTGTCTCACTCACTACTCACGTCACTGTTCAAGAGAAGCATGAGCTAATGAAAGTACTTTAATCCGACAAAAAGCAGAAGAGGCATGTAAGCACTGGGGCATTTGTGGTGGTTTTAACCCGCTGGTAACGTAAGCAGTAATGGAAGAGCCGCTTAGCTAACAGGGGTGGTTAGGAGCTCGAGTTGGTTCATTTTGTCTTCTTTTTAATTATTAGTTTTTTGTTTTTCTTATTTCAGACAAGAATGAAAAGGAGCTGTTTTTACCTTTACCTTAGTTAATAACTAATTTATGTTCATTACTATGTACCTGGCAAGTTAAGAAGACCAAAATTCGTGAAGTCAAGTGACTTTAATCCGTCAGCAGCCTTCAAACACATTAAACGGGCCAACATTTGGATGTCAAAATAAGGGAGGTTTTTGCTGCTACCTGGGTGGTGAAGGAGATATCAAAAAAAAAAAAAAAAACTAAAAAAAACTAAAAAATAAATTCTGTTCTGGCTCTGCAAAATTATGATCAAAAATGGAAAAAAGTCTAAATTTTACCACAATTTGTTCCAAATTTATATAAAAAAAACAGTAATTTTATTTTTAAAAATACAGACAAAAATTAGCCATAAAATAATCCACAAATTTATACTTAAGTCTCAAATGTGCAAGAAAAGTCAATTTTACAAGAGGAAATTACAAATTTGAGGAAAATGATTTCAAATTTAAATAAATTTACAGAGAAAAGTAGAAAACTATTAAGAAAACTGTTATAAATTTTGGAGAGAAACCTCAAACCTTCAAGACTGAAGTCATTACTCGGGTTTTTAGTTGGGTGCTCTTTGTACTCTAAACTCATCTAGAAATTTTTGGTTGTCTGCTTTTAATTATTAATTTCAAAGCACTGCTTTTACATGAGTAGAATTTCTGGCTACTGTACCCACCTCTGACCAACAAATGCATGAGTAACTTAACTATAGCAACTACTATTATGAATGTTTTTTTCCCTTCCCTACTCTCTCAATGAAAAAACAAACAATAGAATAAAAATACAAAAAAATACATATTTTTGTCATTTATATGACACGATCATCGACAGCATGGGGGCCCCCCAGGGAACGGTTTTGGCTCCCTTCCTGTTCACCCTTTATACTGCAGACTTCTCACACAACACAACACACTGCCATCTACAGAAGTTCTCTGACGACTCTGCGATCGTTGGCCTCATCTCCAATGGAGATGAAGCTGAGTACAGAGGACTTATCCAGGACTTTGTGAATTGGTGCCATCGGAACTGCCTCCAGATCAACGCGAGGAAAACTAAGGAGCTGGTGGTGGACTGCCGCAGGCAAGGACAACCCCTCACAGCATCAGTAAACATCCAGGGAACAGACATTGAGATGGTGACATCCTACAGGTACCTGGGTGTTCATCTGAACAATAAAATAGACTGGTCACACAATACCGACGCACTCTACAAGAAGGGACAGCGCAGGCTGTTCCTACTGAGGAGGCTCAGGTCTTTTGGTGTACAAGGGGTGCTCCTGAAGACATTCTACGATACAGTGGTGGCATCAGCCATCATTTTTGGAGTGGTCTGCTGGGGCAGTGGCATTACAGCAGCCGATAGGAAGAGACTGAACAAACTGATCAAGAAAGCTAGCTCTGTCCTGGGGCAGTGCCTTGACCCAGTGGAGGAGACAGGAGAGAGAAGGATGGTGGCTAAGCTGTCATCTCTGCTAGAGTCCGAGTCTCACCCTATGCAGAACATACTGAACGCACTGAGGAGCTCATTTAGCAGTAGACTACATCATCCTAGGTGCGCGACCGAGAGGTTTCACAGGTCCTTCCTACCTACGGCTGTCAGACTTTATAACCTAAGCAGGGCTGCTCGCAGAGATATCAAAAAAACGTGATGACCTAACAGTATTGAATGCAAAAGACGCAACAGACTTACACAAATGGTCCCCTCCAGTATACAACTAGGACAATATCAGTCGCTACGGAGAGTGACAATATGTATGGGTACATACTCATACTATATAGGATAACTAAATAGATGGTTATGCTGTTTATTGCATCTAGCTACCATGCTCCGCACTGTGTATATATATTTATATATTTATGTGTACATATGTATATTCACTGCTCTTATTTTCTTATCTTCTAAATTATTGCTCTGAGTGTTGCTGTCCCTGTGCTGTTGCAATCCTGGAATTTCCCCATTGTGGGACTAATAAAGGCTTATCTTATCTTATATAAACCATGACAAAAAAAAATCCTGCAGGACAAAACATGACACTTTATATTTTCTAACCTGTTTGTATACGCACCGACACTCTTCTCGCTATATCTGGCAGCCATGCTTGAGGTGGCCTTCAAAGACACTTCAGAAGGAGTATACATTCAAACAAGGAAAGAAGCAGACCTGTTCAATGTGGCACAGTTTAAAGCCAAGAGTAAGACATTGATAAAGGTAGTAAGAGAAATGCTCTTTGCTGACGACAGTGCTCTAGTTGCACACAGTGTGGAAGATTTGCAATCTTTAGTGGAGAAATTTGCAAGAGCAGCTAGCCAATTCAGTCTCCAAATCATCATCAAGAAGACAGAGTGCCTTTATCAACCACCAAAGTTCCAATTATCAACATCACTACCAGATGAGATCAGCATTGGTACAGAGCCACTAGTCAAGTGCAAGACTTTCAAGTATCTAGGGAGTACTGTTTCAGAGAATGCTAGGCTGGAGGATGAACTATCTCTCAGAATGGGAAGAGCGAGCACTGTGTTTGGAAACTTGAGGAAGAGACTGTGGAACAATCGACGTGTGTCTATCCGTGTTAAATGCAAAGTGTACAGAGTGACAGTACTGGCTACTCTACTGTACGGTGCTGAAACTTGGACTGTCTACAGAGTGCAGATGAAGAAACTCCATGCGTACATGATGAAACACCTTTGAGCCATAATGAACATCTCATGGAAAGACAAGATAACCAACAAAGAAGTGTTGAAACGAGCTGGTCTACCATCAATGGAGGACATGCTAATACAGATGAACCTGAGATGGCTCGGACATGTTGAGAGGATGGATCACCAGCGTTTCCCTCGGCAGTTACTCTACTCACAGTTATGCGAGGGCAAACACAATCAGGGTAGACCAAGGCTCAGATTTAAAGACACTGTAAAAAGAAACTTGAAGAAATTGGACATAGACAGGAGTTCCTGGCAGCAGAAGGCTATGGACAGAGCTGTGTGGAGGAATCTGATCAGACCTACATGAAACAGTCATTGTCGCCCACGACAGACTGCTATGATGATGATGATGATGTATACCACCACAGACAGAGAGACAACCTGAATAAGACAGAGCTCAGAGAGGGCAAGATGAGACAGAAGAGAGGAGCCATCCATCCATCTTCTACTGCTTAATCCTTTTCGGGTCATGGGGGGGCTGGAGCCTATCCCAGCATCTTTGGGCGAGAGGCAGGGCACACCCCGGACAGATTGCCAGTCCATCGCAGGGCCAACACAGAGAGACAGACAACCATTCACTCTCACAGTCATACAAGGAGCCAAGGAGAGGAAAGTGTTCAGGCAGAGGGTCCAGTGGAGATGAGAGCAGAGGAAGGAGAGAAGGATGACACCAGTAAAAAGTCCAAACACAGGATATTTGGGTGGGACCCCAGCTGGCCCAATATTCCAACATTCAAGCCTTGGTTGTACAATACTTCAAATGGTAAGTTCCATATGCAAAGTTATTGTGCAAAATTTAAAAAAAAAAAATAGTATAAAATTAACATATTCCAATTACAACAGTGTCAGGTGTTGTCTGCCTCCCCCCCAAAAAAAATATGTTGCCACTGCGCCAAGGTCTTTAAGCCAGAGGAAACACTTATTTCTAAATATTTATAGGTTTTTAGAAATCTCCTCACCAACCAGACAGTAGGAAAAACCTCCCTTATTCTGAAATCCAAATGTTGGCATGTTTAGTTTGTCTGAAGGCTGCTGACGGATTAAAGTCATTGACTTCGTGAATTTCGGTCATCTTTAACTTGCCAGGTACATAATAATGAACACAAATTAGTTAATACTGTAGTGGCAGGTGAAGTAAATTCTCAGTGATTAAGTCACCCTTGCCTTTCCCTGCATATGAAGCCTAACCACACCTGTTAGTTAAGCAACTCTTCATTATTGTTCCCGTTACCAGTGTGTTAAAAACCACCATAATTGCCTCCAGTGCTTACATACCTCTTCTGCTTTTTTCCACGTTTAAAGTACTTTAATAAGCTCATGCCTCTCTCGGACAGCAACGCAAGAGAGACACACTGCCTGCCAACTGTCACGCAGGTGGCGCGCTTCCGAGCTCTGACGCGCAGATGACTGTCACGCATTGTTCGTGTGCATGCTTGCGAAGGGTCAATGCTTTATTTATTTTACTTATAGTTTCTCTTTGCGTGGCAGCATAACTTCAAGGGTGGCAACCCGCCACGCAGAAATGCTACCAGAGGAAACCCTGCGCTCACTCTTATTTTGTAGATTAATGCAACCGGATCAGAGCTCTTATTTTGAAAGCTTGCTTGTCAAAGGAGAAAATTTACCTGCAGAGTGCAGACCCTACGGTGCAGACACTGTTGCTGAAATGTTTATCTTCACCTAGCTGCTGTAGCAGCCATTACAGTGCAGCTCTCATTCATGTGAAATTATAAGTCTCCCCAGTGCAAGTGTGCAGAAGGATGGATGCAGCCCAGTGACACCAGTTAGTATTTGAATTAAACAATGAACATGTCCGAACGGGACACAAAATGCTGAAATTATTAAATTAATTTTCAAGGAATATATTAGTATGGTAAAACTGATCTTTCATTAGGACAAAGCAAAGAGATATCTCATAACTTTGACATGTTTTGACTGTCATCTGCAGTCTTCTTCAGAAAACGTCGTCTGATGTCCGTGACGTGATACATCAGCTCTTTAATCCTTTCTGTCGGTGTTATCAACCTGACAGATTTGACAGCTCTGCCAGGTTGGTCACACCCCCGCCGTGCGATGGTCTCTGGAGGAGAGTCCCAGGTGTGCGAGGGCATGAAGGCTCCATCATCTCAGTTCATGGTGTTGTGGGCCCTCTTCCTGATTTCAATTGAATCAGAATCAGAATCAGGTTTATTGCCATTGTTCATGTAGTACACAAACTAGGAATTTGTCTCGGTACAATGCTGCAACATTAAACATGATAAGATAAGAAATAAACTATACATGTAATAAAGTGTAGGATAAGATTAAGTGATACTGGTCAACAGTTAAAATATATATTAGCCAGCAGCAGATACTGTGGAGAACTATATAGTGCAGTCGGTAATGCAGGAAGAAAACAGTGATGATTGACATGAGTCTGGTTGAGCTGCTGTACATGGTGCACGAGAGTCAATAAGTCACTTAGTGTTCAGCAGTCTGATGGCAGAGGGGAAGAAGCTGTTCATGTGACGGGAGGTTTTAGTCTGGATGGACCGAAGTCTTCTACCAGAGGGGAGGGGGGCAAACAGTACGTGACCAGGGTGTGAGGGATCGGCTATGATCCGGCCAGCACGCCTCCGGGTCCTGGAGATGTACAGATCCAGGAGAGATGGGAGCTTGCAGCCGATCACCTTCTCAGCAGTGCGCACGACGCGCTGCAGCCTTAGTCTGTCCCTGGCAGTGGCTCCTGCGTACCACACGGTTATGGAGGTGGTGAGGATGGACTCGATGATGGCTGTGTAGAACTGCACTAACATCTTGGTGGGTAGCTTGAGCTTCCTCAGCTGCCGCAGGAAGAACATCCTCTGCTGGGCTTTTTTGATGAGTGAGCTGATGGTCAGCTCCCATTTGAGGTCCCTGGTGATGGTAGTGCCTAGGAAGCGGAAGGAATCAGCAGTGGTGATGGGAGAGCCTGAGAGGGTGAGGGGGGGCAGAGGAGTAGAGACTTTCCTGAAGTCTACAATCATCTCCACTGTCTTCAGAGCGTTCAGCTGCAGGTTGTTATTGCTGCACCAGGACGCCAGCTGGGCCACCTCTCTCCTGTAGGCGGACTCGTCGCCGTTGGAGATGAGCCCGATGACGGTGGTGTCATCCGCAAACTTGATCAACTTGACAGACTGGTGGCTGGAGGTGCAGGAGTTGGTGTAAAGGGAGAAGAGTAGGGGGGAAAGTACACAGCCCTGGGGTGATCCGGTGCTGATGCTAGTATAGTCTGAGACAGTCTTTCCCAGCCGCACATGCTGCCTCCAGTCCGTCAGGAAGTCGATGATCCACCTGCAGAGGGAGTCAGGCACGTTGAGCAGGGACAGCTTGTCCCGGAGCACAGCGGGGCGGATGGTGTTGAATGCGGAGCTGAAGTCCACAAACAGGATCCTGGCGTAGGTTCCCGGGGAGTCCAGGTGCTGCAGGATGGAGTGGAGGGCCAGGTTGACTGCGTCGTCTACAGACCTGTTGGCTCGGTAGGCAAACTGCAGCAGGTCCAGGAGAGGGGTGGTGATGGACTTGAGGTGGGACAGGACCAGGCGCTCAAAGGACTTCATGACTACAGAGGTGAGCGCTACAGGTCTGTAGTCATTAAGTCCAGTGATCCGAGGCTTCTTGGGGACAGGGATGATGGTGGAGGATTTGAGGCAGGACGGCACGTGGCATAACTTAAGGGAGGTGTTAAAAATGTCTGTGAAGATAGGAGCCAGCTGTTTCGCACAGAGTCTCAGGGTGGAGGGAGACACGCCGTCTGGGCCGGGGGCCTTGCGCGGGTTCAGTCTGGAGAACTGTTTGAGCACATCCTGCTCACTGATGATAAGGGGAGGGGGGGAGGGGGGGGGTGCCTTAAATGAAGTAGGGAATGTGGAGGCTGTGGAGCTGGAGGGAGGGGGGGAGTTGGACACAGATGACGAGGTGTCAAAACGGGCATAGTGTTGGGACAGTCTTTGACAAAGGGCTTTGTCATCCTGACCTTTAGGAGCCTTAGGTCGATAGTTGGTGATTTGCCTCAGTCCTCTCCACACGGAAGCCGAATCATTAGCAGTGAACTGCTGCTGGAGTCTCTCTGAGTATAGAGATTTAGCCCTCTTCAGCTCTCTGTTAAACCGGTATTTAACCTCCCTGTAGCAGTCCCTGTCTCCACTTTTCAGCGCTGCTTCCTTCTCCTTCCTGATCTGTCTGAGCTTAGCTGTGAACCAGGGTTTGTCATTAGAGTAACTCACCCTGGTGCGTGATGGAAGAATGTTCTCTTCACAAAAGTAGATATATGAGTTCACAGTGTCCGTGTACTCATCCAGATCATGCGTGGCTCCTTTAAACATGCCCCAGTCAGATATTTCCATGCACGTTTCCAGCTTCTCCTCAGCATCACTGGTCCGTATCTTCGTAGTGCTCACAACAGGTTTAGTGAGCTTCAATCTCTGTCTGTATGTGGGAATGAGGTGAACCATCACGTGATCAGATAATCCCAGCGCAGCTCGAGGGACAGCGCGATATGCGTCTTTCACTGTGGTGTAACAGTGATCCAGTGTGTTTAATCCTCTGGTGGGGCATTTAATAAACTGTTTGTAGCGGGGGAGATCGTGGCTCAGATTGCACTGATTAAAGTCGCCAGCCACAATAATCAGCGAGTCTGGAAAACTCCGCTCTGTGTGTTGAATGTGATCCGCGAGCACGCGCTGAGCTTCGCGCGTGCCCGCGTCGGGAGGGGCGTACACAGCGATCATTATGAAAGAAGCAAACTCCCGCGGGGAATAGAAAGGCTTGCAATTGATAACAAGAAATTCCAAGGCAGGAGAACAGTGTTTGGAAATTACCGTTACATCAGAGCACCAGCTGCAGTTGATGTAGAAGCAGACTCCGCCTCCTGTGGTCTTGCCGGAAAGCTCTGTGTCACGATCAGCACGGAAGAGCTGAAAGCCGTCGAGGCGCAGCGCGCTGTCCGGTATATTTTCCCGGAGCCAGGTCCGGGAAAATGCGAATTTGCGAACAAATTGCGAACAATGCGAACAAAGAATTGGTTCTTTGTTCCAGCATTTCAAATCAGGAAGCAAGCCCACAACACCATGAGCTGAGATGATAGAGCCTTATGCTCTTGCACACCTGGAATGCTCTCCTCCAAAAACCATCGCACGGCAGGGGGCATGACCGACCTGGCAGATCTGTCAGGTCGGTCGGGCCTACGAAAAAGATAAAACAGCTGATGTGACACGTCACAGACATCAGATGTTTTTTGAAGAAGGCTGCAGATGACAGTCGAAACATGAAAGGTATGATACATCTCTTTACTTTATCTTAATAGAAGAACAAGATCAGTTTTATCATTAAGAAGACAAAATGAACCCGTTTGCGATATACAGCATATTACAATGGGTCTCAAATATTTGTAAACATGTCCTGTTAGTTTACTTGATGTTACTTAGTCCCATTAGATATAATTTAATGTGCAATCTGGGCCTTTTGTGTCACGTTAGTTACTACAATTAAATAGTAAATATTAAAATAAAAATTACTGAATTGATTTTTGGGGCGTTTGGTGGGCTTTTGGTATCAAAAAAATATTTCATTTATTATTTAGATGTATTCTGGGGGGTTGGGGTCCTGTTCGCCGTTTCGTGGAACCCGGAACCCTGGGTAAAGGGGGGTTATTATGAAGGTTTGCTGTCACAGTGACAGGGAGCCACTGACGCCACACATTCTCCACACGCTGTCAATGTAAACAAACAATAAGAACACAGCAGCGTTAGCATTAGCACGGCTAATACGGCCGTGGGTCAGCAGGATTTTTTTTATCATGTAAACGAGGACACAAATATTTAAGTGATGACTTCCATTATAGGAGTAATATCCCAGAAAAAAACAAGCCCAGGGCTCTCCTTGACCCCGCTGTCCCCTGTTGGCAGGAGAAGCCGTTAGCCGCAGTACTAATGCGGAGGTTACATCACGCTTCAATCACGCTGGTTTTCACTCTGCTGCCCTTAATTCAACCGATTTGCTGCCACAAGGACAACAAAATATCCTCCTGATATCACAAAGCTCTATCAAACAGTAACGAAGAGATCGATTTCCAAAGCCCCGAAGGAGCAGCCCCTGTCTCTGGGCTGGAGCCCTCAGGAGAGAACGGTGCTCCACAGGCCTCGTACCGCGTCGCAGTCAGCGACAGCATAAACAAAAGATAAAAAAAACCCCGATATGTACACCCCGCTCAGCCCAGGACCGCCGTCACACATCCGTAGGAAAACAGCCGAGTTTTATCAAAGCAGCAGGTTATTAATTTAGAGACAACTCACCTGAAATCGAAACATCTATTTTCAGGTTTTGGGAAATGAAGACCATCGGGAGCGAGGCGGCGCGCAAATGACGCCAGCAGAGACGTAAATGACGCCATGACGTAGAGCGCACGAACAGAGATGGTTATGGTAAAGCCTTGTTATGGTTACGGTTCAGCGGCAGCGGAGATCACCGAGGAAGCAGAGCCGAAATGAGGAAATAACAGAAATAGACAGCAAAGGAAACGGTAAATAAACTTTAACTAAAGCAAATATACTTACTTCATGGATCGTTTTTTTTAATACTTTTTAAGTGTTTATACTGAGGCGGAGTTGTGTTTACAATCATCTACATATCCAGTTGTTAGCATTTTATTACGAGATCACGAGTTCATATTGTGACTCCGGCAGAAATAAAGTTTTTTTTTCTGTTGTTAAGATGTCTGTAACTTGTTTCTTGTGATTTTCAAGAAATATCAAGAGCAAAACCATTCCAAACTCCCATGTGTTTTTCTGGTGTGAATGTCCAGTCTTTCCTCTGGCTTAAAGACTTTGGTGGGGCAGCAACATATTTTTCGGCGGGGGGGTGGAAAGCATATGGCACTATTGTAACCGGAATATGGTAATTTTATACTGTTTATCCATCCATCCATCCATCTTCTACCGCTTTTCCGGAGGTCCGGGTCGCGGAGGCAGCAGTTCAAGCAGAGAAACCCAGATTTCCCTCTCCCCCGCCACCTGCTCCAGCTCTTCAGAGAGGATACCAAGGCGTTCCCAGACCAGCTGGGAGACATAGTCTCTCCACTGAGTCCTGGGTCTGTCCCGGGGTCTCCTTCCAGTGGGCCATCCCCAAAACACCTCAAGTGGGAGGCGTCCAGGAGACATCCTGATCAGACGTGATAGGCGAGTCGTCCCCCTCATCCACAAGCCCTGCTTCCTCTGTGGAAGGCGTATCAGTGGGATTGAGGAGATCCTCGAAGTATTCCTTCCACCGCCCAACGATATCCCCATTCGAAGTCAACAGCGCCCCATCCGCACCATACACAGTGTGGACAGGGAGCTGTTTCCCCCTCCTGAGCCGCCGGACAATTTGCCAGAATCTCTTTGAGGCCAACCGAAAGTCTTGTTCCATGGCTTCACCGAACTCCTCCCATACCCGAGTTTTTGCTTCAACAACCACCCGAGCTGCACTCCGCTTGGCCTGCTGGTTCACCTCAGCTCCTTCGAGAGTCCCACAAGCCAACCAAGCCTGATAGGACTCCTTCTTCAGCTTAATGGCCCCCCTCACCACTGGTGTCCACCACTTGGTTCGGGGGTTGCTACCACGAGATGCCCCGACGACCTTGCGGCCCCAGCTCTGAGCCGCTGCTTCAACAATGGAGGTGGAGAACATGGCCCATTCAGACTCCATGTCTCCAGACTCCCTCGGAATGTGGTTGAAGTTCTGCTGGAGGTGGGAGTTGAAGACCTCCCGGACAGGGGCCTCAGCCAGACGTTCCCAGCACACTCTCACTATATGTTTGTGTCTACCAGGTCTGAATGGCTTCCTCCCCCGCCATCGGATCCAACTCACCACCAGGTGGTGATCAGTTGACAGCTCTGCACCTCTCTTTACCCGAGTGTCCAAGACATACGGTCGCAGGTCCAATGACACAACAACAAAATCGATCATTGACCTGTGACCTAGGGTGTCCTGGTGCCAGGTGCACACATGGACACCCTTATGCTTGAACATGGTGTTTGTTATGGACAAACTGTGGTTAGCACAGAAGTCCAGTGAACACCACTCGAGTTCAGATCGGGCAGGCCTTTCCTCCCAATCACCCCCTTCCAGGTTTCACAGTCGTTGCCCACGTGTGCATTGAAGTCCCCCAGTAGGACAATGGAGTCTCCAACAGGAGCACTCTCCAGCACCCCAGTCAGAGACTCCAAAAAGGGTGGGTACTCTGAACCATCATTTGGTGCATAGGCACAAATGATGGTCAGGACCCGTTTGCCAACCCAAAGGTGCAGGGAAACAACCCTTTTGTCCACCAGGAAAAACTCCTATCTAGAGGCAGCAAGGTGGGGCGATACAAGAATACCCACCCCTGCTCGTCGCCTCTCGCCCGGGGCAACTCCAGAGTAGGCCAAGCTCCAGCCCCTCTCCAGGAGACAGGTTTCGGAACTGGAGCTGTGTGTTGAGGTGAGGCCAACTATATCTAGCCGGTATCTCTCAACCTCATGCACCAGCTGAGGCTCCTTCCCCACCAGAGAGGTGACATTCCACGTCCCAAAAGCCAGTTTAGGAAGCTTGGTATCAGACCGCCAAGGTCTCCGCCTTTGACCGCCACCTGATCCACATAGCACCGGACCCCCATGATCCCTCCTGCAGGTTGTGAGCCCACTGGAGGGTGGAGTCATGTAACTCCTTCGGGCTGAGCCCGGCCGGGTCCCATGGGCAGAAACCTGGTCACCAGACGCTAGCCATCGAGCCCCTCCCCCAGGTCTGGCTCCAGGGTGGGGCCCCGGTAACCCCATACCGGGTGGGGTACACTGAATCCTTGTTCTAGTATATATCATGAGAGTCTGTTGGATCGTTCTTAGTCTGGCCCTTCACCCAGGACCAGTTTGTCTTGGGTGACCCTACCAGAGGCAAATGGCCCCAGACAACATAGCTCCTGGGATCTCTAGGGCACGCAAACCCCCAACCACGATAAGGTGACGATCCATGAGGGGTTTATACTATTTATTTCTTCTTCTTTTTTTTTTTGCACAGTTCTTTTGCACAGTAATTTTGCATATGGAACTTACCATCTGAAGTCTTGTACAACCGAGGCTTGAATGTTGGAATATTGGGCCAGTTGGGGTCCCACCCAACTGGCCCAATATTCTATTCTATTCTATTCTATTCTATTTTTCTCTATAGTGTAACGTCGGGGCTGTATTGGGGGGGGGGGGGGGGATCAGGGATTTCCCCAGCATGCTTTGCAACAGAGGATGTTATTGTGTGTGTATTAAATGTTATTACTGAGTTATTATACTGTTGTGTCATTATAACTGCGTTATAATGACCCAACAGTGTTTCATAGGCAGGATTAGGGCAAGATTTATTATGTGTGTGTAACCATGATTGAAACGGAGGTCTGGGAGAATGACCTCCCCTCCTGTCTGTGCTCAGGGGGTGTGTGAATAATGCCTGTTCGTCACTACTATCTGCTCCTCTTCTTTGTGTGAACCTCGCCTACGTCACACTGGTGTCAGAAGTGGGATTAAGATGGAACAGATGGAAGCCAGGATCAGAATGGAGATCCAGCAGTTGGGGCGACTCATCGCTCAGCTGGTGTTGGACGATGGGACCGAGACACCACCCCCGGGAGCCGCTCGCCGGGACGAACAAAGCGGCGGACCTAACGGGGCCAGCGCACCCCGCCCTCTGCCTTTTTCAAGGCAGAGCGGGCAGAGCAGAGCAAACCAGCCCCGCTTCCCTCCCTTTTCAGGGCAGGACAGGCTGGCGATTCCACGGCGATCAGGATCAGGAGCGGCGATCGATCAAGAAGCGACCGTTCCATCCGTCTGGCAGCGGGCCAAGATTCCCCGCTTCAACGGCGAGACCCCGTTGGATGACTACCTGATCTAGGTCGAGCTGGCCGCCGCGCTGAACGGCTGGTCACCAGAGGAAACCGCCGTGCAGGTCACGCTGGCCTTGGAAGGGAGGGCTCTCTGCACGCTCTTTGATTTCCGGCCTGAGGAGCGCTGCAGCTGGCCAGCGCTACAAGGAGCGCTCCGGCGACAATTTGGGAGAACGGCGGACACGGAGCATGCCCAGGAACAGCTGATCCACTGCCGTCGAAGCAGCCAGGAAAGCCTAGGAGCCTACGCGGCGGACATACAGCTGTTAACACGGCGCAGCTACCCAGATTTCACACCGGAAGTGGTAGAGAAGCTCGCCCTCTGGAACTTCATCCAAGGTCTCCGCCTGGCCCAGCTCCAGAGCCACGTACGGATCCACGCCGCGAGCAACTGGGAGACTGCGGTGGCAGAAGAAGAGCGGGTGGAGCCGCTGATGAATCGCACAACCAAAGCGTCGACGCACAGACAAAGAACCTTCCAGGCCACGGCTGAGAGCGAGGGGGAGGAGGAGGAGTTACGGCAGACCATGGCTGTGCGTCCACGGAGAAGATGGCCGCGGCGGCGCGTGGAAGGGTGCTTCCGCTGGGGAGCCAGGACACATCGCACGGTACTGCCCTGCACCCACCCCACGACAAACTGATGAGCTGTCACCGCGCGTGGGTCGAATTGGACACTCTCCAGGGATGTATCTACAGTGCAGCCTGGAGAAGACGTCAATCCGGGCCCTGACTGACACCGGCTCTACAATCTCCTTGGTCCGACCCGGTGTGCTGCCGGGCACGAACAAGATGGCCCCACAGGGGTGGGAACCCACCGAGCGCTGCGTCACCACAGCTACCGGTGAGCGCGCCAGGCTGGGGGGGCGGAGAGTCCTCGTGGTGGGGGTAGCCGGTCAGAACATAAAACACCCGTTCTGGCTGGCTGACATCCAAGACCCCCTGTATTATTACTGCTCACAGCATGAAACGCCAAGCTCCACAAAGCCGGACCGTCCCTCCAGCTGGGAAACCGGACCATCACGCTCCACAGCAGAACCCAGAGAAGGAACACGGAGGCCTGCGCGATCGAGGGACCGCCAGGATGGACCGGACCAGGTGGGCCACTGCGAGGACCGGACACGATGACGCCACCAGCGCGGGCAGAGAAAGCACGAACACACACAAGGACAGCAAGGGGAGGGGTCAACGTGTCAGCAGAGACGCAGCAGGCGGTCGGGGAATTATTTCAGCGGAGCTGCAGCGGGATGGACCCGGAACAGAGACGCCAGCTGCGGGAGCTATTGGACTATTATATGGGTGTCTTCGCCGCGAAGGATGAGGAATGCAGCCGGACCGGTTTGGTGCAGCACGAGATCGACACCAGTGAGACCAGGCCGATTCGACTCCGCCCATGCCGGCTGCCCTTTTCAAGGCGGGCAGCGGCAGAACAAAAAGTGCGAGAAATGCTGGAGGCAGATGTTATTGAGCCCTCCAGCAGCCCCTGGGCAGCGCCGGTGGTGCTGGTCAAGAAGAAGGACGGGTTGTGGTGGTTCTGTGTGGATTACCGGCGCCTGAATGACGTCACCCGGAAGGATTCCTACCCCCTGCCCCGCATCGATGACGCACTGGACCACATCGCCGGCTCCAGCTGGTTCAGCTCGCTGGATCTACGCAGCGGTTATTGGCAGGTAGAGCTGTCACCCAAGGCCCGCCAAAAAACAGCCTTCTCCATCGGGCAGGGACTGTATCAGTTTAAAATGATGCCGTTTGGACTCTGCAACGCCCCGGCCACCTTTGAGCGCCTGATGGAGCGAGTGCTGGCTCACGTGCCCCGAAGTCGCTGCATTGTTTACCTGGACGACCTACTGGTGCATGCAGCTGATTTTGACAGCGCCCTGTCAAACCTCCGAGAGGTGCTGGACGCCATCCAACAGGCGGGGCTACGGTTACATCCTAGGAAATGCCACCTATTCCGGCGGGAGACCACCTTCCTGGGCCACGTTGTCAGCACAGCGGGGGTCACCACCGACCCAGGAAAAGTGGCGGCGGTGAGAGACTGGCCAGTGCCGCGGAACGTGGAAGAGCTGAGGAGTTTTCTCGGATTGGCCTCTTATTATAGAAGGTTTGTGAAGGACTTCGCCACCATCGCCAGCCCGCTGCATCAGCTGACGCAGAAAGGACGCACGTTTCAGTGGAGTGACAGCTGTGCTGCTGCTTTCTCCCAGCTTTGCGCGGCGCTCATCGGAGCCCCCATCCTGCAGTATCCCGACCCGAACCGCCCTTTCATCGTGGACACGGATGCCAACAACCAGGGCATCGGGGCGGTGCTATCCCAGGAGGGAGAACACGGAGAGCAGGCAGTCGCTTTTTTCAGCCGCACTCTCAGCAGAGCCGAGAGAAATTACTGTGTGACTCGCAGGGAGCTGCTGGCTGTCATTCAGGGACTGCGTCATTTCCGCCCATATGTGTACGGGGGCAGGTTCCAGCTCAGGACGGACCACGCTTCCCTGACCTGGTTATTGAATTTTAAAGAGCCGGATGGGCAGTTGGCGAGATGGCTGGAGGCACTGCAGGATTATAATTTTCAGATTGTGCATCGGGCAGGCCGCCTCCATGCCAACGCTGATGCGCTGTCTCGGCGCCCCTGTGCGACAGAGGAGTGTCATCACTGCCAGAGGGCTGAAGATCGAGCTCAAGCCGCCCCACGGGCTGCCGCTCTCCAGACCGCTGCGAGCAGGAACAACGCAGCGACGCGCAGCTCCTCCTCAGATGATCAGGCAGCCTCCCCCAGCGATGACGTCACAGAGGCCCTTGGCACGCAGCAGCTGCAGAGCGAGCAGGATAGAGATCCGGTCATTTCTCGGGTTCGGCAGTGGCTGGATGCAGGCCAGCTGCCCGCCTGGGAGGTTGTGTCAGCGCTGGACCCAGAGACTAAGGCCCTGCACTCCCAGTGGGCCAACCTCCGCTGCCACGAGGGCGTGGTGTATCGACAGTGGCAGACTCCAGCTGGGCAGCGGCACGTCTGGCAGCTGCTGATTCCTCGTCGACTCCGGCCCAAAGTACTCCAGCTGGTCCACGGGGCAGTAGGAGCGGGCCACTTCGGGGTGACAAAGACGCTGCAGCGCCTTCAAGCCCGGTTCTACTGGCCCGGCTGTCATCAGGACGTGGAGCTCCACGTTCATCGCTGCGACACGTGCACAGCTCAGAAAGGGCCAACTCAGCGATCCCACACTTCCCTGCAGCAGTACCGGGTGGGAGCACCGATGGAGCGAGTGGGAGTGGACATCCTGGGCCCTTTCCCGACCACGGACCAGGGGAACCGCTACGTGCTGGTCGCGATGGATTATTTCACTAAGTGGCCAGAGGCGTACGCGGTCCCGGACCAGAGCGCCGCTACGACGGCATCAAAGCTGGTGGACGAAATGTTCTGTCGGTTTGGTGCACCGGAGGAGCTGCACAGCGATCAGGGTCGGAACTTCGAGGCGGAGGTCTTCGGAGAGGTCTGCAAGCGGCTGGGCATCCGGAAGACCCGGACCACCCCGCTGCATCCACAGAGCAACGGCCTGGTCGAACGATTCAACCGGACCCTCACCACCCAGCTCGCTATCCTAGTGGACCAGCGACAGCGAGACTGGGACCTGCATCTGCCTTTTGTTTTGTGGGCGTACCGGACAGCAGCTCAGGAATCTACCCGGTGCACCCCTGCAGCGCTCATGTTTGGACGCGAGCTGCGCACACCGGTGGATTTGGTATTCGGTCCCCCCCCCCCGAGCCGGAGGTGGAGGGAAAACCCGGGTTGGATTATTTTTTTTGTTTGAAAGAACGTCTCCACACGGTGCACGAACTGGCTCGAGAGGCCCTGGCAGCGGCGGGGGGTCGGCAGAAGCGAGCGTACGACTCCCGCTGCCAGGGGAGGGACTTTGCACCGGGAGATTGAGTCTGGGTTTTCTGCCCTGAGAGAAAGAGAGGACAATCACCGAAGTTGGCGAGCCATTGGTCGGGACCATGCGTGGTTTTGCAGAGACTGTCAGATGTAGTGTACAGGGTGAGGCTTAGGAAAAGGGACTGGGTTGTGGTCCTTCACCGTGACCGTCTTGCCCCATATCAGCCATCCGCCCCGCTGGTGGACGAACCGGAGCCTTCATCCCGACCAGATACCCCGACTGAGGCTTAGACGGACACTAGGAGGCCTGTGCATGCTGGTTGCCGGCACCGAAGGCCGCCCCGACACCTGGACGAGTTTGTATTGGACTTTTGAATTGGACTTTAATTTTTCTGGGGACAGAAACCAGTCCAGGAAATTGTGTAATTGTGAAATTGTGAAATTGTGACTTAGATGAACCATTATAATTCAATAAGTGACTCCGTGAAACACTCATGGCTGCTCTGCTCATTCACAGACCAGAATATTCACGCTGTTATCCTGTTAAATCAAAGGGAATCTTTGTTCTTTTGTATGTCCTTTTATTGTTAAAATTGTGTTAACAGGCCTGAGGAGTTGTTAGTTCCTGTCCAGCAGGTCAGTTGGGGGGGGGGGTGGTGTCAGTGCTGCTGATAAAGCCGCATCACCCTTTAACCCTTTGGTTTCCATCTCAGCAGCAGCTCTGTTTGAATTGTCCTCAGAAGGGAACATGGAAATCGACAGAGGTGTGAAGTCTGGCCCAGCTGTTCCCACTGATGTCATGGGGGGGGGTGATCTGTTGGGTGTCATGTGTTTAATCTTCCTGGGTTAACTGGATTATTTCTGCTGCTGGGGATCACCTATTCCTGTTCTCCTTTTCCCTGCTGATTAATGCAGATTTGCAGAACACCTCCGAACACAACCGCTTAGTTCCTCCTCACGGCTGTCTTAAAAAAAAATGGCCAACACACGCCAATTTATCACATCCTTTTTCATGTAAATTAGAAACATTCTTTTGTAAATGTGAGGATTTTTCTCATAAATTTGCAGGATTTTCCTGCAGATCTACAGCCATTTTACTCAGAAATGTGCAGCTTCTTACTTGAAAATTTACAGCTTTTTATTATTCATAATTTTGCATCTTTTTCCTCATGAATTTAGAACTTTTCTTACTCTTGAATTTGCAGTTTAATTAAAAAAAAAGCTTAAACTTGCAGCATCTCAAATCTTAGATCTGCAGCGTTTTTAGGTTGTAAACAGTTGGAAATTTACACCTTTTTTTGTCTTTTTGCTAAAGTTGCAGCTTTTTACCCATAAAATTGCACTTTTTTGGTCAGAAATTGGCAACTTTTAACTGAGACTTACATCCCCCCCCCCTTTTTTTTTTTTTGTCAGGTCAGGCATTGGCTTGCTTGTTACCGGATAACCATAAAAACTGGTACCACCTGTCTCATGGGTCGGGCCATCGGCGACTCAACCGGCATCCCCGCCCTTCCGAGGACGTGGAGGGTGAAACAGGGCATCCTGGCAGAGCTAAAAGCAATATCTGTCACAGGTCTGTGGTGGACCACTCCCAGTTACACAGGGTGAGACTGGACATCCTGGCAGATAACCACATTTGTCACAAGGCCTGTGGTGGACTGTGCCAGTCGGTGCATTGTGACATGCACTACACAAAGAGCAGAGATAAACAAACCTATCATCTGGTCAGTCACTGCAACAGATACTGGAGTCAGTTTGTCTTGGCTTGTCCTTGCCACTGATAATACCTTTATCTGCCAAGAATGTGCTGCTAGTCCAGCAAAAGCTAGCAGTACTCAAATACTTTGCAAGCAGTTTCATGAAATGGTCAGTTTCATGAAATGATCCCACCCAGATGTCCCGTGTGTGGACTTTTTAGAGGTGTCATCCTTCTCCCACCTCTCCTGGACCCTCTGCCTGAACACTTTCCTCTCCTTGGCTTCTCTCTTCTGTCTCATCTTGCCCTCTCTGAGCTCTGTCTAATTCAGGTTTTCTCTGTCTATGGTGGTATACAAAAGGTTAGAAAATATCAAGTGTCATGTAAATTAAAAATAGACAACCAAAAATTTCTAGTTAAGGGTACAAAGAGCATCCACTTAAAAAACTTAAGTATGCACATTAGGTTAATTGGCATCAAACTGGGGATTCTAAATTGTCCTTAGGTATGACTGTGAGAGTGAATGGTTGTCTGTCTCTCTGTGTTGGCCCTTCAATGGACTGGGGATCTGTCCAGGGTGGACCCTGCCTCTCGCCCAAAGATGCTGGGATAGGCTCCAGCCCCCCGCGACCCGAAAAGGATTAAGTGGAAGAAGATGGATGGGTGGATTACTTCGGTCTTGAAGGTCTGAGGTTTTTACTTTTCTCTGTAAATTTATCTAAATTTGAAACCATTTTTCTCAAATTTGTAATTTCCTCTTGTAAAATTGACTTTCTTGTACATTTGAGATTTTATTATAAATTTGTGGATTATTTTATGGCTAGTTTTTGTCTGTTTTTTAAAATAAAGTTAGTTTTTTTTTTTAAATAAATTTGAAACAGACTGTGGTATTTTTTTTTTTTACTTTTTCCTTATAACAATCTACATTTTTGACCATAATTTTTTAGAGCCAGAACAGAACAATAATTTAACTCTGATTTCAAAGAAAAAATATTAATAAATTGTATTTAATGAATTAAATTAACTTAAATAACCAAAGATGCAGTTATTTCTGTTGTAATATTTCTATATATTTATAGTTTTTGGGTTTTTTTTTTAGAAATCTCCTCACCAACCAGACAGCAGGAAAAACCTCCCTTATTTTGAAATCCAAATGTTGGCACATTCAGTTTGTCTGAAGGCTGCTGACGGATTAAAGTCATTGATTTCATGAATTTCGGTCATCTTAACTTGCCAGGTACATAATAATGAACATAAATTAGTTAATTAATATTAACTAAGGTAAAGGTAAAAACATCTTTTTATTCTTGTCTGAAATAAGAAAAACAAAAAACTAACCACACGTGTTAGCTAAGTGACTCTTCCATTATTGCTCCTGTTACTATCCATCCATCCATCCATCCATCCATCCATCTTCTTCCGCTTAATCCTTTTCGGGTTGCGGGGGCGGGGGGGTGGGGGGGGCTGGAGCCTATCCCAGCATCTTTGGGTGAGAGGCAGGGCACACCCTGGACAGATCACCAGTGCTTCTGTTACCAGCGGGTTTAAACCATGATAAATTCCTTTACTACTTACATACCTCTTCTGATTTTTTTCCACGTTTAAAGTACTTTAATAAGCTCGTGTTTCTGTTGGACAGCGACGCTCATAACGAGACACTTCCTGGCAACTGGAAAACACAGGTGGGGCACTTCTGAACTCCGCACGGATGACGGTCATGCGCGTTGTTCGTGTGTGCACTTGTGGACCGTCATTGTTTCATGTAGTTTTCTTAAATTTATATTTCCTGATAGAGTGGTGGAAATTTTTCAGGCGTGGTGGGACGACACCCGGAAATATTACCAGAGGAAACCCTGATGTTGTAGAGAGAGGAATGAGCAGGCGAGGCAGTGGGCAGAGCAGACTTTATTAATCTCTCTCTCTAACATCAGCTAACAAGAAGACTAAACCCAGGTCGCTGGCATCTCTCTTTTATGCCATACAACTCACCTCACAACCTGGGGGGTTCACATTACAACACATAGAGTTACAATAACAATTCCCTTTGTCACCCAGCCTGTCGGCGCATTATTATGCAACCTGGAGGAGAACGCATATTATCATACCTGTCAAGGCATACCTCATGCCTCCCTTATTGGGGGGGCTTTCACACCTGCACTGAGTACTTAAAAACTGTATTTATCGGCAGATGAAAGAAAACTGAAGCAAAAAAAACCAAACAAAAACCAAGCAAACAACAACAATTGCAACATGAAATATTTCAAACATATTTATTCAAATGTACACTTATATGGACACAATCTTGAGCCATAACTTTTTGGTAATGTGAAAATAATAAGCCAAGTAGCACAAAAAAATAAATAAATTTTAAAAAAATAAATGATAATATTAATAATAAATAAATAAACATAAATAAAAAAACAATATTTTTCACATTTACATTAGCACAAGGTAGATTGCTTAATTTGAAAGTACACAATAAGAATAATTCTGAATATAGTTCTTAATTGTCAGCTAGATATATACACTTGGAATTAAAGAGTTTTTAATTGTCAGCTTTGTTACACTAATGCACTTGGATGAACTTGAAACAAGAAAATGTTCACCGATGCTGCTTGTTATAGTTCCAAGTAGCAGCTTTTGCTGACTCTAGCATTTCTTTTGAAGGCTTGACCTTGAAGCATGGAGTGTCACAATTCATTTTCACTTGCATGAAAGAAGTCAGAGTTTCTGGGAGCATACTTTTTCTGAAGTCAGTGTGAATTTTCCTGACCATGCTGAAAGCCCTCTCACTGTCAGCATTGCTGTGAGGAAGGCAAAGCAGTGCTGAGTACACTTTGCGGAGCTGGGGGAAGCGGGGCCACAATTACCGGGACTTACTACACTTCATTGCTGCAGAATTTATTTATTTATTTTTTTTTATTACTTATTTTATACCCGTAGGTAGATTTGTTTTGCAGTCTGGTGACAAGCCACCAGCTGCCGGTCGCTGCGTGCGCAAGCGCCCCGTATCCCTAACCTGCATGTTTTTGGTATGTGGGAGGAAACCGGAGAAATCCCGGAGTAAACCCACGCAACATGGGGAGAACATGCAAACTCCACACAGATCACTGTTGGTCGGGGGCAGGGCTCGAACCCACGATCTCATGATCCCCGCGATCCCCCGGCCGAGGGTAAACTGTGCTGCCACAGTGCTTACCACTGCGCCACCGTGCAGCCCAAAATACGGTGCAGAAGGTCATCACGGTGCAGAAGGTTAGAAATTGCAGAAGGTCATCAAAAGCAATCATCATACTGACCAAAGGTGTCCGCTTCCTGCAAGATAATGCTGGGTTCACAACTTACACGTTGCCCAGAGGGAAGCACAGTCCTGCGGCTATTTAATCCTTCCTCACCCCACTTCCCCTCCCTACCTTACACCATTGACTTCCAGCTTTTTCCAACAATGAAGTCATTTTTGAAGGGCAAGCCCTTCCAAGACAATGAAATGCTGATTTCCATGGTCAAGTTGTGGCTTCTGGCACAGCCTGCAGACTTCTACAGGTGAGGTCTCCGCAGCTGCATAAAGCGATAGGAGAAATGTGTAACCCTTGGTGGTAACTATGCAGAGAAAGACTAATAAATGTGCCAAGGTTGAGTCTTCTCAGTCCATGGAAGATGACTCAGGGGAAATCTCTTATGAAGAGCCCTCATAAATGTGTAACATTTCTATATTTTAGCTAAATTATATAAAATTGAAAAGCCTGTTTTTTAGTGCCATAGCTATCATGGAGCAGCATATGCCCTGCTGAATCTGAACAGCGCTGTCAGTCAAAGATGGTGTTTCCCTATTCTCACCTACTGTAAATCATCACCTTCATTGGGCTTGATCTACTGAAAGCTGACGTTTGATACTTTATATCCAGTGTGTCTAGGAAGCATGAAGGACTAAAAAGGCTCCGACCTGCAGTGTGGGTCTGGCTGTCAGGTACGATCTGATGCAGATGAGCGTATCTTCCCTTCTCGAAGCTCGGACTCTCCCATTCTTTTCGGTGACGTCCAGTCCCTCGATTTCCCTTTTCTTAAAGCTTTGTTTTCTTCGCGGGCGGCGCGCTGCATGAAGCCATTTTGAAAATCACAAAAAGACTGCTTAGGTGCACTCAATGTCGCCAGGCATCAAATTACTGTTCAGTTGATTTTAGGTTCTCTCAATAATTTTTTTTTTCGCTGTATATTTTTCTTTTTGGCGTACAGAAATGGCAATACGCCCATATTTGCTAAAATTGCATTTTCCCCGTATTAAAATACGGCGAAAACATATCACTTGACAGGTATGTATTATCATGCATTCTTATGAAGAAAACCACAGGCATATCCAATTAACAGCTTTAAAGCATCTCCTCCTGTGCTATTCAGTCTGAGTGGAGAATTGCATTATCTAGGTCCCCCACTATGTCTGCTTAAGCTCCAACCAGTGTTGCCAGGTTTCACGAGAGAAACAAGCAACCAGCTCTATGGAAACAAGCCTCCCAAAAAAGCCCAACAAGCAACCTACCACACTGTCTAAAAGAGAGGCTGTTTAACATATATCGATATATAGATTTACTTTTGTTTGCAGTGAATTGACTGTAAACACAGTCAGCATTGAATAATGGAATTTTATAAACTCTAATTAAGGGAAAAGATGTGTGCATTCTGCATAAGTAACAGCACTAAACATGACTACAGTTTAGTGATGTGAGTTGATTTGAGTTGTTGTCCACTAGTCACTTAAACAAAAACTAAATATAATTATGTGGAATATTATCTTTTAAATTGACAGACATCATGTGCATAACCCGTGGCAAAATTTGATCAGGGTCTTTATTTTTTTATTATTGGGCAGCAAACATTGAAAATTTTTTACATTGGATCAATGCATATAAGAAAAAGTAGGGCCTGAGTTGGGTTGAGATGGAGCTTCTGTCCAACCCGTTACCTACTTTATCCTCACCGTTGCCATATACTCATCGCATACAGGTTTTGAATCCGGTGGTTAGATCCTCTTTAAAAATATGGCTCCAGTTCAGAAGGCACTTTAAGTTAGTTCAGGCTAGCACACTCTGCCCAATAGCAAATAATCAGTTTTTTACACCCTCCGTGCTTGACGATGCTTTTTGCCTCTGGCGTAGACAGGGATTAGTTTTTTTTTAAAGGATTTATTCCTGGGAAACACTTTTTCTTCTTTTAATATGCTTACAAAAGATTATGACATACCTAGATCCCATTTTTTTCAGATATCTTCAAATTCGTAGTTTTGTAAAAAAATGTTTCCCTCTTTTCCTTTGTTGACACCGACTAATCAACTAGATGAAATCCTAGATTTGGATCCTTGGGCCAAGAAACGTATTTCTACGATTTATAGGATTATACAAAATTTAGTGGCGATATAAGATAAGATAAGATAAGCCTTTATTAGTCCCACAATGGGGAAATTCCAGGATTGCAACAGCATAGGGATAGCAACACTCAGAGCAACAATCAGAAGGCAAGAAAAAACAACATCTAGTAAACATATGTCCATATTACTATAAATGTATATATATAGACACACAGTGCAGAGCATTATGGCTGGTGGATGTGCAGCAGAAAGTCTCAGCTCTCTCTCCGCGGATGCAGC
Organism: Pholidichthys leucotaenia; assembly: GCA_020510985.1. Lineage (NCBI taxonomy): Eukaryota > Metazoa > Chordata > Actinopteri > Cichliformes > Pholidichthyidae > Pholidichthys > Pholidichthys leucotaenia. The sequence goes on from CM035848.1 coordinate 35,109,134, forward strand.
GGGCCAGCTGGAAGTCTTTGGGCATGATGGTGACCCCCTTAGCGAAGAAGAGACCACCAGGTGGGTCTCGCTGGTCTCCTGCAGAGCCATGACGGCGAAACTCAGGAAACGCAGGACGGTCTTGACGTCCTGAGCGATCTCCCTCACCAGGCGCTGGACGGGCAGCTTACGGATGAGCAGCTCCGTGGATTTCTGGTAGCAACGGATCTCTCTCAGAGCCACGGACCTGTGACGGCGAGGCCTCTTCACTCTGCCGGTGGCCAGAGCGCCTCTCCGAGCAGCCCTGGTGGCTAGCTGTCTCCTGGGGGGCTTCTTCCTCCAGTAGATTTTACGGGCGGTCTGCTTGGTTCTTGCCATCGCTCTTTATTATTCTGTCTTATATTTCTTTCACGCCGCCTAAATTCCAGCCCGGCACCCGCTTCGTTTTCGCTACAGCTCCCGGTATGTCGAGTTTCCCATTAGCACCGGGCGGCGGCCAAGTGCTAGCTAGCACTAGCTCCTCCCCGCTGTAACGTCTCCCGCTGCAAACCATGGCTCCGTCCGCCGACCCGGGAGACCCCCGGGGCGATCCGTGCGTCCGTGATATATATACAGAGTGAAAGGTGTAGAAAGAAGAAGGAAGATAAAAAAAAGGCTGTTGCAACAGGCAGCCCACTCGTGTGGCGCCGCCGGTCCGGCGGAACCGGAACCGGAAGGGGTTTATCATGGGATAAAACAAAGGCAGAATGGGAAAAAAGATTTAGGGATAAAATTCTGGGTGGATAGACATTGTTAAAGAAATCTATACGATGGAACGATTGACTTTCCCTTTACATTTGCCCATGGAAAAAAATGGATCTAGTACCTGAAATACACAAAAGAAAATTGTAAATTTTTATTTCATATATGTCTGCTTGTTTGTGATTTTCTTTTTTGGTTTTTTTTGTTGTTGTTTTTTATGTGAAAAATAAAAATGCTAAATAAAAGTCTCAAAAAAAAATAAAGAACTGAATATTTAAAAAAAAAAATTGATCAGGGTCAAAAGATAATTTTGCTCTTGCCATTCAGTTCAATGGAGAATTTTTTTTCGATTTAAAATCCCATATGCACTGAGCTGTATAAAAAATCCTGGATAGCTCACACCCCATTAGCGAGTACAGAGCCAAGTGGAGTCAGGTGGGCCGCTGATCTCTATCCACCTTATTCCTAGCCCCCATGATGCCTTGCGTGAATTATGGGCACAACTTCCAGTACTAGTTTGGAATGTGGGGTTGTCATGGAAACAGGACATTTTTCCTTGTTAAAAAACAATGACTTGGGCATCAAAAATGCGGGAACACGGCCTTTTGCACCTCAAGAACAGTAATATAATCATACCACTTCCCACGACTTATCGAGGGATGAGAAGATGAGCTTAAAAAGTGGCCTGTAGACAGCAGCTCTGTTAGTTAGCTTCGCTGCTAAGACGCTAACGCTGTAAACAAAAGCTCTGAGACATATCAGTGTCTCCACCACAATAAAGCTGGATGCATTTTGTTAAAATATGTTGGACAAAATCACATTTACCTCAGAGCAGATGCAGAATTTAGTCAGAGCCACAAAGAACCACAACTCCGTGCTTGGGTGTTTTAATGTCGAGGTAAAACAGACAGCTGCAGCTGTTCGTTTTACCCCGAAATTAAAATGCTCATGCTGCTGTCATGCCATGAATGCTTGTTATTTAACTTAACACGTACAGACCTTTTTTTGACAATTGTTCAAAATTTTATTGATCTATATTTTGTGATAATTTCAAAATTAATGCATGCTGAAGCTGCTAATATCGAGTCCATATCATTCCAAGGCAGTGCAACAAATGCAGAAAGATAGCACACCTGTTTGATATCTTAAATCGTTAAGCCTTAGGAAGCAAACTGTTACTATTTTTTATTTATTATTTTACTTCATGCAGTCTTGCGTCTGGTGACATATAACGTCAGATCTGTGACATTCATCCATCCATCCATCCATCTTCTACCGCTTTTCCGGAGGTCCGGGTCGCGGAGGCAGCAGTTCAAGCAGAGAAGCCCAGACTTCCCTCTCCCCAGCCACCTGCTCCAGCTCTTCAGAGGGGATACCAAGGCGTTCCCAGACTAGCTGGGAGACATAGTCTCTCCACCGAGTCCTGGGTCTGCCCCGGGGTCTCCTCCCAGTGGGACGTGCCTGAAACACCTCAAGTGGGAGGCGTCCAGGAGGCATCCTAATCAGATGCCCATACCACCTCAACTGACTCCTTTCAATGTGGAGGAGCAGCGGTTCTACTCTGAGCCTCTCCCGGATGACTGAGCTCCTCACCCTATCTCTGAGGGTGAGTCCAGCAATCCTACGGAGAAAGCTCATTTCAGCCGCTTGTATCCGCGATCTCGTTCTTTCGGTCATTACCCAAAGCTCGTGACCATAGGTGAGAGTAGGAACGTAGATTGACTGGTAAATCGACAGCTTTGCCTTAGAACTAAGCTCCCTCTTCACCACAACAGACCGGTACAACGTCCGCATCACTGCAGATGCTGCTCCAATCCGTCTGTCGATCTCTCGCTCCATTTTCCCCTCACTCGTGAACAAGACCCCAAGATACTTAAACTCCTCCACTTGGGGCAGGAGCCTGTCCCCAACCCGGAGAGGACAATCCACCTTTTTCCGGCTGAGGACCATGGACTCGGACTTGGAGGTGCTGATTCTCATCCCAGCCGCTTCACACTCAGCGGCAAACCGTCCCAGCAAGAGCTGTAGGTCATTGCTGGATGAAGCCAACAGGACAACATCATCTGCAAACAACAGAGATGAGATCCTGTGGTCACCAAGCATGACACCCTCCATTCCCTGGCTGCGCCTAGAAATCCTGTCCATAAAAATTATGAACAGGACCGGTGACAAAGGGCAGCCCTGGCGGAGTCCAACTCTCACTGGGAATGACTCCGACCGAGTGTTGGCAATGCGAACTAAACTCTCACAACTGTGACATTCACACAAGTGAAAACATACCTGGTGCTGTTGTGTCTGTCCTGTGTCTGCACCACCGATCACACCAACGGTCCTTTTTAGTTTTCAGTGCATGATCTATGCAGTGCTGTTGAAGCCACAGATTTAGCTGAGCTTATTTGTGAGGAGCCTCACACCACCGACAGCAGCGAATACCAGAACTATGCAAAAACATTCAAAAATACAAAAACTGCAAGTGCTGAAATTATCTGCCGCTTTACTGTAGAACAGGTATGTGGACTATACATTAAAATGAGTTTAAAACATTTTTAAAAATGCTATTTTAAGTGCCCCACTACTCCACTCTTGCTGACTGATTTAACACTACTTCAGTCAAAACCGGAAGTTGCCCCCATAATCGTTTCTACAGCAGCGCCCTCAGGAATAAGGTAAGAAAAACTAGATGGATCATTGGCAGCCGGAAGTGAAATCCCTGGCCGGCTACTTTTACCTCAGTAACTTCCCTAAAAATTAACAGATTTTTAACTTCTTGGTATGGAGACACAGCTTATAATCTTGCGCAGCCGGTGAACTATAGAAATCGAGTTGACATTATATTTAACGGCTGTCGATTTGAGGAGTACTAATGGTGGCCAGGTGGCTTCACTTCTGGCGGCCAATGATCCGTCTAGTTTTTCTATAGAGATCAGTGGGGCGGGTGTGGCATCCAGGAGACGGGGGTGTGGATGGGTCCTGTAAACAAACTAACCATCGTGTTCGTGTTTTATGGCGAGCTGGGAGAGGTGTCACACAGACAGCAAAGCAAGCCAAAATAAGCAACTACTGTATATGTTAAAAAACAAGCCCAAAAACCCACAACCCGCGACTGACGAGATTTGCAAGTGACTTTAGAGAAAAACAAGCCCAAATAAGCGGACTTGGCAACTATGGCTCCAACCCCTCAAAAAAGCAGAAGTCGCACCCTCTCTACTTCCACATATGGGACCTTAAATCGAAAAAATTCTCCATTGAAATGAATGGCAAGAGCAAAATTATCTTTTGATCCTCAGGTGCAGATGAATTAAGACAAGCTTTTTTGGGGCGTTTAATCTTGGCACATTTAACAGGAGATTGACAACCACAAACCTTAATAAATCACCTTGCGCCAATACTCTCCTCCCTCAAATTTGCAAGCTGACATGACAGCTCCCACAAATACATATGCAATGAGGCCAGGCACAAAATTAACATAGTCCACACCTTTCCACTGCTAATTTTGCCCTGCGCCCTTTAGTAAATCTCAACAGTAGTTTTTTTAACGCCAAAACAGGGTTTTGCAATGGCGCAGCACGTTAGTAAATCTGCCCCTATGTGACCCAGCTGGTCTGGAAACGTCTTGGTATCCTGTCTGAAGAGCTGGAGCAGGTGGCTGGGGAGAGGGAAGTCTGGGCTTCTCTGCTTGAACTGCTGCCTCCAGAAAAGCGGTAGAAGATGGATGGATGGATGGATGGCACTCACCCGCAAGGTTTCTAACACTATCTCTTCCTCTGTCTAGCCCAGCCTGCTGGTGGACCCTGACCATGTATACAAAGTGCTGGGTTTGTGTTGAAAAACGTCCGCCTACCCCAAAAGCACCCCGTCTCGGGAGCGCGCCTGAGGACAGATGCCGTAAAACCACAAACAAATGAGCAAATCTAACACTACAGCCAGTGTTAGATCATTTTATACACCTTTAGAGGTAAAATCATTACTACATCTTGTCAATGAGCTCTAAAACTGTGAATCTGCAGTCTGGACACAGACACCCCCACCCCTGTAAATGAAAGATGAGACAGGTGTGTGTCAAGAGGCGTAGCAGATAGACAGGTAGGAGTTCGGCACGTAAAAAGAGGAATATTGTATGTAATTTTTTTTTTTTTCCAGAAAAACACAGACTCCAATAGACAATACAGAGCAACAGAATAAATTAGACCATAGGGAGTTTTCAAATGAAGGTGCTGCCATAATTTTCAAATCTATACTCTTTAACATGTATTCAATGATGGATATTGTGTTAAAGTCTGTATTTGCTGTTGCACAAAAGAGAGATTAATTTATAAACCACTGTTTAATAGGAAATTTTTGACAATCCTGTGCTTTTCTTGTATTGTTATATAGAATATCACTGCAGTAGACTGGAAAAAAAAAACAGCTGCTTTAAAACTTTTAATTCTTCCCATAACTTTTAGCGCAAAAAAACCTCTCAAAACATTACAACTTTTATTGCTATTTTTTAAAAAAAAGCTCACATGAATTAAGGCTTTTTGGGCCGCAACAATCATAAAAACATTCTTATTGAAATAAAGGGGATCAAATTCTGTCTTATTTCATTTTCATTGTTACCATTTTAATAAAAATCTATCTTTTCAGCTTATTTATTTTAACCAAACTTTTAATTTGTGTGACATGAAAACATGTGACCAGCGATTGTGTGTCTAAGACTTTATTTCATACTTTCTACTTTCCTCAGGAATTAACTGAATTAAATGTGCTGCAGCCTCATAAGATGATTTAATTGATCCATCCATCCATCCATCCATCCTCTACCACTTAATCCTTTTTCGGGCTGCGGGGGTGCTGGAGCCTATCTCACTGTCTTTGGGCGAGAGGCAGGATACATCCTAGACAGATCAGCCAGTCCATTACAGGGCCAATTTAATTGACAGAGAGTGGAATTTGCTGAGAACACAAACTTTATTACAAAACACTATTACGGTGGTACGACAGTGTGTTGGTTGGGAGGCTGAACAAGAGAGAGTCGTTCAAAGAGAGGCTGTAAAATAGCCTTCCTTCACCTTTATATGCTCGGCGTGATGATGTCACCAAGCGGCCACATCATTACACCGCCACTGACCAAACTTGTGGTTTTCCTTACATCACACACACACACACACACACACACACACACACACACACACACACACACACACCTTGGAAAAACAGAACAACATATGTTCGAATTGACCCTCCCCAATTTGGTAAAGGGAAAGAATCCCAAACTAGCTAGGGTCAGCGGGTAGACTACCACGTGGCCCAGCACAGCTGAGTGGTTTATTATTCTACTATTCGCTGGAAGTTCCGCCCCTAGCAAAAGAGTCCTTCTTTTATTGAGGCGGGCAGTTCAGTTCAAGGGGCCCTGAGGTGAGCCCATGGTGGACACGCCAGTGGAAGTGCAGAGGCCCATGGACCGGGATCGTCTTCTTCGAAACCCCAGTCCGGGTCCCACACCGTGTGAGTTGACTCCCACATAGCTGCTTGAATTCGGCGAAGGCGGTTGGCATGCCACACCAAACCATCTGCCAGCTGGAAGGTCGCTGGCAACAGCTGTGAGGTGATCTTGATGGGTGCCGGTAGTGGTGGAGATGGTGTTGAGGCTGACTGTGGGTCCAGTTGTTTGGTTCTGTGGACACAAACCCAGTCCATCACCGTGAACGGCATCCTGTTCAGCTGTACTCTGCGTTGTGATTGTGATGGTGTGGCTCTCATGTCTGCTGTGGGGCATCCACCAGGTTGTGGTGGTTCTGCTATGTCTTGTTGGATTGCAAACTCTTCATCCTGCATCTCAGCGGCGGCTCCTGGAGGTTGATGCCGGTCATGGATTCGGAAGGCATCTGGTGGTTCTTCTGCGTTTTGTTGGATGGCGGACTCTTCATCCTGCAGCTCAGCGGCGGCTCCTGGAGGCTGATGCCGGTCGTGGATTCGGAAGTTGTCCAGTGGCTCTACTGTGTTTTGTTGGGTCATGGACTCTTCACCCTGCAGCTCAGCAGCAGCTCCTGGAGACTGGTGTTGGGCGTGGATTCGGAAGGCAACCGGTGGTTCTGCTGCCTTTTGTTGGATCGCGGACTCTTCATCCTGCAGCTCAGCAGTGGCTCCTGGAGGCTGGTGCCGGGCATGGATTCAGAAGTAATCTGGCCTCTTCTCCCCCTCTCCTGGGAAGTCTGGTCATAGCAATATGTTGCTGTCTCCATTGGCAGAACCTGTGCCAGGTTGTTGTGTCCCAGGGTTCCTAATAGATGCGGGCTCCCTCTCCTACAGCTCTGCAGCAGTTTCCTGAGGTTTATGCTGGGCAAGGATCTGAGGCAAGTCCGGTCGTTGCCACTTCTCCAAATGGTGCTCCTCCTGTGAGCACAGGATGGCTGTACCCTCCTCATCGTCGTCTGAGTGTGTTACGTCCCACTCGTCATTGCTGGTCAAATGGAGTCTGTTACTGTTGCGGATGGAGAAGCCCAGTTGATAAAACAGGTCACATCCTAGTATGTTCTCTCCATGCTTAACCGCTTGGAAAACAAAATCAGTAACGACTCTTGACACGTAGCAGACCATTAGCGTGATGGTCCCTACATTGCTGACCCAGTAGCCACCATACCCGTACAGCTCCGCTGGGTTTTTCCCAATCGGGTGGCTGGAAAAGAACTTCACGGTGACCCAGTTCAACATCGGTCTCACTGCGGCAGCATCGAGCAGGAGTGGTAAGCTGACGTCGTCCAGCCCTACCATGGAGAATACGTATGCCACACCTCCGGAACTCACCATGTGGATGGCAGTCGCAGGTGAGTGACTTGAACTGACCAGTGGGATCAGTGGTGGTGCTGACTGGCAAACCATAGCGAAGTGGTTGGATTTGCTGTATCGTTGTCCTCTTGCTGGGCAGGAACGTGCTCTCTCTTGGTGCATCAGGGAGCCACAGTTGCCACATGAGAAGTGCCTTGTAGCGTTCTTTTGATCCGCGGTGTTTACTTCCACCTCTTCTGCCATCTCACCGGGCCCTTCTGTGGTTACCGCGTGTGCTAACAGTGTGTGGCTTGGCTGCTGTTGTTGTTGCTGCTGCACACCTACAGTAGCTCCAGTGCTAACCTGTTGGCAGACTCTTGTTGGAATGCTAGCTCGATGGTCCTGGCTAGTGTCATGTCGTTTGGCGCTGTTAGCATCTTCGCCCACAGGCATGGATTGCTAGTGTGCTCGGTCAACTGGTCCCACACCATTTTGTCCTCCAACAAACTGAATCTGCACATGCTAGCTAGGTGGCAAAGGTCCGCAACAAATTGTTGTGTCGTCTCTCCAGCCTTTTGTCACTGTTGGCAAAACCTAATTCACCGTGCCAACATGTTGTCGGGTGTGCACCTGATGATAGCGATTGTTGGTGCCAGGAGGAGACACTGGCGAGAACCGAGGGCGTGTGGCCAAAGAGACAGAAGCTTCTCCCTGTGCGTGACTTTATTTGGCATGACAGAAGAACAGATTATACGAATATTAACGGTCTCACAGAGATCAGTGTTATGCTGAACTGGACATCAGTTGGCAGTTTTTTTGTTTTTTTTTAAATTTCATTTGTTTATGTTGTATATAGTCTACTGCATGAATTTGTATCCGTAAAATAAGACATACTGTAGGAGCTCTTCCTGCCTGCAGTGTCAGCCGATAGTGACTTTTTTTCTCTTTTCTGCAGAGGTTCAAACTTGGACTCTGGCGTTTTCCTCTCCTATCCGCTCCCCCTTGCTCTTTGTTTGTTCTCTATCCATATTTCTATATTTACAGTATTTCTTTTTGCTGTGCATGAAACGGTAATTCAGTTCTCTCTTCTCTCTATTTCTCTCTCCCAGTTCAGAATACACAATGTAGGAGGAAAACAACAATGAATTATTAACAAAAAGAGCACACAGATCCATAGAAACATCCCCCGAAATTGCAACACCTTAACTCAGTGGCATTTATCAAAAGTTGTGAACTGGGAGACCTGCAGATTTTGTTAAAACGAAGTTATTCACATAATAAAACCCCAAAGTCTCCATCAGACCGTGATGGTTCTAGTGTTAATAAAACAAACACGTTGGTCAAATAATTTATTCATGAATATTCCTTTTTTAAATTGGATATAAGCACTTCATTTACACATTAAAACGTCTGCCGTCATAATTACGAGAATGATCAGTTCACGTGCTGGATGCTACACCAGAGAACGTACATGACACAGAGAAGCACGTTTAAACACAGTTTTATTGAACAGGCGAACTCATAGAGAAAAAACGTCACTTCGCCAGAGGAATACCTAGCCTGTATAGCAGATTAGCTATGAGGAGGGAGATGGGGAATAATGAATTACAGGGATGTTCTTACAAATAGGAGCAGAGAGCCCGGCAGAGGAACCCAGCAGGAAGAGGATGAACCAGCGAGGTAGAGCTGGCAAGGAGTTGTGGGTGAGTAGAACTGGGAGAGGTGTCTGACTGGGTGGAGAAGGCAGTCCGGAGCGATGATGATGATGGAGCAGGTGAGTGCACAACAACCCCCGGAGACGCACTGTGGAGATGGCAGCAACCTGAGGAGGAGGAAGAGGAAAAGAGTTTAATGGCTGGGTTCCTTAATAACTTAAATAACACTTACTTGTTTTGTATGGCAGCTACACCCAACAAGCCAGCGCTGGAGCGTTCACAAACTGTTCCTTTTAAGTTCTGGTAGGGAAGAGGCGGCAGATGCATCCACTCACGCAGGTGTACTGATTACCTGTGGAGCCGGGGACTTGACGAGGAACCTCCCACAGGAAGGGAGGGGGAGCATGCTCACCTGATCATGACAGTCTGCCATGTTAAATGAAAATCTAAATTTTGAAATATAATGAACAAAAATAAACTATTTTAGTGGGGTTTGTGCTTAAACAAAAGCTTAAAAAAAGCTTTATATATTATGGTCCTCCAAACTGGCTGTGCCTGTGTTGATGACCCGCTCCCTCATCAGCTGTGCCTGTGTGCAATTTTGTGGTGCTCTTGGTGGATAGGTGGTCATTATTGAAATGAAGTGTCTGCATCTGTATTCATAATTTTGCGTGTTGTTAGTAGATCATTGACAAAAATTGACCATTCCGTTAGGCACTCTGTCTAACTTGTGCACTGGCTAATTTCCGCTGCCTTAGTAAATCTGCCCCTTAGTCTCTCCAGTGAGTCCTGGGTCTCCCCCGGGGTCTCCTCCTAGTGGGACGTGCCCGAAACACCTCAAGTGGGAGGCGTCCAGGAGGCATCCTGATCAGATGCCCAAACCACCTCAGCTGGCTCCTTTCAATGTGGAGGAGCAGCGGTTCTACTCTGAGCCTCTCCTGGATGACTGAGCTCCTCACCCTATCTCTAAGGGTGAGTCCAGCAATCCTATGAAGAAAGCTCATTTCAGCCGCTTGTATCCGCAATCTCATTCTTTCGGTCATTACGCAAAGCTCATGACCATAGGTGAGGGTAGGAACATAGATTGACCAGTAAATCCACAGCTTGGCCTTAGAGCTCAGCTCCCTCTTCACCATGACAGACTGGTACAACGTCCACATCACTGCAGATGCTGCTCTGATCTGTCTGTCAATCTCTTGCTCCATTCTTCCCTCACTCGTGAATAAGACCCCGAGATACTTAAACTCCTCCACTTGGGGCAGAAACTTGTCCCCAACCCGGAGAGGACAATCCACCTTTTTCCAGCTGAGGACCATGGACTCGGACTTGGAGGTGCTGATTCTCATCCCAGCTGCTTCATACTCAGCAGCAAACTGTCCCAGTAAGACCTGTAGGTCATTGCTGGATGAAGCCAACAGGACAACATCATCTGCAACCAGCAGAGATGAGATCCTGTGGTCACCAAGCATGACACCCTCTGTTCCTTGGCTGTGCCTAGAAATCCTGTCCATGAAAGTTATGAACAGAATCAGTGACAAAGGGCAGCCCTGGCAGAGTCCAACTCTCACTGGGAATGAGTTTGACCAAGTGTTGGCAATACAAACCAAACTGTCACAATGGTTGTATCGAGACCAGATAGCTCTTAACAACAAGCCAGATACCCCACACTCCCATAGCGCTCCCCACAAAAAACCACAAAGGACGCGGTCAAATGACTTCTCCAAGTCCACAAAACACATGTAAACTGGTTGGGCAAACTCCCACGAACCCTCGAGGATTCTCGAGAGAGTAAAGAGCTGGTCTGATATGCCATGGTCAGGACAAAAACCACATTGCTCCTCCTGAATCCGAGGTTCGACCAACGGCCAGACTCTCCTCTCCAGTACCTTAGCATAGCACCTTCCCAGGGAGGCTGAGGGAGTGTGATCCCTCTGAAGTTGGAGCACACCCTCCGGTCCCCCTTCTTGAAAAGAGGAACCACCACCCTGGTTTGCCCTGCCAAAGACACTATCCCCGACCTCCACGCAATGTTGCAGAGGCATGTTTACCATGACAGCCCTACAACATCCAGGGCCTTGATGTACTCATGGCGAATCTCATCCACCCTCGGGGCCTGGCCACCAAAGAGATTTTTTTTAACCATTTCGGCAACTTCAGCCCCTGTGATGGGCGAGTCGTCCCTCTCATCCACAAGCTCTGCTTCCTCTGTGGAAGGCGTGTCAGTGGAATTGAGGAGATCCTGAAAGTATTCCTTCCACCGCGCAACAATATCCCCAGTCGAAGTCAGCCACGCCCCATCCACACCATACACAATGTGGACAGGGAGCTGTCCCTCCTGAGTCACCGGACAGTTTGCCAGAATCTCTTTGAGGCCGACCGAAAGTGTTGTTCCATGGCCTCACCAAACTCCTCCCACACCCAAGTTTTTGCTTCAGCAACCACCTGAGCTGCACTCTGCTTGGCCTGCTGGTACACCTCAGCTGCTTTGGGGGTGAGTATTTTTTTCTAAATCACACACTCTGTTTTTGCTAATGTGTTCCATTAATACTCACTGTAAACATGGAAGTCAACACGGTGCAGCGACATATTTGATTGGTTAGACTGAGTATTTGCGCACCACTCAGGGACAAATTTGATTGGTGAAACTGGCAGAAGTTGACAAGGATTGGCCCAAATTGTGGGAAAGTTGTGGTGATTGGACAAAGTTGCAAGGTCACACAATAGTCACACTGATTGGCTGATTGGTGCTGATTCGCAACATTGTGAAATCCTGGAGGGACTGAAAATATTACAATTATAAATATATATGTGCAAAAATGAAGGAGAATGCAGTGATTTTAAACAGAATTGGGATTGTATTTTAAGAAGTTACAGAAAAACCTCTAAACACCCTGGAAACACATACAGGCTTGAACATTCAGGTTCATTTTCTTTTATCCTTTGCCAATAAACCCGTTTGTTTGTGATTTTAGTTTTGTCTAGAATCTGTTTTTATTTTGTCCTGTTATTTTATTTTGTGATCTCTTCTATTGTGGAGTGTGTGAAATAAGAGGCTGATTCATGGCAGACGGTTTATTACACACTTCACATCTCTCAAGCACAGAACCGAATGAAAAATTTCAGCAGGCACTCTTCTTTTACCCAAATCACTCCTCACAAGTTTCATGGCATTTCTCCACACACAACATGACATTTGCATTACACTGCATTCAACCCGCTACGTCCTTGACTCCTTCCTGCTATCTCGCCAGGAACCTCCTGAGCATTGTTCTCCCATGCTTATCCACTGTCTCTTGTCTGAGATGCTAAATAATCTGACTCCCCCAAGGTGCTACACTATAAACTATTTTTGTTTCCTAATCCTTTTAATAAAAAGTAATTTTTTAAAAAACTTTCAGTGTTACCAAGGTGACAAAGTGTGTCCCATTTCTACCATTTTGAGCCACTTCATCCCCTCACAGACTTGCACACTGCTGATGGTGCCAGCCTAAGGTCCAGGTCCAGAATTGTTCCATAATCTGACTCCTTGCACTGAAACACAGTGTTGCTTGGTGGTAGTTCTCACTGAAGGTTTTTGAAATATACATGTTCCTCTGAAATGATATTGTTTCTTCCTTATTTGGAACAACTTTTGGATATTTGCGGGCAGTAATAGATTCTTCACTTTAAACATTATTACTGCAGTTTTAAAGTCAACCAGATCTTTCAACTTGAGAGCTTTTAATTTAAGAAAAAGTGGGTTTGTTGGTTCCCTGTAAGCAGCTTTGTTTATTATTCTAATAGCTCTCTTCTGAAGCATAAAGACTGGATATATGTTTGTTTTTTATGTATTTCCCCATACTTCAGTACAATATGTCATGTATGGGAGTATTAATGAATGATACAAGGTATATAGTGTGGGTTGATTCAGCAAATATTTCACTCTGTGTAGTATTGCAATTGATTTGAATATTTTACCTTTAATATAATTAATATGTGACTTCCAACACAGTTTATTATCAGTTATTACTCCAAGAAATTTAGTTTCAGATACCATTTCATTCTCTACACCATTTACACTGAGTTTAGATACTAAGTTGTTGTGATGGTTGTTAAAAACTATAAATTTTGTCTTACTTAAATTGAGTGTTAATTTGTTTGAATCAAACCACAGTTTAAGCTTTCCGAATTCCTTTCCGGGTGTATCCAAAAGTTGTTCCAAATTGCTTCCACTGCATAATAAATTAGTGTCATCGGCAAATAATATTAAATCCATTTTTTCTGAAACTTTACATATATCATTTATATACATATTGAATAACAATGGCCCCAAAACTGAACCCTGCGGGACTCCACAAGTAACCTTCAGTAACTGTGAGTTTTTGTTACCAACACATACATACTGATATCTATTCTTTAAGTAACTACATAACCAGGACAGTGCTACCCCCCTAATACCACAATTTTGTAGTTTCTTTAATAATAAATTATGATCCACTGTATCAAATGCTTTTTTAAGATCCAGGAATACCCCAACTGAATACTCTTTATTCTCAACGGCAGTTGATATTTTTTCTATAAATTCCATTAGAGCAAATGCAGTTGTCCTCTTGTGTCTGAACCCATATTGCTGCTCACACAATAAATTATTCTTCAGTATGAAGCTGTCAATTCTCTCACAGAATATTTTTTCAAGTATCTTGGAAAATTGCGGCAATAGTGAAATTGGTCTATAGTTTGAGAATTCCCCTCTGTCACCCGTCTTGTATATCAGAATTACTTTAGCTATTTTCATTGCATTGGGAAATATACCTGTTTGGAGAGACAGGTTACAGATATACGTCAGTGGTTTCACTAAGCATTCAATAATAGTTTTGACTAAGAGCATGTCAATACCTTCACAGTCCGTAGATGTTTTACTTTTAAACGATTTAACAATTTCAATGACCTCTCTCTCGTCTGTGTTCTTTATGAAAATGGAGTCTTTTATAGCAGTGTTTTTGCTTATTGTATCACCTGTGGGTGCCGTAATGGGTATTTCTCGAGCCAAATTAGGACCAATGTTAAAAAAAAAGTTATTAAATTCATCTGCAGGTGAAGCTGCATTCACACTCTGAGTCGTTGTATTATTTTTTGAAAAATTGGTTGGGTAGCTTGTATTTCTGTTTTTATTTCCAAGAATATTGTTAAGTATTGTCCATGTATTTTTAATATTGTCTCTGTTTTTCTCCAGTTCTTTACTGTAATAGTCTCTTTTACTACATCTTATTATATATGTTAACTTATTTTTGTATGTTTTATACCGCTGCTCTGCTTCTTTTGTCCTTTTCTTTAGAAAAGCTTTATATAATAAATTTTTCTTTTTACACGCCTTTTGTAATCCTTTGGTTAACCATGGCTTTTCGGCAAGTTTATGTTTAAGCTTTTTCTTTACTAATGGACAATTTTTTTCATAAAGAGCGGTTACAATGTTTATAAATGTGTCATAAGCTTCATTTACATCTGATACATAGACTTTTGTCCAGTCTTGCTTCAGCAAGTCTTCTTTAAAAGAACTGATTGCATTTTGTGATTTGTATCTGAACGATTTTAAAAAATTTTCTGTATTGGCCCCCGTGTGGCTATGGATAAGTGCAAAGGTTGGCAAATGGTCACTTATATCATTTATCAATAATCCACTTTCTATTTTCTTATCAATAATATTAACAAACAGGTTGTCAGTAAGTGTAGCAGTGTGAACTGTGATTCTACTGGGATGTGTTATTGTGGGATATAGACTCATGCTGTACATAGAATTCATGAACTCTGTAATTACATTTTGTTGATATGGATTTAGTAAATCAATATTGAAATCTCCACAAATTGCTACCATTTTCTTACTAGTAATATTATTGTACAGCTCGACTAATTTATTTCTGAATGTCTCAATGCAAGTTCCCGGCGTTCTATATATATAACTTATAATTAGATTTTTTGTTTTATCTTGGTCAATCTCAACAGTAACACATTCCAAAATCCCTGGTAGTGCAAAGGACATTCCATTTACAAGCTTACACCTATACAGGTCATCAATATACAGTGCAACACCACCACCCTTTTTTTGAGATCTGTTAATATGAAACATCTGATATCCCTCTATTGCCATCAGGGGAGCCTGCTCTTCATTAAGCCAAGTTTCAGAGACTGCGATAGCTGTAAATGTTCTGCCTAGCTGTTTTAAATAGTCCTGAATCTGTGGAAAGTTTTTGTTAAGACTTCTGCTGTTGAAGTGTATTATTGACAGTTTACCATCTAGTTGCACTTGACTTTTGAATTGCTTTTCAGTGTAATATTCACAATGATTATGAATATTATTGAAAAAGTGGTTATCAGGATCAATATCATTCTCCATCTCTTGTAGTTTATGTTCAGCATAATGGCATATTTTCAGAGTTTGAATTTCCTCACTCTGTGTCAAATGACTTCCTCCAACTGGGGATAATTGATGTCTACTCAAGTCAGTCATAAGTTTTTTTGTTTGTTTTGTTTAGTTTTTTTTTTAAATAAGTACATTGACATGGCATGTCAAAAGAACTATTCTTGTGTGTGTGGATATGGATTATCATAGTCGTTTAATTTTCTTAATCAGTGTTCATTTGTATTTATTTAAGTCAGTAATCTCTCTGATTATTATACTCTTTGCTTCCTCAGGTGTTCCATTTAGTTTGATCCAAACTCTGCAATTTCTTGTCCATGTTGCCTGTATCTTATTTTGTCTTTTCAGCATCCGTGCTTGTCGTGCTATTTCAGCATTAATCTTTGTTAGATGTTCATTTAGGTAAACTTCTGTTCCCCGTAGCTTTCTGGCCTGCCTCAGTATGTCATTCTTTACCCTTCTGTTCACAAAGCGCATCACAATTGATTTCTTTGTTTTATTATCCTTTCTGGGTAAAGCATGACAGGCTGAAATTGCGTTTGCTTCTACCTTTATATTTCTACTATCAAGGAACTGAAGCACCTGGTTTTCCAGGAGACTGATTCACTTGCGGGAGCCTCCTCACCTCTCAATCCTGTTGTAGCATGAGCATATGATTGATATTTAATGTCTAGTCCACTTATAATTAGATCATCCATACGCGAACATTGTTCAAGATCCTCGACGCGCCGCTCCAAGTCCGCAATTTTTTTTGTCTTTTTCCTTAATTGTTAATTTTAATTCTCGGACTTCTTCCATTATCCCTAATATTTTGGCCTGTTGACTAGCCACTTTGGTCAGTTCTTCTGACAAGGAGTTAAGAGATTTTTTGATCTCTTCCATTTCCTCCTTCTTTGGTGGCATTTTTACTGACCTGTTGATAGTAAAACAATCTCTGCTGGTGTCGCCGGTATCCGATCTGACCAACCTCAAATCCAGCTGGGCCTCAGCTAGCCCCCTCCTCTGCTAGTCCCGCTGCAATTAAGCTCCTGTCCAGCCAGGGTACCGGCCGCTCCTCCACCGAGATCCGCCGCCCACCGCCGCTGTAGTTGAGCTCCGATCCTGCTCCTGTCCAGCTGGGGTCCCGGTAGTTCCTCCGCTGAGCCACGCCACCTACCGCCGTCTTCCTCAGTAGATCCTCTGCTGAGCCCCGCCGCTGTAACTGGGCTCCGACTCTGGCTCTTGTCCGGCTGGGGCCCCGGTGGTCCTCCACTGGTCCCCGTCTCCCACTACCGCTGCATCCGAACTCCGATCCGGCTCCCGTCCAACTGTTGCCTCGGTTAGTTCCTCCGGCGAGCCCCAATCACTGGGGACAGAGTCGCTTCTTTGTGTCGGTGCTAGGTGCTACGACTAGCTACGGCGTTAGCTATAGCGATAGCGTTAGCTTAGCAAACGCTTCGGGTAAAGTGTAGCAGCAAACCACGAAAAGAAACGCTAATCAGTTTACTCACAGAGCCCGATGAAAGGCGAACAAAGGGGTATTTCAACCAAGGTGGAAATTCAGCCCGTGCGTGTGCATCACAAATGCCGATCAGATATTCGCTGTTGGTTAGTTATTATAGTGGCAAAATCAGCAACTTTGTCTCAGCACTGAAAAAGTGTGACCATGCCGGCCGCCATCTTTATCTCTTCATTAACCAATCAGGCTAAGCACTGAGACCCCTACTTGACTCTCTTGGGGGAAGAGGGAGGAGTTGAGGAACAAGCAAGAGCTCAGCTTTTTACAAGCTGGAAAAGATGGCAGATTATATGAAGGGGAGGGGGAGGGGGGCTAAAAAGTTCATAGTGGTCAAATTTGACCAAATGTGGTTTATTTTTCAACCGCAGGGATCCAAGCACTGTAACACTGCTGGAAGAAGTGTATGGATCGAAGGGGAGACTATGCTGAAAAATAAACCACATTTGGTCAAATTTGACCACTATGAACTTTTCAGCCTATGAACTTTTCAGCCCTACGTACGTGTTCAGTTTTTGGCTTTGTGAGCAAGAAATCCTCTTCTTTTAAATTACATGTCTTACCCACAGACAGGAAAATACGACGGCAGTGATTAATTTTATTTGGAAAAACCACAGTGCCCCTGCTAAAATACCAGAGAGGACACAGGTTTTTCAGCCTGCATGTCAGGGGAGATGGCCCTGGTGTGCGTGGCGCAATGGCTGGGCGAGTATCGTCGCAGGTGAACCTACGGAAGGATCATTCTCGGTGGAGCAGAGAGGCAGTTGCTGTCCAGCTGGAGGACTCCCCTCGCCTCACTGGGATCATCCGCCGGTGCGCCCCGCCAGCTGCCTTACCTCTCCCCGGAGCAAGCCGGGAAGACCGCACCGTAGGAACTTAGTGGTCCTTGGCTCCTCCCTCTTCCCCTGAAGGAGTGGTCTCTGGTTACCCACTCACTGCGGATCGCCTCGCTGAGGGCCGGCAAGCAGTTCACTTCGGAGCAGCTCAAAGCAAGGCGAGCTCTGAAGAAAGAAGGCCAGGGAGCGTCTTGGAGGCGAGCCGGCTGGCAGGCGCAACAGACCAAGGTGAACTGTCACCATCCCCCAGCAAGGTGATCCGCAGTGAGCGAATAACCAGAGACCGGCGGGGAGCCTTCCACCCTCCATGCCAGGCCGGGCAGCAACTTTTCTGTGGGCTCACCTACGATGGTACTTCCTCAAGTTACTTCTCTGAGCCTTGTACAATGTCCTCATCTTCTTCCAGCTACTGGTGGGCGGCAGTATGGGTGGACCTAATTAGAATATTCGTAGATCCATGCGTAACATTTTTTATTCATAAAAAGCCACAATATAGTATTTTGAGCAAAATTTCTCTGGTTTCCTCCCACATGCCAAAAACATGCAAGTTAGGTTAATTGGCGTCAACTGGGGATTCTAAATTGTCCTTAGGTATGACTGTGAGAGTGAATGGTTGTCTGTCTCTCTGTGTTGGCTCTGCGATGGACTGGCGATCTGTCCAGGGTGTACCCTGCCTCTCGCCCAAAGATGCTGGGATAGGCTCCAGCCCCCCACGACCCGAAAAGGATTAAGCAGAAGAAGATGGATGGACGGATGGACATTGTCATGGTTCAAATAGTAATAGACCCAAAAGCAAACTACAGAGAGAACAGATGGCAGGTTAACAATAATTTTATTGGTTGTAGTACTAGGGAGTGAGCTGTGCTTAGAAGTCTGGCAACCACACTGACGCTGCCCACGCAGGAGAACCATGCAGGGTAGCTTACTAGCTAGCAGCTGGATGAAACAGTTAGAATAAAGTAAAAATGGAGCAGCAAGAAATTCGAGACAGGTCCGTCTGCAGCTCGCAGCCTCCATCAACACCCCTTCAACTAGTTACGCTCCCTCAGCAAGTTACACCCCCACGTTATGTCACTCCACAAAATGGCTGGCCGTAGCCGACAGTGGCCACACATTTCGAAGGACAAATGCAAAAGAATCTAAAAATGAGAGTTTAGTCCATAGACGGTAAAAAAAAAGTTTATGGTCTAGTAGTCTTTGGATGACGTTTGTTTGCGTATCCACGCACTACCTCGTTGCCCAGCAACCCTGACAGCTGCAGTTGATTTTTTTCCTAACATTTTTTGACAGTGATGGAAGCAGCGTTCTTTTCATTGAATAAAAAACAAATCTTGTTATTGACTAAAAGTAGACAGAAACGATTTACAAGGTCCAGACTAAAATAAAACTATAAAAATAAAATCATCACAATAAATCTGGACTCAGGTTAGGTGTCAAAAGTAAAACGCATAAATGGTCATTAGTTTAATTTCTAGCTTTAATGGATGAAAAAATAGATATAGTTTTAGTTGGTGAAATTAACACTGGATGGAGGTTTATTTTTGTTTGGTTGTTTTAAATTATTTCATTTACTTTACCTTTTACTGGCGAAGCTTCACCAGGCAAAGGACCATGACCAGATAATCACCCAGAGTTGAAAGAAGTGGAAAAAGTTGAAAGTCCTCCTGGTGAACAACGCACACTGCACCACTTTAACAAACTCCCAGCAAATTCTGAACGGGCAAAAAAAAAAAAAAAAATCATGAAATCTTGTAACAGCACTTTCTTTTGTTTTATAACTTTAATTTGTTTTTTAAGTCGCCAAACAATTTAGATACTTGTGCAGGCTTAAAATTAATGCTACTTATCTTATGCATCAATTGCATTCAGTTCTTATTGAATTTGTTCATTGCATTAAGCTACTGTATAGGTAACTGTACATTGACTGCATACAGTCAGGTAGCACTATTTAAATGAATGTTCAAAGTATTTGTGATAGAATTTACTTTTGTTTTTAAATGAGTAGCCTATATTTCTAGAATGCTGGAGGGTGACCAATGCTACACACTGTGTAAAAGTTGTTAGGAATTGTGATGCTGAAAAGGAAAATTTATTTCACTTGTGTACAATTTCATTATTGAAGCTCACAAATTTTCAAGAAATGAAAAAGGATTTACTAACCTAACCCTACTTTTTTCATTTAACAGTATTTTATTGCAAATCAGTTGATGTAATTTTTTAAAAATATAAACCCCCACAAAATCAACACACTGTACTCTGCTTTCAAGCTTTTCTTCCCTGAGATTAGTGGGTTTTTGTACTGAACTGAGAGGCAAATGTGAACCGAAAATTGTTTTGATTCAAAAATCGATTCTGGATCAAATCGTGACCCCAAAAATCGGAATGAAATCGAATCATGTGACTTCTAAAGATTCACAGTCTTAGTAAATATTATGGCAATAAAGATTTAATTCACAGTGCACATAAGTGTTTGTTTACTTACTGGTGCTGTAAGAGAGCAGGGCAGTGAAGGGAACGCTGGAATCTTCAGTGTCGTAGCAGAACTGGTGAGTGTTCAAGGGGGGAGATGGAAGAGCTTGGGGGGAAAGGTAGGCTGGTTAGAGAGCGTTGGTAAGTGCACTTACGGTGAACGGGTTGAGAGGGTCCAGGAAAAGCCTCCACTGAAAAAGGGGTGACTCCTGGCGCTTGAGGCCTTTCAGGGTGTCTCCTGTAGAAGTCGCAGATGAGGTGGGCATCTGTGCCAAATGATCCCGTGATCCAAGATCGTTCCTCCGGTCCATAACCCTTCCAGTTGATCAGAAACTGGACTCCATGGCCCTGGCGATGAAAGTCTGATTCAATTGATTTTGTAGACTAAGTCACCATCTACCATAGTGGGTGGAGGAGGCAGCTTCGATGGAGGGCACAAAGGGCTGGTGGAAACATGCTTGATGCGAGACACATGAAATGATGGTTTGATGCGGCGGGAGGGGAGTAGCTCGAGTCGAACTGAGGCAGGGTTGATTATGTGGGAGATGGGAAAAGGCCCAGTGAATCAGGGGGATAGCTTCTTGGAGTCGGTTTTGAGCGGAATGTCTTTGGTGAAAAGCCAAACCTTCTGTCCGACCATGTAAGGGGGTGCCGCGCTCCACCGTTGGTCAGCTTGTCTGAAGTTCTGGTTGGCCATTCATAGGAATGCTGCCTTGGTGGCCTTCCAGATGTGGCAACACCTCTGGACGTGATGAAGCATGGATGGCACAGCAATATCCTTCTCGGTGATGGGGAGGAAGGGGGGATTATAGCCTAACGAGGTTTCAAAGGGTGGGTAGCCAGTAGCAGCAGAGGTGGCAGTGTTGTGGGCATATTCTATCCAGGGGAGGTGGGTGCTCCATGAAGAGGGACGGGAGGCTATGATGCAGCGTAGGGTTGCTTCCAGCTCCTTGTTGGCCCACTCACACTGACCATTTGACTGGGGATGGCAACCAGAGGTAAGGCTGATGGTAGCCCCAATGGCCTTGCAAAAGGCATGCCAAACCCGGGAGCAAAATTGGGGGCCTCAGTCGGAAACGATGTTGGTAGGTATGCCATGCAGCCTTACCATGTGTGTCGTTAATAGGTCCACCGTCTCCTTGGTGGATGACAACTTTTAAAGGGGGACAAAGTGGGAGGCCTTGGAGAACCAGTCAATGATGGTCAAAATGGTAGTGTGGCCATTGGACGGGGAAAGACCAGTGATGAAGTCCATGGCTATGTGGGACCAAGGACAACCAGGAGTAGGAAGAGGTGAGAGCAGCCCAGCTGGGGTGGTGGATGACTTCCCCATCGAGCACTGGGTACATCCCTTGATGTATTCCTGGGCATCTTTGCTCATGGAGGGCCACCAAAAGGTGTGTTTGAGGTGATCCAGGGTTCTGGCCATCCCTTGATGACAGGTAAACTGGGACGTGTTCAACCAGTCAATAACCTCTCCCTGAGTGCAGGAGGTACGAACAAACAGCCCTACAGCCCCCCCTCCCTCCCGGATCGGGCTGGGTCTTGAGTGCCTCCCGAACCTTCTGCTCCACCTTCCATGTGAGTGCCCCTACCACGCATTTGGCTGGGATGATGGTCTTGGGGCAGCCCTTCGTGGATCTGGTGAAGAACTGCCTGGAGAGGGCATCAGGCTTAGTGTTACAGGAGCTGGGACTATAGGTGATGGTAAACTGGAAGCTACCGAAGAACAGCAACCATCTGGCTTGCCGGGAGTTGAGGCTTCTGGCAGTTCTGAGATACTCCAAGTTCTTGTGGTTAGTCCATATCAGAAAGGGTAAGGGGGAGCCCTCAAGCCCGTGGCACCACTCCTCCCAAGGCCAGCTTCACGGCCAGTAGTTCCCGGTCCCCAATGTCATAGTTCCTCTCGACTGGGCTGAGTCACTGAGAGAAATAGGCACAGGGGTGGTGCTTTCCATTGACAGCCGACTTCTGGGACAGGACTGCCCCCACCCCTGAATCATGAAGCGTTGACCTCCATGATGAACTGACAGTCGGGGTTGACCTGTGCCGGGATGGGTGCGTCAGAAAACTTGGCCTTGAGGAGTGAGAAGGCCTCTTCAGCTTCCCTGGACCAACGGTAGGGGTCTTGGTAGAGGTGAGGCTGGTGAGGGGAAGGGCTATGGAGCTGTAATTGTGTATGAAGCAGTGGTAAAAGTTGGCAAAACCCAGGAACTGCTGTATGTGTTTGCGGGAGGATGATGTAGTCCAATTAAGGACAGCTCTCACCTTCTGAGGATCTGGTAGAATCTGCTCATCGGCTATGATGAACCCCAGGAATGTGATGGAGGGGCTTTGGAATTCACACTTCTCTGCTTTGACATACAGCTGGTTGTCCAGCAGGCATTGGAGGACAGTGCGAATGTGGATCTGGTGTTCAGCTAACGAATGAGAGAAGCTCAGGATATCGTCAAGACAGACAAAAATGAAGGTATTGAGGAAATCTCTGAGTACATCATTAATGAGTCATTGAAAAACTGCCACGGCGTTGGTCAGGCCAAATGGCATCTGCCAAGTACTCTTCGAGTAGTTTGCATCCTCACATTTGCGGCTTCATATTCCGCTATGGCATCCAAAACTCCCTTGTACTTTTCCACCGTGCTTTCTCTCAACGCACGTAACCTTCTCTGGCTCTCCTGTTTGGTCTTTACTGTGACAAAAAGCCACAGAGCAAGCAGTACATAAATCATCCCCTCGTAATCCTCCATTTTGTGTGTTGCTTGTGTGTCACGTACTTTATGTCACGGGAGTGTTGCACCGCCTTGCTGTAAAAAAGTCCCACCCACCTCAGGCGGTACTCTGCTATTATGGAAACAAAAGCTTGCTGAGCTGTGTATAGCCAAGTCGAAGTGAGTAGGGCCAAAGAGGTATTAGTGGAAAAGGGCCAAAGTGTCCAATGGGGGCACGGAATCCCATCTTCCACTCGTCACCCTCGTGCATCCATGATGAGATGGTAGGCGTTCCTGAGGTTCAATTTGGTAAAGATGGTGGAGCCCTGGAGCAGATCAAAGGCAGAGTTAATGAGTGGAAGGGCATACCTGTTCTTGATGGTGATGTCATTGAGCTGCCGGTAGTCGATGCAGGGGCAGAGACAACCATCCTTCTTCTTGACAAAAAAACTCCCAGCCCCCAAGGCGGAGTAGGAAGGTCGAATGAGGCTGGCATTGAGGATTCCTTGATATACTTGTCTATGGCCTCCCTCTCTGGCCTGGAAAGGCTGTAGAACCTGCTGGTAGAAAGGCACGCCCCCTGCAGGAGCTCGATGGGACAGTCGTATGACCTGTTGGGAGGGAGGGAGAGTTCCCTAGACTTGTTAATGACAGGGGCTAGATCATAGTATTCAGGGGGTACCTTCGTTAGGTCTGGAGGCTCAGCCATTGGGGAGGATAGAGTCACTGAAGGGGAGTATGTGGCAGACCGTAGGCAGGTAGAGTAGCAGAGGGAGCCCCAAGATGTGATAGCATTACTGTCAGTTGATGGTGGGGTTATGCAGGTGGAGCCAAGGGTACCCTAATACAGTCTGTGGGCTAGATGCAGTGAGAATGAGAAATGAAATCCTCTCTCTGTGATTATGCGAAACCAATAGGGAATAGTCGGGAATTGGGAGCAGGGTATTGCTAACCGGGTTGCCAGACCTCTGGACATAAAACTTCACTTGGCTCCTGAATCAATCAAGGCATGATCAGCATGCATATGTGAAGATAACAGAAGAAGGACAGTAATTTAGTTTGAGGGGTCTTAGAAGAATGGCCTTCCAACCCCCCTACTGTGATGGACGGGCTGACCCTTTTGGCCGAGTGGGACACATGGCCATTTGAGGAAGGGGAGAGGGTGGTTGCAGTCACGTCACATTGGTGTTTATGTGCACGTTCCTTAAGACAGTTGTCAAGGCGAATGACCAGAGTAATTAGCGCATCTAAGCCACCTCTCTGGTGGCTTAGAGGTAAATGCTCCAGCTTTGCTGTGCGTTGGCGGAACACTCTAATAATAGAAAATAAATTGTACCTGCTGTGGAAATTATCAAAAAGCTGTCATGTTTAGGTTTGCAAAATTTATCCACCGGAGCTCATAGGACAAACAGCGTCCCATCTCCTGTACAGGAGATGCTGTTTGTTTACGCTCGTTAGCCCTTGTTAATCCTGACACTTCATTTCATCTTTACAGTGCTTTGGTCCATTTGTCAGCAGGTGAGTGTCAGTCTTATTTTTAAACTAGTATAATTGCAGTGTTGATACATTTACTCCGAGGCTGATTAGCTGTTCAAATTGGAATGAATATTCCTACCGAGCTGACATGTTTCTATGCTAATGCTATTCTAGCTATTAATTCCTTTGGATGGAAATTTGGGTGTTTTTCGCATGTTCGCATTAACTTTATGTGTAGGCAAGTTACTTTTAATGATAAATAAGAGTCATGGTAAACAGGCATACCTGTTATAAAGTGGTTAGACAAAGATGTGGGTCATATCATCCCTCAGCCTCCACATCCCATTATGAAAAGGCAGCCCAAAAAATCCTCCTTCGGTAATTTCTGCTGGCCGATGTGAATCTAAAAAACTTGTATTTCTGATTGCTATCACCATCTTTCATAAGATGGTGATGGCTACATGAGCCAGTTGCGCACCATTTCAGCATTTTCTTTGTTTAAATTTAGCTAACATTTCCATTGAAATACATTGAGAACGTTGTTTGTTTATACCACGCTCTGGCACTAGGACTCATTGACCGTGATCGGTGACATAAGCCTAGGCAACCCTATCCCTATCCCCCAAAAACTCCTTCATTGAACCGAGTCAAACGAATGCAAAACGGACGGGTGGTAATCTTGGTGCCTTCATCCCCCCATCTCTCTCTGGTTTGGCCTTCCGACCGTGTGCCTCCCATTCCTCTGTGGGCACCTCTGGGACCCTTCATGTGCATGCGCGGCCACCAGTGGACTCTGGTCTCCGAGTTCCACATGTGCTACAGGGTTCTGGAATACTGTAGCCTCAGCAGTGGAAAACTACGGTCGGCCAGGGTTGGTTTTGCGCCATCCCCGGGAAGGGTCACTGACTGTCAGCATGGTCAGTGGTAGGTATAGGGCTTGACATTAACTATTTTGCTCACCGGCTACTGTGGCTAGTGACTTTTCAAAGTTACTACTTACTCAGCCTTTTCACTAGCCACAATTTTGTGGTTGGAAAATTATGTTTAATATGAACAAATTTGAATATTGCATGCTAAAATTTACTTGAACTAAATTTACAGTCATTTTAAATACTATAAATGACACTTATATATACATGAAAATAGCAAGAGAGACACTGCTGAATTATTTATTAACAGCAGGAAATACTGTAAAACAGTGTAGAAAAATATTTGTGATATGAGAATAAAGTACAGGTAGATTTGGTGTTTGTTCCAATTCTCATTTGTGTCCCTACCCCTTCCCCTTTGCCTACTCCTAACCCTTGACCCTTGATAGAGGTTAAAAATGACCCCTATGAATTGAGACACCCACTCAGGGCTGAACAAAGTCATTAGTAGTTGCTGATGGATTTAGTCTACATCAACACTACCTGTTTTCACCAGAAAAAAGAAGAAAAAGAAAACTGATGAGGAAAAAGTCTCATCTTAAGGAGAAAAATGTTGCAAATTTACATGAACAATTCTAATCAGTAGAAAAAGTCATAAATTTACTAGAAAGAAAGCTGTAAATTCGGAGAAAAACTTGGACTCCCTGGTGGGCCATTTTTGGCCCGCGGGCCACATGTTTGACACCCCTGGACCAGCACATTAAAAATACATAATTAGAGGTTTTACTTCATGAAAAGTTGCATATCACAGATCTCATAGATAATCACAGATAAACAAAAGGTCACCTCAGAAGAAGCTTCATTTTTTTTTTTTTTTTTTTTTAGTGCGCATGTGCCGGCATCTGTAAACGTCTCGTCGCGTCAAAGCGTTATCTTGTCTGCTTCTGTTTCTTTTTATTGACTTCGTTTTTAATTTTTTATCTCTTTTTGCTGATATTAGCTTTTTGCTTGGTGTTAGCTTAGTGTTGGCCTAGCAGAAAGCCCGATCAGACACACGGGTGGATTGGACCCCAGGCGGAGCTGTTCACCGGGCTAGGCTAACCTGTTTTTAGCTGTTTTTGGCTGGCTGGCTATCAGCTTCTTGCCTGGAACGTCATGGCTCCATCCCCGACGTGTGTCAGCTGTGTGTCTCACCTTAGGAAGGTTTCTGAGTTGGAAGTGAGACTCTCCAACCTCTATAAAATTCGGGAGGCTGAAGACCACCGCAACACTACAATTCTCGGGCGAACATCGGCCTCGGCAACCGACTCGCAGCTGACAGAGACGGCTACTTACCTGGGTGAATTCAGCACTTCGCCATCCACTTCCACCCCTGCTCCGGTCTCTTCAGATGTCCAGGACCCCAGCAGTAAACACTGGCTTCAGCTCGGAGCTAAACCCAAAGCCCCGGGTGGTTTTTCTCATCCTTAATGCACACCCTGGACCTTGGTTGGGCCAACTACCAAACATCTGCAATTGACCAGACATGGCCGTGCCTCTTCTCTTTCCTTGCTACTGGAAAACAGATTCGACATCCTTTCCCTGGAAGATTTTCCCCACCTGGACGTCAATCATCCTCCCATGGTCACCCCTCCTCCTCCTCCTCCTCCTCCTCCTTCAGCGGCAGCCCAAACCCGCAAGCCCTGGATTAAAACTACTTTAGGTGTGCCAAATTATACACCAGCTCTAAAAAGAAGAGAGTGCATCACCCCGCCATCACTGCAACAACAACGGCAAAATTATCCACCACTTGAGAAACCACCGACAAAGCCCCCCCAGACAACGTTGGTAATTGGTGACTCGATTATGAGGAACATCAGAAGCAGGAACGGTGAGAAGGAAGCCTAGTACGGTGAGAAGGAAGCCTAGTCGCAAAGCCCCGGTTCACCACCAACCTGTTCACGTTTCTAATCGTTTTTCCCCGCTCAGCGACACACCCGCTGAGGAAAAAACTCTGATCATTGGCGACTCTGTAGTCAGAAACGTGAACCTAGAGACTCCAGCGGCCATAGTCACATGCATTCCTGGGGCCAGAGCAGGCGACATCGAGTCAAATTTGAAAATGCTGGCTAAAAGTAACTGTAAATATTCCACAATTGTTATTCACGCCGGCATTAATGACATCCGTCTCCGGCAGTCGGAAGTCACGAAACTTAATGTAGAATCGGTGTGTGAGTTTGCAAAAACGATGTCTGCCACTGTAGTATTCTCTGGGCCCCTCCCCAATCTGACCAGTGATGACATGTTTAGTCGCTCGTCATCCTTGAACCGCTGGCTGTCTGTGTGGTGTCCTGCAAATGACGTGGGCTACATTGACAATTGGAGCTCTTTTTGGGGAAAACCTGGTCTTATGAGACGAGACAGCATTCATCCCACTTTGGATGGTGCTTCTCATTTATCTAACAATCTGGCATCTTTTTTATCCAAATTTCCAAAACCATGACTACTCAGAGTTGGGACCAGGAAGCAGAGTCGCAGTCTTACACGCCTCTCTGCAGCTCCTCTTCATCCGCCACCCCTCAGCTTAGCCCCTGTCTTCCCCATCAGAGAATCGTTGTCTGCTCCCTCCAAAGTAAATAAAAATATAATGTATAAGCATCCCAAAGTGATAAAGCAAAATATTGGTAAAACTCAAATTAAACATAAAGCCTCTAAATTGAATGATTTGGCCTCTGTTCCTCCTCATAATTTAAAAATTAAATGTGGTTTATTAAATATTAGGTCTCTAACTCCCAAGTCTCTGTTAGTCCATGATCTGTTAATTGATCATCAGATTGATTTAATTTCCCTTACAGAGACTTGGTTAGGACAAGAGGATTATGTTGGTTTAAATGAATCAACTCCCTCTGGTTATTTAAACTGTCAAAATCCCAGAAGTTCTGGTCGTGGAGGAGGAGTAGCATCAATTTACCATTCCAAATTACTAGTTAATGTAAAGCAAAAAACATGTTATAATTCCTTTGAGGGCCTGGTCCTCAGTATTGGGCACTTTAGCAATTCCAGGTTAAACCCAATTTTATTTGCCATAGTTTATCGTCCCCCATCAACCTATTCAGAATTTTTATCCGAATTTCCTGATTTCTTAGCTGATTTAGTGCTGAAATCTGATAGAATAATTATAGTAGGGGACTTTAATATACATGTGGATGTAGATAGTGACTGCCTTAATGTGGCTTTTAATTCAATATTAGACTCGATTGGGTTTTCTCAGAAAGTAGGAAATTCTACTCATTACCTCCACCATACATTGGACCTTGTTCTGACATATGGCATAGAAATAGAAAATCTGGTAGTGTCTCCTCATAACCCTGTACTCTCAGACCATTGTCTGTTAACCTTTGATTTTACTATTTCTGACTATTTGGCTCCTAAAGAAAAATATTATCACAGTAGATGCCTCTCAGATGATGCTGTTTCCAAATTTATGCAGATTGTTTCCTCTATGCCATGTGTCAACACAACGGAAATAAGCTATAGACAGCTTGCTCCTTCTGTAATTGATAACATGGTGGATAGTGTTTCCGCTTCTCTGCATCAGGCTCTAGACTTGGTGGCCCCCTTAAAAAAGAAAAAGTCTAATCAGAGATTTTTAACTCCTTGGTTCAACACAGAAACTCGTAGCTTAAAACAGAAGACTCGTCAATTAGAAAGAAAATGGCGCTCTACTAATTTAGATGAAATCTATTTAGCTTGGAGAAATCATCTTTTAATTTATAAAAAATCTCTTAGAAAAGCTAGAACGAGTTATTACTCTGCATTAATAGAAGAGAACAAGAATAATCCCAGGTTTCTTTTCAGTACTGTAGCCAGGTTGACAAAGAGTCAGGACTCTGTCAATCCTAGCATCCCCTTAGAGCTTACTAGTCAGGACTTTATGAACTTTTTCAATAATAAAATTTCATCCATCAGAGATAAAATCAATCAGATTCTTCCCACAGTTAACTTAAATACTGTAACTACTACAACTCTTTCTATTGATGTCTGTCTTGATGAGTTTACTCCAATCGACCTTTGTGAGTTAGACAAAATAGTTTCCTCATCCAAACCTTCAACTTGTCTTTTAGACCCTATTCCTACCAGGTTATTTAAAGAAGTCTTCCCACTTATTGGTAGCTTTATTCTTCATATAATCAATTCTTCATTAACTTTAGGCCATGTACCGCAGGCTTTTAAAACGGCTGTAATTAAACCCTTACTCAAAAAGCCAACGCTAGATCCAGGAGCTTTAGCTAACTATAGACCAATCTCTAATCTCCCTTTCATTTCAAAAATCTTAGAAAGAGTTGTTGCTATGCAATTATTTGACCACCTGCAGGGAAATGGTTTATTTGAGGAGTTTCAATCTGGGTTTAGAATCCATCATAGCACTGAAACAGCCTTAGCGAAGGTCACTAACGACCTCCTCATTGCATCTGATAATGGACTAGTTTCTGTACTTGTCCTTTTAGATCTTAGTGCAGCTTTTGATACTATTGATCATAATATTCTACTTGATAGATTAGAACACTATGTTGGACTTAATGGAACTTCGTTGCAGTGGTTTAGATCTTATTTATCTGATAGGTTCCAGTTTGTTCATGTAAATGATGAGTTTTCTCTCAGCTCAAAGCTTAGTCATGGAGTTCCACAGGGATCTGTGCTTGGCCCTACTCTTTTTAGTTTATATATGCTTCCATTAGGCAACATTATTAGAAAGCACTGTATACATTTTCACTGTTATGCAGATGACACACAATTATACCTGTCAATGAAGCCAGATGATACTAATCAATTAGCCAAGTTAGAAGCCTGTCTTAAGGAAATCAAAGTTTGGATGACTTGTAATTTCCTGCTATTAAATTCAGATAAGACTGAAGTCATTCTTGTTGGTCCAAAAAACCTTAGAAATTCCTTTCCAAATCAAACTTTCAGTTTGGATGCAGTTACTCTTTCTCTTAATAGCTCTGTGCGGAACCTTGGAGTTATTTTTGATCAGGATTTGTCCTTCAATTCACATATTAAATTTGTTTCTAAGACTGCCTTCTATCATTTGCGTAATATTGCCAAGATTAGGAGCATCTTGTCTCAGAGTGATGCTGAGAAGCTGATCCACGCTTTTGTTAGCTCGAGATTAGATTATTGTAATTCTTTATTATCAGGTTGTCCTAAAACATCTTTAAAAAGTCTTCAGCTGATCCAAAATGCTGCAGCAAGAGTTTTAACAGGTACTAGAAAGAGAGATCATATCTCTCCGGTTCTGGCCTCCCTTCATTGGCTTCCCATAGAGTTTAGAATTAAGTTTAAAATCCTTCTTCTTACTTACAAAGCTCTAAACAATCAGGCTCCTTTTTATTTAAAAGATCTGATACTACCGTATCATCCTAACAGAGCACTACGCTCCCAAAATGCAGGTTTACTTGTAATACCTAGAATCTCCAAAAGTACAATGGGAGGCAGAGCCTTCAGTTATCAAGCTCCTCTCCTGTGGAATCAGCTGCCAATCTGGATTCGGGAGTCAGACTCGATCTCTGTTTTTAAGAATAGGGCTAAAACCTACCTTTTTGATATAGCCTACAATTAGGGAGGGATCATGTGTTTTCTGAACCCTCCCTTAGTTATGCTGCTAATAGGTTTAGTCAGCCGGGGGACCTCCAGTAATGCACTGGGCCTCACTCCTTTCCTCACTCTCTATGAAATATTTTTTTTTTGCTGGTCATTAACATTTGTTTGTTCTCTCCTATAGATTGAGTCCCCATCGTGCTGTTTGCTCTCTACATGTCTGTTCTTTTCTTCTTCTCTATCCCCTCACCCCCCAGCCAGTCGCAGCAGATGACTGCCCCTCCCTGAGCCTGGTTCTGCTGGAGGTTTCTTCCTGTTAAAAGGGAGTTTTTCCTCTCCACCGTCGCCAAGTGCTTGCTCACAGGGGATCGCCTGATTGCTGGGGTCTTTCTGCAACTGTGGGGGTCCTCCCTACAGTTGATAGTGCTATGAGATGACTGTTGTTGTGAAATGGCGCTATATAAATAAATAAATAAAGTTGAAGCAGGTACTGTGTCACTAAATTTTTTCCTGGTGCTAAAGTGTCTGACATTGAGGCTCTTACCCCTGACTTATTTAATGAATTCCCCCACGCTAAAACTGTCATTGTACATGTTGGATGCAACAACATCCCAGATGAAGCGTCGGAGACCTTAAAGAGTGACTTCAGGAGCCTTCTGTCCACTCTTATGAACTGTGGCAGACGTGTGTTTATCTCTGGACCTTTGGCACCTTTCAGACGAGGTCGCAATTATTTTAGCAGAACTCTCAGCCCTAATACCTGGTTGTGTTCTACATGTCCTACTTTTAACATTGGTTTTGTAGACAATTTCAACCTGTTTTGGAATTGCCCATCACTTATGAGGCCAGATGGCATCCATCCTAATAGACTTGGTACACGTGTTTTAAGGGACAATCTGTTCTATTCCATTCAGCGTTTTTTAGTACAGTGACTGAAATTTGGTGCGTTAACTCACCCCAAAGTTCCTGGGTCTGCCAACCAGCGCTTCTTTGTTTCCACTTCTCATATTAATCCTATTAATCCAAATAATCCTCACTGTTTAGATCAGTCTTCAATTTATAACCCCATAGATTGTGTCTGTCTCCCGTTACCCAAAATATTATAACCCAAGACAAATACAACATAACTTGATAAAATACACGCCTTTCTGCAGCTCGTCCTCATCCGCCACCCCTCAACTTAGCCTCTGTCTTCCCCCTCAGAGAACCTTCGTTTACACCCCCCAAAGTTAATAAAAATATAATGTATAAACATCCCAAAGTGATTAAACAAAAAGTTGGTAAAACTCAAATTAAACGTCAAGTCTCTAAATTTAATAATTTGGCCTCTGTTCCTCCTCATAATTTAAAAATTAAATGTGGTTGTTAAATATTAGGTCTCTAACTCCCAAGTCTCTACTAGTCCATGATCTGTTAATTGATCATCAGAATGATTTAATATCCCTTACAGAGACTTGGCTTGGGCAAGAGGATTATGTTGGTTTGAATGAATCAACTCCCTCTGGTTATCTAAACTATCATAATCCCAGAAGTTCTGGTCGTGGAGGTGGAGTAGCGGCAATTTTCCATTCTAAATTACCAGTGAATGTAAAGCAAAAATCATGTTTTAATTCCTTTGAGAGCCTGGACCTCAGTATGGGGCACATTAGCAATCCTAGCTTAAACCCAATTTTCTTTGCCATAGTTTACCGTCCTCCCTCAGCCTACTCAGAGTATGTATCCAAATTTGCCGAATTTTTAGCTGATTTAGTGTTGAAATCAGATAGAGTAATTATAGTAGGGGATTTTAATATACATGCTGATGTAGATAGTGACTGTCTTAATAAGGCATTCAATTCAATAGTAGACTCAATGGGGTTTTCCCAGAAAGTAGAAAATTCTACCCATTATCTCCACCACACATTGGACCTTGTTCTGACTTATGGTATAGAAATAGAAAATCTGGTAGTGTCTCCTCATAATCCTGTACTGTCAGAACATTGTCTGTTAACCTTTAATTTTACTATTTCTGATTATTTGACTCCTAAAGAAAAATATTACTACAGCAGATGTCTTTCAGATGACGTTGTTACCAAATTTTGCAGATTGTCTCCTCTATACCATGGGTCAACACAACGGAAATAAAAGATGGGAGAGCCTGCTCACTTCTGTAATTGATAGCATGGCAGATAGTGTTACAGCCTCTCTGCATCAGACACTAGACTTGGTGGCCCCTTTAAAAAAGAAAAAGTCTAATCAGAGATTTCTAACCCCTTGGTTTAACACAGAAACTTATAGCTTAAAACAGAAGACTCGTCAATTAGAAAGAAAATGGTGTTCCACTAATTTAGATGAATTCTATTTAGCATGGAGAAATCATCTCCTAATTTATAAAAAATCTCTTAGAAAAGCTAGAACAAGTTATTACTCTGCATTAATAGAAGAGAATAAGAATAATCCCAGGTTTCTTTTCAACACTATAGCCAGGCTGACAAAGAGTCAGGACTCTCTCAATCCTCGCATCCCCCTTGAGCTTTCTAGTCAGGACTTTTTGAACTTTTCAATCATAAAATTTTATCTATTAGGACTTCCGGTCTGGACGCCATGGAGATAGCAACTTAACGCTGAACCTCCCAGGCCCAATCCAAGGAAAACATCTTCAAAATCAGACTTAACGGATTTTTGGAAGAATAAAAATCAAAAGACAAAAACACCATGCCTAACCAAAAACAGAAGAAACTGACATTCCCCAGGTCAGGACACGCAGCGGCCGCAGAATCTGAACCGGAGGACCTCCGTTCAGGAGACGAGGAGCTGGACCTAGCTAACAAAAAGATTAGCTTGAAATCGCTATTTGATGAATTACGACGATTTCGGGCCGAATTTCATGAATTCAGAGAGGAACTAAAAAGGACGAACAGCAGAATGGACCAGGCCGAAAACCGAATCTTGGAAGCTGAAGAAAGAGTAAAAGTGCTTGAAGATTCTATGCTGGATTTACACAGAAAACAGTCAAGGCTGGAGGCTAAGCTAACCGACCAAGAAGGAAGACAGAGACGAGATAACATCAGAATTCACGGTCTGAAAGAAGGAGCTGAAGATAGTTTCAACACAGTGGCGGAATGCGTGGAATCCTTATTGAGAGAGAAGTTGGATATTCCACAAACCACCGATTTGAAGATAGAAAAGGCCCATCGTACATTAGCCGCAAAGCCAGCGGCAGAAGCGCCCCCGCGTTCAGTGGTGGTAAGATTCTCCGATTTCAAAATAAAACAAGAGGTTGTAAGACGGGCTTGGCAGAAAAAAGGATTTATGCATCAAGAGAGAAAAGTCTTCGTGGAGCACGATTACGCCCCTGAGGTTCTTAAAAAGCGACGGGAATATAACGACGCCAAAAATGTTCTACGGGAACAGAATCTACGCTTTCAGACGCCATTTCCGGCGAAGTTAAGGGTCTTTTACGGTGAAGAATCATGTCTCTATAATTCAGCAGAAGAAGCAACAATTGACATGGCGAGAAGAGGACTCCCGGTAACGGTGTTTAAACCCGCAGCGAATCTGAGCGAGAAGATCAGAGCTCAAACGTGGTCCACTCAGAGACCTTCAAAATCCACGGGCCAACAGCGGGAAACCCAGCCCCAGAGCTACAAAGATAAGCTTTCCAGTTCCAGGAAGGAATCGCGACCTTTTTGTTTTGTTTTTTTTTCTTTTCAGCCATTCTGCACTTCCATCCCCCCTCCTACAAGGTAACAAACATTAAAGGAGGTGCAGAATCAGCATGTGGTAAAACCTTTCATGGAGCAGTTATAGCATTAGAAACAAATGTCTTCTTAATTTAAAGGGAAAAAAAAAATCTTGTTAAAATAGAAATGTAACAATGACCCACATGTTCTCTCCACACTAACAAATACTGTACTAGAGTGAATGTTTGCTGTGATGGGGGTGGGAGGGTGCACACAATCTCATAGGGTATAGGCATAAAAAAAAAAAAAAAATCATTACAAATTCGGATTGGGATCTGAAATTCACGTTAAAAACATGGGACAACTTACAGGGGTAAGAGAGGGCCCTCAACACGTAACAAAGTTTGAGGAATTTCTCTCAGAGCCTACACTCCATCAGGGCTCTTACAGGGTCTTTAAAGAGACCCCAGCTCAGGAAGTTTTTTTTGACAGTTTTTTGTTTTAAAGTTTCGTACACTATGTTCTTAATGTTTTTTATGTTCTTAATGTTCTTTCAGTTTCTGAGTAGCAAAAAAGAGGGCCACCACACTGTTATGCGTGGGTTTACTCCGGGATTTCTCCGGTTTCCTCCCACATGCCAAAAACATGCATGTTAGGTTAATTGGCTGTTCTAAATTGTTCCTAGATATTTGTTTCCTATAGGCCCTTGAATAGAGGGTTAGTATTAATGAAAGCGCTTTGAGTGGTCTTTGTGACTAGAAAAGCGCTATATAAGTGCAGGTTAGTTAGTTAGTTAGTTAGTTAGTATACTAAACAAGAAAATATAATGGAGAAACAAGGTGTAACCAAAATAGCCTCATATAATGTAAAAGGGATCCTGAATCCAGTTAAAAGATCCAAGATTCTACGCAAAATGAAAAAAGACAAAGCAGAAATAATATTTTTACAAGAAACCCACCTAACAGACGTGGAACACACTAAACTCAATAGACAAGGGGTTAAAATGATCTTTTCATCTTCATATAAATCAGGGAGGAGGAGGGGAGTAGCGACATTGATATCAACCAAAATTACATTTGAAAAAAAATCAGAACACAAAGATAAAGAAGGGAGGTACAGTTTGGTAATTGGGCGGCTAGAGGGAGAAGATATCACCCTGCTGAATGTATATGCACCACCAGGGGCTAAATGGAAATTTTTATAAAAATGTGTTCGACCTAATGATAACTAAAGCCCAAGGTTTAGTGATATGTGGTGGAGACTTCAATCTAAGACTGAATCCATACTGGGATGCAACAGGTAATTCTTCACATCAAAATAACACTCAAAATAGGAAAACTCGGATGCTACTAAAAGAAATGGGAATCTGTGACGTATGGAGGGAATTCAACCCCAATGTAAAAGATTATACTTTTTATTCAACACCACATTCATCTTACTCAAGGATTGATTACTTTTTTATGTTTAATAGAGACATTGGAAGAGTAAAAACATGTAAAATAGGACTGATGGATCTCTCTGACCACAGTCCGATCTATATGGACTTAAACATCCAAAAATACACAAGTAATACATTTTTCTGGAGGTTGAATTCAAATGTCCTGAAAGGACCATTGAAAGATGAATTGGAATCAGATATTTTCAGATATTTGGAAGAAAACGATAATGGAGAAGTGTCCCCTTTAATACTGTGGGATGCGTGCAAAGCTGTAATAAGGGGAAAAATTATTGCAAAACTGGCAACCCAAAAGAAACTGAGACAAGAAAAACTAATCACACTAGAGTCAGAATTCAAGAACCTAGAAAAAGAACACAAAGACAACACTCATTCTAATGGCTCACTCAAGATTAAAGAAATTAAAAATCAAATAAATGAGATCTACACAATAGAAATCCAGAAGAAACTTACATTTCTGAAACAAAAACACTATGAAGCAGGCAGTAAATATAAATTGAGGAAACAACAAACAGAAAGAGCAATCTACAAAATCAGAGACCTATTCTTAAAAGCTTTGAGAATTACTACAAGAACTTATACTCCCACAAAAAACATAAAAACGCATCCGAGACATTCCTAAACACATTAAACCTTCCCCAACTTACGGAATCACAAAATAAAACACTACTGTCAGAAATACAACCTAAAGAATTGGAAAAAGCAATTATGAAACTTAAAGCTAACAAATCCCCAGGAGCAGATGGCTATACAGCAGAATGGTACAAAACCTTTAAACAGCAACTATCTCCTCTCCTCCTGAAAACATTTAACTATGTCCTCCACACAGGGGAAATCCCCCCCTCCTGGAGAGAAGGGGTCATTGCAGTTATACCTAAACCTGAAAAGGATAAACTAGAATGCTCCAACTACAGACCAATCAGTGTATTAAATCAGGACTATAAGCTTTTTACCATTATCCTTGCCAAAAGGTTAGAAAACATACTGACAGACTTAATTCACTTAGACCAAACAGGTTTTATAAGACAAAGACAGACACAAGACAACATTCGACGCACTTTACACATAATTCATCATATAAAAAAATATAACTTAAATGCAGTCATATTGGGATTAGATGCTGAAAAAGCATTCGATTCGGTTGACTGGTCTTTCCTATATAGAATCTTATCCAGTTTCAATTTTCATAACAACTTCATTAGAACTATACAGGCATTATATAAACCAACAGCTAAAATAAGGATTAACGGTAATTTATCATCATCTTTTGAGCTGGAAAGAGGATGTCGTCAAGGCTGCCCCCTGTCTCCACTGCTCTTTGCAATCTTCATAGAACCTCTGAGCCAATGGATAAGACAAAATCAAAAAATTCAGGGTATTACACTTGGTCAGAAGGAACATAAAATAGCACTCTTTGCTGATGACATTTTAATATACCTAGGGCAGCCAGACACTTCTTTACCAGAACTAATCTCAGTTTTTTCAGACTATGGAGATTTATCGGGGTACAAATTAAACATGCATAAAACCCAAGTTTTAACATTCAACTATGACCCAAATCATTATTCACTAAGTGAACTCAAAACTAACTGGGAGTTGGAATCTATGAAATATCTGGGGGTCAATATCCCGAAACAACTCGACAAAATTATAACACTAAACTATGATCCACTGGTGACAAAAATAAAATCTGACCTAGCAAGATGGAATATGATACCATTCTTAGGTACTGCACAAAGAATTGAAGCAGTCAAAATGAATATACTTCCACGTCTTCTATACCTTTTCCAAACAATACCGGTAGAACCTCCCAAAAAAACATGGCAGGAGCTGGACAGAAGGATCTCAAGATTCATATGGCAGGGCAAGAGACCTAGAATCAGATATAGAACCCTACAGCTAAACAAAGACAAAGGTGGGCTCGCGCTGCCAAATATCAGGGACTATTTTATAGCTGCACAAATTAAAACTTTAGTAGAGATATGTAACCCAGTCTACACTGCACAATGGAAGGAGATGGAAGGCCAAATAACAAGTGACATCCCCCTACAGGCGATAATAGGGAACAATGCCTTACCTAAACTCTTGAATAACACTAACCCGTGGATAGAGACCCCGCTAAAAATTTGGTTTAAGATAGTCAGAGAGAATCAAGCTAAAGAGCCCTATCGACTTCCGCAATGGATTGCCTATGATCAAGACTTTACCCCCAATAAAACAGACACTAGAGTTAAAGAGTGGAAAGAGAAAGGGCTGATAAAATATTACGATTTTTTTAAGGGGCAAACTTTAAGAAGTTTTGAAGATTTGAAAAAACAAGGTCTAATAAATCAAGATCTTTACAGGTTCTTTCAGCTTAGACACCACATAAACAATATACTTAAAAAGGAGGATTTGGAAAGGGCCCAGTCAGGTGTTCTGAAGGTCTTCTTAATGGCATATAAAGGGATCCCAGGGATCAGATACATTTCTAAAATATACCAAGGTCTTCAAGACTTAAAAGGAGACAACACATCATATATAAAAGAGAGATGGGAAAAAGAGGGGAATTTCACTTTACAATCGGAAATATGGGAAAAGCTAAATAAACAGCAATGGAAAAGTACCTCATCCCTGCAGTAGAGAGAATTTGGATGGAAAAACTTGGTAAGATTTTTCAGAACACCTGCACAAAACAAATTTACCCATAAGGGGTTGAACTGTTGGCGCTTGTGTGGTGAAAAGACTGCAAATCATTTTCATGTGTTTTGGTCATGCCCAGTTATCCACCAATATTGGACCAATGTACAGACAATATTGGGGAAAATATTCAAAATAACAGTTCCCTTTTCTTTTGTAACTTTGTATTTGGGTTTACTACCGGACTCACTGGAAAGACGAGGAGATAAATACTTATTCAATGTTTTAATATTGGCAAGTAAAAAAGCCCTAACTAAAAAATGGATGCTGAAGGACTGTCCTACACCTGAAGATTGGATTAACGTGATTCAAGACATTTACTCGATGGAAAAGTTGACATTCGCACTGAGACAGGACATGGATGGGTTCATGAACTTTTGGCAACCCTGGATCGCATATGTGTCTTCCATTAGATCTAATCTTTGACAAATACCATTTCAATAATGGTCTCGCTCTTTGTTCCAATGCTACTCAGATGCTCTTTTACTTTTAATTACTTAATTTTCTGTTTGTTTGTTTTTTGCTGTTCTGTTTGTTTGTTTATTCGTTTTTTTTATTTAATTCTCTTTAATTTCACTTTTTCTTTCACTTTAAAAAGAAGGGGGGGTGTTGTTATAACTATCCTACCAATGTTGTCAAATAGCAAAAAATAAGGGAACATGTGATGAAAATGTAAACAATGCAATGCTGTAATGACCTGTATACCCTTTACAAAAACTTAAATAAAAAAAAAAAAATAAGAAAAAAATTTTTATCTATTAGAGATGAAATCAGTCAGATTCTTCCCACCGTAAACTTAAGTACAGCAACTACTACAACTCCTTCAATTGATATCTGTTTAGAAAAGTTTACTCCAATTGACCTTTTAGAGTTAGATAAAATAATCTCCTCATCTAAGCCTTCAACTTGTCTTTTAGACCCTATTCCTACCAGGTTATTTAAAAAAGCCTTCCCATTTATTGGTAGCCGTATTTTTCAAATAATCAATTCTTCTTTAACTTTAGGTCATGTACTGCAGGCTTTTAAAATTTCTGTAATTAAACCCGTACTCAAAAAGCCAGTGCTCGATCCAGGAGTTTTGGCTAACTATCGACCAATCTCTAATCTGCCTTTCATTTCAAAAATCTTAGAAAGAGTTGTTGCTACGCAATTATTTGACCACTTTCAGGGAAATGGTCTATTTGAAGAGTTTCAATCTGGGTTCAGAATTCATCACAGCACTGAAACAGCCTTAGTGGAGGTCACTAATGACCTCCTTATCACATCTGATAATGGACTTGTTTCTGTACTTGTCCTTTTAGATTTTAGTGCAGCCTTTGATACTATCGATCATGATGTTCTACTTGATAGATTAGAACACTATGTTGGACTAAATGCAACTCCGCTGCAGTGGTTTAGATCTTATTTGTCCGATATACTTCAGTTTGTTCATATCAATAATGAGTTTTCTTCCAACTCTAAGCTCAGTCATGGAGTTCCACAGGGATCTGTGCTAGGCCCTACTCTTTTTAGTTTATATATGCTTCCATTAGGCAACATCATTAGAAAACACTGTATACAGTTTCACTGTTACGCAGATGACACACAATTATATCTGTTAATGAAGCCAGATGATTGTAATCAATTAGCCAAGTTAGATGCCAGTCTTAAGGAAATCAAAGCTTGGATGACTGGTAATTTTCTGCTATTAAACCCAGATAAGACTGAAGTCATTCTTGTTGGTCCAAAAAACCTTAGAAAAACCTTTCCAAATCAAGCTCTTAATTTGGATGCCGCTACTCTTCCTCTGAATAGTTCTGTGCGGAACCTTGGAATTATTTTTGATCAAGATCTGTTTTTTAATTCACATATTAAATTTGTTTCTAAGACTGCCTTCTATCATCTGTGCAATATTGCCAAGATTAGGAGCATCTTGTTTCTGAATGATGCTGAGAAACTGATCCACGCTTTTGTTAGCTCTAGATTAGATTATTGTAACTCGTTATTATCAGGTTGTCCTAAAATATCTTTAAAAAGTCTTCAGTTGATCCAGGATGCTGCTGCAAGAGTTTTAACAGGTACTAGAAAGAGAGATCATATGTCTCCGGTTCTGGCCTCCCTTTATTGGCTTCCCATAGAGTTTAGAATTAAGTTTAAAATCCTTCTTCTCACTTACAAAGCTCTTAATAATCAGGCCCCCTTTTATATAAAAGATCTGATATTACCCTATCATCCTAACAGAGCACTATGCTCCCAAAATGCTGGATTACTTGTAATACCTTGAATCTCCAAAAGTACAATGGGAGGCAGAGCCCATTAAATGGGAGTTTTTCCTCTCCACCATCGCTAAGTGCTTGCTCACAGGAGATCGTCTGATTGCTGGGGTCTTTCTGCAATTGTGGGGTTTTCCCTACATTTGAAAGTGCTATGAAATGACTTGTTGTGATACAGCGATATATAAATAAAGTTGAATTGAATTGAATTGAATTTGCTCTTTACAGCAACACAAAGTTTAGTCACTTTTTCTCTCTGTCATACGAAAACTTAAATTTGCACAGCTGTGGGCAGTAAATGGGAGCTTCTTGCTCTAAAAATAATCATATTTAACCACAGAGGTAGGAGCTGATGTGGGGAGAGAGCGCAGTTTAACTACTCATGCTGTAACAATGAAGGATCAGGTGGAATTCCCCTGGTGATCTGATCGCGGAGAGCAGGGACAGCTGTGTTCTGCTGGCTGGCCTGTTGTTAGTTCGGTGCCATTTCTGGCCACAAAATGAACCAACCTGTGGAGCACAATGTCCGCGGTTTTTCCTGTACTCCAGCTTGGAACAGTCCTGTGTACCACATGGGGAGTTGAGCCAGAGCCAGACCACACCCACGGCGACAGTGGACCAATGAGCACTGTGTGTACAGATAGTGCTCATGGGAGTTGTAGTTTTGTAGTCTCACACTGCGATAGGCTTATTATTTAGATGTTGCTTGAGAAAACTACAACCTGCCAAAGTGGCTAGTGGGACTGGTTGTCTTACCCGTCACTGGTGAAATACACCCACCAGTGGCAAGTGGTTGGGTGCTGATGTCAAGCCCTGGTTGGTAGACCATGAGCCTCTGTCCACGAAGCCATGTCAGCTCCTCCCTCTTCTCCTGGGGGAGTGAACTCAGGTGTTTAGCCATGCCCAATGCTTAGCAGGATTGGTTAATGTTATAATTAATCAGGTTAAGCAGGAATGCTTACGTAGCTAGAAATGCTCTGTCCAAACTCGCATTTTTGTGTGGGGTGGAGCTTAAGTGGATTTTTATAGCGGAAAAACACAAGACTTGGGATTTGGGACAGATTTTGCTCTTGATATGTCTTGTAAGTCACAAAAAACATGTTACAGACATGTTCACAACAGAAAAAAAAAAAAGATTTTTGGCGGACTGTCAGTTTAAAGGTCCAATATTGTGCATTTTCCAGGGATTAAAAAACATTATCAAAAAAGTTGTCAGTTGTTGAGTCTAAAATACCTTAAACCCCAGTTCTTTGATACAACGGCCAAATAACCAGGCTGAGAGATGAATTATATTTTCCTTTTTTTACTGAAAGTGAGATATGGATACAAGCAGTGCTGGGACACAGCTCTTTAGGCAATTCCCAAAGAGTGTGCCACCCGATAAGTGGGCCCTATAGTTTTTATAGCCTAACCACCCCTTCATGCAAGAGGGGAGGGGTTTTACCTCATTGTATCTGTAACACATTTTAGGCTTACATGGCAGCTCAGCTGTGTGCAGAACTACTGATTTCAACAAATGAATTATAGGGTGTAAACTAAACTCTGTAGTGTAGCGTGTAAAGCAAGCAGATGAAGTGTGAGAAAGACAGAGAAATCATGCCATTTTATCAACACAGTTATGTCTGAAAAGTCAGTTTTCAGTGTGCTAATTAATATTAATGAGCCTGTTATGTGATTGGGTAAAGGCAGTGCTGTATAATATGATACGCATAATATGTTTTTTTTCCCATAGCTTTGGGTAAGGGTTTTCTGTGTGGGCCAATCAGAAGTGTGTTTCAGCCACCTAGAGCACTAGAGTTGCTATAGCTATTGCTATACCCCGTGAATTAAGACATGCAGTCTTTAGTCCTGATGATACTACAACAGTGATATGAAGGACCTGCTGACAACGTCTGCTCCTCCCAGAGTTCAGTTGGGCTGCAACAAATATATAGCTTATGTTAACCTGACGTGTCTCTCCAGATATGTAACTACACATCATGGCAGCGTTTTGAATGGGATGGCCTTCCAAACAATTGGTCCCTTTCCCACACAGCACCGTACATGTGACAATGTCGGCATTACATAATGCCATGTGTCAGTGTGACTTAAAAAGATGAAGTTTCCAAACATTGGTAATGTGTTGTTTTTTGTAGCATTCAGGGAGATTTATTGCTCCAGCATTCCTACATTCTCAAGGGTATATAAACAATTGAAAAAGTATTATTTTTTTCATTAGTTTTTTATTGCACAAAGTAAAATGCACCATAGGATGATATTAGCATGTAGGCATAATTTACATTTATTTACCTCATTTACTTAATGCATCACTTTATTCTTCAGTTAGGATATAGTGTTGTCTTGTATGCCCCTTCATTTTTACTACTGTTTCACTTTAGTGAAATTAATTTGTTTTCTGAAATTTACTACTTCTTTCTTGTAAATTTGCTGCTTTTGTCTCAAAAATTTGACTTTCCCATTTACATTTTTGTCTGTCATAAATGTGTAACATTTTTTCCTCAGATTTGACCTTTTCATGTAAATTTGCAACTTTTCCATAGAGTTGAAACTTTGCTCATAAACTTGCAGGTTTTTTTTCTCCAGTTAGCTTTTTTTCCTTGTAAATTAAAAACTTTGTCAAACTTGCCAATTTATTCCTCATAAATCTACTACTTTTTCATATGAGTTTGCAATGTTCATAGAGATCCTGGTTAAACTTTTGTTCTATGTAATGGTTTATTTTTTCTGTATATGTGGAAAATGATCCAATTTTATTTTTTAATGTTTTTGTTGGAAATTATTTTTTCTTTTTTGGTCCATTTTAAGGTTTTGGTGACAGGTGGAGGGATGTTCAAAAATGTCATGAGCTGAGCAGTGGAGGTTTCCGCCACACTCAGTCTAATGGCTTTTTCTCTACATTTATATATTTCTTGTGATTTGTGCTTTTTAGGTTCTGTTATTCTCGTACTGTTTTCTATTTTCTTGTTTATGTTTTAGTTTTGTTATGCTCATATTTTGTATTAATTTGTAATTATTTATCAGCCTGCATTTGGTGATGTTTTATTCTTTATATTCTTACTGTGATGTTCTTTCTCGGGGTTGACAGCTGTTAAGTGGAAGTTCCGGTTTTGTGCTCAGTGTGGGCGTTGCCCTGTCAGCTGTCAGATCCAGTCACTCCTCTCTCATTGCTTCCAGCTGATCCAGATCACTAATCATTGTTTTCTCTTGCCCGCTCTAGTATCCACACCTGTAGTCCATTATGTTATGTCTTATTTAAGACCGCAGCTCCTTGCATTCCTCGCTGCAAAGTCAAAGTCAAAGTGCCTTTATTGTCATTCCATTGTTAATGAACAATGCAACGAAACTGAGATGCTGCTCCCTAAAAACAAACTATAAACAAACTATCACACTCACAGTTCACTCATGCATTTAACATTCTTATAATTACAACAATAAATAATGCTTGAAACAAAATTATCTAAAAGTTGAATACAATATGTAAGTAGCAATAATGAAAAACATACTGAGCGATAAATACAAAAGACCAGCTTATGCACACAGAGTTGTTGCTACAAAATCACCTAAAATAACAAAAAAAAATATCAGCAGTCTGTGCGTGTTACATAAATCCGTTCAAAATACGTACTGCTGCTGGGAAAAAAACTATGATTAAACCTGGTAGTCCGGGCTTTATGGGATCTGTACCACTTTCCCGAGGGGAGCAAGTGAAAGAAGTCATGGCCTGGATGAGCACAGTCTTTAATGATGGCAATAGCTCTGCTGAGGTACCGAGACCTGGAAATCTCTTTCAGAGAAGGGAGAGAACAGCCAGTGATTTTTTGCGCAGTCTCGATCACTCTCTGGAAGGCTTTGCGGTCTGCGGCTGAACAGCCCTCATACCAAACCGTGATGCCATATGACAGAATGCTCTCAATAGCAGAGCGATAAAATAAAACCAGCATCTGTGCATTCAGGCCATTCTTCTTGAGGAGCCTCAGAAAGTGTAGATATTGTTG
Organism: Pholidichthys leucotaenia; assembly: GCA_020510985.1. Classification (NCBI taxonomy): domain Eukaryota; kingdom Metazoa; phylum Chordata; class Actinopteri; order Cichliformes; family Pholidichthyidae; genus Pholidichthys; species Pholidichthys leucotaenia. The sequence continues at coordinate 35,154,124 of CM035848.1, forward strand.
AGCCTTTTTTATCGTAGCTATGGTGTTAACTGCCCAGGTAAGGTTGTGAGAAATATGAACACCCAAAAACTTAAAAGACTCCACCCTCTTCACACACTCCTTGCCTATATATAGAGGAGGCGGTTCACTGCTATGCTTCCTAAAATCAATAATGAGTTCTTTTGGGGGTTTTTTTGTATTCAATAGCAGATTATTATCTGAGCACCATCTCACCAGTTTCTGGACCTCTTCTCTGTATGCGGACTCATCTCCTCCTGATATGAGCCCCACTACTGTTGTGTCATCTGCAAACTTCACTATAATGTTTGTGGGATGAACAGGTATGCTGTCATATGTGTACAATGAATACAAAGTGGGGCTCAACACACAGCCCTGTGGCGAGCCTGTGTTAAGCATGACTGTAGAGGAGGAATGGGTTCCGAGTATAACAGTTTGTGTTCTGTTTGTTAGGAAGTCCTTAATCCAGCTGCAAGTGTGAGTAGGCAGACCAAGCTGAAGCAATTTGGTGATGAGAATGTTGGGAATAATTGTATTAAATGCCGAGCTATAGTCAACAAACAACATTCTTACATAGCTCCCCTTGTCTTCTAAATGGCTGAATGCCGAGTGGAGAGCTATAGCAATAGCATCTTCAGTGGATCTGCCCCGCCTGTAGGCAAACTGGTACCGATCAAAGTCTGGGGGGAGACTAGGCAAAAGCTGTTTCAATACCATTTTCTCAAAGCACTTCATAACAATGGGTGTTAATGCTACTGGTCGATAGTCATTCAGACTGCTAATAGTATGTTTTTTTGGTACAGGAATAATGACTCCAGATTTTAAACACTGTGGAACAACGGCTGCCTTGAGAGACAAGTTAAAAATGTCAGTCAAAACAGAGCATAGCTGATCTGCACATGCTCTGAGCACCTTTCCTGGCACTCCATCGGGACCAGTGGCCTTTCTCGGGTGAACTGCTCTCAGTGTCTGTCTCACCTCATGATCCTGCAGGATAAGCACATCAGAGCTGGCATTCAACAATATCAGTGGGTCCAGGCGAGGTGTATTTGCCTCAAACCGTGCAAAAAAGCAGTTCAGTTCTTCTGCCAGTGAGGCGCTGATGTCACTGGAAATGATGCTGCTGCCCTTATAGTTTGTGATATGGTTAAAGCCTGCAGTCTTGACTTCTGTGTACGACTTGCAATCATAAGTTTGACGTGCTCTTATGTCACTTTGTTACCGAGTGTACCTCTTTGTGTCTTTGAGTTGTTTTGTGCACTTTATGTTTTCAATAAATCTCACAACCTCACAGTTCAGCATGTGGGTTTTCCTTTCTGCCCTGAGGGATGATTCATGACAAAAAACAAAAAAGAATTTTCCTGGGTGTTTTTACAAACATTTTTAATCCACAATAATTCACACTTTCTATCAGTTTGCTGTTAATATTTTGAGCACTTATCAAGCAAGTGGGATAAACAACAGTCTGAATTCAAAAGAATATTGAGGAAGTTAGCAGACACAGAACATTTGTATGACTCGTTCCGACCCTAATAATTATATATATGTCATGTTCCGCTGCCGGGAAGGCAGCAAAGGATGGGCCAAATGCAGAGATGAGATTCAGCAGGTTTAATAACAAAAGGCGCAGCTCAAGGCTGGATAATCACTGGCAGACATACAGGATAAACACACACCAGACAGAATGCGGGAGAGGAGCACAACCAAGGTTTACAACTTGACAGTGAACTGAAAACTGTGTGGAACATATATACACAGGCACTAATAACAAATGGCTGGGATTAATTAAGAGAGAGGAGGAGAGGGCGAGAGGGGAAGAGACACAACCAGGTGCAGCCATGAAGAATTAACAAAGGACCAATAACGATGGGCAGAATAAACAGAGAGTGCTGTCACAATGAGTAAGCACAAGATGACAGGATAAGGGTGATAATGATGCACAGAATGAACTGAAAACTAAAGGCGAGGACAGAATAACCATGCTGACAGCTGGAAAGAAACATAACTTAAAGAGTAGGACATGTTTGCAAACATGTCCCCCCATGATAATATACTGTTAAATTACATGACAGCATGACGATGTACACACCAATTGCATTAGAAGTTGTTCTCCACGATTTGAACTGAAATAACTGGACACAACAGGAAGCCATTTTGGTAACACATGAACACACTGAGCTCCCTGTCATTCCACACCACCTGTGTTGTGGCGAGAGACCCGCAGATCCTAAACTCCCCCGACTGTGTCAGGTACGCTTGATTCTCCCCCGGCGTACACCTTCACCGGTAAAGGTTAGTTAAAGCTTGGTTGATTTAAACCTTTGATCTGTTTTACTGTATGGTCAAGCTGCCAGTGAAACTATGTCAGGTACTATGGCATCACAATGCAAAAGATTAATAAGCATGTATCTTGCAGTTTGGGAGTCTCTGGGTGCAGTTGTAGAGAAGAGCCTCCAGGGGGAGACATGGTACAGTGGATGTTGATGAGAAAATCTCCAGATTATTGTGTTTTTGAGTGGAAAATTATCAATTTTTGGTGAAACAGTCAGTGAAACCTTGTCAGGAGCACTCTTCAGGTATTATAGCATCGCCATGCAAGAGATGAGAGCCCGCGGTCAAATGGCTTCTGAGTTAGTAGGTGGACAAAGTTTGACACATACATGAATCTCATATATATACACTACCGTTAAAAAGTTTGGGGTCACCCAGACAATTATTTTGTGTTTTCCATGAAAAGTCACACTTATTTACCACCATGAGTTGTAAAATGAATAGAAAATATAGTCAAGACATTAACAAGGTTAGAAATAATGATTTGTATTTGAAATAATAATTTTTTCCTTCAAACTTTGCTTTCATCAAAGAATCCTCCATTTGCAGCAATTACAGCATTGCAGACCTAACATGATTGCACAAGGGTTTTCTAATCATCCATTAGCCTTCTGATGCAATGAGCAAACACACTGTACCATTAGAACACTGGAGTGATAGTTGCTGGAAATGGGCCTCTATACACCTATTTAGATATTGCACCAAAAACCAGACATTTGCAGCTAGAATAGTCATTTACCACATTAGCAATGTATAGAGTGTATTTCTGATTAGTTTAAAGTTATCTTCATTGAAAAAAGTGCTTCTCTTACAAAAATAAGGACATTTCTAAGTGACCCCAAACTTTTGAACGGTAGTGTATATATACATATTCATATATACATGTATATATGAATGACTCAGTATATGCAGCAGTCATCTCCAAAAAAAAAATATTTATTTTTAAAAAGTTATTTTAGTAGTAGTAAGGACTGTGTTTAACTGTGTATTTTTCCATCAAAAAATTTGGGTGTTTTACTCATATTTACATCTGTCTCTTATACTGTATATTTGGTCACTTTTTATCTCTTGAATTTTTGACAGCTGTTCTGTGTATTCATGACTTTTTTCTTATAAATTCCCACCATCTTTGTAATGAATTTGTGACTTTTTGCACAGAAATGTATTCTGTTTTGCTCAAAAATTGCTCAACTGGAGCAAGGACGGTGGCTAAACTGTCATCTCTGCTGGAGTCCGAGTTCCACCCTATGCAGGACATACTGAATGCACTGAGGAGCTCATTTAGCAGCAGACTACATCATCCCAGGTGCACAACCGAGAGGTTTCGTAGGTCCTTCCTACCAACGGCTGTCAGACTGTACAACCTAAGCAGGGCTGCTCGCAGAGATAGCAAAAAGACGTAACAAACTAATAGTTTTTTGAATGCAAAAGATGCAATAGACTTACACAATGGTCCCCTCCGGCATACAACTAGGAACTTACCGGTCGCTATGGAGGGTGAGAATATGTATGGGCACATAATCATACCATGTAGGATAACTAAGTAGACGGTTATGCTGTTTCATTCCATCTAGCAACAATGCTCTGCACTGTGTGTGTTTATATATTTACATATTTATTCCATCTAGCTACAATGCTCAGCACTGGGTGTGTTTATATATTTATATATCTACATATTATTCCATCTAGCTACATTGCTCCGCACTGTGTGTGTTTATATACTTGCATATTTATTCCACCTAGCTGCAATGCTCCGTACTGTGGGTGTTTATATATTTACATATTTATTCCATCTAGCTACAATGCTCTGCACTGTGTGTTCATATATTCATATATTTATTCCATCCAGCTACAATGCTCTGCACTGTGTGTCTGTGTGTGTGTGTATATATATATATTTTATAGTAATACGTACATATGTATATTAGCTGCTCTTGCTTGCTTGTTTTTTTTTGTTTTTTTTTCTTGCCTTCTGATTGTTGCTCTGAGTGTTGCTATCCCTGTGCTGTTGCAATCCTGGAATTTCCCCGTTGTGGGACTAATAAAGGCTTATCTTATCTTATCTTATCTTAACTGTTTTAGAATAATTGTTCAACTTTTTATATCCAATTAAGTTTCTATTTTCTTGTAAATCTACTTTCCCTTTGGGATGATTTTCTCTTTAAGGTCCCATTTACTGCATTTTTCCCCAAATGCTGACAGCTCCCACAGGTCTAAATGAAATATTTGTGACATATTTTGGTCAGACTTTCTTTATTTAATTATTGCATCATCACTGTGAATATCTTTTGCAGCCTTCCTCAGAATGGTTTGTTTCAGTGCATGTCTCTTTAACGTGCCCCGATAGCTTGAGTTGTGCAGGAAAATGTGTAACGTGGAACATTTTAGGCCATTCTGACTTTGTGCTTTTCCGTTTGGTCTGAACGCACATTTGGGCATTTAAAGGATGAAAACACCAATGCAAGAAAATCACAATTTGTGGCAAATTTTCAAGAAATAATGGGGAAATTTCAGGGGAAAAAATCAAGAACAAAAAGTTTCAAATTTAAGAATAAATCCTACAAATATACATAAAAAACCTTTGCTAATGTATAACATAATTGCTGAAAAAATGGTATTTGCCTTTGTCTGCTCTGCCTTATAGAAGAAACATCTGTGTGTGTGTGTGTGTGTGTGTGTGTGTGTGTGTGTGTGTGTGTGTGTGTGTGTGTGTTTCAGCCTCCTGAGCCCCACCATGGTCCAACTGCAGCTCTCCTCTCTGGATCAGCTGAGGAGTTCCGGTTTCGGCCGTCCTCCTCCCCGTCACGGCCTGCAGCTCCTATTCTGGTTCTCCAACACGTGTGTGAGCTGTCACATCATCGACTCTGTAGTCGTCATGAAGGTGAGATGGCGACTTCGGTTTCTGCTCGTTAAAATTGAGTATCACTGGGGTCAATAAAAAATAAGAGCACTCTGAGGCGAGTGCAATATCCCCTGCCTCTGTTTTCTTTGAAGATCCCAATACTTACTGACTGAGAGCAGTTTTCAGCTGTTCAATATAATTACTGTGGCAGAACCAAATTAAGATAAAACCATCATCCATGAATATACAACAAAGTATACAACCCATAGTTGGAGGTCAGGATCCCGAGGTGAACCTGTGTAGCAAGTTTGGTGACCCTAGAGAACATTACATGTTCTGTATAAAGAGGTCATAGGGAGTGCCAACCTTGACCTTTGACCTTTCGACCCCAAATCTGTAGCCAGAGGTTCTGGTCTCAGAGTGAACCTGTGTAGCAAGTTTGGTGACTGTAGCTTTACTTGTTGTACAGTAATAAGGCATAGGGACTTTTACCCTTGACCTTTGACCTTTTGACCTCAAACCCATAGTCTGAGGTCAGGATCTCAAGGTGAACCTGTGTAGCCAGTTTGGTGAACCTAGCTTCCTTTGTTGATGAGATATAGTTTATAAGCCATTTTGAAGTTGACCTTTGACCTTGCGACCCCAACACCATAGTCACACTTCAGGATCACAGGGTGAACCTGTGTTCCAAGTTTGGTGACCCTAACTTTACTCATTGTACAGTAAAATGGCATAGGGAATGTTAACCTTGACCTTTGACTTTTTGAGCCCAAACCCATAATCAGAGGTCAGGATCCCAAGGTGAACCTGTGTAGCAAGTTTGGTGACCCTAGCTTTCTTTGTTGTTGAGATATAGTTTATAAGCCATTTTGATTTTGACCTTGCAACCCCCAAACCAGAGTCACACTTCAGGGTCACAGGGTGAACCTGTGTACCAAGTTTGTTACCCCAGCTTTACACATTGTGCAGTAATAAGGCACAGGGAATGTTAACCTTGACCTTGACCTTTTGACCCCAAACTCATAGTCAGAGGTCAGGATCCCAAGGTGAACCTGTGTACCAGGTTTGGTGGCCCTTGCTTTACTCGTTTTATAGTAATAGTAAATTTAGCATTTGCCATTTACCATAGTGCATTTGGAATGTTATCTTTACCCTTTGACCTTTTAACCCCAAGCCCATAGTCAGAGTAAGTCATCCAAGATGCGTCTACGATACAACTACTGTATCAATTTGAAAAGCTTACATTATTTCTTTCCATAGTTATTGCGCTTAGAAGATTTTGGGAAACTCTGACCTCTGACCTTTGACCTCAAGGTCATCTGATAAGAGTGAAATTACAATATGCACATCATCAGAGTATATCAAACCATGGTAGATCAAAGAAGATCCACACACTGAAAAGCTCCCATTAATTAGTTATTTATTAGTGTGACATTTCAGGCTACCTGCCTTTCCTCAGACTTCTATATAGGGCAGGTGGCTCGAAACATCACACTAATAAATAACTTATTAATGGGAGCTTTTGGGTGTGCGGATCTTCTTTGCTCTTTCTAATAAGTCTTTTTGGGGATCCAGCACCCGACCAGGTGGATTATGTGATGTGCATATTTTCTCTGTTATTTTTATTATATCAAACCATGGTACCAAGCTTCGAAACAATCGGACCAAAACTGTAGAACTGTAGATGAAACTGTAGAAAGAGTTGATTTCACAAAAGGGGGACAGACAGAAGGACTGACTCATAACATAATCCCCCTTTGGCTTTGCCAAAAAAATCTCAGAAATTTTCAACTTTTCATCAGAAAAGACTTTGTTGATACATCTCCAAGGTTTTTGGACTTTTTTTTTTTAACTTGAATTTGCTTTTTTTTTTTTTAATCCCTCACTGGTCAAAGCCCAAAGGGGTCAGAGAGCCTTTTGGGCAAAGACCGAAGGGGGATTATGTTATGGGTCAATCCATCTGTCCATCTGTCTGTTCGACTTTTGTGAAATCAACTCCTCCTAACAGTTTTGGTCCGATTGTTTTGAAACTTGGTAACATGGTTTGATATGATGATGTGCATATTACAGTTTGGTTCTGATGAGATGATTTTTGCAGGAAATGTAGCCCCTGACCTATGACCTCCTGTTTCACCTCACTTCATAGACAGTAAAGCTCCTTTTCCACTAGTACCTACTCAGCCCGACTCACCTCAACTCTACTCGACTTTACTCGGCTCGATATGGTGTGATTAGTTTTCCATTTCAACTGAGTGCTACCTGAAGTTGGTGGGGTTGGGTTCATTACAGGAAGGCGGCCCGTTATCCCGTTATATTGTTTACATGCTGATGTTTTTACTGATAAATAACGTAAAAGATGCTTAAAATCATAAAACACTATCTTCCCCATGAGCAGCCATCATCTCGGAGACCCCCGGTGTACTTTCTCATTTCGGCTCGCTCTGCTGCAGCAGGGCCGACGGGGCTGAAAAGTTCACAGTTTTCATATTTGACCAAATGTAGTTTATTTTTCAAGCGCAGGGATCCAAGTGCTGCAACAGTGATGGAAGAACTGTGCGCACCGACGGGGAGACTGTTGAAAAATAAAACACATTTGGTCAAATTTGACCACTATATGAACTTTTTAGCCGATGAACTTTTCAGCCCCGGTGTCGGTGGAGTGTTCCAAAGTGAAATACCAGGAAGTCTCCAAGCTGATGGCTCCTCATGGGGAAGATGGTGAGTGTTTTGTGACAGTGTTGATTTGTGTGTAGCCATTTACTGTATTTCGTTATCACAGAGATAATAAAAGCTCACAGCCAAATTTACAAATGGCGGTTTTGAATCTTGTGAAGACGTCACTCGCATCCACTGACGTTACGCCCTGGCCAATCAGTGGCCTGCAATCTGTTGACGTCACATTTTCAGCTCGTCTCAGTACAGTTGGAACCTCACTGAAGTAGGTCCCAAAAGAGTACCTGGTACCAGGTACTAATGGAAAACCCTACAAACCGAGTAGAGTCGAGGTGAGTAAGTAGTAGAGGAAAAGGGGCTGAACTGTCTTGTGAAATCACCTCCTCCTACAGTTTTGTTCCCATTTTTTTGAAACTTGGTGCCATGGTTTGAGATATTCTGATAATGCGCATATTGCAATTTCACTCTAATCGGATGACCTTGAGGTCAAAGGTATGAGGTCAGATTTTTCCCCTAAATCTTCGAAATACAGTAACTACTAAAATAAATAAATGATGTAGGCTCTTCAGATCAATACAGGAGTTGTATCTAATACACATCCTGGACGACTTACATCCTGACCTAACTATTGGTTTGGGGTCAAGGGGTTAAAGGTTCAAAGTTAGCATTGCAGTTACACTATAGTGAATGGCAATACTACATTTACTATTACTATAAAACGAGTAAAGCATCTACCTCCTTCAGCAGCAGCTGGGTCAGCGGACACTGTCCTGCTGGCCGTAGCCGCCGAGCTGAACCTGAGCCACTCAACATCTCTACAAACAGTAAGCCCTGGACTAAAACTATACATCTCCACCTGTGTTTGCCACTAACTGTCCCTGCCTCTGTTTGTCCCTAGGGTTGCCAGGTTGTACGGCGTTCTGCTCTCCCCCAGCTGCTACAAGACCACACACCCACACACTCACACACATTCATTGTTGTTTAATAAATATAATTGTATCTATTCCTGAGTCCGAGTCTGCTCACTGGGTCAATTAACCACGTCAGTACGACTCCGACAAGACGACCCAGCTGACAGCACACTGACGCGAAAAGTTAACAACCTCGAGACGCTTGTAGATCAATTAGCTTATCAACAACAAATTATTCTCACTCAGTTGACCCGTTTAACGGACCGGTTGGATCGTCTGGCAGGCCCGCAGGCGTTTCCTCCGGCTCCCTCGGCCCCAAGTAGCTCCTCTGCTCCCGCTAGCTCCCAATCTGGCCAACCCGGGCAGGGCCCCTCTTCCCAGCTATCCCCCATCCTCACTCCCACCTGTTTTAGTGGTAAATTAGGGGAGGCTCGGGGATTTATTATGCAGTGTGAGATACTTTTTCAGCGGGTGTTCGGGGACTTCCCCACAGATCACAGCCAGATCGGCTATATAATCAATCTATTAGAGGGGTGAGCGCTAGCATGGGCTTACGCAGTTATGGCTAGGGTAAACTATGCTAACTTGACTTATAATCAGTTTGTCTGTGAATTCAATGAGGTGTTTGACCACTCCGACTGTGATAGTATGCTTACCTCCTGGCTGCTGAATCTAAGACAGGGAACTAAGTCCGTGGCAGACTACGCTGTCGACTTCTGGGTGGTGGCCATAGAGCTGGGGTGGGAGGACGCCTTGCTCTGCAGCATCTTTATTAGAAGTCTTAGTCCTAGCCTGTGGGACGAGTTAGCCTGCTTAGAAAAGCTGCATAGGCTAACTGAGTTGATTTCCCTGGCCCTAAGCCTCGATAACAGATTAAGGGAACGGGCAGTGGAACGTAGGTCTTCCGGTTGCTCGGGTGCACAATATCGCCACTCCCCCCAGCCTTCCCTATTGGCCCTACCTCCCTCTGATTCCCCGGAAGCCATGGAACCAATGGTAGTAGGACAGTCCAGGTTACCTCTAGCGGAGAAACAGCGCCGCCACGAGCTGGGGTTGTGTCTGTACTGTGGGAGCGAGGAGCACGAGGTAGCATCATGCCCTATACGGCAAAAAGGGGGAGTCCGTGCATTGCAGTAGGGGGACTCACGGTCTCACCTCAATCCAATCCCCTCTCTAGATTTCTCTTCCCTATCCATTTCATTCACAACCAGATTGAAGTAGTAACACATGCATTGCTTGATTCGGGGCGGAGCAGAACTTCATCTCGAGGGGACTGGCAACCCAGCTGGGTCTCCCCTGTCAATCGCTAAAAACCCCACTCAAAGTCATCGCCTTGTCCAAAGCCCCCCTTGCCACAGTATCCCAGCAGACCACTCCAGTGTCAGTCATTATATCTGGTAATCATTGGGAGGAATTGAGGTTTTTTGTGTTGCCGGTTTCCTCCTCCCCAGTTATTCTTGGTTATCCCTGGTTATGCCTCCATAATCCCTCAATTGACTGGCGCTCTGGGAATGTGGTGTCTTGGAGCTCATTCTGCCTCGGTGCCTGTCTACAATCTGCTGCTTGCTCGCCATCCATGCCCCTGGGTGCTCCCGTCACCCCTCCCCCCGATTTGTCCAAGATTCATCAGGAGTATCATGACCTTGGGGCCGCCTTCAGCAAGACCCAGGCTTTTTCCCTCCCCCCTCACCACCCATATGACTGCGCCATCAACATCTGTGCCAGAGCCCCGCTGCCGTCGAGTCGTCTTTACAGCCTGTCACCTCCGGAGCGGGAAGCCATGGAGGCTTATATTAAAGAATCATTAAACTCTGGCATAATCCGGCTGTCATCCTCAGTGGTGGGGGCAGGTTTTTTTTTTTGTTGGCAGGAAGGACGGTTCGCTGAGGCCGTGCATTGACTTTAGAGAATTAAGTAACATCACTATCAAGGACAAATACACCCTTCCTCTTATTAATACGGCGTTTGATTCCCTCCAGGGGGCTTCCTGGTTCACCAAGCTGGATCTCCGTAATGGCTACCATCTGGTACGGATCTGGGAAGGTGACGAGTGGAAGACGGGGTTCCAGACTCCCAGCGGACACTTCGAGTACCTGGTTATGCTGTTCGGACTGACCAACGCCCCTGCCGTATTCCAGCGCTTGATCAACGATGTGCTGAGGGATTTTTTGGGTGTTTTTGTTTTTGTCTATCTTGATGATATTTTGATTTTTTCGCAGTCTTTGGATGAGCATCGGGTGCATGTGAGGCGAGTTTTGCAGTGGCTCCTGGAAAACAAACTATTCGTCAAGGCCGAGAAGTGCGAGTTCCACGCCTCCCAAGACATCCTTCCTGGGCTTCATCATCTCCCATAATGAGATCATTTCAGATCCCAGTAAGGTAAAAGCGGTGGTAGACTGGCCCACTCCCTCTTCCAGGAAACAACTTCAGCAGTTTTTGGGGTTTGCCTATTTCTACTGCCGCTTCATCAAGAATTATAGCATCATTGCTCTCCCCCGACCCGTCTCACTTCTTCTAAGGTCCCTTTCCGGTGGACGGAGGAGGTGGCTGCGGCCTTTGCTGATCTCAAGGGGCAGTTCTCTGCCTCTCCCATCTTGGCTCAGGTGGACGCCGCACTCCAGTGCCTGGTGGAGGTGGATGCCTCGGACTCGGGGGTTGGAGCTGTGCATTCCCAGCATTCCCCGGCGGATGGAAGGATTCAGCCCAGTGCGTTCTTCTCTCCTCGGCTGTCCCCGGCTGAGCGTAATTACGACATTGGTGACAGGGAGTTCCTGGCGGTCAAGCTCGCGCTGGAGGAGTGGCACCAGTGATTGGAGGGGGTTTCCCAGCCGTTCGTGGTCTGGACGGACCACAAGAACCTGGAGTACCTCAGGACAGCCAAGCATCTGAACGCATGCCAGGCCCGCTGTTCCCTGTTCTTCGGACGTTTTCACGTCACCGTCACGTATCGCCCCGGGTCCAAAAATACCAAACTGGATGCCCTATCCAGACAGTTTGCCTCAGATGCTATGGAGGTAACGGAACATCCTATCCTTCCTCCATCATGTATCGTGGGTGCCCTCTCGTGGGGCATCAGCGAGAAGGTCCTGAAGGTGCAGGACGCCAAGGCGGACCCGGGCGGAGGACCAGCCGGGAGGCTGTTCGTCCCATCTGCCGTTCGGGGCGAGGTTATTCATTGGGCCCAAGCCTCCAGGCTCTCCTGTCACCCTGGGAGGGCTCGCATGGTGGCCCTTCTGCAAAGGACGTTTTGGTGGCCTTCTCTTCAGAAGGACATCGGAGAGTACATCCGCACCTGCCCCCAGTGCGCCGCTGGCAAGGGGTCCTCCTCTCCTCCAGCCGGTCTGCTCCACCCCCTCCCTACTCCCAGCAGGCCCTGGTCCCATGTGGCGTTGGACTTTGTCACCGATCTCCCACCTTCTAATTATCATATGGTAATTCTCACCATTGTTGATAGGTTCTCCAAGGCCGCTCACTTCGTTCCCCTGCAGGGGCTGCCTACGGCGAAGGAGACAGCGGACCTGCTCGTCCAACATGTGGTGAGATTACACAAAATCTCCCTGGACATCATCTCCGACTGGGGACCTCAGTTCATCTCCCAGGTATGGAGGTCCTTTTGCAATGCCCTTGGGGCTATGGTGAGCCTGTCTTCTGGATACCACCCTCAGAGCAACGGGCAATGTGAGCTGGCAAACCAGGAGCTGGAGGCTGCGCTGCGGTGTGTTGCTACCGCCAACCTGGCATCTTGGAGCACGCACCTCCCGTGGATCGAATACGCTCACAACACAACGGTCTCTTCGGCTATCGGCATGTCTCTGTTTGAGGCTTCGTTGGGATACAACCCCCCGTTGTTTCCTGAAGAGGAGGGGGACATCGCTGTCCCGTCCGTCCGGGTTTACCTGAGGCGCTGCCGCCGGCTGTGGGGAGTGACCTGGACTGCGCTATGGCGCACGGCAGAGTACAACTCCACAGTTGCTAACCGTCACAGGACACCAGCCCCTCCCACCCACCCAACCCACCGGGTGGGTCAGCAGGTATGGCTATCCACCAAACACATTAATCTGAAGGCAGAGGCTAGGAAGATGTCCCAGCGGTTCATTGGGCCTTTTACCATCACTCGCATCATCAACCCTGTTTCTGTGCACCTAGCTCTACCCCCCTCCCTCTGCATCTGTCCTACCTTTCATGTGTCACAGGTCAAGCCATTCTGTTCCAGCTCTCTGTGTCCCCCTCCCAGGTCTCCACCTCTGCCGATGTTGATTGATGGTGACCCGGCGTGGAAGGTCAATGCCATCCTGGACGTTCACCGCCGGGGTCACAGCCTACAACACCTGGTGGACTGGGAGGGCTACGGGCTGGAATGGAGGTCCTGGGTGCATCCCTCCTTTGTGTTGGATAAAGATCTCATCAGGGACTTCCATCGGGCACACCCAGGTAGGTTGGATCGACCACCGAGAGGCGTCTCATGGGGGGGAGTACTGTAATGGTCTGCTCTGGCTGCTTATTCTCCTCAGCTGCACACACACCTACTCCTCATCACGGCCAGGGCTATTTAAACCACGCTGCCCTGGGATCAGTGCGGAGTCATCTGTTTATTCTCCATGAGACCTTCTCTCGCCTTCGTCGTTGTTCCTGAGTTTCCTAGCCTCAGTCTACCTACGTCCTTGTTTCCAGCCTCAGTCCACCCTCGTCCTAGCGTCCAGCCTCCTGCCAGCCAGCGTCTGGAGGAATACCTCCTCAGCTCAAGTAAACCCTTGTACATTCTCCCTAAATCCTCTCTCAGTCCCCTGTGCACAGGCGGAGTTCCGTGGCAGTGGACCTCCCTCCTTCCTGGTGGCGGACCGTGCTACACTGCTCCACCTCATATGCATCTACCTCCTTCAGCAGCAGCTGGATCAGCGGACACTGTCCTGCTGGCCGTAGCCGCCGAGCTGAACCTGAGCCACTCAACATCTCTACAAACAGTAAGCCCTGGACTAAAACTGTACATCTCCACCTGTGTTTGCCACTAACTGTCCCTGCCTCTGTCTGTCCCTAGGGTTGCCAGGTTGTACGGCGTTCTGCTCTCCCCAGCTGCTACAAGACCACACACCCACACACTCACACACATTCATTGTTGTTTAATGAATATAATTGTATCTATTCCTGAGTCCGAGTCTGCTCACTGGGTCAATAAACCATGTCAAATTGAACTATGTCCACCGGATTGTACCTTCTTCTGTGCCCCGAGATTGACAGGCCGTGGGGGTGGTCTGGCCATCATGAACCGGAGCCGCTTCGTTACGTGGACAGTGAGCCATGGAACCTTTTCATCGTTTGAACTAATGATTTTAAAAATTGGCTCCTCAGACCCATGTTATTGTGTTTTAATTTACCGCCCTCCAGGAGTTAATTCCTCTTTTTTATCTGTTTAGTGATTTTTTTAACTTCTATTATTAAATTTGAGCGGATTTTATTACTCGGAGATTTTAATTTGCATATCAACGATCCCAGTGACAGTTTTGCAGTTAATTTCTTGGGTATTATTGAATCATTTAATTTTGTTTTGTGTCTATCTGGCCCTACGCATATCAAAGGAAATACACTGGATCTTGTTTTTACACTTGGTCTTAATGTGAACAACATTCAGACTAGGGAGCGTTGTGTGTCAGACAATTTCTGTGTTCTTTTTAATTTATTATTTAAATCAGACTGCTACACTGGCAAGCGTGTAAAATGCTCTCGTGTCATTGACCAATTTTCACCTGTGAAACACACCCACCATGTTTTGTGTGTGTGTGTGTGTGGGGGGGGAAGGGGGTCTTCTCCGACCCCTGTTGCCCTGCTCCTGCTGGGGGTGTGGGGGCCTGGTCGGGAGCCCAGGACCTATCATGTTGTCAAAATCCCTGGGTGCTACTGAATGTGTAGATACAACCAAGGGAGTGAGAGGGGGGCAGGTATGATTGGCTTAAAGTTAAGTTTTATATAACAATTACCTCATTTTGCACTTTTCAACCTCCCAATTCCAGTAAAGCCATGTGTCTCAATCAGGTGCTCATCCCATGACTGTCTGGCCCGTCTATTCAGCATTTTCCATTACCAAAGTACCCCAACATGCTGTCCCAACCAACTTTCACTTCCTCATTATCACATACATTTCCAGTAAACAGGGTTTTTTCCAACATTTCACAATCTGACCCCACATAAACCTTCTTTTGTGCAGTTAAAATGTACATACAATCACACAGTTTGATTATACTCATTATTTCAATTGATTACATACATTTCATGCATTTCTTAATCAATGAGTATACATTTGCTTCACTGATTACACAGAATATCACATTTCACAGTGTATGCTTTCAATATTGCTTTGCATTCAGTTCTATGTTTCACCAGCCATGTCTGCTCCCATCTTTCCTGACCACAGGAGTATGGGCCTTCTGATAACTTTGTGACCCCTGCTGGCCTCCTTGTGATGTCTTCTGTATTCTTGGGCTACCTGAAGCAGGATTTCCCATTTTCCTTTCATAGGGGGTATATCGGTATGATTGGGAGGGTCGGCTGCTTTCAGCCCTTTTGCGGTGACTGGGGTCATGTCGTGGGGTACTCGAACACCCCTCGGTTGGGGAATCCTGCTCAATTGCACCTTTACAATTCTGTGGATAGTTTCCAGAAGAACATCCTCATCATCCGCTGTAAGAGAAATGACATCTTCTCTTGGAGTTGAACTGTGATGCGCTGCTGCTGGTGAAGTATGACACTTGTGGGATGAAGCTGTGCTCGAACCATGCAGAGGTATCTCCTCAGGCGGCTCATCTCCAGCCTCATCTATTATAAGAAGCTGGCCTGGAGTCGGTGGTCGTCCATCCGGCGAAGAAAGCTGCGTGGAGCTTTGCTGATCGACCCGTGGAGATGCAACCCCCGGAGTGGCAGTGACGGTCGTTGCAGAAACCTGAGCCACAGAGGACCGGGACCTTGAGGATTGTGGAGTTGCTGGCCCTTCGCCTAGTCACTAGGCGAAGGGCCCAGTGACTAGGCGAAGGGCAGGTTTGACAGGTGTCAAACTCATTCCATGGAGGGCCAAGACCCTGCAGGTTTTACCTCCACCCAGTGTCTTCAACAGGTGATTTCTCTGAATTTCGTCCTACTGATTGCTGATCAGTGAAAACACCTGCTGAAGAGACTGGGTGGAAGTAAAACCTGCAGGGTCTTGGCCCTCCATGGAATGAGTTTGACACCCCTTGCCTAGTGCCTGCGTCAGCTGTGAAAGAGTATCCATAGCATCACTGTACAGGTTGTCACTTGCTTGAGGTTGTGCTGGTGCAACTTGGATGTAGGCCAGCCATGCGTCGTTGTGCGTGAGATGGGTGGAAAATGCCTCAGATCCATCTGGAAGCTCCCAAGTTTTTTTGATATAGCAGGTAGTAGAAGCCATTGTTGTACTTGATAGGCTTCCACTGTGGTCTGAGCCCCTGATTTGTTGAATCGTGAAGCAACTTCCTGGTTGTCTGTATGGGCCACCTTACTTCAGGTACAATCAGGGGTATGGCTATGGCCTCTTCTCGACTGAAGAGACCACTCATGGGCACCGGTGGAATTGTGGTGGGGTCTGGGCAGCAGTTGTTGCACCACAAAGTCCCAACGATGTCCCATAAGTGCTTTTGTGCACCCCACATTGTCAGGGGGCACTCTACTACAGTGTCCCTTAATCTTCTTCCAGACAGTCTGCAAACCATGTGTTTCATATTCTCCCTCATAGTAGTCTCCACAGTCCTTCTCCCAAAAAGGGACTTGCCCACAATTTCCTCTTGACAGGCTGATTGTGCAGGTGGTCTTACTTGAGTCGCAGATCATCTTCCATGGTGTTGGGCTGATGTAATTAATAAAGGTGAATGACCAGGGCCAGATGTCCCGATGCTTCGAGTACACTGTTGCCAGATATTGATACTTCACCCAATAATTTGAAGATTGAGTGAGACATGGCAGGACCCATTTCTTCATTTCTCCTTCTTCCATTCCCCACCATGTCAGCCACTCATCCCGCTTTCGTTGTTCATGCCATGACTGCAAAATACCTTTGACTGTTTTATTCTTCTTTAGTGATGTACAATCATACATCCATGTACCCCAGACGCCAGTCCAAACTTGCCACAGGGGGCATCTGGGTGACTTTTTGTCAGCTACATATTCAGTGTCATTGATTGTGTTGGATATCTTGTTTACTATACATTCATCAATCTTTTTGAAGTCTTCTTGGGGGACTTTCAACAGGTCGTCTGGAGTAGGCAGTCTTTGCACATAAAACAGAGATTTAAGAACTTCACCCAGGCCTTGTGGCCTGACGGGCATACCAGGTGCAAATGTAGCTTGAAAATAGTTTAAGTCAAATATCCACAGCCAGGGCAAGGTTTCATTTAGCCAGTCTTCATGGGATGCTGCTGGTACCGTCTTGAGGGCCGTGCCGGGTATCAACCAGGTGAAAGGTTTGTACACCCGAGTGATAACTGTCATGGTGGCCCTCACGAGCCACCGTAAGATGCCAAAGTCACCAGTGAGTTTGCAGTGATGTTTATTTACAGTGCGGGTTGGACAAACATAGGATACACACAAGGAAAGGGTACGTCTGAGCCGGGGAGCACCCGATGCGCCAGACGAAATAATAATGAAGGTGAAGTCTCAAAGAACGTACCTTACAAGACGATAACATTAACAGATGGGTAACAGGAGATTCCCAAGTCGGTTAACAGCGATTAACGGAGGGAAACAGAGACTGCCGCATCAGGGAGCATTGAGCACCTGCTTTTAACTCTGGGAACTAATGACCCCGATGCAGCACAGCTGTTGAGCTTGACAGGAGCGCAGCTGCTGACTCTGACAGCAGGGAGCTCCCCCGGGCGCTTTCACAATAAGAGCCCAAGGAGCTAGAAGGAATCCCCTGCTGTCAAAGCCAGGAAAATATGATATAAGACCCGAGTGTGGACGGAACCGACACTCGGGCTATGACAATAACCATATAATGCTTACCACCGGGACATTTACTGTTGATGTTCCAGAAACATGGGGCTAATTTGCTTCTTTTCTCTTGCATGCAGTAAGTGACCAACCTCTGGCTGTAGTTGTTTTGAGCTTTATAGACAGGCTTGAAGTCGTTCACAATTTCTTCTGTAAACTTCATAGTCGTTTCCGGCAAGGGTGGTGTTGTAGTTGTTTTAGTGGAGTGGGTCGAGATACACCCTGAAAACCTGAGGATATTGTAGAGTACCCAAGGGTGGTGTCTGCGCTGGTGTAGCATATGGGTTGTAGGGCCATCCAAGTTGTATTGCTGCATCCAGGGGGGTTGGACCATCAGTCAGGGTGGTCAATGGGGCACTGGTGCTGGTAGAGCAGAAACCTGGGGGCGGTGAAACCGATGGAAATATGGGGCAGCAAGGTGCAGAGGGTGTTGCAGATGAGCTGGGTGCAGTTGCTTCGCCTGGGGCAGTAGTAAGCACCATCATTTGCTCTCCATACATGTGCCCCTGGGCCGGTGAAAGCTCTTGCAACGGACTCACCATCTTCCTGACTTGCCAACCCTCTGCCTTTGCTGCCATCAGGAGATTCCCTCGCCCCATGGCGCTCTTACAAACGATGCATAGTTGAAGATATTGTCCATCCCACTGACAGGTGCACCCATGAGATAATATACTGGCGCCGTCTTGATGACCCCACTGCATCATGAACACCACCCTGGGTAAGGTTTCCAGGCGACACTGGCCACAAACATGGCCACCCAGGACCTGGACTGGCTTCCAAGTCATACCATGAAGCCCAGTGGTGCAGATGGATGCCTTCGTTGGTTTTCTGTAAGCTTGGCCTTCCCACGATATGTCAAGAAGGGAGGGCTTTCGACATATTACACACAAATTTCTTGCTTGGGTCCAGGTCAGGGTTTCTGTTTCTGGGGATAAGTAACCTTTTTTAGCATATTGTAGTAAATCTAGGGCTCTGGCCATCCAAAATGCATATGAAGTTCTTCTCATGATAATCAAGCCCTTCACTGTTGCCAGTTCGATGAAGGGAGGTATTGTAGAGATGTTGTTGGACATTTTCAGCTTCTGGTTTTCTCTTAAATAGAGATTGGTTTCAACTGCTCCACTCCTTGGATCCTGTGTTCTTCCAAAAGGACAGTGTTACTGTCCAAAACTTGCTTAATGATGTCAATTTGGTCGTACTTTGGCTTAACTGCAGCGGTTATAGGCTGGTGTGCTCTGATCCACACTCGTTGACCCACTTGAAAAGGCACCTTAGGTTGCTGTGACTCCTTTTTATCTTCAGGGCTCCGCCCCACTTCCTGAGATGTGAAGGGGCGTTGGTTTAGCTCTTGAGATGGAGGGGGCCTACCTGTGCGGTGTCTGTCATTCAGTTGTTGAGCCATTTCCAACAGCTTTGTGCTCCAATCTCTGGAGTTTTCATTTTTTCCAATCCAACTCTTCACCATCCCAATTGTTCTTTCCACCACCCCATTCGCTTGTGGGGTGTATGGAGGGGAATAAACTCTTATTACCCCAAACCGCTGACACCACTGGTCTACCTGTGCATTGCGAAAGTGAGTGCCATTGTCTGTTCGCAGTTCTTTTGGCACCCCCAAGCATTTACAGGTTTCTTCCAACATTGTAACCACACTGTTGCCATTTGCTTTTTGGACAGCCTTTGCAATCATGTAACCAGACATGGAGTCAACTAAGACTAGGATGTATTTTTCACCCTTCTTGCCATTTACCCCCACTGGCCCAGCCACATCCATGTATACTGAACCCCATGGCACAGTGCTCTTTATTGTCAACCCATCCACCCTCTGCCCTCTTTTACCTGCATTGTATTTTCCACATACTTCACAGTTTTTGAGGACCTGATGGATGTGATGTGTAGGGACCCAGAGCTGCAATTTCCCCAACTCTCTACGTGTAGGGATTGTACCTGTGTGACCCAGTGACTCATGTACTGCAGCCACTACTCCCTGCACGGAACCTTCCGGGATCACCTTTCCTTTAGGTGTTTCTTCCCAGTTTTCCTGACCTACAAGGATGATTCTCCTCATCTGCACATAACGATCAACCTCATCGTTACCTTGCCAGTGAGGACCTGTCTTCTTGTGAGCCTTCTGGTGCACTACCTCTAGCTCCATATTCAATCTGATTTCTGCAATCTTCTTCCACAGGTCTTGATGCGCCACCGGCTTTCCTTTTGCTCCCTCGAATCCATTTTCTTGCCAAATGGTTAAATCTTCTTGCAGTGCTCGTGCACAATAATCACTATCTGTGATCAGTGTTGCCTTTTTTTACCTTCCTCTTTTCCAACTCTTAACAGCCCTTCCAGGACTGCTATGACTTCTCCTGTTTGTGCTGTACCGAGTACTTTACCGTTTTTTCTCCATCTCTCTTTCTCTCCCTCTTTTAGGATAAAGCCCCAGTATGCTTTGTCATCTGGCCCTTTTCTAGACCCATCTGTGTAGAGTGTCCATCTTGATAGATGCTCTTTGTCTTTGTCAGGTTTTGCTGTTTTCACTGACTGGTCATGCAGGACCTATTTCTAGGTCAGGGTCTTGCAGCAGATCCTCCCATCGCCCCCACCTTGCATTTCTGGCTTTTGTGCTTTCTACTGTGGCTTTTGTCAAATACCTGTGCACCTGACTTTGCGTGACTACATTGATACCTTTCCCCTGGGCCAACTCTTTAAGATGACTCCAGTACTTGGCTATAACTGCCAGTTCTTTCGCTTCTAGTGGATATTTCTTTTCCACTGATGACAGAGTGTAGCTCCAGAGGGCCACTAGCCCACCATTTTCATTGGCCACAGTGACAATCACATCATCTTCATCACAACTTACTTCGGCCACTAAGCGAGTGGTGAGGCTTCGGGGCTCTAGGGTAACTGCATTTTGAATGGCTTTCTTCAACCCTTCCAGATGCTGTGGATCTGATGCCGACCATTCCCATTTTTTCTTTGCATTTGGAGATTTGTCAGTCTTCTTAAGCTTTGCGTAGAGAGGCCTAGCATATTTCTGATAGCCAGGGACATGATCTCTGACATAATTACAGAGCCCCAAAATCTTTTGCAACTCGTTCTCTGTTGTGGGGGGCCTGATTTTTTCCAACTTCTCTCTGTAACCACCTGAGAGCCCCAATTCAGATGAAATTTGGAACCCCAGGTAGTCTACTTGGAAGCGAGCAAACTGACATTTTGGAAGGTTAAGTTTTAACCCTGCTGTTGTGAGTCTGTCAATGACTGTTTGCAGTTTTTTTCAGGTGCTCTTCTTCTGTGTCGTCTGCAATGAACACATCATCAATGTAGATTGTGGCTTCTAAACCTTGCAATAAGATAAGATAAGATAAGCCTTTATTAGTCCCACAATGGGGAAATTCCAGGATTGCAACAGCACAGGGTTAGCAACACTCAGAGCAACAATCAGAAGGCAAGAAAAAAACAAGGGCAGCGAGTATACATATGTACATATAAACATAAATATATAGACACACGGTGCGGAGCATTGTAGCTAGATGGAATAAATATATAGATATATAAACACAGTGCGGAGCATTGTAGCTAGATGGAATAAATATATGAATATATAAACACACACAGTGCGGAGCATTGTAGCTAGATGGAATAGATATGTAAATATATAAACACACACAGTGCGGAGCATTGTAGCTAGATGGAATAGATATGTAAATATATAAACACAGTGCGGAGCATTGTAGCTAGATGGAATAAATATATAAATATATAAACACACACACAGTGCGGAGCATTGTAGCTAGATGGAATAGATATGTACATATATAAACACACACAGTATGTCCATTACTGCTGCCTGGAACACATCTGGTGAATTCTTGTATCCCTGGAGTTGGTGCTGCCATACATAAGATTGGCCTTTGTGGGTGAATGCTGTTTTACCTTGTGATTCTTTAGCTAATCTCAGTGAGAAGAACCCATTTGCCAGATCGATGCAGGATTTGTATTTTCTCACCTGTAGAGTCTTCAGAGTGCCTTGTGGATTTATCAAACTTGCCTTATTACCTCCGCCAGGAGGTTATGTTTTTGGCGGGGTTTGTCTGTTTGTCTGTTGGTTAGCAAGATAACTCAAAAAGTTTTGGACGGATTTCAATGAAACTTTCAGGCGTTGTTGGAAATGGTACAAGGAAGAACTGATTAAATTTTGGGGATGATCCGGATCACCGTCCAGAAGAAAACCGCCATTACGGAAAATGCCATTTTGTGAACTACTGAACCACTAATCCTGTCATTGTCAATCCAATTGCTAGTCATATGTTTTCATGGTCAAGGAATCTGAAAACGTACACACAAACACTGTATGGGGGGAACTGTGGCCGCCATTACGGAAAATGCCATTTTCGTGAATAACCACTGAACCACTAATCCTATCATTGTCAATCCAATTGCTAGTCATATGGTCAAGGAATCTGAAAACGTACACACAAACACTGTATGAGCGGAACTGTGGCCGCCATTACGGAAAATGTCATTTTCGTGAATAACTACTGAACCACTAATCCTATCATTGTCAATCCAATTGCTAGTCATATGTTTTCATGGTCAAGGAATCTGAAAACGTACACACAAACACTGTATGGGGGGAACTGTGGCGCTTGGCGGAGTTCTGCGCTCTCCGAGTGCTTTTCTAGTTGGCTACTGTTCTTCTGCTGAGGGCTTTGAAGTTGATCACTGGCCGCCAGCCTCCTCCAGCTGACTCTGGTTTTCTTACAGCTTGAATGGGACTGTTGGTTGGGGGATTTGATTCTTTCCTGATTATGCCTAAAGCATTTTGTTCTCTCACTATTTTGTCCATTTCTTCAACAGCTGCAGGGTTCAGAGGATATTGTTTTACTGCAGGATGAATCCCCCCTTCGATTGTGTGGGTGTATTTCGCGCCCATGTCCCCACAGTCATTTTTGAAATAGGCCACATTTGCAGTATGAAGGATTCGCTTTAATTCTTCTTTACCTTGCGGGGAGAGATCACTCTCCTCCACTTTTTGCTCTCTCACTGCAGGCACATTTACTGGCTTGTACCATTTTTTGTCTGTCAGATTACTCAAATACAGCAAGAAATTACTGAAGTCTATTTTGACCTTGATGGACTGCAGGTGCTGTATTCTTGCTCTCAGTCTTTTCTTCCAGCCTTCAGGATCCTGCAATTCCTTTAGGTCTTTGTATGAAATCAAGTTGTGAGGCCCTCTCACAAAAACAATGTCATTCCATACCCCATATGGCATCTTTGTAGTCCGCCCATCTGCGAGTATCACTGTTAGGTGCCCTTTTATTTGTAGGGGTTGGCAGGTCATTGACACCTCTGCTCCTGTATCTACCAAGTAGCGGACCCCATTGATGTTGGTATAAAACATTTCTTCATCTTGGTAGACATTGTTCAAAATGACCTGCCCTCGATCTGCCATTACTTTTTAGCCCCCGAGAGGTTCTTCTGATGCTCCTCTCGGTGGGCTGTTTTCTGTTCTGGAGTCAATTTCTGATATTCTTCTGGTGGCAAATAATTACTTTTCTTCTTTACTTCACCTTTGGAACCTGTAGCTGAAAGAGTTTGTGCAGTTGCAGACAGCGGCTTGGGCCTTGGCCCTACGGATTGTTGGGGCAGGGGAGCTCTTTCAGGTGGTTTATTTTTGGGTTTTTGTTGCTGTTCACCATGTTTTCTTTTCTTCTCATAGAACTTGCCTTCCAAGTCCCATTGTGACACCTTCTCATCTAGCTGTTTCTCATTAACAGAGGAGGGCAAGAGTTTGTGGAATGTCACCTCTCCTCTCCTGCCTTCGGTGATCTTCCTCAAAACCTGTACCCACTTCGTCTGTGGTGCATCTCTTTTGACCAGGTGCCAGACATGTGTGAGGGTGCTGCCTGCATCTAACTGTTGCCTCATCTTTGCCACCATGCTGTCTTCATCTTTATCATCTTCCAGCACCATTCTCAAATAATGAGTTTTGGCTGTTTCTGAATCATCTAAGGGCACCCTACTGTTGGTCACACGGCTTAACCAGAGTTTTTTGACTAACTCACTGTGGGTACTGCCTTCCACCACCTCCCAAACACTTTTCAGGTAGTCTACCACTGCTTGATTGGCTTTTGGTGGGGGGACTATTGTGTTTAAAACCTTAATGTCTCTATAGGCCCCTTCTCTTTGCAGATGTGATACGGTCATAACAGTGGGGTTTGTGCTTTGCAACTTTTCTTTTCCCTGCCATTTTTGCCTTTGAGGAGGCTCTTCCTCCTCATCATCAGCAGATACTTCTTCTTCTTCTAACACTTCTTTTGCATGTTTTCTGGCAGCTTTCTTCATTCCTCTCAACATGACATCGTGTGTTATTTCAAAGAAAGCTTTTTTGAATGGTTTGGTGAGATCTTTTGCTTTGTCTACTTTGGCAGAGGATGGCATCATTAACAAATTTGCCCACTCACCATATGTAGCTGTTACTGGCAGGGTTTTAAATGTGTCTTGTTGCTGACCTCAATTTATTGGGACCTCAAATTCAGCTTGTCCAACTTCTGGCATGTATGCCTTATGCTGGTCTTTTGTTTCAATGGGGCCTATATTCAGGTCACGGGCTATTCTGGCCGAGACTCTTTCAATATCTACCTGTGGGTCTTCTTTCTTCTCACACTGGCGGCTGCCAACTCTTAAATGCCGCATGGGTCGCGATGGTTGTTCTACGGATAGAACACTTTCGTTGTCACTTTCGGGGTTGTATTGCTCAAATTGCTCCTGCTCCCTTTCCAGGGGGTTAGGATCTTCTTCAGAGTCTTCAAGTCATTGTCTCCAGCCCCTTCTGTATGCCTCTTCATCATAATACCTGTCGGGGCTGCCTTGAGATTCTTCAAGGTCACTTTCTGGATTGTGTTCTATCCACACCCCAACTGTGTTCTGTCGATGGGGTCTGTCTATTGCTCTAAGTGACTCTCTCCCTCTTGAAGCTGATGCCCTTACTTGCGGTGAGCTGGTGGTAGCTCTTTGGTGTGATGAGCCGCTTCACTGACTTTCTACCCCACCTTTTCGCACATTTTCCATACCTTCACTCCTTTGAGCTTGGGCCAGCTGTGCTTCTTGGCTGCCAGAGTTCTTCTCTCTCTTCACCTTACAAGCAGCTTCTTCTCTCAGACGTTGCTCTTTGTCTTGTTCTGGTGAGATTACCATGACTGTTTCATTCACCGAGCCCCAGTCTCCCGTCCAGGTCATGTAGTCTTTCACTGCTGCTGTCACTGCCTTCTCTGCCTCACCCCAGTGGTGAGAGCCTGTGATTAACCCATGCAGTGCCAGCACTACTCTTCTTTGCTCGAGTTGGGAGGCTCGGTCGAGGGCTTTAACTACTCTTGCAGTCATGAGTGCTCGATGAACCTCAACCTTTTTCCCTTTCATGCATTCTTCAATGGGCACCAGCAGGATCATATGGTAGGGAAGGTCGCCCCCACTCACCACTTCCATGTCTGTCTCTTCTCGCCCTTCAGCAAACCGATTTTTTCTGACAGTTTGGAGTTCTGTTTGATAATCATCACCAACTCTTACATGTAGATCATTTCTGAAAGGGGCATTTCTTATCTTCAGCTCATGGTCAGTGAATACCACTAACACATCTGCCTCCAACCGCTAGGGTCTTGCCACCAACCGATAAGCCCTGGTCTTCCCTTTAGATAGGATCAGCTGAGCTCCTTGGGGGAGTGGGCAGAGCCGAGGCTTCAGGTCTTCTAAATAGGATGCAACCTTTGTGTGGGGGTTCCTTTCAAACCTTCTGCTTGTGCCATGGTTGGGAAGAGGGTTTTGATCTTGAAGGGGGTGAGGCTTATGCTGAAACTTTGCTGACTGAGCCCCACTTAGTGCTTGTGCATTTTCCCTACCTCTTACCACTGTTGCTGGTGTACTCGGTGTTCCTGCTGGATACAGTACTGGACTTGTGGGATGAAGGCGCTGCCGTTCTCTGCTTCCTATCAGAGTCTTGAGTCTCCCTAGGAGTGCTGGGTCTATTGCTGGCCTTTTCTTCACTGATGTGGCTTGGGGGTCCTGGTCCCTCTGCCAGGCTGCTCTGGTTTTTTGATGCCTTTCTTCCTCTTCCTCCCCTCGATGTTGTTGTGGAGTTAACTGGTTCTTTAGTGCTTCTACTGAGATGGCCAACTTCTCAGCTGTTCTTACCAATGCCTCCACTGTGTCCTCTTCATCCACAGAGGCTGCTCTCAGCGTCGTTTGTTTCTCTTCGTCGCTGTCTGATGGGAGTGTTAGTCTTCTGACTGCTCATCATGCTCTTCATGTCGCTCTGTGAAGTAGCGTGGGTTCAACCTTACCGAACTTGAATAATTCATGTCACTGTCGCTGCTGTCAGGCCGTGGGAGAAGTTGTGGTTGTCGGCGAGCCTTGCACTTCTCTTCATACTGCTGCAGTTCTTTCAACTGGGCAACATAGTCTTCATACTTTTTCGCCGCTGAAGTTTCTTCCCTGATGAGACCTGCAGACACTTGCATTTCCCTGGCCACCATGTTGACCAGGGGGTCGAG
Source organism: Pholidichthys leucotaenia (assembly GCA_020510985.1). Taxonomy (NCBI): domain Eukaryota; kingdom Metazoa; phylum Chordata; class Actinopteri; order Cichliformes; family Pholidichthyidae; genus Pholidichthys; species Pholidichthys leucotaenia. The sequence goes on from CM035848.1 coordinate 35,180,409, forward strand.
TTCTTGACTAGAGCTGTACAGCGTCACTATTTCATACTGTTCTTCATCTAGCTGCTTTAGCCGCTTCACCCACCATTCCAGCCACTGTCCGACTTCCTTTTTATGGCCAGTAGCTGGAGGGCACCTTACCACCAGCAGAGGGATGCCCCGATAGCTTGATAGCAGGAGAAGCTGACCTTTGGTCTTTACCTCAGCGCTGATGTCTTCCCCTAATTTCTCAGGGGTGAAGTGGATGTCAGCTTGCTTGTAGCTGTCACTCATTTCTTGCAGGACTTTACTGCTCCAGGTGAGCGGGTCACCTGTATGCAGCATAACCCCCACTTTGAAGTAGATTCTTAGAACTTGCTTCTTCTTTGTCGGTTCTTCTCTTACCTTCGATGCTCCCTCCTGGGGCTGCGGCTCCTGATTTGCCCCAGAGGGACCCACTTCACTTTCAGAGCCCCCTGTAGAGCTCTGCTGGCACAGAGCTCCCAGGAGCGCTGTCTTGCTCATCTTCTTTCTTCTCTGTGGCAGGGTCAGGGCTTCCCCTGCCCCCCTGCATGCCGAACTCTTCTGCCATCTTCCTTGTAGGTCGCCTTGTGTCTTCCCTTCAAAGCCTCCCCTTAGCACGTCGGGGCACAGGGATGAGGGGAGAGACCCAGGTCACTGCACCACCTCCCAGATCTCATCAGGCCCGGCTGAGTCGATGCTCCTAGCCCTGTCAGCTTCTTGACAGGACTCTGCAGCCTGAAGCACCCACGTTGCCTGTCAATTTCTTGATAGGTTGGTACCTGTTGTGGTGCTCCCTCGTAGGCTACCACTGTAGCAAGACCCAGGCAGGACGCCGCCTACCTGCGCCTCAGATCAGGATTTCTTGAACAGCACAGCAGTCGCTCTTGATTGCTGGACTCTTCTTAGCTGCTCAGGTGTCTTGAACCCAACAGCTTGTGGACCCCGGTGCTCCTTCGGGGCCCACCCAGGGACGCCACCGTGTCGAAGACCCATTGACCTTGTACCTCAGGATTGAGGATAGGTTCACCAGCTTGCAGTTCCTAGAGGAATTTTCCTCATAGGAAATTCTGTCACATGTGTGTGAGTGCTTGGTGATGTTGAGAGTGAGCCCAGCTGCTACTGTCTACCATCTATCGGGGGATCCCCGCTACCTGTAAACCAGACTTCTGACTGAGTGACCTGGTCCAGTTAGACACCTGGAATACACCCCCGATATTAACGACAGCCTCTCATGGTCTTACATTGCTCTTGGTAATCTGGATAAATGTTTAAAACCAGGAAAATTGGTTTATAGGGGATCTATTTTAAAAACACCAAAAAGAGTAACCTTTAAAAACTCAAAAATGCAACACCTCTTGTAGAAAAATACCTTCTTGAAAAAAAAAAAAAAATCACCCAAGAAATGTGGACACTGAATCAGTGATCACACAAACTCCCATACTGTCTTTTAATATGCTGTGGTATTTATTGATAATCTGCAAAGCTCAGCCAAAAACAGAATATATTTGCATGAAACAGTCAATAAAATCAAAATGATGAAAATTAAAAATCAAACCAAAAACCCTGATTGAAAAACCTTAATTCAAAAATTGAAAGTTGTAAAATCAGTCATTTGATTCAAAATAAAAAGTTTCAAAACCCCCATAAAGTTCAAAAATCACCAATCAGTCAGAAAATCAGAATGTAAAATTAATTAAAAACCTGCAAAATCTGAAAAAGTCCAAAATAAAGTAAACCCTTTGAATGAAACCTGGTAAAAATATCTAATTAATGTGTGGATAAATGTCTAAAAAGCCTAGATGGTGAGATTGGGGAAAAGAGATGATTAATAGCTGGTCTTCTCCATCGACGCTTCCCTTTCACAGGGAAAAGGGAAGAAGCAGCTGAACAGCCGACGCTCGAGGCTCCTCTTCTCTTCCTCCACCCGTGGTCAGCAAAGCTGTCGGCCAGGGGAAAGGAGGTGAGTCGAGCCCCCGGAGCAGAGTCTTCAGTCCGGAGAAATCTTGCAGCCCCGGCTTCCCCTCTTCCTCCCTGCGGAGATGACTGACAGCTCTGGGCTGGGAGTGCGGCCAGCTGTGGTTTTCTTCAGTTCCCTTTTCTTCTGTTCTTCCAAAGTGCTATTATAGCAGTTCACAGCAGCAGATTTAAAAGCTGTTAAAAGTTGAAGAGATGAGATGACAAACTGGTTCACTTTCCTTCTGGCAGTCCCTGTCTTCAACTGGCTGCTGTCTGATGATGGAGGTCTTGAAGGTCCGCCAAAAAATTAACATTTTGGGGCTTTAGGGCTCGGTTTAAATAACATTCTCCAAGTTAACTATGATTGGCCCACAATCTCACCCTAGGCTTCTTGGCCTCTTATGATTGGCTTAAAGTTAAGTTTTATTACCTCATTCTGCACATTTCAACCTCCCAATTCCAGTAAAGTCATGTGCCTCAATCAGGCGCTCATCCCATGACTGTCTGGCCCGTCTATTCAGCATTTTCCATTACCAAAATACCTCAACATGCTGTCCTAACCAACTTTCACTTTCTCATTATCACATACATTTCCAGTAAACAGGGTTTTTTCCAACATTTCACAATCTGACCCCACATAAGCCTTCTTTTGTGCAGTTAAAATGTACATACAATCACACAGTTTGATTATACTCATTATTTCAATTGATTACATACATTTCATGCATTTCTTAATCAATGAGTATACATTTGCTTCACTGATTACACAGAATATCACATTTCACAGTGTATGCTTTCAATATTGCTTTGCATTCAGTTCTATGTTTCACCAGCCATGTCTGCTCCCATCTTTCCTGACCACAGGAGTATGGGCCTTCTGATAACTTTGTGACCCCTGCTGGCCTCCTTGTGATGTCTTCTGTATTCTTGGGCTACCTGAAGCAGGATTTCCCATTTTCCTTTCATAGGGGGTATATCGGTATGATTGGGAGGGTCGGCTGCTTTCAGCCCTTTTGCGGTGACTGGGGTCAGGTCGTGGGGTACTCGAACACTAATTACTCTAACTGAAGACACACCAAGGGCAGAAGACAAAGCAGCAGCATTGTCCATGTTTGGTCAACATAGATCTACCACATGCTCCAGTGTGGTGATCTTTAAGGAAAGGAACTGCTTTAAAACAGAAGTTTCTATAACACTGCTCACGTTAAAACGAGTCCCAAAAACAACTGACTTTTTTAAAACCCAAAAGCATGAAGAAGCAGCATTGGAAAAGTCTCTTTTAAAATGTCCCCAGATTAAAAAAAAACACCACTCTGATAAAAACTAGGAAGGTCCTCTAAGTTGTGGTTTCTCAAGTCCATTAAAAACAAAGACTCGGCCAGTTCCAAACTGCCACAATGAGCCAGGACGGCCCGAGCGATGGTCCTCCACGCTAAGTCCACAGGACCACTCAACAGTCCCTGAGCAAACTGGAGATGAAAGGCAGCACCCCTGCTGGCGGCTAAGTGAATTAGTTCTTGCCTTCCTTCCTCCCTGGGCAAGAACAAAACACGTTGCAGAACCCAGTGAAGGTGGTCCCAGAAAAAGTCCACAATGACCGACTGAATTGTGGCTAACAGCTTTGTTGGAGGGTCCACACACAAGAGGCGGTGCCATGGCATTGAAGCCACAAGATTATTTATGATGAGAACACAACCTCTAAAAGACAGTTTGATTCAGTCCATTTCTATTTTTTCACTCTTCCACCTTTTCAAAGACATTTTCGCAGTTCTTGTCAATGCATGCTTGATTTCCTAAACACCCAGATCCTTAAAACCATCATTTTTCCACACGAGACACCCCCCCCCCCACTAAAACAATGTTCTGCATCCCATTTCCCACCATCAGTGTTTCACTTTTACACCAATTTACTTTTGCACAGGAACATTCACCAAAAAGTTAAACACTGTTTACCAGAAAATAAATGTCACATTGTTTAGTCACTATGATCACAACATCATCAGCATATGCACACACTTTAAAAACTGAGTCACGGGGACTTCCGGGAAGATGGCGGAGAGACATAACGCTTAAACAGAGAGCTCTCCCTAGCCGGATTAAAAATCATCGGTAAATGGCCAACTCGACATAAGCGGATCAATAAACTAAGGGATGAAAACACGAAGGAGCTGGGCACAAGGACAAAAGCAGGGTAAAATTAAAGAATTCCTCTCCAACAACGCAGGAAAAACCACTGAACACGAAGCCCAAAAAAACGAGGTGTCTACAGCAGAGAAAATGGAGGACGCCAGGCTCGAAAACATGAACACTGGCATCACCAGTTTGGGTAAAGAGTTGAGAGAATTCAAGCGGCAGCTACAGCAGGATTTAGCGGCTCTTAAGGAGGAGCTGAAAAAAGAGATTAAGGAGGAAATTATGGGCCTCCGAAGAGAAATGGAGCGCAAGCTAACAGAAAACATGGAGGAGCTGCGCTCCCAGCGGGCGTGTATGACAGAAGCGCAGGCCCGAATATCGGAGCTGGAAGATTGGAAAAGCGAGGCAAACGAACAGCTACAGACCCTGACGGCGCAAACGCAGAGGATGCAGGAGAAAATAAACGACTTGGAGAGCAGGTCCAGACGAAGCAATATACGCATCTTTGGAATTCCGGAGGGCATTGAAGGCAACTCGATGACGAAATTCATGGATCAGTTCTTAAAAAAAGAGCTGGAACTGCCCGGAGAAACGGATCTGCAGATTCAACGAGCGCACAGAGCCCCGGCACAGAACTCGAAGCCAAACTCTCCACCCAGGTCAGTTGTGGTAAACTTTGTGAAATATGACATAAAGGAAAGAATCCTGACACAAGCATGGAAAAAAAAGATACGAATCGGCGACAAACAGGTATTCTTTGACCATGACTACCCGACAGAAATTGTGCAGCAGCGGAAGAAATATGCCAACATTAAAAAAACGCTGAAAGAGAAAAAAATTAGATTCCAAACGCCGCTAACGAAAATGAGGATTCATTGGGAGGACGGCGTAAGAACCTACAACACGGCCAGAGAGGCAGCGCGGGATATGATGGAGCGGGGCCTTGAGGTGAGCATGCCGGAGGAAACGGCTGGAGCAGCGGCGGCCCTGAACGCATCACGACAGCCGGAGTGGAGACGAGTGAACGGCGGAAGACGGGAGGAGACGTGGAGCAGCGGGCCCAGGAAAAACTACAAGGCTTTCAACTGAAAGCCTAGATCATAACAAAGATTAAGAAAGGCACAGAAGAAATGAAGGCCAAGAAGACAAGGTAAAAGAGAAACAGACGGCTAGGAGAGGTTTAAGTGATATTTGTTGGACATTTCTAGACTAATGACTATTACTTGGATAGTAATTAGAGGTCTAGGGAGGGCCCTTCACTCTGTGAAGACAATCCCCCCACCCACCAACAGGGACCAGTGGGCAGAAGAAAGGCCCAAAGTACGGAGGTCGAGATTTTTTAATGTGTTTTTATATAAATATGTGTTATTTTTGTTGTTAAAGGGGCTAGGAGCACAAGTTAAAAAAATGGAAAAACATGAATATGGGTAAAAATCTTAAGATAATGACACTAAACGTGAATGGTCTGAACTCACCTGTTAAAAGGGAAAGAATAATAAGAAAATTCAAGAAGGAAAAAGCTGAAATTATATTTATGCAAGAGACACATTTGAGCAAGACAGAACATGTGAAACTAAAGAGATTTGGCTATAAGAACTCCTACTACAGTTCATTTAAGGGAGGAGCTAAAAGGGGGGTTATGATACTAATTTCAAACAAAATACAATTTGAAAGTGAACAGGAAATCCAGGATAAAGAAGGCAGCTATGTAATAATAAAGGGAAGAATAGATGGTATGCAGATTACATTAGTGAACATCTATGCCCCACCAGAAAGTGACAAGGGTTTTTTTCAACATCTGTTTGATCTCATAGCAACACACAGTGAAGGAGTCCTAATTTGTGGAGGAGACTTAAATGCTGTCATGGATCATGAAGTTGATACAACAAGTGTTAAGAAGACAAAAAAACATGTAACAAATTTCATAAGAACCTCACTGGCAGAAATGGGTATGGTAGACATATGGAGGGACCTGCACCCACTCGAAAAAGACTATACACATTATTCAGCAGTCCATAAAGTACACTCTAGAATAGATTACTTCCTTATGAATGAAGGTGACAGACACAGGGTGAGAAATTGTTGGATTGGAGGGGCAGAAATATCAGATCATAATCCTATATACATGGAAATATATCTAAACAATAGAAAACGACAAACAACATGGAAACTTAATGTAGGACTGTTAAATGATGAGAAAATGAAAGAAAGAATAAAAATAAACATAAACGAGTATATCCAAGAGAATGACAATGAAGAAGTGGACCCAACAATACTATGGGACGCACTAAAAGCCGTGTTAAGAGGTAAATTAATTGTTGAAACAGGAAAAGCAAATAAGACTAAACTGGAAGCGTATGAACAAAGATGTGAGAGACTGAGGGAATTAGAACGTAAACATCAAAGCACAAATGATCCAAAAATATATCAAGAAATTAAAGAAGAAAAAACAAAGATAAAAGAAACACAAATGGATGAAATTGAAAGGAAAAATAGATATCTAAAGCAAAAATATGAAACGGGACCAAAAGCCACAAAACTGCTGGCAAAACGGTTAAGAAAACAACAAACAATGAATAATGTATACAAGATTAAAGACCCCACCACAAATAAAACCACAGTTAACAGCACAGTGGTGCAGTGGTTAGCACTGTTGCCTTACAGCTAGAAGGTTCCTGGTTCGAATCCCCAGGTTGGCAGGGGTTGGAACCTTTCTGTGTGGAGTTTGCATGTTCTCCCTGTGCTGCGTGGGTTTACTCCGGGGGCTCCGGTTTCCTCCCACAATCCAAAGACATGCATGTTAGGTTAATTGGCTGTTCTAAATTGTCCCTAGATGTCTGTTTCCTATAGGCCCTTAGAATAGAGGGTTAGTATTAGTGAAAAGCGCTTTGAGTGGTCTTTGTGACTAGAAAAGCGCTATATAAGTGCAGGTTAGTTAGTTAGTAGTTAGTTAGTTAACCCAGAAAACATCGAAGAAATATTCCATAATTTCTACCAAGAACTATACTCGCAACCTGAAGAAACAAATACTAAAGATATTAAAAAATTTCTAGGCACATTGGACTTGCCATCAATAGGAAATCAACAAAATGAAAAGCTAACAGCAGAAATAATAACACAAGAGATCAGAGATGTGATTAAGTCACTTAAAAACGGTAAATCACCAGGTAGTGATGGATACCCCTCTGAGTTTTATAAACTGTTTATAGAAGAACTCACGCCACAGCTCCTAAAGTCATTTAATTGGACGTTGAACAACAACAAAATACCTCCATCATGGAACGAAGCTATCATTTCAGTTATTTTAAAGCCAGGGAAAGATAAAGAACAATGCGGAAACTATAGACCAATTTCTTTATTAAATGTGGATTATAAAATATATACAACAATTATATGTAAACGAATAAAGACATTCTTGACGGAATTGATAGAAGATGATCAAACTGGTTTCATAGAGGGACGCCAAACACATGACAATATCAGGAGAACAATACATATAATTAACCAAATACATAAAGAAAAGAAAAGCGCAGTAATAATGAGTTTAGACGCAGAAAAAGCATTTGACAGGGTTAACTGGAAATTCCTGTATAGTGTACTGGAGCGCTTTGGATTTAACGAAAAATCAGTACAATGCATAAGGACGCTGTATCAAGAACCTGTGGCAAGAATCAAGATTAACGGTAGCTTAACAGACAAAGTAAATATACAAAGATCAACTAGGCAGGGATGCTGCTTATCGCCCACCTTGTTTGCTCTGTTCATAGAACCACTGGCTCAAGCGATACGACAAAATAAGAAATTAAAAGGTATAACAATAAAGGGGGCGGAACACAAGATTGGGCTATTTGCAGACGATATTATAGTTTACCTTGAACAACCAGATGAATCAATAATGGAAATGATGAACTTGATAGAAAATTTTGGAAAATTATCAAGATACAAGATAAACATAACAAGAACACAAATACTGACATTCCACTATAACCCTCTAAACCAGATAACTGATAAGATCAAACTAAACTGGAAACAAAAAGAAATAAAATACCTTGGAGTGAACATACCTAAAGACCTAAGCAAAATATATAAAGCAAACTATGATAGGTTGGAACAAGAAATAAAAAAAAGATATTGATAGATGGTCAATCTTAAATATGGATCTGAATTCAAAAATTGAGACAGTCAAAATCAGCATACAACCTAGATTACTTTACCTCTTCCAGGCTATAGAATCAGAAGCAGGTTTATTGCCATTGTTCATGTAGTACACAAACTAGGAATTTGTCTCGGTGCAATGCTGCAACATTAAACATGATAAGATAAGAGAAATAAACTATACATGTAATAAAGTGTAGGATAAGATTAAGTGATACTGGTCAACAGTTAAAATATATATTAGCCAGCAGCAGATACTGTGGAGAACTATATAGTGCAGTCGGTAATGCAGGAAGAAAACAGTGATGATTGACATGAGTCTGGTTGAGCTGCTGTACATGGTGCACGAGAGTCAATAAGTCACTTAGTGTTCAGCAGTCTAATGGCAGAGGGGAAGAAGCTGTTCATGTGACGGGAGGTTTTAGTCTGGATGGACCGAAGTCTTCTACCAGAGGGGAGGGGGGCAAACAGTACGTGACCAGGGTGTGAGGGATCGGCTATGATCCGGCCAGCACGCCTCCGGGTCCTGGAGATGTACAGATCCTGGAGAGATGGGAGCTTGTAGCCGATCACCTTCTCAGCAGTGCGCACGACGCGCTGCAGCCTTAGTCTGTCCCTGGCAGTGGCTCCTGCGTACCACACGGTTATGGAGGTGGTGAGGATGGACTCGATGATGGCTGTGTAGAACTGCACTAACATCTTGGTGGGTAGCTTGAGCTTCCTCAGCTGCCGCAGGAAGAACATCCTCTGCTGGGCTTTTTTGATAAGTGAGCTGATGGTCAGCTCCCATTTGAGGTCCCTGGTGATGGTAGTGCCTAGGAAGCGGAAGGAATCAGCAGTGGTGATGGGAGAGCCTGAGAGGGTGAGGGGGGGCAGAGGAGTAGTGACTTTCCTGAAGTCTACAATCATCTCCACTGTCTTCAGAGCGTTCAGCTGCAGGTTGTTATTGCTGCACCAGGACGCCAGCTGGGCCACCTCTCTCCTGTAGGCGGACTCGTCGCCGTTGGAGATGAGCCCGATGAGGGTGGTGTCGTCCGCAAACTTGATCAACTTGACAGACTGGTGGCTGGAGGTGCAGGAGTTGGTGTAAAGGGAGAAGAGTAGGGGGGAAAGTACACAGCCCTGGGGTGATCCGGTGCTGATGCTAGTATAGTCTGAGACAGTCTTTCCCAGCCGCACATGCTGCCTCCGGTCCGTCAGGAAGTCGATGATCCACCTGCAGAGGGAGTCAGGCACGTTGAGCAGGGACAGCTTGTCCCGGAGCAGAGCGGGGCGGATGGTGTTGAATGCGGAGCTGAAGTCCACAAACAGGATCCTGGCGTAGGTTCCCGGGGAGTCCAGGTGCTGCAGGATGGAGTGGAGGGCCAGGTTGACTGCATCGTCTACAGACCTGTTGGCTCGATAGGCAAACTGCAGCGGGTCCAGGAGAGGGGTGGTGATGGACTTGAGGTGGGACAGGACCAGGCGCTCAAAGGACTTCATGACTACAGAGGTGAGCGCTACAGGTCTGTAGTCATTAAGTCCAGTGATCCGTGGCTTCTTGGGGACAGGGATGATGGTGGAGGATTTGAGGCAGGACGGCACGTGGCATAACTTAAGGGAGGTGTTAAAAATGTCTGTGAATACAGGAGCCAGCTGTTTCGCACAGAGTCTCAGGGTGGAGGGAGACACGCCGTCTGGGCCGGGGGCCTTGCGCGGGTTCAGTCTGGAGAACTGTTTGAGCACATCCTGCTCACTGATGATAAGGGGAGGGGGGGAGGAGGGGGGGTGCCTTAAATGAAGTAGGGAATGTGGAGGCTGTGGAGCTGGAGGGAGGGGGGGAGTTGGACACAGATGACGAGGTGTCAAAACGGGCATAGTGTTGGGACAGTCTTTGACCAAGGGCTTTGTCATCCTGACCTTTAGGAGCCTTAGGTCGATAGTTGGTGATTTGCCTCAGTCCTCTCCACACGGAAGCTGAATCATTAGCAGTGAACTGCTGCTGGAGTCTCTCTGTGTATAGAGATTTAGCCCTCTTCAGCTCTCTGTTAAACCGGTATTTAACCTCCCTGTAGCAGTCCCAACAGAGATTATCAACAGAGATTCCAGATGCCCAATTCTCAAAGTGGGACAGGATGATATCGAGATTTGTTTGGGGAGGTAAAAAGCCAAGAGTGAAATATAAAACTCTCCAATTACCAAAAGAGAAAGGAGGCATGGGCCTACCGAGTCTAAAGGAATATTACTACTCAGCACAAATAAGATATATCATATGTTGGTGTGACGAGGGATATGAGGCAAAATGGAAAGAAATGGAAAAGGAAATTGAGGGACTCCCAGTACAAAGCATAATAGGAGATAAAGATGCATATAAGCAAATCAAACAAATAGACCCAATCACTAAATTTACTTTAGAACTGTGGTATAAAATAGTACAAAAGTATAATATAAAGGAAGACATAAAACTATTGAAATGGGTAGCATTTGACAGTCAGTTTGAACCGGCAAAACAAGATAGGGGATACAAAAATCTGGTGAACAAGGGAATCACAGCATGGGGCAATATCGGAAAAAAAGATCTCGGGAGCTTTGTAAACATCAGGAGAAAATTTAAACTAGAAAGATCGGAATTTTTCAGATATCTGCAGATGAGAGATTATTATATGAAGAAGATTAGGCATAACCTCCAAACAGATGTGAGCGAGATTATACAACTCATTTTAAGCTCATATACAGGAAATAAAATAAGAATTATTTCAAAGCTATATCAGAAACTTATGGCAAACAATCATTCAAGTAACTATATAAAGGAGAAATGGGAGAAAGAGCTCAATTTAAACATAACAGAAGAAAGCTGGCAGGAAATATGGAAAACACAACACACATCAACAAATTCAAGGACATGGAGGGAATTTGGATGGAAAAACCTGATTCGCTTTTTCATTACACCACAGATTCAAGGAAAATATACAAATACCCAATCTTTATGCTGGAGGGGATGTGGGGCTCAAAATGCAGACCACTCACATATGTTTTGGAAATGCTGCAAAATATCATCATTCTGGAAATCTATACATGTGACAATACAGAGGATATTAGGATATAATATACCAATGAACTGTAACCTGATGTACTTATGTGATCTTAAAAGAGACAATGTAATACAGGCTGAGGACAGATATCTAGTTAAAATCTTGTTGATTGCATGTAAAAAAACAATCACAAAAAAATGGCGATCAGAAGTTCTTCCTGACCAAGAGCAATGGACTGACATTGTTGAGGACATACGTATGATGGAAAAACTAACATATCGACAAAGAATGCAAGAAGGACTATAGGAAAAAAAATGGCGGAAATGGACACACTACAAAGTGCAACAACGAGGCAGAAATTGAAAGAATAACCAAAGACACTGAAAAAACCAGAAGAATTAAGAGATGGAAACTAAAAACTTGATGCTCCAACATTTGTCCCCCCCCCTTTTTCTTTTTCTTTTTTTTTTCTTTTTCCTTACCCTAGCCCCTTTGTTTTTTAAATGTAGAATGTGATCTGAATGCATTATATATGATGAAAAATGAATAAAAATCTAAGTTACAAAAAAAAAAAACTTGAGTCACATTTTGGGAGTCTAAAACCAGTGAGACCTTTCCTTAGTCTATGAAGGAAGGGCTCTATGGCCAGAGAATATAACATTCCTGAGGTGGCAACCCTGACGGACGCCCCTCTCCACTTTAAAAGGAGCACGTAAACCACTGTTAATCTTCAAAACACTCTCAATGCCAGAATACAAGGCCTGGATCTTGGCAATGAGACCTGGGCTGAACCCAAAAGCTTTCAGTGTCTGCCAAAGGTACATGTGCTTGACCCGGTCAAATGCCTTTTCTTGGTCTATAGAAACGAGACCAAGATCTAAAGTCAATGAGCTGGAGAGGTCCACAACACCCTGAATGGGATAGATGTTGTCCGTGACTAACCTGCCAGGTACACAGTTGGTTTGGTCTACATGTATGACCTGCTCCATCACTTTTCTCAGCCTGTTGGCAAGGACTTTGGAGAGGAGTTTATAATCAGTGCAGAGGCGGGCTAGTGGGCGCCAGTTTTTTTATGTTCTTCAGGTCACCCTTCTTAGGAAGGAGGGTGAGGACAGCTCTCCGGCAACCCAGGGGCAGCTGACCCTTCTTCAGGTTGTCAACAAGAACTTCTAGCAGGTCTTCACCAATGTCTGTCCAGAAAGCCTTATAAAATTCAGGTGGGAGGCCATCTCAGCCTGGGGCCTTTCCATTTTGAAGAGACTTCAAAGCAGTGCTTAGCTCTTGCAATGAAATCTCACTCTCCAGCTCTGCAATCCTGTCTGAAGATACCATGGGAAGATCAGCAAGGAAAGGAGTCAGCACTTGTTGATTAGCAGCATATTCAGACCTGAAGAGTTCTTTATAGAAGGAAGCCGCATGCTTGTGGACCCCTGTGAAATCATGAATATTTTCCCCACCCTCAGTGCAAAGAGATTGAATCATTTTCCTCTGCCCATTCTTCCTCTCCAGGCCAAAGAAAAAGTGAGAGGGAGCATCCATCAGGGTGATGTTCTGGAACCTAGTGCGTACCACAGCGCCCCTGGTGGACACGCCCAGCAAGCCAGCTAACAGATTTTTTCTTTTTGAGGACTTCAAAATGTCCTCGTTCTGCTGTGGAGTCTGCTAAGGACTGCAGCTCCACCACTTGTCTCTACACGTCCCTGACAGACCTGGCGTCTTGAAACACTGAGAGTGTATTGTAGGTCTCAGATTCTTTATTTGGCTTTTCCTACATCGCACCACTGCTGTAGAGAACTAAAATCCAGTTTTGTAGATCTAAAAAACATTCCAGAAATGCCTAAAGGCAGACTTAAAACCATTATCTAATAAGAGTGATGTGTTAAAATGCCAATAGGCACTGTTACATTTAATATTCCTAACAGAAATGTTACACTGAAGAAGAGAATGATCTGTAAAACCAACAGAGACTATGAAAAAAACTTTTAAAAAAGTTTAAAACTTTAAAATCTGTCAAGCCTAGCTCAAGATAAAACCTTGTCTTTGCAGTAGCTCCAGGTGTATTGCTTATTTTTGCCATGTAAAGTCCTCCATACATCACACAGGTCATGGGATTCAATAAAGTTTTTTTTAACAGTCTTTTGGAGGCAGCATTTGGCTCTGGATAATTTCTGTCTAAAAGGGGCTAAAATCCCCACCTACAAACACACAATCATCACAACTGAACGGCTTCACTCAAAGTATTAAAAAAAAAGCCAGTCTTTCTGTGCCTATGGTTGGAGCATATACATTAATAAAAATAACTTCTATATTTTCAAATACAGCCTTGATTTTAAAAATGTGGTCCACAGTTACCTCCTCAGTTTCCACAGAAAGTGGAGTAGAATTTCTGGACAATAAAATCCCATCCCCACTACAAGTGCTCCTCTTGTGACTGAGGAAGACCTCACCCTGAAACTTCCTCCTCCAGCCAGCAGCATTATCCTCAGTACTGTGTGCTTCCTGGATAAAAAAAAAGTACATTTGATTTCTTAAAATCAAATAAACTAAAAAGAGAGACTCGTTTCGATATGTCTCTAGCTCCGTTAATGTTTAAAGTACCAAGTTAAAAATTGTACATGGTCGGAGCAGAAGGCAAAGGGGAAAACAGTAACAGGAATAGAAAAACAGTCGCTAAGGAACTATTCATCTTGGCTGATTTTTCACTTTCAGGATCAGTTCTTTAAGCCTGTATGTTTCTTGGTCTGTAAAGCGCTCTTGTTCGAGTTCACCTCTTTTTTTCATGCGCACACAAGCAGAATTAATAAACATCTGCAGATCAGGAAAAAAAAATTCAACTTTGACTAATCTTGAGCCTTTAGTGTCGTGTAGAAACGTTTTAATTTTATAAGGGAATATCCATTATCCAAGACCGTTTCAGCATTTTCCCAATCACGTTCTTCTCTGATTCAACCTGCCCCTCCACCTGAGAAACAGACATCTCTGGGGATTCATCCACATCCTTCTTAGCTTTACTTTTTTGTGACTTGCTCTCTGCATTTTTCCTTTTTGCTGTAAATTTTTGCAACTCCTCATTCATGTCCATGTCCTCATCATTTTCTAACACTGACTCAACCACTGTCATAGCAGTTTCTTTAATGATTTCTTTCAAGTTAAACATTTCCTCCAGTATATCACTTGATTTCTGCTGTACTCAGGCCGGCCCAGGGCATAGGCAACCTAGGCCGTTGCCTAGGACGCCCCCTGTTGGGGGGGGGGGGGTGCAACTGCAAACCCTCAACTATTATTTTTATTCATTAATAAAATAAAATTCCTAATAGCCAGAGATGCTGTGCCAGCTGACAAATGTTTGCAGCCCCAGGCCAGTAGGGGGCCTTTGAGGCCTGACCAACTTTGAATCACTTCAGCAGTGCAGTTTGGTGTGGCGTCCTGTGGATTCAATCTCTGCTACAAACAGCTCCAACTGGGTCCTGTGTGTTGCCTCTCAAATATGATTTATAATGACAAAAAAGCAAAAGTAGGACAACATTTATTGTGGTTGTTTGTTCTTGCTTTTCTTGTGTGTTCTTGTGTGAAAAGCGCTATATAAGTGCAGGTTAGTTAGTTAGTTAGTGTGTGCTTGTGCGCGGACACAGTTGTTTGTTGCAGCTTTGAAGTGAATTTAATCTGTCAGAATGATGACAGACGGTGTGTCAGTTTAACTGGCGATGGATTGACTGGGGTGGGTAAACGGATGTGCTCTCATGACCATGGTCATGTGTTTGCATGTGTTTTGCTATTCAAATATCTTTTTCACGTAATCTCAAAACATACTGTGGTGGACACACACATGGGACCTGTGGGACCTGTTTTGTGACTCACATTTTAGGTCAGAACAAAGGCAGGAAGCTGCAGGGATCTTAGCCTTGGTATGCAAGGCTTGAGACTGTGGGGGGGTTCAATTAAAGGATTAAGGAAGGGATGCTTTGGAGACAGTGGAAGTGATATCATGGAGAGAAATGCATTGTGACTGTCTTTATAATGCAAGGTGGTCTGTGTGACATGTGATCTGTGAAGTGTGAAGTTCCTGATATTTAAGGACGAGAGTTTACTGTGTCATTCTCTTTCTCTGCTTTGAGATGATGGTGCTGTGAATAAAACTGACTTTGAGAGAGAACTCTGCCTCGTCATTTTCACATCACCACACTGGTGACCCGAGACATATAATGCAAGAAGAAAATTCCCCCGGGCCAGCCGCGTCAGGAGCCCCCATCCAAGCGAATGCCGCTACAGTCCAGCTACCGGACTTCTGGCAGAACAATCCGCGCTCCTGGTTCAACGCGGTTGAGGCGCAGTTCAACCTCCCGGAGATATCGGTAGATGCCACGAAATTCTACCACGTAGTCGCAAAGCTGGACAACAACACGGCCCAGCATGTGGAGAGCCTGATTGACCAGCCACCGGATAGCGATAAATACGGCACGTTGAAGGCTGCACTCATCCAGCAATTCACCCCCTCGGCGGAGGAGCGAGCAGAGAGGCTCCTGGTGCTGACGGAGGGGGAAAACGACATGCCCGCGAGCCTGATGGAGAAGTTGTTGAGGTTGAAAGACTCTGATGACGATCACTTCATTTTCACCCACCTCTTCCTCAGAACTCCACCGTCAGCAGCGAGAGCGACCCTGGCCACTTCGCCACTGTTGGCCCTACGGGACTACCGCACGCTGGGCCGAGAGGCGCAGCGGATTGTCAACGCCACCAAGCGGCGCACAGCCACAGCCGCTGCAGCGGAACTCGGCGCGACGACCGGAGACGACAGGGGGCCAGAGGCAGTGGTGCCAGACTCACCGACGACGGCGACGGCAGGGGCCAGAGAACGTGGACCGGACGTCCTTTGTTTCTACCATCGTCGCTTCGCAGAGAGGGCACGCAAGTGTGTACCACCATGCCAGTTCGGGCGTTCGGGAAACGCCAAGACCGGGGGTCGGTAGCAGCCATGGCCCTCGGGGAAGAGAACAAGCTGCTCTACTTGTCGGACGCACGCTCGGGGAGGCATTTCCTCGTCGACACAGGCTCCCAGTTGAGTTTCATCACACCTTCCTATGCGGACAGACTGGCTGGTTCCGGCGGTCCCCGGGTGACGGCAGCGAACGGCTCGGAGATTAAGACCTTTGGTGAGAAGACTCTGCTCCTGTCTCTACATGGCCGTACATTTGAGTGGACTTTTGTTGTAGCAACAGTAAATTTCAATATGTTGGGGACTGATTTTTTGTGCTCACATGGTTTGTTGGTTGATCTCGCTAACAGGCGCCTGGTTAATGCACTTTCTTTTGATTCTATCCCCTGTACAGCGCGAGTGGCCCCGCCAACAGCACAAGCCAACGTCACAGCAGCAGGTGGTAAGTTCCACACACTGCTCACTCAGTTCCCAGCACTCACGGTCCCCACATTTTCGGCAACAGTCACTAAGCACGGGGTGGAGCATTTTATTACCACTACCGGACCGCCTGTTTTTGCAAAAGCTCGGCGCTTGGATGCAGTTAAACTGGCCATAGCGCGCGAGGAGTTCGCCAACCTGGAGAGGTTGGGTATTATCCGACGTTCAAACAGTCCGTGGGCTTCCCCGCTACACATGGTCCCGAAAGCTGACGGATCATGGTGCCCTTGCGGGGATTTCCGCAGGTTAAACAACGCTACAGCGCACGACCGCTACCCAATCCCACATATCCAAGATTTTTCGGTTCATTTGGCAGGGGAGTGCATTTTTTCTAAAATAGACTTGGTCCGCGGTTACCACCAAGTCCCAGTGCACGCTGAAGACATACCCAAAACAGTGGTAATAACTCCGTTTGGCCTATTCGAGTTTTTACGCATGCCATTCGGACTTAAAGGGGCTGCTCAGATGTTCCAACGCATGATGGACGCGGTGCTTCGCGATCTCCCTTTCGTGTTCGTCTATCTGGACGACATTTTAGTAGCCAGCGCGTCCGAAGACGAACACGAAAAACACCTGGCCACGGTTTTCCGAATGTTGGGAGATCACGGGTTAATAATCAACCCAGCGAAGTGTCAGTTCGGGGTGGCGCAGATCGATTTTTTGCACACCGCGTCTCCCCTGAAGGAGCAGTTCCGCTGCCTGACAAGGTGCGCGTGGTTGCAGATTTTCCCCGGCCGCAGACGGTCAGGGCGTTGCAGGAGTTTTTGGTAATGGTGAATTTTTATAACCGTTTTCTCCCCCGCGCGGCGCAACTCATGCAGCCGTTGTATGCCGCGCTCAAAAAAAAGAAACCCGCGGATAAGATCGAGTGGCCCCCGGAGCGGGACCAAGCGTTCTCGGAGGTGAAAGCAGCCTTGGCAAAGGCTGCGTTGTTGGCACACCCAGACCCAACGGCCCACATAGTGCTCACCACTGACGCATCAGAGGTGGCCATAGGGGCAGTCGTGGAGCAACATGTAGCCGGGGTTTGGCAGCCCCTCGCATTTTTCAGCAGGACCTTGCACGATAGCGAACGTAAATACAGCGCGTTCGACAGGGAGCTGCTCGCTCTCCATTTGGCCATCCGCCACTTTCAGTTCTGGCTGGAAGGACGCGCTTTCACCGCGTTTGTTGACCACAAACCGCTAACATTCGCGATGGCCAAGGTCTCTGAACCGTGGTCAGGCCGGCAGCAGAGACAGCTGGCCACGATATCAGAGTTTACCACTGATATTCAGCACGTGGCGGGCAAACTCAATGTAGTGGCAGATTGCCTCTCGCGCACAGTGGCGGCCCCAGTCAGCGTAGGGGTAGATTATGCAGCCATGGCCGCGGAGCAGGCTAATGACGCGGACGTGCGCGCGCTCCAGTCTGGACCAACAGGGTTAAGGCTGGAGAGCAGGGTGCTGCAAGACGGTATGCCCCCCCCCAATCTGCGATGTCTCCACTGGATGGCCGCGTCCAGTAGTACCGGCCGCGTGGCGCCACCGTGTCTTTGACGCGGTTCATTCTTTGGCGCACCCTGGAGTGCGCGCGTCGGTCAAAATGGTGGGAAAGAAATTTGTGTGGCTGAGCCTCCGCAAACAAGTCAAAGAGTGGGCAGCAGCCTGCACGGCGTGTCAACGAGCCAAAGTACACAGGCACACGAGGGCTCCTTTGGAACCGTTTCACATTCCGGCCAAGAGGTTCAATCACATTCATGTGGACCTCGTGGGTCCCTTCCCACCGTCACAGGGGTGCACACACCTTCTGACAATGGTGGACCGCACCACGCGCTGGCCTGAAGTGGTCCCGCTGGCATCAACCACAGCCGAGGAGATGGCGCGTGCGTTTTTAACAGCTTGGGTGGCGCGCTTCGGCGTTACATCGGACATTACGTCCGACAGAGGCCCTCAATTTGTGTCCGAGCTTTGGTCGACGATGGCCCGCAGCCTGGGTGTCACAATTCACCGCACAACCGCGTACAATCCGCAGGCTAACGGGTTATGCGAACGTTTTCATAGGTCATTGAAAGCGGCTCTCAGAGCGTCACTGACGGATACAAATTGGGTTGACAAGTTACCATGGGTGTTATTGGGGTTGCGTTCTGCACCTAAAGAGGATCTAGAAGCCTCCCCAGCGGAGCTCGTGTTTGCGCAGCCACTCCGGCTGCCTGGGGAGTTTCTCCCAGATAACCCTATGCCAAACGCCTCCCCGTCGCAGCTGTTGCGGAGTAACATAGAATCAAGCACGCTGCCCGGCCCCGCGCACCACAGTTTTCCGCGCGTTTTTGTGCCTAAAACTTTGAAGAACGCAGAGTTTGTTTTTGTTAGACACGATGCGCACAGAACCCCGCTGCGACCGCCTTATGACGGGCCATTCAGAGTGCTAGAAACAGGGGACAAGCAGTTTTTGCTAGATTTGGGTGGTAGGAAAGAAAAAATTGGCATAAACAGACTTAAACCCACTTTTGTGGTGGCAGATGAGCAAGTGCTGTTGGCAAAGGCCCCGCGGCAAGGTAGACCACCACGGGGGACTTCACACAGTAATGTTTCCCCAGAACACCCGCAGAGACGGACAAAGGGTTTTCGCCCCCAGACGGAAAACCCCCAGCGTGACAGCGCCGCAGAGACGTTGAACCCCAACTACAGCAGATACGGCAGGAGGCTGAAGCCTATACAGCATGTGGACTGATGTGTATTGATGCTATCATGGCATGCATGTGGTTATCTTCTTGTTGTTCTGTTTGTCTAAAATGCTGGGGGGGCTTTGTGTGGTGGACACACACATGGGACCTGTGGGACCTGTTTTGTGACTCACATTTTAGGTCAGAACAAAGGCAGGAAGCTGCAGGGATCTTAGCCTTGGTATGCAAGGCTTGAGACTGTGGGGGGTTCAATTAAAGGATTAAGGAAGGGATGCTTTGGAGACAGTGGAAGTGATATCATGGAGAGAAATGCATTGTGACTGTCTTTATAATGCAAGGTAGTCTGTGTGACATATGATCTGTGAAGTGTGAAGTTCCTGATATTTAAGGACGAGAGTTTACTGTGTCATTCTCTTTTTCTGCTTTGAGATGATGGTGCTGTGAATAAAACTGACTTTGAGAGAGAACTCTGCCTCGTCATTTTCACATCACCACAATACATCCATTCTTCAACTGTGAAGTGGTGCGTAAGTTATATTCATACCGGTTTTGCTGGTTTGTGTTTCTCTGTCACTGCTGTTAGATCAACTTGTGACAACAGCTGCTACAGGTGGGAAATACAGGTGGGCGAGCTGATGCCTGTCCAAAATTAAAAGTATATATTTGACAAATGCTGGTGTAGTTATTGTTTGTTTCTCATGCAGTTGTTACTCAAGGAGATTTAAAGAAATCCCCCCCCCACACACACAAAAAGCAAACAAACACAGGTTAATGTTATTAGCTTCTCCATTAGCACTATGTGATCTCTCTACACCAGATTATCCTGTGACAGCAACACAGCCGAATGTATAGACCTATTTGTTGTTAATTTAGTGATGATGCATATGAACTATAAAATCTTATATTTATTCTTTTTAAATAATTGGTTCTGTTACTTCATGGTAAATATATCTAAGACATTTAATCCACAGATTACTAAAAGTTTAACATAAAAAAGCCTTAATCACCAATAATAAAACTGCTACCAGCTGTACTTGAACCTATGTTGATTCTTGTTTAATTGACTCTTTAAACATGTTTTTCTGTGTGAGCTATACAGCATCTTAAACTAAAAAATATTTTTTGTTTTGTCCAACCATAATTTTACATCAACATGCAATGATGTGAAACACTTCTCCCCATAATGTTGGAAGTAAACCTAATGTTATGTCATGCTCCTCCCTTTGTATATATTTAACTCTTGCAGGTGCACGCCTTTCTGTAAAATATAATTGTGAAATAAAATATAATACAAATGAACCCATCCCATCACTGTCACGTTTAATCTGGGTTTGCCCAGATTAAAATGTGACAGGCTGCTGTGATGTTCATGCTATATTTTCACTACAACAATTTCGTAAATCTCTCCGAGTAACAGCTGTAGGAGAAACACACACAAATAATGAGAACATGAGCATTTGTCAAATATTTTATTTACCTTTGCATAATTCCTTTACACACCTGCATCCTCTGTGCCCTGTGAGAGAGTACTCTCCAAAGCTGGGGAAATTATCTAAAAAAAAAAAAAGAAATTGCCTTAGTCCAAAGACTGTTGAAAAGTTATTTTCTTGATAAAAATGGATAAGTAGCACAATCACACCAAGTAGCAGAAGCACATTCACTGTAGTTACCCCAGTTTTATTATTTCTTTTTTCCCTTATGATCATTGATATCACTTCACTCTATATATAATTCAAGAAATCTGTCTGTGTGTCTGTCACGATCATACTGTAGGTCTTTGTGTTGCCATGGTAACCATGTCAAAGATCAAAGGCAGGCATCACTTATGATCATAGGACTCAATATGATGTCATCAAAGATCAAAGGCAGGCATCACTCACGATGATTGACTTGCTATGACATTGTCAAAGATCATAGGACTCGCTATGACATCATCAAAGATCAAAGACAGGCATCAGTCACGATCATAGGACTCACTATGATGTCATCAAAGATCAAAGGACTTACTATGACATCAAAAATCATAGAACTCGCTATGACATCATCAAAGATCAAAGGCAGGCATCACTCACGATCATTGGGCCAAAGATTTGCAAATAATTTGTCATTGTTGTGCATGTGTTCCGTAGGCACCCTTGCATCCATGCACAACAGCAAATTATTTGCAAATCTTTGGACCAATTAAGAAGTGAAATTAGAAAATTTCCCACAGAAATGTGAATGTTCCATGAGCCCCAGGTCAGAGACCCCTGGTCTAAAGGATAATGTGCCATATGTGGAGAACATGAGGTGCGCAAGCAGACTGGGCAGAACATCAGCAGGGACGAGATCTGACAAAGTACCGGTGTATCAACACAGAATATGCCTGGAGAAACAGCAGCCCGACCGGGCAGACCATGGTCCTTCGCGGGGAGGCACGCCCAGCCTGCCCAGTCAGTAGTAGACGGGAGTCCCTGCTTCTGCTTCAGCCATGTGGTACCACTGTACTTTGCATGACTGTGAGTCCCCCCTCGCATGCAAGTATGTAAAAGTTAAAAACTTAATACCACCATGATTGTGGAGCGGAATGGCCAGATCCACTGCATATCAGATGTGGACACATATGCATGCTTTGACTAAACGACAACACCACACAAAATGCCCAAATAATAACTAAATCATTTTATTTAAATATTTACAGACAAATGGGCAACGCTGATGCAACAGTTGCAGCCAAACGGGCCATTCTGCTTTTTTGTGTGTGTGTGCGTGTGTGTGAATGGTGAAGGGATTGGCGCCATACCGTGGATGCCCTGAATTTCCCTCTGGGGATCAAAAAAGTATGAACGATATGAATACAAAACAAAAAATTAAAAATAATGTTTGGTGTTTTGTACTTATAATATTGCTAAAATATAAAAGGATGCACTAGAATGGGTCTCAGATATTTGTAAACGTGTCCTGTTATACTACTGCATGAATTTATTAACGATAGACTATAAACTACACATATAAACTAAATTATAATGGTGACTGAACAACTCCCATTCCCCAAAGTGCAAGATGCGACATTTACAAATATAACCCATAAAAGATCACACAAATAAGTGATCTGACAAAAAAATAAATAAGCAGTTCTTAAACAGTGGCTAATATTGGATGTCCCATTCATTTTCAATTATTCTGTAATTAATATTCACACAGTCAAATAAATCTCAGTTCAGTCCCTTTCATATTTGTCAAAGTCTGTCATGAGTCTGAGCTCAAATATTCCTTCTGAGCTCAGACTCAATTTATTTCTGAGTTTTGCATGTCTGTTATTACTTTGTTGTCAGTTTTCTGTGTATATTTTGGTTTGTTGTCACTTATGTGGCCTCCTCTCTCAGACACTCCCACTAACTGTTCACAGTCTGCTCTCCTGCCGCCTCAGCTGTGGACAGTTAGGTAATTAACTCACCTGCCTGCTCAGCCCACACCTGTGGCTCATCTGTCTGCCCAGTACTGAAACACTCTCCACTCATTGTTTCACTGTGGCAGCATCGCTTAACTTGGACTGGTTTGGACTCTTTGCCCTCCGTGTTTTTTCTTTATCTCCTCCAGAGCCTTTCCTGCTCTGGAGTGTATCTTCTGTAAGTAATCTTAGTTTGTATTTTTGTGTTGTCTGCACTGTTTTCGTATTTTGTTAATAAATGTTACACTACAGTTCAGCGCTAGGGCTTGTCTTTCTGCCCCGGAGGGGCCAGTTCATGACAGAATACTGCCACCAAGTTAGGGCCCAGCTGCTGTAGTGTGCATTTTTTCCTTTTTTGTTTTTTTCCTCTCATCCGTGAAGTGGAGCTCATCATGTCCCTGGCTCGCCGTCCTCATACAAACAAGGGAAGATTGGCAGCGGTGTCTCCGACCGTGGAGGAGGAGTGGGTAGTGGTCTTCATCCAAAGCTTTGTGGATGAGGCTCTTGCCGGCCGTGGACCCAAGAGAATCTGGGAAAGTTTGAATGGAGCAGTGGGAATTCTGGAGGCACACCCCAGCCTGCGGAGTTGTGCCCAGTGCTTAAACACTCTCCACTCATTGTTCCACTGTGGCAGCATCGCTTAACTTGGACTGGTTTGGACTCTTTGCCCTCCGTGTTTTTCTTTATCTCCTCCAGAGCCTTTCCTGCTCTGGAGTGTATCTTCTGTAAGTAATCTTAGTTTGTATTATTGTATTGTCTGCACTGTTTTCATATTTTGTTAATAAATGTTACACTACAGTTCGGTGCTTGGGCCTGTCTTTCTGCCCCGGAGGGGCCAGTTTATGACAAAGTCTAACGTGTGTGACTGCCTACATATAGGCTACAACTCTGTATTCCAC
This sequence comes from Pholidichthys leucotaenia, assembly GCA_020510985.1. Taxonomy (NCBI): domain Eukaryota; kingdom Metazoa; phylum Chordata; class Actinopteri; order Cichliformes; family Pholidichthyidae; genus Pholidichthys; species Pholidichthys leucotaenia. The sequence goes on from CM035848.1 coordinate 35,204,062, forward strand.
TTTCAAACACAGCCTACATTTGGGCCTGGAAAGCCTGACTGGGCTATCTGTTTCAGACAGGAATACAGTACTTGCTTTCTAAGGGCATGCACTGGTTACTATAAAACAAGTAAAGCTAGGGCCACCAAACCTGGTATACAGGTTCACCGTGGGATCCTGACTTCTGACTATGGGTTTGGGGCCAAAAGGTCAAAGGTCAAGGTTAACATTCCCTATGCGTTATTACTGTACAATGAGTAAAGCTAGGGCCACCAAACCTGGTACACAGGTTCACTCTGAGACCATAACCTCTGACTACAGGTTTGGGGTCAAAGGTCAAGGTTGGCACTTCCTATGATCTCTTTCTATAGAACATCTAAAGCTCTCTAGGGCCACCATACTTGCTACACGGATTCACCTCAGGATCCTGCCTTACAACTATGGATTGTTTACTTTGTTGTACATTTGTGGATGATGAGCTTATCATAATTTGATTCTGCCACAGTAATTATATTGAAAAGTTGAAAACTGCTCTCTGTCAGTAAGTATTGGGGTCATCAAAGGAAATGGAGGCGGGGGATATTGCACTCGCCTCAGAATGCTCTTGTTTCAACATATTACTGCAGCTGGGTTACAGGCTTTGGAAAAATCATAAAATAAAGTCTTAAATGTACAGGGAAAACAGCAGTAATGCATGAGAACATCGTAAAGTGTTTACTAGAAAAAGTCAAACAGCTGAAAATTTATAAGAATTTTTTTTTTAAAGAAAAATGACAGATTTTTAAGGAAAAAGATGGCAAATAAAAAAGAGACATTTAAAAATAACGGGATTTTAAGAAAAAAGGACCACTTAAAAAATAAATTTACCAGAAAAAAATTACAGAATTTATCAGAAAAAATGACTAGTTTATAAGAAAAAAAATTACATTTTTAAGAAATAAATATTTTTTTAGGAAAATTAGTAGGTAACTTAAGAAAAAATGACAAATTCTTTGGAAAACTTACAAATAAAAATGATACATTTGCCAGAAAAATGACAGATTTTTAAGAAAAATGACAAATTTTTGGACTTGAGGTGTTTTGGGCACGTCCCACTGGGAGGAGACCCCGGGGCAGACCCAGAACATGCTAGAGAGACTATGTCTCCCAGCTGGTCTGGGAACGCCTTGGTATCCTCTCTGAAGAGCTGGAGCAGGTGGCTGGGGAGAGGGAAGTCTGGGCTTCTCTGCTTGAATTGCTGTCTCTGTCACCCGGACCTCCGGAAAAGCGGTAGAAGATGGATGGATGGATGGACAAATTTTTATGGAAAAAATTACAAATTTATAAAAAATGAGATTTTTCAGAAAAAATGACAAATTTACAAGAAAAAAACAATTTTTAAAGAAAAAAATTATACATTTATAAAAATAACAAATTTTAAAGAAAAAATTTATTTTTTAAAAATGACAGATTTAGATAGATGTACTTTATTGACCCTAAAGTGGGAAATTACAGTGTAAAATTAAAAAAAAAAAGACTATATATATATTTAAAAAAGGGCGGTGCAGTGGTGCAATGGTTAGCACTGTGGCAGCACAGCAACTCACCCTTGGCCATGGGATCCCTAGTTCGATCCCAGCCTCTGACCAACAGTGATCTGTGTGGAGTTTGCATGTTCTCCCCGTGTCTGCGTGGGCTTACTCCGGGATTTCTCCGCTTTCCTCCCACAGGCCAAAAACATGCAAGTTAGGTTAATTGGAGACTCTAAAAGTGGCCCTAGGTGTGAATGTGTGTGTGAATGGTGAAGGGATAGCGCCGTACCGTGGCTGCCCTGAATTTCCCCTCTGGGGATCAATAAAGTACACAAAATCAAAACTCAAAAATAACAGCAGCATGACACAGTAGCCGACCAAAGCGACAGAAACGCACACAACATAATAGAAAAAGAAATTACCCAGGGAAAGTAAAAACTGCCTAGATCACTTTATATACATCGCACCGCAGACCCGTATAGATGCATGAATTGTACTTGCTGTACAATGCAGGACTATCGAGTACTGGATGAAATGTGTGTTATCAATTAGACTGTAAAGTGCAGTATGGCAGCATTCTTATGACCAAGATTCATCAGTGAGATGGCATGTGGTAGGAAGGATTTCCTGTACCAAACCGTTTGGCAGTGAAGCTGTAGCAGTCTGCTGGAGAAAGTGCTTGGCTGTTTGTCCAGTGTGTGGTGGAAGGGGTGATCAGGATTGTCCATGACGGATCGCAGTTTATTTAGTGTTGTCCTCTCCACCACTGTCTCAAAGGTCTCCAGCCTGAGACCAGTTACAGAGCCATCCTTCTTGATAATCTTGTCAAGTCTGTTGGTGTCTCTGGCCCTGATACTGCTACCCCAACAGACAGCAGCAAAGAAGATGGCGCTGGCGACAACTGCCTGGTAGAAAAGCTCCAGCATCCTGCTGCACACATTGAAGGATCTCAGCTTCCTCAGAAAGTAGAGTCTGCTCATCCCCTTCTTGTGCACAGCCTCAGTGTTAGATTTCCAGTCCAGTCCATTGCTGATCATGACACCCAGGTATTTGCAGTCCTCAACTACCTCCACATCCTCCCCCTAATCCGCAATGGCTGTGAAGGCATCCCATTTCTCTGGTCTTGCTGACATTCAGCCTCAGGTGATTCTGCTCCATCCACTCCACAAATCTGTCTACCAGTGCCCTCTACTCCCCCTCCTATACACCCAACAACAGCTGATTCAGCAGAGAATTTCTGCAGGTGGCATGACTCAGAGTTGTACTGAAAGTCGGTGGTGTACAAGGTAACAAGAAAAGGAGAGAGCACAGTCCCCTGTGGAGCTCACGTATCACTAACCACCACATCAGACAAGAAACTGCCCAGCCGGACAAACTGTGGCCTGCCTGTCAGGTAGTCAGTAATCCAGGAGATCACAGAGCTGTCGACCCCCATCACCCGCAGCTTCTCACCCAGCAGCAGTGACTGAATGGTGTTAAATGTACTGAAGAAATCAAAGAACGTGATTCTCAGTGTCTCTTCTGCCAACCAGGTGCAAATGGGCTCATTGCAGCAAGTAGATGACAGCACCTTCAACTCCTAAATGGGGCTGATGTGCAAACTGCAGAGGGTCCAGTCACGTCTTCACCTGCGGCCTCAAGTCTCTCCAGGACCTTCATCACATGAGATGTGAGGGCAACTGGTTGATAGTCATTCAGGTCAGATGGAGATGACTTCTTGGGGATGGGAACAAGGCAGGACATCTTCCACAGCACTGGTACTCTCCAGACTCAGGTTCAGGTTGTACAGGTGTTTCAGTACCAGAGCTAGCTGGTTGGCACAGGTCCTCAGGATCCTGGTGGAAATGCCATCAGGGCCCACAGCCTTCCCCTGATTGAGTCTCTCCAGCTGTTTCTTAATCTGATCTGAAAAGAAAAAATGACAGATTTTTGCAAAGTTTTTCATAGAAATTTGTTGTTTTTTCCTGTAAATTCTGTTTTCCCTCATAAAGTACATTTCACATATTCACAAATATTTGTATGGTTTTACTCAATAATTTCAGACATTTTTCTTGTAAAATTTTTTAAAAAGTTTTTCTTGAAATTTGTGACTTTCCTCAAGCAAATTATGTAATTTAAGTAATTTAGGTGGAAATAATGTAAATATTTCCTGATCCAGAACAGCGTAGCAACAATATGATTTCACCTCTAAAAACATTCATTCACAAAATGACTAAAGATGCCGTCATGTCTGGTATAAAAAAAACAAGTTATTAGAATATAAACGAGCAGTGCCACAGCCAGCACAGGTGTAGTGTGACCGACGACTGATCAGAGGGTCGGGGGTTTGATTCCCACCCTTTCTGCAGTCTGCATGTTGAAGTGTCCTTGAGCAAGACAATGAACCACCAGTTGCTCCTGGTGGGTCAGGCCAGCGTCGGTGCATGGCGGCTCTGCCGCCATCAGTGTGTGAATGTGTGGATAGCAGGATCTGTAAAGTGCTTTGATCATCTAGAAATGAGAAAAGGCGCTATATAAGTGAACGCCATTTACCAAAATTTTAACCAGTTCTCTAATCAGTGAAATCTACTTCAGTAAGACTAAAAATGTCCTACAATAAAACTACTACAAAAGCACAGTTTTATTAAATTTTAATTAAATATGTATTTATAGTCTTTACTCTCATAAATTTTCAACTTTTTTCTTAGAAATTTGAAACTTTTTCATGTAATTTGTCAATTTCTTTTTCTCATTTTTGTTCAAAGCCCACAGTGATCATGGACCAATCATATGACTCCTGATCCTGGGTTTTCAGAGCTGCACTTGTCTCTCTCTGTCTGACTCACACACGTGAATCGTCTCCATCTGTCTCCTCAGCTGGTGTCCAACTGTCAGCCTGAGAACGGTTCCTACGGGTTCCACCTGTTCGGTAATATGGAGGAGCTTCTGCCGGTGCTGAGCCGGGCCAAGAAGCGCAGGACTAAGGTAGGTCTTTTATTAAAGAGGATGTTCACAGTTTTACTCAGATGTTTTATATCGTCTGTGACACTCCTGTTCTACTCTTTTTCCAAATGTTGACACACTTCCAGAAGTGTTCATGGAATGTCCATGACATAATTTGGTTGGAACACCTCTGGGTTTAATTACTGCAGGACCATTTTACACACGGGAAAGGAAATACAACAGGGAAAATAAGTAGTAGTAGTAGATTAGTTTATTTGACAGGGACAGTGCAATTATTGAACATGTCAACATTTTTCTCATTAAACATATTTCTGATGGAGCCATTCACCTGAGATGTTCACCAGATATCAGTAACAACCCAAGTAATCCATACATGCAAAGAGATAAAGGCAACTATGTTCACGAAACAAGTTATATTTAATAAAGTGGAATGACACAAGGAATAAGTATTCAACATGCTTGATAAAATTCATTTAATATTTAGTAGAAAAGCCTTTGCTGGTAATAACAGCTTCTAAATGCCTCCTGTGGAGAAACTAGGCACAGGCATTGCTCAGGAGTGATTTTAGCCCATTCTTCCAGACAAACTGTCTTCAAATCTTGAAGGTTCTGTGGGTGTGTTCTATGAACTCTGATCTTCATTTCATTCCATAGATTTTCAGTTGGATTCAGGTCAGGTGACTGACTGGGCCAATCTAGCAGTTTTATTTTCCTTCTCTGGAGCCAGTTGAGAGTTTCTTTGGTTGTGTGTTTGGGATCATTGTCTTACTGAAATATCCACCCTCATTTCATCTTCAGCATCTTGGCAGATGGCAACAAGTTCTTATCAAGAATGTCTGTACAATTGTCCATTCATCTTTCCTTCAATTATATGAAGTCTGCCTGTACCATGTGCTGAAAAACACCCCTACATCATGATAGGATGTGCAGTGCCATTTCTCCTCTAAACATGTTGTCTGTTGTGGCATCCAAAAACTTAAATTTTGGTCTCATCTGACCAGACTATATTCTGCCAGTATTTTACTCGCTTGCCCAAATGTTATGTAGCAAACTTTAAACGAGCTGCTTTTTCTTCAGCAATGGAGTCTTGCAAGGTGAGTGGGCATAGAGCCCATATCGGTTGAGTGCATTACTTATTGTTTTCTTTGTAACAGCAGTACCTGCTAACTCCAGGTCTTTCTGGAGCTCTTCACGAGTGGTCTTTGGCTCTTGGATAACTCTTCTGATAATTATTTTGATTCCTCTGTCAAAAATATTGCGAGGAGTTCCTGGTTGTGGTTGGTTTATGGTAAAATGATATTCATTTCACTTCCAAATGGTGGCTCCAACAGTGCTCACTGGAACATTCAGCAGTTTAGAAATTCACCTGTAACCAATGCCATCATTATGTTTTGCAACAATAAGCTTGCAAAGGTCTAGAGAGAGTGCTTTGCTTCTACCCATCATGAGTTCTTTGTGGTGTGACAATCTGATATTCAAAGACCTTTTTAAAGGCTATCAGTCAGGACTTAACCAGCTGAAATTAATTTGCACTGATGACTTCCTACATTCTGATGGATTTCAGCTGGTTTCTTGGCTTTCTATGCCTTTTTGCACCTCTTCAATCAATCAATCAAAGCTTTATTTATACAGCACTTTTCGTACAAAAAGATGCAACCCAAAATGCTTCACACATTGAAATAAAACACAATTTACCCCCCCCCCCCATACACAGACACGAACACACACATACAAAGAAACTTTTATCAGTGTGAAACTTATGGCTTAAGGCTTTTGGCTGGACACCGAGGATCCACATGTGGAAGCACCGTCACCAGGGAGCAATAACCAGCAGGGAAAGTGCCAAGTCCATGGTTACAGGAACACCACCTTTGAGACTGCCCAAGTCCAACCCAAGGGGTTGCAGCGCACGACCCCCTCAACTGGACAGACCAGGGCACTCACAGGCCAGCGCCCCGCAGCCAGAAAACAGGCACAACCCCCCACGGGAAACCCCCCCCCATGAGTAAACGCCACAGCTTGGAGAGGGTGATAAAAAGTCACTGATAAATGATAAGATTGTTTGCTGGTAAAAAGACTAGGCAGATAAAAGGACTAGAAGAATAATACAACACCTAAATACAGTCAAACAGACATGGTAGGTAATAACAGACTCAAAAGCAGGCAACTAGGGAGACCAAGGTAACAGTGCAATTATAATGGTTATTTGTGGTATATATCACTCATATATTCCATACCTACATTTGTTAGAGCATGTGGAAATGTTTGGGACAACATATACAAAGGAACTTCACACCTCTGAAAGAACAAAGGAATCTCACCACCGTGTGAAGACCCATGACGTCACAGGACACCATGGCAACAGACTCGACACCTTCACCCCTGAGGGAGGAGAGGTTTTCCCATCACCTCCCAAGGCGAAGGGAGGAGTTAACAGGACTAATAGGGGATTTAGATAACGGGGGATTTCAGCTTGTGTTTTGCATGTCTTTGATGCGTGCCTGTATTTAACCAGCGAGCTGGGCAGAATTCTTTCTCTTTTGCCTTCTGCCAAGCTCTGCACCAGATGAGACAAGATAGAAGAGTTTGTTCATTCATCTGCTTTGGTGATACAAAACTGCCTCGTTATTTCCAGCTCTTCTACACTGGTGACCTTGACGCGAGTATGGACCTGAGGCGTTCTTCAAGCGACTCATCCGCGGCGAATCTGACTTTCGCCAGCGACAACGCAGACGAGGGAACAAGCAGACAGCTGTTCCCCCCGGCAGAGGGTACCGAGAGAGCTCAACCGAGCTCCAGCACCGCCGTGAGAGCCGAGGCAAGGCACTCTCACCCGGCGGGCACAACAGTGATGATGTGCACAAACGCCGTCGCTGTTAAACTGCCAGATTTCTGGCGAGAAGACCCAGCCTCTTGGTTTCTCCAAGCCGAAGCCCAGTTCATTCTGGCGGGCATCACGGCAGACGATACTAAGTTCTACTATATCGTCTCCCAACTCGACTCCGCCACTTCAAGGTGTGTGCGAAGCTTGATCCAGCGACCACCGGCCCGGGACAAGTATGAGACACTCAAGGCGACCATCGTAGCGAATTACGTCCCGTCGGCGGAAGAAAGAGCCGAAAAAATCCTGGCAGTCTACGGCCACAGAGGGGGCAATCCAAAGACCCTCATGGAGGATTTACTGCAGCTCAAGGAGGAGGACAATGATAATTTCCTCTTTCAATTTATTTTCCTCAGCACGCTACCACCACACATGAGAGGGACACTCGCCAGTATGAAGTGCAACAATCATCAGGACTTCCGCACGCTGGCCAACGAGGCTTATCGGCTCGTCAACGCCTGCAGAGATTGGACACCCACAGCGGCATCCGCAGACCTCAAAACTGACGCCCCGAACCTTGGAGAGTCACAAACCATGGAGCAGGCCCAACCCACGGTGACAGCAGCGCGGCCCAAGCGCAACAAACAGAATGACGTCTGTTATTATCACCACCGCTTCGCTGAGAAAGCCCGGAAATGTGTTCCCCCCCTGCAAGTTTACGATGTCGGGAAACGCCAAAGCCGAGGGCCATTAACGGCAGCGGTTCTCGGCGAGAAAAATAAGCTGTTATACGTGACGGATGGACACACAGGCAAGCAGTTCCTCATCGACATGGGAGCCCAGCTGAGTTTCGTCATGCCCTCCCACGCAGATCGAGCCATGGGCACCCGGGGCAACAGAGCAGTGGCAGCCAACGGCTCGGACATCGACACGTTCGGGGAAAAGAGCCTGCATCTCCTCATTCACGGCCGCAGCTACAGATGGACATTTGTTGTAGCGGCGGTGAGTTTTAACTTGTTAGGCGCAGATTTTCTGTGTGCACACGGGTTATTAGTTGATCTAGTCTTTTGCCTCTATTCCTTGCTCAGCTTGAGTCTCCCCACCACCTGTGCAGGCCAACGTCACTACGGCAGGAGGTAAGTTTGAGCAACTCCTCACCCAATTTCCAGCACTCACAACCCCCAAATTCTCAGCCACTGTAGCCAAACACGGGGTTAAACACTTCATTCCAACAACGGGACCTCCCGTTTTTGCCAAAGCTCACCGCTTAGACGCGGCCAAGCTCAACATAGCAAGGGATGAATTTGCAGCTCTTGAAAAATTAGGCATTTGCCGACGTTCAAAGAGCCCTTGGGCTTCACCACTTCACATGGTTCCGAAATCCGACGGTTCTTGGAGACCGTGCGGAGATTA